>CM035092.1:62991117-64191117 GCA_020205505.1 Panax japonicus
AAAATAACTGTCTTGAACCATCACTCCACACTCTGACTAGTTCCCGTTATATTCTCGCCTCCTAAGAAGAACAACGGAACAAAAAGGAAAAGGATGAGGTCAACTAGCCCAGTAAAAAATATTATGACTAAGATAATGAAGAAAAAATTATCATTAGCCTTCAATAAATTAGATAAAATATAATAGACAACACGTTTAGATCAATATTTACAGCGGAAATAACAATTCATTAGAATAGTTAAGTAAAGAATGAAGTTTACTATCTTCTATGATTTAAAAGTTCATCATCAATATTTTATCTCTGTGACATCAATCAATATATATCTTGAACCAAATATTCATCTTTGCACTACGTGCTAAAGATATTCATTTGTATCACCAATTGGTTATGTTCATCTCAACACCTGTCTATCTTTGCACTACGGGCCAAGGATATTCATCAAGTAATCATTTATCTTTGCACTACAGGCCAAAGATATTCATCAAGTAATCATTTATCTCTGCATTACATGCCAAAGATATTCAGTTATATCACTATTTAGGACTGAGGATGATAAAAATAATTTAAAGAAAACAAATCCAGTGAGATAAGAACAAAGATTAGGGATTCGTACTTTAATTTATCCAAGTTCAAAAATACTCCATAATAATTAATTGTGGAGCAAAATTCAAGAATAAAGATCAAAATATGGATGCAATCAAGGATAGTAACCATAATAGATAACTTGGTCAAAGAATTTTTTTTTTAATTTTTCTATGAATAGTGTCGTATTCGTGAATAGTGCCCTATACGTGAATAGTGTCGTATACGTGAATAGTAACCCTGACACGAAAAGGTAAAACGTTTACAATAAAATTCATATCAATATTTCGGTATAACGGTATTAAAAGAAATAATATCATTTATGAAAAAAATAACATCCCTTACCTCAAAGGAATAGTACTTCTAGATGGAATATTGGATATAATACTGAAGGAAACTTGCAATGTATAGCAACACTCAAGATATCTAAATACTCACAACAATACACTCGATATTATAGAGAGAGAAACTTCTGATTCTGGTGTGATTTTCAATTCTAACCTAAGCACCCTATTTATAAGAAAATGCTTAGAACACCAAAGCAGAAAATTTAATAAAATAATATTTTATAAACAAAATTTTCACTCCCACCCTTGACCAAATTCATCAGCACATCAGTGGGAACCACCTACACAAAAAAAACATTATTCTTTTAAACAATATTTATAACTCCAAAAATCAATTATTCCGGAACTTCAATAATTCATAATAAATAGCCCTTTTATCAAAAAAATTAAATATTATGTCCATTCCATAGGAAATTTAATTCTCTACAATTTTGTAGAATAAAATTTTTCCAAATTCTAAACGAAAAATGACCGAAATCCACATACGGATGATTTTTAACACCTCAATTCTGACAAAATACTGATAAAACACCTCAGCGTTAATTCTTTCATTTATATCTACATAGAATAAATATTTCATTATCATTTTTATCAATAATTAATTATTCATAAATAATATTATAGAACCACAATATTGAAAACCAGGTCGTACCCAGAAAAGAGGGGGCTTTCCGATAAGGATTTCTCCTTACTGGCGCGCAAATAGGTGACCAAATCCTTTTTCTAGACAGAACTTCCTTAGACATTGCCAATAATGCTATATAATAATATTATTCAAATAATATGAATTATTGATCTGATAATTGGAAATACTGTGCAGTGACAATGATTGAATCAACAATATAAAATATCAACGTAACAATCATTGGATCAATAAAATAAAATATTGAACAGTAATTACTGTAACAATTATTGAGTAGTGACTTCTTACGTAAAAATTAATAATTAGAATTATTATGCAATACCGTGTGCTACTGTGCAGCATCGCGTATTACTTTATTTTAACCACTGGGTATTCCAACAGTTTTAATGGTAACAACTACATCGTTATTTATAAAAAAAAACTCATACTTGTCATTTTTTTCATCCGACAGTTTTTCGTTATGGGGCCCACAAACGGCTGCACCGTCGGACGAATATTCCCGGACAACAAGAATATTCCACGACCAACTGAATATTTCCCGACAACAATGAGTATTTTATAACCACTTGCTTATTTAAAATATTTGCGCATTTTACCCATAACTAACCACATTAATCAAATCATCCACTTACTATTTTAAAATAATAAATAGAGGATATTCAATTTTATAAAAAGTTTGGGTCTTACACTATTAGCCTACAGAAGGTCAATGCACACTTCCACTGGGGCAACCCCCTACTCATTAACCTATGGGATGGAAGCAGTGCTCCCCATAGAAGTGGAAATGGAATCCCTCAAGGTGTTGATAGACGCTCAACTGGATGAAGACCAATGGTTACAAGATAGGTATCACCAATTGTCTCTAATAGATGAAAGGCGAGCCGCTGCCATCTTCTATGGTCAGTTATACCAACAGAGGATCGCAACAGAAAAGTTCAGCTACAACATTTCAAACAATATGACTTGGTCTTGAAGAAAATTATTGACAACCAAGATCAATCCAAAGGAGGTATTGACAGGAGGAGCTCTTAGATTACAGGAGATGGATGGCGATGAATTTAAGCAACTCATTAACTCGGACACCATGAAATGGTACTATGTCTGAAGTTACCATCAACCAAACATTCTGGGTTTGGATAACCAGATCCCCAGTCAATTCAGGTTTTCAAAACCTCTCACTACATACAACCTTTTGTTCACATCTATTTGCCCCATCAGGGACAAACATACCTTCCAACCAGTAGCCTGGTTTCGAATCATCAGATCCTTCACTCAACTCAGGTTTTCAAAACCCTTCACACCTTCAGTTTATCCCACTCGGGATAAACATTTCACACCTTCAATTTTGTCCCACTAGGGATTAAACATTTCACACTTTTAGTTTATCCCACCAGGGATCAAACTTTTCATCTGCAGTCTGCCCTGTTTATGGGGTGAACTACGCAGACCTGATCTCCCAATAAATGGGAGTACGTAGGCAGCCATCTTTATGGTCTGGCCTCACCACAAAACAAAAACATCTCTACACCCCTTTGCTAGATACAACTTTGAATTTTTCACACCAGGTTTAAACTACGCAGACATGATCTCCCCTCATCAATGGGAGTACGTCATGGTTCGGTCTCACCCCTACCAAAACACAAAAATGTGTTAACGATATTGGGATCATCTTCAAAACACACTTCATTGGCTTCAGACCAAAGGGATGAAACTACCTGGTCTCCCCACACAAATGGGAGAACTGACGACCATCTAAGCTGCGGTTGAGTCCTCAAAGAGAAACACCAATCCATAAGAGATAAAACTATCTGGGATCTCCCATACAAAGGAGTACCAGTGACCATCTGTGGTATGGTCAACCTCAGAGAGGAAAGTCACACTTCTCTCCACAACTACATACAAAAATAAGTCCCAAGACACCAAAGAGGGTAAGGAATATAAGATCAACGGTCCATTCTGGAAGATCTTGAGACATATCAATGTCCATCCATAAAGGGGGAGTTCAGAATACATTAAGATCACAAGACTTGGAGAAACAAGCAAATATCAAGCAAGTAACAAGGCATAACTAAAAGGGAAGTGAATCAAAATATATTTTCCTACCATATATAATACTGTTTGGTATATACAATATGTACTGTACATGACAAAAATAGTTAAGCTAGTCTGTGCAGGAAAATACAAGCCTATCTACAAATTAGTGTATATGCGTGCTATCAAATCCAACATAGCATCCCTCTCAGAAGAAGGTGGTAACACTGTGAGCTCCTGCTCAAGGTTATCTACAGGAGCCAACAAATCCACAGCTAACTGCATGGTGACACTATGCTTATCAATATAGGTGTTTATCTCTACGATGATATTAGTAATGTGAGACCTCAATGGAGTACTATCTATAATAGCAACATCTTAGGCAGATATAACGCCATCCCGCTCAATAGCCACTGCATCTCTAGATGATCTAGCCTCATCCCACTCAGCAACAGCGGTGTCTCTATGAGCTAAGGCATCATCTCTCTCTACTAGAGCGTCATCTCTCCCAGCAAGAGCTTTTAACATCAAGGCCCTAACCTGATCTCTCTTAAATGTCATCAGATGAAGACTCTGCTCTAAATACTCTAACGAGTGAGGGGTTATAGTAGTAGTCTTACTGGGAGATTCAACAAGAGCTGTTGTCAACCCAACAAATAACTCCTCCTCAGTGAGAAAATCAATATCCTCCATGGGCTCCCACTGTCAGAATCAATCCCAGGCATGGTGGATATAACCCTTGCCGATGTAATCTTTGCCTTCATCCATGTAGAATACTCTGTAGAATAGCCTGGATGGCTAATGGAAAACTCAGCCCTCTCATGCTGAGCCCAACAGATATAAACCCTAGATCTATCCTCTACTGATAAATGCCGAGAAGATAAACACTGACCCAATGCTCCTTTAAAGGTATGAACATCCTAAAACTGGTCAAACTGTGCCATCACAGCCAGCAGAGGATAAGTGGTCATTCCCCTCCAACCAGCTAGAGGGAGATAATCCATGTCAGGTGCATGAGTAATGAACCTTTAAGGAGAACTAACCCTTGAACACAGTAAGATGTCAAATGGATCCTTGATCCCTGCTAAGAACACCGACCAGGATGCATCGTCTGTACACTCCGCCGACTGAAAGGAGTAAGACATGGCTATCTCATGGGAAAAGCAGTACCCATGGCGTCGGAAGGTGCCAATCGATCTCAAGTATGACATTAACCACATATACAACATGTAAATATCCTTGCAGAATGGGTGTGGCAATATGTGGCTGACTTTAATGTATTTTCCACAATCATCGGTACAATGGTATGTCCCTCCCTGAGAGCCCGCACTGCCATAACTGCACCGATATCTAAATGATCCATGTACAGTGGCATATATTGATAAGCCATTAAACACATCATGAATATATCTATTCTGGCAATATGCCACTGATCCTCCGACGTGGTGAAATCCCCGGAGTGCTGTGCATAACTGTCCAATGAGCCAAATTTATCTATCAAAAAATGCAGGGACACTACATGCTTGGATGTGAGCTCATCCTGAGCTTCTTTATGCCTCAACCCGGTGAGGGTCATAAACTGTTAGCTCATATCCCCGATAGCCATTTGAGCGCAAGGCTTGTCTAGTGGCAAAGCTGTCAACCGCTCATACTCCTCTAAAGTAGGAGTCAACTCCTAGGTCTCAAATCGGAACACCTGCTTATCTGGTACCCAATGTTCTAGCATAACCTCTACAAAACCAATAGAAACCTGGAACATTAGGAGGGTTATAGAGTGCTGCAATAGCTGATCTACAGTCACCCGATCTGGAGGTGACAAACTATCATACCATGATCTCAAACATGAGACTACCAATGCTGGTGGGGTGTGATCAATGCGGCTAACTGTCAAGTAAGTCATCTGTATGACCATCTAGGGGTCAATGTTGAACATCTCTGGACATACATATGCATAACATAATATATGCATGATAAATAATAGATGGCAATATGATGTAGGGAATGAAAAATAGTATACATACATTCCTTAGTACATCATCATCATCTCTGTATACAGCTAGAAAATACAGAGAAATGGGGCATAGCCACCCAACAACTAACAGAGGCCTATCAAAAGATATAACGAGAATGGGGCACAGCCACCCAGTATCTAACAAAGGCCTATCAAAAGATATAGCGAGAAATACATAAAAAGAAGTCAATGGTGTTGATGTCTACATCATCTATCCTGTCCATCTGATGCAACTCCTCTTGAGTCACTAAATCTCCACCAAGAGGGATGGAAAGCCTATACAATGAAGGATCTGCACCAGAAAAACCATATGGGTCACCTGAAGGGCCAGCCCCTGAGCTGGAAGGATCAAAAGTATCCGCCTTGGAAGGATCTCTGCCCAAATGCTGGATAAAAAATATGCCCGGTCTAACTGTTGGGTCAAGCTATCAATCTGCGTCAAATGAGTAGGATCTCGAACGCAGGCCATCCAATCCATTATCATCACGGATCTAGGAACCATATCCCACATGATTTGAGTGTCGCGGGTCTGGGCTCCGATGGTACGAGGGGACCACCAGCGGTATAATGCCTCCTGAGTGAATAGACCCTCTGACAAAGTAAAGCCATTAACTCCTATCAATGGGATATCACTAACAGGCGACTGTGACACAGGCCAATAATGCTTAGCAGGAGGAATGATCGGTATATGAATCTCTCCTATGGTGCTTATGATAGCACACTTCCCCAAATAGAGCTCAATTTTCCATCTATGAAGAGAGGAATCCGATGGGTGGATATCACATACTTGACATCAGTCGAGAACCTATCCTTAAAGACAACTGTCAAATGGTCCCCATAATAAGGAAACCAAGTGATGACATCGGCTATCAATACTTCAACTGTAGACGACAATGGGTGAAACCCTCAGTTATAGGAACCTCCATCAACGTGGAGTGATGCCATCGTCAACCCCGTGGATAGGTATATAAATCTAATACGCTAATGGGACGTAGATATGGGAGCCTTTCATAGGCCCAAAACTTCCAATATAAGAGCAAACATCTGTGGTTAATCAACACTCTTAACCTGTACATGGGAAATCAAAAGAGAAATACTCACCAGCATAAATTGGTAAAATCCTAGCCAAGCCTCTATCAAGCCCTGTGAACGCATACGCATTCTCCCTGAGGAAATAGGCAAAAGTATAGGAGCCCCAATCATACTCTCCAATATGGTCCACCTCTCGTGTGGCACTGACGCAAGCGAATGACACCGTGGAAGAGTTATCCAAGCGAAAGCCTCAAAACCCCAACTATGCAGAATCTCTCAATACTCTAGATAAAGAGTCAGATATAGAGAGTGTACGCTGAACTAGTTCCCTCAAGGCTGCGTAAATCCAGGAGCCTACATCACAAATGAAAATCAACATCAAAACCTTTGCTCCTCATCAATAGGAAAAAGGAATATCAAACCCAGCTTTTACCTGGTTTTCATGCAAGTAGACTGAGGGGTGGCGATTCAAATTATCCAAAAGCTCTAGAATCATCACATTAATTCCAAGAAGATCCCTGCAGGGAGCATGAACAGCAGGAGTAGGAGCCGCAACTGGTACATCCTCATCCTCGTCCTCAACATCTAGTACCTCAACTCGGATAGGACAAATCACTGCCTCCACCAAACAACGATGATGTCGAACTGCACGAGGCTGATGTACATCAGAAGCCCTCATTCTCACACCTAAAGTAGTCCTACGGGACTACTCAGCTAATCTGGATCCATATATCTGGACACAAGTCTCCAAATCACCTCAAAAAGGATGTGGTAAATTCTAACCTAGAGCTTTTCAAATGCATTTTATGACTATATGCATGCATGCATTAATTTAACATACGCCTATAGTAGAGTTGAAAATGCATGTCTACCCAATGCCTAGGCTCATGGAAAATTTTTTCCAGAGTCGTCTCCTTTCTAAAAATGATAATCGACATGCACGTAGGCATGACTAGGTGGTCATTCAGTAGCACACCAACCCAAAGCCATAAATATCCTATATGCATAAACATATCAAAGTCATAATCCGTAAGGGTAGCCTAATCACCAAGATTACTTTGCTTTACAACCTTTGCTCATTTGTCCTCAAACAGAATAAGAAATAGCAGAAAAAGGCACCAATTTGACTGTTTAAAAAGTTAATTTTTTTCACATCATTATGTTCAGCATGGTTAAATACTAACATTTACTATGTTGAATATTTTTTATCAAGTCATATGAGCATGCATATTCACTACTATGTGTTTAGAAGCATTTCATGTGATAACTCATTTTTCAACAGACAAAAACTGGAAAAGAAAACATGCATACGTTATCAGGATAGTGTATAACGCTTGTAAGGTGATGGACTTTACAAAAAGCAGCCCGAACTCAGCAAATCTGAAGAAGAACTCTCTGATTCTCTATGTGGCGTAACTTAAAAATGACTTGTGAAAGCAATGGGAACCTCAAATACACCCACGGATGGTCGTAGGTGTACCTTCGGCTGCCCTAGATGGGTCTCACCCCTCCAGCTCGGTTCAATTTGAGTTGTAAATGAGGTCTCACAAGTTGAAAAAGTCAAATCAGGAAAAAAAGATGCTACACGATTGAGCGAAAAAGCCAGAAATCTAGATTTTTAAAGACCAAACTGCGGGTCTACATATCACTCATTGGTATTTTTCCAGACACAGGGTTCACAACACTGATGATTACAACTATTGCAAACTACAATCAGCAATAGCTCACAAAGGTCCAATGCCGTTAGTTCGGGGTAGTAACTCCAAAAACCTATCCCCAGCGGATACTTCATACAAGTTCAGCAGTTGAAGCACATTTAACCGAAGGTCAAGCCACCTTGATGTTATTCAGCCATTGGCAAGTAAATCCAGCGAAGTGTCAAAAGTGATCCGATGATTTCATCTGTTGAAGCACATTTCAACAAAGGTCAAGCAACCTTGACTTTATTCAGCCATTGGCAAGTAAATCCAGCGAAGCGTCGGGAGTGATCCAATAATTTTAGTCGTTGAAGCACATTTCAACGAAGGTCAAGTAACCTTGACATTAGTCAGTCGTTGGCAAGTAAATCCAGCGAAGCGTCAGAAGTGATTCGATGATCTCAGCCGTTGAAGCACATTTCAACTAAGGTTAATAAGCCTTGACATTATCAGTCGTTGGAAATTAAAACCAACGAAGTAGCAGAGATGGTCCGGTGATGGTATCTGTTGAAGTACATTTCAATGAGGGTCATGCAACCTTGACAACACGGACTGTTGGCAGTAACTTCAACAAAACATTGGAAAGACTTGGTGATACAAACTAGGGAAAACTATCCTCATCGGGGAGGACCGATGATGTAATCTGTTATACAAATATTCATCAGTCAGAGTACAAATCCACATGAGTCTCTCATACATGAGAGATACATCCTCAGTGGGAAATCTGTACTAAGGATTATGGACTTTGGTGATAACCCTAGTGTCAACATCCTGGAAGTTCCTGAAAGCTTTGGAGTAGACATCTAAGCAGTTCATCGGGGTCATCAGTGATAGCTCTAGTCCCCATCAGAAGTTATGGGTCACATCTCGTTGGAAAATAGCCCAATAAACCACATTCATTTACATTATGTTGTATTACATTGCATCATGATTATCTTATTACATTTCAAGTGTCTAGTATTCTTTATCCTATCCATGCCATTACATTACATGAATATGATAAAGAGGGACATCTGTAGACACTCGAAATTTTTGTATTCTTGTTACTAACCTTACAGGAGAGCAAAATTCTCTTTCAGAGATAACCCTAGAAATCAAATTAGCTCAATCCCGGAGAAAACCTCGGGATACTCAGTTTTCAATCTCGAAGACAACCCAAAGATACTCAGTTCCAGTCTCGGAGACATCCCCGTGAGTTTAATTCCAACCTCAGAGAAAACTTTGAGGAATGCAGTGGCAGTTCCAGAGATAAGAGTCCGTTCCAACCCCATAAGTCAATTCCAACGTCAGAGATAACCCTGAGGCACTTAATTCTAGCCCCAAAGATAACCCCGGGAGGTCAGGCACACCTCAGAGATAAACTTGAGGGCATTCGATACTCACAACAACCTAATCTCAGAGATAACCCTAAGCAACAACTGCTAAATCAACTGAAAGCCATAGATAACCTTGGTGAGGGGCAAAAACATCATTTTGCCACCTCGATCCTATATTCACGCCATATCAACACCATTTTAACCCACATTTTACATAGAAGTGTCCTACAAGAACCATAGCTCAAATCTCGATTGACTACTACATAAGAAAGTACACCATATAAAATTTAAAGACTTGAAGATTTGGTCATGAACCTATCTTTCCGACTTCGTACAACCTCTTATCCCATGTCATTGTGTAGCTCTCGACAATAGCTTTTTGGAAAGGTATTATACGCCTTAATCGGATAACAGGATTGAAAGTTATTAAGGTTCAAGCAAACAACGCGTTGCATGCGTACACGTACTTCAAGACGGCGGGGCCTATGAATCCCGGGGAATCCCGGGTAGCCGCCGGTGGACTTGCGGCCCCCCCTCTATAAATAAAGGGCTTAGGGTGGCCATTTTAAGAAGAGAAAAGGCGAGGAAGCCCTGTCCATTTTGCTCTGTACACACTTTAACTGAGTGTTTTCTCTTTCCAAACACTTGTGAGCTTGTGTTTTGCTATATTTTACCGGTGAAAACTGAGTATTCATTCATTTAAATCTATCTGAAGTCTTCTTAATAGCCCACTGTAAGACATCTCAGATTTCTTAAAGTGTTTCTCCACTTACATCCACACAAACTTATTCACGTTGAGAGTCGTGTTGTATGCGTATGCCCATATCGTCGATCCGTGACTTTTATTGCTTATATATATATGTATATGTATATATATATTATCGAATTCGACTCGATTGAGCCTGGATATACACATCCGGTGTGTTTACCACTTTTATATATATATATATATATATATATATATATATATATATATATATATATATATATATATATATATATATCAATACTTTATATATATATATATATATATATATATTTACATTTCACGTCCTGCCTAGAGTTTACTTCATGGAAATTGATTGTTCATATATATATATATATATATATATATATATATATATATATATATAATTATTTACAGCTTCTGTACATACTCTATCATCATGTGAGCCTAGGAATCATGGGATCACAGATTTAGTTCCTGAATCTAGATTCGGTTCCCGTGATGGACATTTTCAGCTGTAACCAGCTTGTAAATTATTCACGGAGTCTGAATTTCCTTAGACGAATTTCATGACCACAAGGAGTTCGGTGCTGTTATGTATCTTATTTTCTCGAAGATGCTACGCATCTAGAAAATAATAAAAGCAATCAAGCCAAACACTTAATAAAATGGAAGTATCAAAGGCCTCAATTACTATTGAGCATAAGGGTTTGAAAAACTTATTTTACAAAACATCACTGTCATATCTCGTTAAAATTGAACTTTTATACAAAATTCAAACCCTTTGTATATAGGTGCAAACGAGGCATAACACTACTTCCAGATAATTGCACATTGTCCTACACACACAAACATTCAGATAAAAGTTTAAATTAAATAGTGGTGGTAACTGTGAGACCCCGAATTTTATGAAATGAAAGTATTCAATTTTCTTATAATTATTCTATTTAGTAAATAGTTAAATTAATAAAAGTTTAAAGTTAAGGGTGATATTTAAAAAAAATTCAAAGTAAGCAAATTGTCATAAAATAATTGGTAATAAAAGTATAGTAATATGCGTGGTTGCATAGTAGCACACGATATTGTACAGTATCTTTGATTATTGATGCTTACATGAGAAGTTACTTAATTTTATTCAATTATTGTCACAATATGTTATATTATTAAATCAATAATTAAGACGACAAAGTTATTCATATTATTATTTACAATATTGACAATGTCTAGAAGTTCTGTCAATGAGAGATTTGGTCACCTAATTGCGTGCCAATAATGAGAAATCCTTATCGGAAAGCTCCCTCTTTCCTGGGAACGACCTGGTTGTTAAATATTGTGAGTTTTAATATTAATGATGAATAAGTTCGTGTCGATTAAAGATGAATTTGATAGTTCCATTATGTTGGAATTATTAGTGTTAGTGGAAATTGACATCTATTTCGATAATAATTGATGTCTGGAGGTTATATTGACCAATTGGGTAATTAATCGGATAAATTAGCAAATAATTGCTATTAATTTACATGCTTATAACTATGTGTTCATGTGACGGTCCCAAAATAGGTATACAACACCCATTCTGAGTCGCCAAATACATGGTACATAAAGCAAACTACAGCTTCAATAATTTAAATGTCGTGTGAAATACGACAATACATACTGTGAGTTTAAATACAAATATTGTCTTCTAGACAATATCCACACGCAAATAAGTCCTCATTACAATTATTCAAACACTATTTTATAGAAATAGTGAGGACTACTAAAACATCTTCCTAGAAATCTTACTCCATACCCCGACTCGATCCTGCTATGTTCTCACCTCCTGAGAAGAAAAATGGAACAAAACGAAAAAGGGTGAGCTCAACTAGCCCAGTAAAGAATATTATGACTAAGATAATATACAACAAATTATCGTTAGTCTTCAACAGGGAAAAATCTGATAAAATACAATAGACAATAAGTTTTAGATCAACAACTACAGCGGAAACAACAATCCATTAGAAGAGTCACGTAGAGGATGAATTCTACTATCTTCTAATATTTAAGTGTCCATCATCAATATTTTATCCCTATAACAACAATCAATATACATCTTTAATCATCTTTGCACTGCAGGCCAAAGATATTCATTTATATCACCGGTTGGTCATGTTCATCTGAACACCTGTTCATCTTTGCACTACGGGCCAAAGATATTCATCTGTTTAATCATTCACCTTTACACTACAGGCCAAAGATATTCAATAATGCCATCGTTAAGGACTGAGGATGATGAAAAATATTTTTAAGAACGAATCCAGTGAGATAGAAGGACAAATATTAGGGATTCGTATAACAGTTTATCAAAGATCAATAATACTTCATAATAGACAATTTTGAAGCAGAATTCAAAAATAACGATCAAAACATGGATACAATCAAAGATAGTAGCCAAAATAGACATCTTGGACAAAAAGGAAAATTTTCATTTTTCGGTGAATAGTGTCGTATTCCTGAATAGTGCCGTATACGTGAATAGTAACCCCGACACAAAAAGTTCCAAATTTGATAAAAACGTTCACCAATATTTTGGCATAATGATATTGAAGAAAATAATATCATTTAAGAAGAAAATAACATCCCTTACCTCAAAATAACCGTACTTCTGACTGAATTTCGGTATAGTGCTGACAGAAACTTGCATCGTATAGCAACACTCAAAGTATACTCACAAGAATACGCTCGATAATATAGAGAGAGAAAGAGAGAAAACTTTGTTTCTGGTGTGATTTTAAATTCTAACTTAGCCCTCTATTTATAGGAAAATGTTAGAACGCCAAAGGAGACTAAATTAATAAAATATATTATTATTTATTCAAAATTCCTACACACATATTTTGAAAACTCTAGCATGCCTTCTTTGGTCAAAAACATCAGCCACCCATGTGCCAACAACCACAAAAACGTTTTTCTTATATAAAATAATTAAAACTTCCAAAAATCAATTATTTCGGAACTCCGGAACTTCAATAATTCATGATAAATAGCACTTTTGTCAGAAAATTCGAATCTCATGGCTTTTTATAGAAAATTCAATTCTCTACAACTTTACAGAAGGAAGTTTTTTAAAATTCCAAACAGAAATTATCCAAAATCCACAAACGAGTGATTTTACAGTCTATAATCAATTTTCGGTCAAGAATTTTGTCCACCGACACACAAAACATATGTTAAACATTTAATACCACAAAAATACTCTTCATCCTCATATACTCATATATCCCACATTCATTGTAAAAATATAATCTTTAATATATTATTAAAATAATATATTTAAATGAATTATTTTATCAGAAAAAGATAAAATATTAATTTTCAACAATTGTCACATTAAAAATTTTCTTAATCTATATCCAATAAAATGATTATTTTCTTTATCATAATAATCAATAATTAATTATTTAAAAATAATATTACAGAATCACAACTATGACAACCAGACCGTTCCCAGGAAAGAAGGGGCTTTCTAATAAGGATTTCTCCTTACTGGCGCACAATTAGGTGACCAAACCTCTCCTTAGACAGAACTTTCTAGACATTGTCAATAATGTTATCTGATAATATTATTCAAATAATATGAATTATTGATCTGATAATGAAAAAATATTGTGCAGTGACAATTATTGAAACAATAATAATATAAATATCAACGCAGCAATTATTGAATCAATAAAATAATGAACAGTAATTACTGTAACAATTATTGAGTAGTGCCTTCTTACGTACGAATCAATAATTCAACAATATTGTGCAATACTGTGTGCTACTGTGCAACCACGCGTATTACTCTATTTTAACCACCAGGTAACCCAACAGTGTTAACGGTAACAATTTACGTCGTTATTTATAAAACTCAATCTTTGTCGTTTTCTTTCATCCAACCGTTTTCCGTTATGGGGCACACAATAGACTGCGCCGTCGTACGAATATTCCCGACAAAAAGAATATTCCACGACCAAACGAATATTCTCTGACAACAATGATTATTTTATAACCACTTGTTTATTTTGTAAAAAATTTCACATTTCACCCATAACCCAAGTATTATATCAAATTAACCCTTATTAATTTAGAATAATGAATAAAGGAAAATTCAATTTTATTTATAATAAGTTGGGGTCTTACAACCTCCCCTCCTTATGAAATTTTATCCTCGAAATTGACGTACGTACCTGGTGTATCGAAAAGGTGAGGGTACCTCGCTTTCATTTTCGATTCCAACTCCCATGTCATATCCTCAATTGCATGGTTTCTCCACAAAACCTTAACTTGTGGTATAATCTTGGTGCGTAGGACATGTTCTTTCCTATCCAAGATATTAACAGGTACTTCTTCGTACGTTAAATCTTCGGCTATCTCGTCTGGTTCTAACGCAATAATGTGGTTTGGATCTTTCATATATTTACGAAGCATAGATATGTGAAAAACATTATGAACACGAGACATGTTTGGAGGTAACGCGAGTCTATAAGCCACATTTCCTATTCGGTCAAGAATCTCAAATGGACCAACAAATCTTGGATTGAGCTTTCCTCTTTTTCCAAATCTTGTAACTCATTTCCATGGAGCAACACGTAACAGTACATGATCCCCAATATTAAATTCCACGTCCTTTAGATGAAGATCAGCATAACTCTTTTGTCGATCTTGAGAAGTGTAAATACGTTGTCGAATCATTTTGATCTTTTCTGTAGTCATGCATACTAACTCTGGTCCCAACAACGTTGCTTCTCCCACCTCGTCCCAGCATACTGGAGAACGACACTTTCATCCATACAACGCCTCAAATGGAGCCATGCCTATACTTTCTTGATAACTGTTGTTGTAGGAGAATTCCACCAGTGGCAAGTACTTATCCCAACTTCCTTTAAAATCTAGGACACAAAGTCTTAATAGATCTTCGAGGGTTTGAATAGTCCTCTCTGATTGTCCGTCCGTTTGAGGATGGTATGCCAAACTGAATCGTAAATCCATGCCAATAGCTTTCTGCAAGCTAACCCAAAATCTTGAAGTGAATCTTGGGTCACGATCCGAAACTATGGATACTGGTATGCCATGCAATCTCACAATCTCGTTCACGTACATACGAGCAAGACGTTCAAGGGAATAAGTCTCACGTATCGGTAAGAAATGGGCGGACTTGGTTAATCTATCAACAATAACCCAAATCGCATCTATACCTTGAGAAACCTTGGGAACACCTGTAATGAAATCCATTGTAATATGTTCCCACTTCCATTCTGGATTCTCAAGTGGTTGCAATGGACCTTTTGGCATTTGATGCTCCGCCTTTACACGTTGACAAGTTAAACACCTCGAGATAAACTCTGCGATCTCTCTCTTCATATTGTTCCACCAAAATGTGTGTCGAATATCATGATACATTTTGGTACTCCCAGGATGGATTGCAAACGGGGTGTTGTGTGCCTCCATCATGATTCTATGCTTCAAGTCAGAATCGTTCGGAACGCAAAGTCGAGAGTTGAATCAAAGTATTCCTTCTTCATCGATTCTTGCTTCTGGAATAGCACCTTCTTGCACTTTCTTCTTCATTTGTATCAGCCCCAGGTTCGTAGCTTGAGCAGCTTTAAATTTATCAATTAAAGTCGGTTCTACTCGTATATTCGCCATCATCATGTGGGTCCCTGGAGTCTTTAATTCTATCTCCATCCTTTGCAAGTCATACAAAATGGGCCTTTGCGTTGACAATATTGAACTCGTACTCACATATGATCTTCTACTCAATGCGTCAGCTACTACATTTGCTTTTCCAAGATGATATTGAATAGTGTGATAATAATCTTTCAACAGCTCAAGCCAACGTCGTTGCCGCATGTTGAGTTCTCTTTGGGTGAAGAAATATTTAAGGCTTTTATGGTCCGTATAAATCTCCACTTTCTCCCCGTACAAGTAGTGTCTCCATATCTTCAACATGAATACGACTGCTGCCAACTCCAGATCATGAGTAGTATAATTCCTCTCATATTCTTTGAGTTGTCATGAGGCATAGGCTATGATTTTCCCATGTTGCATGAGAACACATCCTAACCCCTTGACAGAAGCATCACTGTAGATAACAAATCCATCCGAACCAGATGGTATTGTCAGAACAGGTGCCGAAATGAGTCTTCTCTTGAGCTCTTGGAAGCTCTTCTCGCATTCCTCGCTCCATACGAATTTTGCATCCTTCCGAGTCAGCTGAGTTAACGAAGTAGCGATTCGAGAAAATCCTTCCACGAATCTCCGATAATAACCAGCTAAGCCCAGAAAGCTACGCACTTCGGTCACCGACTTTGGCTGCTCCCAACTTTGTATTTCTTCAATCTTCGCCGGGTCCACAGATACTCCATGTTTTGACACCACGTGCCCAAGGGATGCTACTTCCTCAAGCCAGAACTCGCATTTCTTTAGCTTGACATAAAGCTTGTGTTCACGAAGTCTTTGAAGTACTAGCTTCAAATGGTGCTCATGATCTTCACGGCTTTTGGAATAGATGAGGATGTCATCAATAAAGACAACAACGAATTGATCCAAATATTCCTTGAATACTCGGTTCATCATGTCCATGAAAGCAGCTGGAGCATTAGTCAATCCAAAAGACATGACTAAGAATTCATAATGCCCATACCGAGTTCTGAAGGCAGTCTTTGGAATATCCTCAGTTTTAATCTTCAGCTGATGATACCCAGAACAAAGATCGATCTTTGAAAAGAATTGTGCTCCTTCCAACTGGTCAAACAGGTCATCAATGCGAGGTAGTGGATACCTATTCTTGATGGTGACATGGGTTAATTCTCGGTAGTCAATACAAAGTCGCATACTCCCGTCTTTCTTCTTTACGAATAAAATAGGAGCACCCCAAGGAGATGTACTAAGACGAATGAAACGTATGTTTAACCATTCCTGTAGTTGGACTTTTAACTACTGAAGTTCAATAGGAGCCATTCGATATGGGGTTTTAGAAATGGGTTTTGTACCCGGTTCAAGATCAATAAAGAATTCAACTTCACGTTCTGGGGGTAGACCGGGAAGCTCTTTAGGAAATACATCAGGAAATTCTCTAACCACAGAAATATTATTCAAATCTGACTTGTCTTTATTCAAATCCATAACATGGGCTAAGAAAGCTTGGCATCCGTTTTTTAATAAACGAATAGCTTTGTGGCTTGATATGACAGTGACTGATTTTAGTGGTTTAGTAGTTTGAATTCGTATGACAGGTTGGTTAGGAATATGAAAACTAACAACCTTACGAAAATAATCAATTTTGGCATGATGAGTGGTTAACCAATCAATTCCTAAAATTACATCAAAAGTAAGTATCTTTAAAGAGATAAGATCAACAGGTAATGTGATAGTGCCAACTTGGATCATGCAAGATTTATAAACTGTAGATGTAACGAAGGTTTCACCCAATGGAGTTTCAACAGATAAATCAAAATCTAATTTCTCCGGAGTCAAGTTTAAACGTTGAGCACAAGCAGGAGAGATAATAGAATGGGTAGAACCGGTATCTAGTAAGGTATAAACTTCACAAGAATTCAAGATTAGCTTACCCGTGATCACTTCCTTTGGGTTCCTCACGTTTTGGCCAGTCACGACAAACGCTCTTCCAGGAACCGCTGATTTTGACTTATCCGGGACAGTCCTTGGAATCACCACTCCCGCTGAACTTGGTTTTGCCATAGTACAATCTCAAGCGATGTGGCCTTCCTTTCCATAGTTGTAACATACCTTGAATTGTTGTAGACAGTTTGGGTTGATATGTCCCTCCTTCCCGCATTTGTAACATCTAACTGGCGGTCGTTCTCCTCCCCTAGAATTTATTGTTGGTGCTGGTGCTGCTGCTGATGTCTTTCCGTCGTTGTTGAATCTTCTCTTTCTGAAATTTCCACTTGAGTCACCTCTTCTATTCTCATGGCCACGATTACCACCTTTGTCCGTATTCTTCCTTCCTCGCTGGTTATCATCGTTCTGATGACTGCTGTCACCGATATGACCCTGGTTGTGGTTCCTCGGTTGAATATACTCACTATCTCGCTCTAACAACTGAGCCCTATTTACAAAATCTGAATATAAAGAAAATTTATGAGATATAAGGTATTGACGAATGAAACATCCACGTCATACGTTCCTCATTCTCCACCAAATGAGGTGCAAACCTGGACAACTCTGCGAACTTTGCCTCGTATTGAGACACCGTCATGTTATTCTGTTCGAGTCTAATAAACTCTACCTCTTTCATATGACGAATACTTTCGGGAAAGTACTTGTCATTGAAAAGTTTCTGAAATCTTTCCCAAGACATGTTGAGTGCATCTGGTTGGGTACGCTTCACAGATTCCCACCAGTAATTTGCTTCACCACGAAACATAAAGGTAGCGAATGGAACCTTCTGTTCCTCCGTGCATCCCAAGACATCGAATATCTTGGTAATTTGCTTGACCCATGTTTCTGCCAAGATCGGATCCGGTTTTCCCTTAAATTCTGGTGGTCCCAACTCTTTAAACTGCTTGGCTGTGACAGACCGCGCGTTGCCATCATTTCCACCCGTATTTTGTACACGAGTCTCCCTCGTCTAATTTTGCATGAACTGCAAAAAGCTCCTAAACATTCCATCGTTCATCGTTTGCTCGGTAGTGTTGTTTACAGGACGAATATTGCCTTCCTGTTGCACGTTCTCCTGGTTTGTGACTAAAGGTTGCTCCATAGTCTCGTACACTCTATTGTTAACGTTCTCAGCAGCCATTCTTAAATACTGCCATAAAATAAGGGTTAATTAAACATATCACATAATATCCCTATATTATGACCAACCAACAAATAAGCTTAGTAGGACACACTAGCAAAGGATTTACTCATCTCTCCCCTCCTAGTTCTATTCCTCGATCTCCGCCAGAGACCATATCCCTAAGCTTTGATACCAACTGTGACGCCCCCAAAACAGGTATACAACACCCATTCAGAGTCACCAAATACATGGTACATAAAGCAAACTACAACTTCAATAATTTAAATGTCGTGTGAAATACGACAATACATACTGTGAGTTTAAATACAAATATTATCTTCTAGACAATATCCACACGCAAATAAGTCCTCATTACAATTATTCAAACACTATTTTACAGAAATAGTGAGGACTGCTAAAACATCTTCCTAGAAATCTTACTCCATACCCCGACTCGATCCTGCTATGTTCTCACCTCCTGAGAAGAAAAATGGAACAAAAAGGAAAAGGGTGATCTCAAATAACCCAGTAAAGAATATTATGACTAAGATAATATACAAAAAATTATCGTTAGTCTTCAACAGGGAAAAATCTGATAGAATACAATAGACAACAAGTTTTAGATCAACAACTACAGCGGAAACAGCAATCCATTATAAGAGTCACGTAGAGGATGAATTCTACTATCTTCTAATATTTAAGAGTCCATCGTCAATATTTTATCCCTGTAACAACAATCAATATACATCTTTAATCATCTTTGCACTACAGGCCAAAGATATTCATTTATATCACCGGTTGGTCATGTTCATCTCAACACATGTTCATCTTTGCACTACGAGCCAAAGATATTCATCAGTTTAATCATTCATCTTTGCACTATAGGCCAAAGATATTCAATAATACCATCATTAAGGACTGAGGATGATGAAAAATATTTTTAAGAACGAATCCGGTCAGATAGAAGGACAAATATTAGGGATTCGTATAACAGTTTATCAAAGATCAATAATACTTCATAATAGCCAATTTTGAAGCAGAATTCAAAAGTAACGATCAAAACATGGATACAATCAAAGATAGTAGCCAAAATAGACATCTTGGACAAAAAGGAAAATTTTCATTTTTCGGTGAATAGTGTCGTATTCGTGAATAGTGCCGTATACGTGAATAGTAATCCCGACACAACAAGTTCCAAATTTGATAAAAACGTTCACCAATATTTTGGCATAATGATATTGAAGAAAATAATATCATTTAAGAAGAAAATAACATCCCTTACCTCAAAATAACCGTACTTCTAATTGAATTTCGGTATAGTGCTGACAGAAACTTGCACCGTATAGCAACACTCAAAGTATACTCACAAGAATACGCTCGATAATATAGAGAGAGAAAGAGAGAAAACTTTGTTTTTGGTGTGATTTTCAATTCTAACTTAGCCCTCTATTTATAGGAAAATGTTAGAACGCCAAAGGAGACTAAATTAATAAAATATATTATTATTTATTCAAAATTCCTACACACATGTTTTGAAAACTCTAGCATGCCTTCTTTGGTCAAAAACATCAGCCACCCATGTGCCAACAACCACAAAAACGTTTTTCTTATATAAAATAATTAAAACTTCCAAAAATTAATTATTTCGGAACTCCGGAACTTTAATAATTCATGATAAATAGCCCTTTTTCAGAAAATTTGAATCTCGCGAATTCTTATAGGAAATTCAATTCTCTACAACTTTGCAGAAGGAAGTTTTTCAAAATTCCAAACAGAAATTATCCAAAATCCACAAACGAGTGATTTTACAATCTATAATCAATTTTCGGTCAAGAATTGTGTCCACCGACACACAAAACATATGTTAAATATTTAATACCACAAAAATACTCTTCATCCTCATATACTCATATATCCCACATTCATTGTAAATATATCACCGTTAATATATTATTAAAATAATATATTTAAATGAATTATTTTATCAGAAAAATATAAAATATTAATTTTCAACAATTGTCACATTAAAAATTTTCTCTATCTATATCCAATAAAATGATTATTTTCTTTATCATAATAATCAATAATTAATTATTTAAAAATAATATTACAGAATCACAATTATGACAACCAGGTCGTTTCCAGGAAAGAGGGGGCTTTTCAATAAGGATTTCTCCTTACTGGCGCGCAATTAGGTGACCAAACCTCTCCTTAGACAAAACTTTCTAGACATTGCCAATAATGTTATCTGATAATATTATTCAAATAATATAAATTATTGATCTGATAATAGAAAATATTGTGCAGTGACAATTATTGAAACAATAATAATATAAATATCAACGCAGCAATTATTGAATCAATAAAATAATGAACAGTAATTAATGTAACAATTATTGAGTAGTGCCTTCTTACGTACGAATCAATAATTCAACAATACTGTGCAATACCGTGTGCTACTGTGCAACCACACATATTACTGTATTTTAACCACCAGGTAACCCAACAGTGTTAACGGTAATAATTTAAGCCGTTATTTATAAAACTCAATCTTTGTCATTTTCTTTCATCCAACCGTTTTCCGTTATGGGGCCCACAATAGACTGCGTCGTCGTACAAATATTCCCGACAAAAAGAATATTCCACGAGCAAACGAATATTCCCCGACAACAATGATTATTTTATAACCACTTGTTTATTTTGTAAAAAATTTCACATTTCACCCATAACCCAAGTATTATATCAAATTAACCCTTATTAATTTAGAATAATGAATAAAGGAAAATTTAATTTTATTTACAATAAGTTGGGGTCTTACAGTTCACCTGTGTGTACTATTGATTCACATGATTTACTATTAGGGGAGTTGGTGCAATATCGATAATACTTGCATGACTAAATTAAAAATGAAGCTATAGATGAAGGTACTATACAATAATTAATTTTTTTACATGTTTAGAACTATTGAGTCACATGATTTACTATTAGGGAGGTGGTGCAAGTTTGATAATACCTGCAGGACTAAATTAAAAATGAAGAAAAAGAGGAAGGTATTATACTGTAATATTTCGAGCCCCAAAATGTGCAATTATTGAAACTATATTTTTCTATAAATAGAAGCTCATTCTTCTTTCATTTATCACCAATTCACTAAGTCTCACAAGAGCAATTATAGAGATAGAAGCTATAGAGAGAAAGAAGAAGTGAAGTCTGCTACTTCACTACTCCAGTATCCAGTCTTCTTCTGAGGTAAGGGTTGTTATTTTTATATTCTGAAGAGATATTATTTTTCGTATTCGTATGAATATTATTATCGTTCAATATTCATTTAATATTCGTAAGGAATATTATTTTCGTTCAATATTCGTAAGGGATATTATTTCCGTTCAATATTCGTAAGTAAGGGGTTTATGCCAGGGGTAGTTTCGTAATTTTTCTGACCCTCAAAAAATTCTGGAAAAATTTGAAATGATAATTTGATGAGTTTTCCAGATTGTGTCCAAAAATGGCGATTTTTGGATGTGTAGATTAGGAGTTATGAATTTTATGGGAAAAGACTATTTTAAAAGTAAACCCTTATAACTCCTTGTGGTTAACTCTAAAATTGGTGAAATTTTTATTGGAAGTACATCTATATAACAGCAGTATACCCTCTAAATTTCGGAATTTTTGGACAAAAGTACAGTTTTTGATAAATGTCTAAATATTCGACAGTTTTGGCCATTTGAAAAATAGTAAATGAATTTTAAAAATTCTGAGAAAAATATATGTTCAATATGGGACTATATTATGCTAAATACCATAAAAGAAAATTTGTTTGTACTGATTTGGTATTTTTCATGAAAATAGACTAGTTATGAGTAAATGAATTAAATATGTTATGTGAAGTAAGAAAATTGGAAAATAGGATTTTATGGCCTGAGAATCATATATAAGGTATATGCAGATTTTTTATGAGAGTTTTGGTTATTGGTGATGAAATCTTATGAGGTTTTCATTTTAGGATGATTAAATGCATTAATTAGTAAAGTGAAAATAATTAAAATAAATTATTTATAAGTTTAAGAAATGATTAAAATATTATGGTAATATTAATAATATTAGATTATGAGATTATTAAGTGATTTATAACATTTGGATTAAGGTGTTATAAATATTAATATGGATTTTATTGTGAACCTTTATCTTTTTATGCCGGGGTTACTATTCACGTATACGATATTATTCACGTATACGACACTATTCATATATATGGCACTATTTGCGTATATGACATTATTTATATATACGATACTATATACAAATATGGAGTACTATTCATGAATTACTATTCATGTGTTACTATTCACAAGTTACTATTCATAAGTTACTATTCATAGGTTACTATTCATGAGTTCTATTCACGAGTTACTATTCACGGGGTACTATTTACCCGAAAAATATTTTTTTTCTGTCCAAATTATTTTTGGTACATGAATATTATTCTTAAATTTTACTCTACAAAGCAGTATCATGTTGATAATTTGGATATTTGTAAATTCTGGATAAATTTAAAGTCTGGATAAATTTAAAGTCTTTAATATTTATCCTTGATTTTGTTTGATTAATGCCTATATAATTGTCATAATCCTAATGCTTATATAGTGATGAAAGTCATCTATGGCTTACGTGCATAGATGGACTGTTGATTATTGGTTTTACAGTTGTATATTTTTTGGCTTACGTGCAAAGATGGACTGTTGATTATTGATTTTATAGTTGTATATCTTTGGCTTACGTGCAAAGATGGACATGTGTATGACATGATCATAACCATTGGTGATAATAACGAATATTATTAGCTCGTAGTGCATGGATAATTCGATGATGTGATTGGCAGGATCATGACCATTAGTTAACAGTTGAATGTCTTTGGCCGTAGTGCACTGACAGACAATTGATTGGAATGATCATGACCATTGGTTTTATAGTTGAATATCTTTGGTCCGTAGTGCAAAGGTAGACAACTGATTGGTATGATCATTGTTATTACATTTGAATATCTTTAGCCTTTGGGGTAAGGATATTGAGTAAACGTTCTATTAAGCCTTTGTGACAAGGAGAAACTGTTGAGTTACATGATTATAAATATGAATTGTGGATTTAACTATACTTTTTGGTGGTTTAGGTGAAGACAGGTGATGATAGTTCTTTTTTTCTTAGGTATAACAAATAACTGTTGTTGAGTATTACAGGAATGAGATATTAACGATGGACTTTTAATCTAGAGGAGATAGTAGACATTATGTTCTACTTGACTCTTCTAATGGATTGCTTATTCCGCTGCAGTTAAACTTGTTGTCTATTGTATTCTATCAGTTGTTATACTGTTGAAGGCTAAGGATAATTTATTCTGCATTATCTTAGTCATAATATTTATTACTGAGCTAGTTGAGCTCACCCTTTTCTTTCACTGTTCCCTTCAGGAAATGAGAATATAGCTGGGATGAGTCGGGAAAAGGAGTGATGGTCCGATATGGTGGCTATAGCAGTCCTCACTACTTAGTGTGATAATAAGTGTAATGAGGACTGAATTTGAGTTTGTATACTGTCTAGAAGGCAATATTCGTGTTTAAACTCTCAGCTATGTTTTGTTGTATTTTTACACGACAGTTGTATAATTAAGTTTGTATTTGAGTTCTGTACCATGTATCTAGTGACCCAAGATGGGTGATATATACCTTTTTTGGGGGCATCACAGTAACCGAGTCACCACAAAAGTCGGGGGGTGCCTAACATCTTCCCTCCGCTTAATCAAGCCCCCGGACCCTAACGAATCTCGATTTTATAGACCAGTTAAGCAGTGCCACGTCGCTAGGTCTTTGTGCAAACCTTTTCTCGATTGAGTTGGTGCAACCATTTAAAAATACCAACTGGCGACTTTTACAGTCCAATCGTCAACATATACATGTCGGACCTTTTCAAACTTGTTTTTTTAAACAAATCTCACCTAACATGAGAACACCATAAGACAAGAACAGAAAGTGACAAATAAAAATCCTGATATTGACAATAAGTTTTGTTTTTTAAATAAAATAGAATAGAATATATTATATTATATGTATATTACTTCATAGTGTATGCATAGTGCAACATAGTAAAATAAAAAATTCAGAATTCTCGCCCGTGAAATCATCTGAAATTTACTGTGCAGTCCGTGATTTCTTTTCCTAAATAGTATCATGTCATTCTCCTATAAATAGGATGCTAAGTTTAAAAATGAAAATCACACCAGAATCAGAGAATTCTTCTTTTATAATATTGAGCGTATTTTTTTGGGTTTAAGGAAGCTTTGAGTGTAGAAAATAGCGCAAGTTTTCTTCAATAATATCTCCGTTATACCGTTGGAATTACTCTTCTTTTGAGGTAAGGAGTATTATTTATTTCATATTCACTTACGATATTATTTTTCGTATTCGTAAAGAATTTTATTTTCATTCAATAATCATAAGGAATATTATCTTCGTTCAATATTCATAAGAAATATTATTTTCGTTCAACAGTTGTAAGGGATAATATTTTTGTTCAATACTCGTAAAAAATAATATTTTCTTCCATACTCTGTAGTATGTAAGTAATATTATTTTATTTCGTATTCCTAATTTTACACTTATGTTGATAAGTATTGCTTCTATACTCCTTGAAATTAGTAGAATATCCTTAAAATTTGCGCTTCATCGAGTATCGTTTCACAATAATATTTTTCTGAACATTCTTGTTAAATTTGATCTTTTCATGCTGGAGTACTATCCATACATACAACACTATTCATACATACGATACTATTCATACGTACAACACTATTCATATGTACGGTACTATTTATATGTACGATACTATTAATGAAGTACTATTCATGGGTACTATTCACTCAGATACTATTCACGATAAAAAATAATTTCTTTTCTGTCCAAATTATTTTTGATACATGAATATTATTCTTCAATTTTACTCCACAAAGCAGTTATCATGTTGACAATTTAGTCATTTTTAAACTTTGGATAAATTAAAAATCTTTAATATTTATCCTTGATTTCATTTGATTGATGCTTATATCATTGTCATCATCCTCATGCTTATATTGTGATGAAAGTCATCATTGGCCCATAGTGCATTGATGGACAGTTGTTGGTATGATCATGACCATGGGTTCTCTTCGGCCAAGGGTGCAAAGATGAATTATTGTTTGGCATGATCATAACCATTGGTGATAATAATGAATATCCTTGGCCGGTAGTGTATGGATAATTCATGGATGTGATAATAACGAATATACTTGGCCCGTAGTGCATGAATAATTCGTGGATGTGATAATAATGAATATCCTTAGCCCGTACTGTATGGATAATTCATGGATGTGATAATAACGAATATCATTGGCCCGTAGTGAATGGATAATTCGTGGATGTGATAATAAGGAATATCCTTGGCCCATAGTTCATGGATAATTCATGGATGTGATTATAACGAATATCCTTGGCCCGTAGTGCATGGATAATTCGTGGATGTGATAATAATGAATATCATTGGCCCGAAGTGCATGGATAATTCATGGATGTAATACTAACGACTATCCTTGGCCGTAGTGCATGAATAATTCGGTGATGTGGATTATTTATTTTGCGGACAAATGATGTGGTAAAAATCGTCTTTGGCTTTATTGCAAAGATGGATTGTTGATTATTGGTTTTACAGTTGTATGTCTTTGGCTCGTAGTGCAAAGATGGACTGTTGATTTACCTGATTATAAATATAAATTATGAATTTAACTATAATCTTTGGTGATTCAGGTGAAGACAAGTGATGAGAGTTCTCTTTATCTTGGGTACAACAAAGAACTGTTGATAAGTATTATAGGAATGAAATATTAATGATGGACTTTTAATTTGGAGAGGATAATAGACATTATGTTCTACTTGACTCTTCTAATGGATTGTTGATTCCGCTGCAATTATGGTTGAAAACTTTTATTATCTACCATATGTTCTACATCTCTGATTTATTCTGATGAAGGCTATTGATAAATGAATTATCTTAGTCATAATATTCTTTATTGGGCTATTTGTTCTCACCCTTTTTCTTCACAATTCTTTTCAGGTATTAAGAGTATAGCTGAGTCGAACAAGGATAAAAGGGGAATCGTGTGATGGTCCGAGACTGTGGAAGTTTCTCAATACATTATAAAACTTCATGACATGCAATATATAATTATATTGAGGACCTAAGATGGGTGTGTCGTATATTATACGTCACTTAATAATTGATTTTGGTGAACAACAATAGGGTAATGAGAACCCAACTTTGAAAATGTCAAAAGTGTACCTCATTAGAATGAAAAAGATAGTAATCTTCTCGTTCTTCTATGGGGTCTTGAAATATTTTTTGCTAAATTTTATATGGCATTGTAATAATTTGAGTTTGGATACTGTCTACGAGACAATATTGTATTAAAACTCACACCTTATGTGTTATCGTATTTTGCACGACAGTTCAATAATTGTATAAATAAAGTTTGTATTTGAATTCTGTACAGTGTATCTGGCGACTCAGAATGGGTTGTGTGGACCTATTTTGTGGGCGTCACAACTATTCCTGAAGTACTATTCATGAGGTACTATTCACTTGAGTACTATTCACCTAGGGTACTATTCATGACAAACATTGATTTCTTTTCTATCCAAATTATTTTTGATACAATATTATTCTTGAATTTTACTCCACAAAGCAGTTATCATGTTGACAATTTGGACATTCTTGCACTCTGGATAAATTGATTTATAAATCTTTAAAATTTATCCTTGCTCTTACTTAATTGAATTTTTTTATATCATTGTCACCATCCTCATGCTTATATTGTGATGAAAGTCATCTTTGGCCCATAGTGCATAGATGGACTGTTGATTGGTATGATTATAACTATGTATTGGTATAATCATGACCTGTAATGTTACAAATGATGTGGTAAAAGTCCTTATTGGCCCGTAGTGCATTGATGGACAGTTGTTGGCATGATCATGACCACTGATGAAAATAATGAATATCCTTGGCCCGTAGTGCATGGATAATTCGTTGATGTGATAATAATGAATATCTTTGGCCCGTAGTGCATGGATAATTTATGGATGTGATACAAACGAATATCCTTGGCCCGTAGTGCATGGATAATTCGATGATATGGATTATTTATTGAGTTGTGTTACAACGATAAAATATTGATGATGAACTTTTAAATCATAGAAGATAGTAGATATTATGCTCTACTTGACTCTTCTAATGGATTGTTTGTTCCGCTGCAGTTAGACTTGTTGTCTATTATATTCTATCAGTTTTATACTGTTGAAGGCTAATGATAATTTATTCTTTATTATCTTAGTCATAATATTCTTTACTGGGTTAGTTGACCTCACCCTTTGCTTTCATTGTTCTCTTCAGGAAATGAGAATGTAGCTGGGACTAGTCGGGGAATGGAGTGACGGTCCAAAATGGTGGCTGTAGTAGTTCTTACTATTTTATAAAATAGTGTGATAATAATTGTAATGAGGACTCCATTTGAGTTTGAATATTGTCTACGAGACAATATTCGTGTTAAAACTCTCAGCTACGTTTTTATCGTATTGTATAAGGAAGTTTGTATTTAAATTTTGCACCATGTATTTGGCGACTAAGAATGGGTTGTGTATACCTATTTTGGGGGTGTCACAATTGGTATCAAAGCTTAGGAATATGATCACTGGTTGAGGTTTGAGGCTAGAACTAGGAGGGGAGAGACGGGTAAATCATTCACTAGTATGACCTACCTAAGCTTATTTGTTATTTAATTGGTCGGTCATAATATAGGGATAATATGTGGCATGCCAATTAACCCTTCTTTTGTGGCAGTGTTTGAAAATGACATCTAAAAATATTGAGATAAGCAATGGAGCACATGAGACCGTTGAGTCACTGATGATCAATAATTAGGATAATGTGCATCAGGAAGGCAATAATCCTCAGGTAAATAACAACACCGACCAAATGATGAACGATGGTATGTTCAGAGGCTTTCTGCAATTCATGCAACATCAGGCGAGAGAGACTCCTGTTTAAAATGCAGGTGGAAACACTGGCAACTCACGGATGGTCACTGCTAAGCAATTCAAGGAGCTAGGACCACCAGAGTTTTTGGGAAAGCCAGAACCACTTAAGGCAGACACATGGATTAAGCAGATCACCAAGATATTTGATGTCTTGGGATGCTCCGATGAGCAAAAGGTTCTCTTTTCCACCTTTATGTTGCGAGAAGAGTCAGATCATTGGTGGGAATCTGTAAAACGTACTCAGTCTGCCGCACTAAAGATGGCTTGGGAGAAGTTCCAAGAATTGTTCAACGACAAGTACTTTCTCGAAAGTATTCATTACATGAAGAAGGTCAAATTTATCAAGCTAGAACAAAACAATATGACCGTATCGCAATATGAGACTAAATTTGCGGAGTTATCCCGGTTTACATCTCATTTGGTAGATAATGAGGAGCGTATGCCACAAATATTTTTAAGAGGTTTGAAACCCGAAATACGTCAATACCTCATTTCTCACAAACTTTGTTTGTATTCAGATGTTGTGAATAGGGCTTAGTTATTGGAGCGCGATAATGAGTCATCCCAACCAAGAGATAGCAGCCATCAAAACGATAATACCAGTGGTAACAGTCATCGAAGCGGTGATAACAAACGTGGAGAAAATCAACATGCCAGAAAGGGTAACCACTTCAGTGGTAATCCTGGCCAAGATAATTGAAGTGGAAATTTCAAGAAGAAGAGATTCAATAATGATGGAAAGACGTTAGCACCAACACCCATTGTTAAGGAAGGAGAATGACTATCGGTCGCATGCTACAAATGCGGAAGAGAGGTACACATCAGTCCAAATTGTAAGCAGCAATCCAAAGCGTGTTGTAATTGCAGAAGAGAAGGTCACCTAGCCCTATTTTATCATGTAGTGAAGTCAAGTCCAGCTGGGATGGAGACACCAAATGTCATCCCAGACAAGTAAAAGCCGGTAGTTCAAGGGAGAGCGTTTGTCGTGACCTCCCAAAAAGCGAGGAACCCGAACGAAGTTATCACGGGTAAGCTAAATATAAACTCTTGTGAAGTATATACCTTATTTGATACCGGTTCTACCCATTTTTTTATTTCACCTACTTGCGCTCAACGTTTAAATTTGACTCCAGAGAAATTTGACTTTGACTTATCTATTGAAACTCCGTTGGGAGAAAGTTTCATTACATTCACTGTTTATAAATCTTGTTTGATTCAAATCGGCACCCTCACATTACCTGTCGATTTCATCTCTTTGAAAATACTTGCATTTGATGTGATTTTACGGATTGATTGGTTAACTACTCATCATGCTAAAATTGATTTTTTTCGTATAGTTGTTAGCTTTCATATTCCTAACCAACTTATTATTCGAATTCAAACAACCAACCTACTAAAGTCAATCACTGTCATATCAAGCCATAAAGCCATTCGTTTATTAAAAAATGGATGTCAAGCTTTCTTAGCCCATGTCACATATTTAAACAAAAATATATCAGATTTAAATGATATTTCTATTGTTAATAAATTTCCTGACGTATTCCCTGAAGAACTTCCTGGCCTACCCCAGAGCGTGAAATCGAGTTTTTTATTAACCTGGAACCTGGTATAAAACTCATTTCCAAAGCCCATATCGAATGGCTCCTATTAAACTTCAGGAGTTAAAAACCCAACTGAAGGAATTGTTAAACATCAGTTTCATTCGTCCTAGTACATCTTCTTGGGGTGCTTCTATTCTATTCATGAAGAAGAAAGATGGGAGTATGCGACTTTGCATTGATTATCAGGAGTTGAACCATGTCACCATTAAAAATAGGTACCTGTTGCCTCGCATTGATGACCTATTTGACCGGTTGCAAGGTGCCAAATTCTTTTCAAATATCGATCTTCGTTATGGGTATCATCAGTTAAAGATTAAAACTGATGACATTCCAAAGACTGCTTTCAGAACTCGGTACGGGCATTACGAATTCCTCGTCATATCTTTTGGATTAACTAATGCTCCTGCTACCTTCATGGATATGATGAACCGAGTATTCAAGGAATATTTAGATTATTTTATGGTTGTCTTTATTGATGATATTCTCATATACTCCAAAAGCCATGAAGATCATGAGTAACACTTGAGACTGATACTCCAAAAGCTTCGTGAAAACAAGCTTTATGCCAAGTTAAAGAAATACGAGTTCTGGCTTGAGGAAGTAGCATTCCTTGGGCATGTGATATCAAATTATGGAATATCTATTGACCCAATGAAGATTGAAGCAATACAAAGCTGGGAGCAACCTAAGTCAGTGACCGGAGTACGTAGCTTTCTGGGCTTGGTTGGTTATTATCGGAGATTCGCGGAAGGATTTTCTCGAATCGCTACTCCATTAACTTAGCTGAATCAAAAAGATACAAAATTCGGTTGGAGAAAGGAATGTGAGAAGAGTTTTCAAGAACTCAAGAGGAGACTCATTTCATCACCTGTTCTGACAATACCATCTGGCTCGGAGGGATTTATCATCTACAGTGAAGCTTCAGGCAAAGGGTTAGGACGTGTTCTCATGCAACATGGGAAAGTCATAGCCTATGCCTCACGACAACTCAAACAATATGGGAGGAATTATCCTACTCATGATCTAGAGTTGACAGCAGTCATTTTCGCACTAAAGATTTGGAGACATTACCTGTATGGAGAGAAGGTGGAGATCTATACGGATCATAAAAGCCTCAACTATTTTTTCACTCAAAAGGAACTAAACATGCAGCAACGACGTTGGCTTGAGCTGTTAAAAGATTACGATCATACCATTCAATGCCATCTTGGAAAAGTGAACATGGTAGCTGACGCGTTGAGTAGAAGATCATATGCGAGTACGATATTGTCAACGTAAAGGCCCATTTTGGATGACTTACAAAGGATGGAAATAGAGTTAAAGACTCCAGGGACCCACGTGATGATGGAAAATATACGAGTAGAACCGACTTTAATCAATAAAGTTAAAGTTGCTCAAACTATAGACCCGAAGTTGATGCGTATAAGGAAGAAAGTACAAGAAGGTGATATTCCAGAAGCAAGGACGAAGAAGGAATACGTCGAGTCAACTCCAGACTTTTTGTTCCTAATGACTTTGATTTGAAGTATAAAATCATGATGGAGGCACACAACACACAGCTTGCAATCTATCCTGGAAGCACCAAAATGTATTGTGATCTTCGACATATATTTTGGCAATACATTTTGGTGGAGCAATATGAAGAGAGAGATTGCGGAGTTTATCTTAAGGTGTCTAACTCTTGAAGATCTATTAAGACTCTGTGTCCTTAACTTCATAGGAAGTTGGGCCAAGTTTTTTCCATTACTGGAATTCTTCTACAATAATAGTTATCAAGTAAGTATAAGCATGGCTCCATTCGAGGCATTGTATGGACGCAAGTGACGTTCTCTAGTATGCTGGGATGAGGTGGGTGAAGCAACGTTGTTGGGACGGAAATTGATAGGCATGACAACGGGAAAGATTCAAATAACCCGGCAACGTATAAAAACCTCACAAGATCGACAAAAGAGTTATGTTAATCTTCATCGAAGGGACGTGGAATTCAATTTTGGAAATCATGTGTTGTTACTTATTGCTCCATGGAAAGGAGTTACGAGATTTGGAAAGAGAGGAAAGCTCAAAACTCGATTCATTGGCCCATTTGAAATCCTCGATCAAGTAGGAACTGTGGCCCATAGATTCGCCTTACCGCCAAGTATGTCTTGTGTTCATAACATTTTTCACATATCTATGTTATGTAAATAAGTGAAAGACCCAAACCAAATTATTGAATTAGAACTAGATGAGATAGCGGAACATTTAACGTATGAAGAGGTACTTGTTAAATCTTGGATAAGAAAGAACATATTATATGCTCCAAGGTTATACCTCAAGTCAAAGTTTTGTGGAGAAACCACGATGTTGAGGAAATGACCTGAGAGTTAGAATCTAAAATGAAATTAAAGTATGCTCACCTCTTCGACATACCAGGTACGTACCCCAATTTCGAGGGCAAAATTTAATAAGAAGGGGAGGTTGTAAGACCCCAACATTTATGAATAAATATTTAATTTTCTCGAAATATCTTTTTAAATAATAAGGTAAGAATTTAATATAATGTTATAGTTGTGGGTAATATTTGTAACTTTTGCAAAGTAAATAAGTTGTCATAAAATATTCATTTGGTCGGGGAATATTCGTACGATGGCATAGTCATTGGTAGAGCCCACAACGGAATTACTATCAGAGTTAGAAAACGACAGAAATATCTTTTTATAAAAATAACGGTGAAAGTTTTACCGTTAACTGTTGAAATATACCCAGTGATAAAAGTACAGTAATACGCGTGATTGCATAGTAGCACACGGTATTGTACAATATCTTTGATTATTAATGCTTACGTGAGAAGTCACTCAAATTTATTCAATTATTGTCACAGTAATTGCTGCATAGTATCTCACATTATTGATTCAATTATTGTCACAATATTTTATATTATTAAATCAATAATTGAGATGACAACGCTATTCATATTATTATTTGCATTATTGACAATGTCTAGAAAGTTCTGTTGAGGAAAGAGGTTTGGTCACCTAATTGCGCGCCAATAAGGAGAAATCCTTATCGGAAAGCCCCCTCTTTCCTGGGAATGATCTGGTTGTTAATTGTAAGACCCCAACTTTTTATGAATAAAGATTTAATTTCTCTAAATATTATTTTTGAATAATAAGGTGTTGGTTAATATAATGTTGTAGTTATGGGTGAAAGGTGCAAATTTTGCAAAGTAAGCAAGTGGTCATAAAATATTCATTTTGTCGGGGAATATTCATTTTCGCCGGGAGATATTCTTTTTGTCGGGAATATCCGTACGACGACGCAATCATTGGTGGACCACATAATGGAATAACTGTCGGATATAAAAAGCGACAGAAATAATCGTTTAATAAAAATAACGGCAAAACTTTTACCGTTAAAACTGTTGAAATACCCGGTGATAAAAGTACAATAATACACATGGTTGCACAGTGGCACACGGTATTACACAGTATCTCTGATTATTCATTCTTACGTAAGAAGTCACTCAATAATTGATATAGTAAAATTGCACAGTCTTTCATATTATTGGAGTAATAATTGCTAGAGTGATAATTGAATAGTATTTTGCATTATTGATTCATAATTGTCACGACACAATAACTCATATTATTAAATTAATATTATTGGATAGAATTATTGATAATGTCTAGAAAGTTCTATCGAGGAAATGAGTTAGGTTATTTAATTGCGCACCAATAAGAAGAAATTCTTATAGGAAAACCCCTTTTTTCCTAGGAACGATCTGGTTATCAGTATTGTGAATCTATAATATTAATTAGAAATAATTATTAAAGAATTGTAAATAATTGATGAATTTGGTAAGTAATTATTTCTTTAAATTTTGATATAAATGGAGGAATTTTTGAATGAGACATTTGTCGAAAGTTATTATTATTTTTCTATGAAACAATAATTATCTTCTCTGATAATATATTTATATATTATTATAATATTACATTATAATAGTATAATGTGATAATATAATAGTATAATTTTTATAATTTAAGGGTAATATTATTATAATAAATTTATGGTATAAGAATAAAATAAGGAGGAAGAGATCAAATTGAATTTGGATTTTTTTAATTATAATTTTTTTTAAAAAAACATGTGATAAAGATGGAGTAAGAAAGTTGATATGTTTGTTCAAATTAGGTGTGCTGCATGTTTCAAAATTAATCATCCGTATGTAAATTTGTCAGAAGTGGTGTGCTACCACTTTCCTATAAATATGCTGCTTAGTTAAACAATGAAACTCACACCAGAATCCAAAAATTCTCTCTATATAATATTGAACATATTTCTTGTGAGTACAAGGATACTTTGAGTGTAGCTTTTTGTGCAAGATTTTCTCAGAATAATATCCGATATTCCAGTCAAATCCAGTTGCTATTAAAGTAAAGGATATTTTTTTTAAAAGAGGTTATTTTCTTTGAATACTCATAAATGATATTATGTCCTTCCATATTCGTAAGAAATATCATTTTCTTTCATACTCCATATTATGTAAGCAATATTATTTCATCTCGTATTCCTAAATTTAAACTTACTACGGTAAGTATTGTTTCTATAATTCCTGAAATGATTAGAAATTGTGCTTCATCTAATATCATTTCACTAGAATATTGGTCTGAACTTTCTTAATAAATTTGTAACTTTTCATGTCTAGGTACTGTTCATGGGCACTGTTCATACGGCACTATTTATACATACGGTACTATTCACGAAAAAAAATTCTTTTTCCAAGTTAGATGTTGTGACCCTTATTCTTAAAATTAAATCCATGTTATGGTCTCACTTGATTCGTTCTTATTATCATTATCATAATTCTCAAACTTAAATTATGTTGAAAGTTATCTTTGGCCCGTAGTACAAAGATGAACTATTGATTGATGAATATCTTTGGCCCGTAGTGCAAAGATGAACTATTGATTGATATCTTTGGCCCGTAGTGCAAAGATGGACAAGTGTTTGGCATGATCATGACCACTGGTGATACAAATGATTATCTTTGGCCCGTAGTGCATAGATAATTCGTTGATTAGAAATAATTATTGATTAATGTTACACAGATAAAATATTGATGATGGACTTTTAAATCATGGAAGATAGTAGACATCATGCTCTACTTGACTCTTCTAATGGATTGTTGTTTCCGCTGCAGTTGTTAATCTAAAACTTGTTGTCTATTATATTCTTTCAGATTTTTCCTTGTTCAGGACTAAGGATAATTTATTTTGCATTATCTTAGTCATAATATTCTTTACTGGGCTAGTTGAGCTCATCTTTTTCCTTTTTATTCCATTTTTTTCTCAGGAGGCGAGGATATAGCTGGGACTAGTCGGGGTGTGAAGTGATGGTTCAAGTCAATTGTTATAACAGTCCTCACTATTTTGTAAAATAGTGTATCAATAATTCTAATGAGGACTTTATTTGAGTTTGGATATTGTCTAGAAGATAATATTTGTATTAAAACTCACAGTATATATGTGGTCGTATTTTGCACGACAATTGTAATAATGAAGTATGTAGTTGTTTTATGTACCATGTATTTGGCGACTCAGAATGGGTTATGTGGACCTATTTTGGGGGCTTCGCAGTTGGTATCAGAGCTTAGGGATATGATCTCTAGTGGAGATCTGGGATTAGAACTAGGAAGGGAGAGACGAGTAAATCCTTCGCTAGTGTGTCATACCTAAACTTATTTGTTTAGTCGGTCAGAATATAGGGATAATATGTGGCATGTCAATTTCTTTAATTAACCCTTATTGTGTGGTAGTATTTGAGAATGACATCCAAAAATTTTAAGATAAACAATGAAGCACATCAGACCGTGGAGTCACCAATGATTAATAACTAGGATAATGTGCATCAGGAAGGTAATAATCCTTAGGTAAACAACAACACCGACCAAATGATGAACGATGGGGTTTTCGGAAGCTTTCTGCAATTCGTGCAACATCAAACAAGAGAGACTCCTATTCAAAATACATGTGGAAACACTGGCAACTATCGGATGGTCACTGCTAAGAAGTTCAAGGAGCTGGGACCACCAGAGTTTTTGGGAAAGCTATAACTACTTAAGACAGAGACGTGGATGAAGCAGATCACCAAGATATTTGATAACTTGGGATGCTCAAAAGAGCAAAAGGTTCCCTTTACCACCTTTATGTTACGTGAAGAGGCAAATTATTGGTGGGAATCTGTAAACTATACTCATCTTTTTTGCACTGAAGATGGCTTGGGAGAAGTTCCAAGAATTGTTTAACGATAAGTACTTTCCAGAAAGTATTTGTCACATGAAAGAGGTGGAATTCATTAAGTTGGAACAAAATAATATAACCGTATCGCAATACGAGGCTAAGTTTATGAAGTTATCCAGGTTTGCATCCCATTTGGTAGATAATGAGGAGAAAATGACATGAATGTTTCTGCGAGGTTTGAAACCTAAAATTTGTCAATGCCTCTTTTCTCACAAACTTTATTTATATTTAGATGTTTTGAATAGGGATCAGTTATTGGAGCGCGATAATGAGTAAGCTCAACCAAAAGATAACTGTGACGCCCCCAAAACAGGTTTACATCACCCATCTTGGGTCGCCAGATACATGGTACAGAACTCAACTACAAACTTAATTATACAACTGTCGTGTAAAAATACGACAAAACATAGCTGAGAGTTTACATGAATATTGCCTCATAGACAGTATACAAACTCAAATTCAGTCCTCATTACACTTATTACCACACTAAGTAGTGAGGACTGCTATAGCCACTATATCAGACCATCACTATGTTCCCCGACTTGTCCCAGCTATATTCTCATTTCTTGAAGAGAACAGTGAATGAAAAGGGGGAGCTAGACTAGCCCAGTAAGAAATATTATGACTAAGATAATTCAGAATAAATTATCCTTGGCCTTCAACAGTGTTAAACTGATAAAATACAATAAACATCAAGTTTTAACTGCAGTGGAATAAGCAATCCATTAGAAGAGTCAAGTAGAACATAATGTCTACTATCTCCTCTAGATTAAAAGTCCATCGTTAATATTTCATTCCTGTAATACTCAATAACAGTTCTTTGTTATACCCAAGACAAAAAGAACTATCATTACCTGTCTTCACCTAAACCACCAAAGATTATAGTTGAATCCACAATTCATATTTATAATCATGTAAATCAACAGTTTCTCCTTGCCACAAAGGCTTAATAGAACGTTTACTCAATATCTTTACCCCAAAGGCTAAAGATATTCAAATATAATAACAATGATCATACCAATCAGTTGTCTACCTTTGCACTACGAGCCAAAGATATTCAACTATAAAACCAATTGTCATGATCATACTAATCAATTGTCTGTCAGTGCACTACGGCTAAAGACATTCAACTGTTAACTAATGGTCATGATCCTGCCAATCACATCATCGAATTATCCATGCACTACGGGCTAAGGATATTCGTTATTATCACCAGTGGTCATGATCATGTCACACACCTATCCATCTTTGCACGTAAGCCAAAGATATACAACTGTAAAATCAATAATCAATATTCCATCTATGCACGTAAGCCAAAGATATACAACTATAAAACAAATAATCAGTAGTCCATCTATGCACGTTAGTGAAAGATGACTTTCATCACACTATAAGCATAAGGATGATAACAATGATATAAGCATTAATCAAACGAAATCAAGGAAAAATATTAAAGACTTTAAATTTATTCAGAGTTTAAAAATATCCAAATTGTCAACATGATAGAGTAAAATTCAAGAATAATATTCACGTACCAAAAATAATTTGGACAAAAAAGAAATATATTTTTTTGGGTAAATAGTACCTCGTGAATAGTAACTCGTAAATAGCAACTCATGAATAGTAACTCGTGAATAGTAACTCATGAATAGTAACTCGTAAATAATACTCCGTATTCGTACATAGTACCGTATACATAAATAATGTCATATATGCAAATAGTGTCATATACATGAATAGTGTCGTATACGTGAATAGTAACTCTGATACAAAAAGATAAAGTTTCAAAATAAAATCCATATCAATGTTTATAACACCTTAATCCAAATGTTATAAATCACTTAATAATCTCATAATCTAATATTATTAATATTACCATAATATTTTAATTATTTCTTAAACTTATAAATAATTTATTTTAATTGTTTACACTTTACTAATAAATGCTTTTAATCATCCTAAAATGTCAAACTCATAAGATTTCATCACCAATAACCAAAACTCCCATCAAAAATCTGCATAAACCTTATATAGGATTCTCAAGCCATAAATCCAATTTTCCAATTTTCTTATTTCACATAACATATTTAATTCATTTACTTATAACTAGCCCATTTTCATGAAAAATACCAAATCGGTACAAACAAATTTTCTTTTATGGGATTTAGCAGAATATAGTCCCATATTGAACATATATTTTTCTCAGAATTTTTAAAATTCATTTACTATTTTTCATATGGCTAAAACTGCCGAATATTTAGACATCTATCAAAAACTGTACTTTTGTCCAAAAATTCCGAAATTTACAGGGTATACTGTTGTTATATAGATGAACTCCCAATAAAAATTTTACCAATTTTGGAGTTAACCACAAGGAGTTATAAGGGTTTACTTTTAAAATAGTCGTTTCCCATAAAATTCATAACTCCTAATCTAAATATCCAAAAATTGCCATTTTTGGACATAATCTAGAAAACTCGTCAAATTATCATTTTAAATTTTTCCAAAATTTTTGAGGGTCAAAAATATTACGAAACTGCCCCTAGCAGAAACCCCTTACTTACAACGGTTGAACAAAAATAATATTCCTTACGAATATTGATCGAAAATAATATTCCTTACGAATATTAAACGAATATAATGAATATTGAACGATAATAATATTCATACGAATACCAAAAATACTATCTCTTCAGAATATAAAAAAATAATAACCCTTACCTCAGAAGAAGACTGGATACTGGAGTAGTGAAGTAGCAGACTACTCTTCTTCTATTTCTCTATAGCTTCTCTCTCTATAATTGCTCTTGTGAGTCTTAGTGAATTGGTGAGAATGAAGGAAGAATGCACTTCTATTTATAGGAAAATATAGTTTCGATAATTGCACGTTTTGGGGCTCAAACTATTACAGTATAATACCTCCCTTTTTTCTTCATTTTTAATTTAGTCCTGCAAGTATTATCAAACTTGTACCACCTCCCCTAATAGTAAATCATGTGACTCAATAGTATAATCATGTAAAAAAAACTAATTATAGTATAGTACCTCCATCTATACCTCTATTTTTAACTTAGTCATGCAAGTATTATCAATCTTGCACCAACTCCCCTAATAGTAAGTGAATGTGACTCAATAGTACACACATGTGAACACATAGTTATAAACATGTGAATTAATAGCAATTAATTGCTCATTTATTCGATTAATTACCCGATTGGTCAATATAACCTCCAAACATAAATTATTATCGAAATAAATGTCGATTTGTACAAACACCAATAATTTCCACACAATGGAACTATCAATTTCATCTTTAATCAACGTGAACTTATTCATCATTAATATTATAACTCTCAATATTTAACAATCAGGTCGTTTTCAGGAAAGAGGGGGATTTCTGATAAGGATTTCTCCCTATTGACGCGCAATTAGAATATCAAACATCTCCTTCATAGAACTTCTAGACATTGTCAATATTGTAAATAATAATATGAATAAATTTGTCCTCAATTATTGATTTAATAATATAACATATTATGCAGATGATATTGTGACAATACTTGAATAAAACTGAGTGACTTCTCACGTAAGCATCAATAATCAATACAGTGTGCTACTATGCAACCAAGCGTATTACTGTACTTTTATCACCAATTATTTTATGAAAACTTTCTTACTTTGAAAAATTTTCAAATATCACCCTGAACTTTAAACCTTTATCAATTTAACTATTTACCAAAATAGAAAAATTGAATACTTTTATTTTATAAAATTCGGGATCTCACAATAACGACCAACAACACGATAATAATCGTACTGGTGGCAACGACCATCGAAATAATGATAACCATCATGGAGGAAATTATTATGCCAGCAATGGTAACCACTTCGGTGGTAATCATGGCGAAGATAATAGAAGAAATGATTCAAGTGGAAATTTCAAGAAGAGAAGATTTAACAATGACGGAATGACATCGGCAGCAGCACCAGCAACAGCAACAGTTTCTAGGGGAAGAGAAAGACTGCCAGTTAGATGCTACAGATACGAAGAGGAGGGACACATAAGTCCAAATTGTTCACAGCCTTCTAAGGTATGTTTTAGTTGTGGAAAAGACGGTCACATATCTCAATTTTTTCCTGTAGCGAAGTAAAGTCTAGCTGGGACGGTGGCACCAAAGGCGGCTACGGACAAAACAAAGTCCGTGGTTTAAGGAAGAGCGTTTGTCATGACTTCTCAAAAAGTGAGTAACCCGAATGAAGTTATCACGGGTAAGTTAATCATAAACTTTTGTGAAGTCTATATCTTATTCGATACCAGTTCTACCAACTCTTTTATTTCACATAATTGCGCTCAACGTTCGAACTTGACTCCTGAGAAATTAGATTTTGACTTATCTATTGAAACTTCGTTATGAAAAACCTTCATTACATCCACTTTTTATAAATCTTGTTTGATTCAAATCAGCACCCTCACATTACTTGTCGATCTTATCTCTTTAAAAATAATTGTATTTGATGTGATTTTAGAGATTGATTGGTTAACTAATCATCATGCTAAAATTGATTATTTTTGTAAGGTTATTAGTTTTCATATTCCTAACCAACCTTTATGTGAATTCAAGCAACCAAACCACTAAAGTCAATAACTGTCATATCAAGCCATAAAGTCATTCGTTTATTGAAAAACGGATGTCAAGCTTTCTTAGCCCATGTCATGGATTTAAACAAAAATATGTCAGATTTGAATAATATTTCTGTTGTTAATGAATTTCCTGACGTATTTCCTGAAAAACTTCTTGGCCTACCCCCAGAGCGTGATATCAAAATTTTATTGACCTTGAACCCGGTACAAAACCCATTTCTAAAACCCCATATCGAATGGCTCCTATTGAACTTCAGGAGTTAAAAAACCCAACTACAGGAGTTTGTACCCAGCCTCTATCTGGTGACTTCCTTTATGGAATGCATCGAAGCCAGACTCTGTGGGGGGATGCCATATTCGTGCTGTGGTAAACTGATAGGTGCCATTGTGACGTGCTATCCAAGATTGGGATACAAGTCACAGTTGAGAGCAACCTAAGTCAGTAATCGAAATACGTAGCTTTCTAGGCTTAGCTAGTTATTATCGGAGATTCGTGGAAGGATTTTCTAAAATCACCACTCCATTAACTCAGCTGACTCGTAAAGATAAAAATTCGAATGGAGCGAGGAATGTGAGAAGAGCTTCCAAGAACTCAAGAGAAAACTCATTTCAGCACCTGTTCTGACCATACCATCCTAGAAGAAAAAAAACGAATGTGGTAGCTGACGCGTTGAGTAGAAGATTATATGCAAGTACGAGTGCGATATTGTCAGACACAAAGTCCTATTTCGTATAAATTACAAATGATGGAGATAGAGTTAAAGACTCTAGGGACCAACGTGATGATGTCAAATATACGCATAGAACCTACTTTAATCGATAAAGTTAAGGCTGCTCAAGCTACAGACCCGGAGCTGATGAATATGAAGAAGAAGGTGCAAGAAGTCGTTATTCCAAAAGCGAGAATCGATTATGTGACGAAATCTCAAACCTTCAACTTATTGGCTCATTTAAAATCCTCAATCGAGTAGGAACTATGACCTATAGACTCGCTATACTGCCAAATATGTCTCGTGTTCATAACGTTTTCCATATATCCATGCTACGAAAATATGCGAAAGACTCGAACCACATTATTAAATTAGAACCAGACGAGATAGCAGAAGATTTAGCGTATGAAGATGTACCTGTTAAAATCTTGGATAAGAAGGAGCATATTTTACGCTCAAAGGTTATACTCCCAAGTCAAAGTTTTATGGAGAAACCATGATATTGAGGAAATGACCTGGGAGTTAGAATCGAAAATGAAAATAAGGTATCCTTACCTCTTCGACATACCATGTATGTACATCAATTTCGAGGACGAAATTTCATAAGAAGGGGAGGTTGTAAGACCCCAACTTTTTATGAATAAAGATTTCATTTCTCTAAATATCTTTTTTGAATAATAAGGTGTTTATTGATATAATGTTGTAGTTATGGGTGAAATGGGAAAATTTTGTAAAGTAAGCAAGTGGTCATAAAATATTCGTTTTGTCGGGGAAAGTTTGTTTTCGTCGAAAAATATTCTTTTTGTCGGGAATATCTGTACGACGGTGCAATCATTGGTGGAACACATAACGGAATAACTGTCGGATATAGAAAACTACAGAAATAACCTTTTTATAAAAATAACGGCAAAACTTTTACCGTTAAAACGGTTGAAATACCCAGTGATAAAAGTACAATAATACGCGTGGTTGCACAGTGGCACACGGTATTACACCGTATCTCTGATTATTGATTCTTACGTAAGAAGTCACTCAATAATTGATACAGTAAAATTGCACAATCTTTCATATTATTGGTGCAATAATTACTACAGTGATAATTTAGTATTTTGTATTATTAATTCAATAATTGTCACGACACTGTAACTCATATTATTAAATTAATATTATTGGATAATATTATGAATAATGTCTATAAAGTTCTATTGAGGAAAGGGGTTATATTATTAAATTGCGCACCAATAAGAAGAAATTCTTATAGGAAAGCCCCCTCTTTCCTGGGATCGATTTGGTTATCAATATTCTGAATCTATAATATTAATTAGAAATAATTATTGAAGAATTATAAATAATTGATGAATTTGGTAAGTAATTATTTCTTTAAATTTTGATATAAATGGAGAAATTTTAGAATGAGACATTTGTCGAAAGCTGTTATTTTTTTCTATGAAACCATAATTATCTTCACCGATAATATATTTATATATTATTATAATATTAAATTATACTATAATGTGATAATATAATAATATAATTTTTATAATTTAAAGGGTAATATTATTATAATAAATTTATGGTATAAAAATAAAATAAGGAGGAAGAGATCAAATTAAATTTGGATTTTTTTAATTATAGTTTTTTTTAAAAATATGTGATAAAGATGGAGTAAGCAAGTTGGTATGTTTGTTCAAGTTAGGTGTGTTGCATGTTTCAAAATTAATCATTTGTATGTAAATTTATCATCAGTGGTGTGCTACCACTTTCCTATAAATAGTCTGTTTAGTTAAACAATGAAACTCACACCAGAATCAGAAAATTTTCTCTCTATAATATCGAGCGTATTTCTTGTGAGTATAAAGATACATTGAGTGTAGCTTTTTGTGTAAGATTTTCTCAGAATAATATCCGATATCCAGTCAGATCTAGTTGCTACTACGGTAAAGGATATTATTTTTTTTGTAAAAGAGGTTATTTTCTTTCAGTACTCATAAATGATATTATTTCCTTCCATATTCGTAAGAAATATCATTTTCTTTCATACCCCATATTACGTAAGTGATATTATTTCATCTCGTATTCCTAAATTTAAACTTACTATGGTAAGTATTGCTTCTATAATTCCTGAAATAATTAAAAATTGTGCTTCATCTAATATCATTTCACTGGAATATTGGTCTGAACTTTCTTATTAAATTTGAAACTTTTCATGTCTAGGTACTGTTCATGGGCATTGTTCATAATATACTGTTTATACATACGGTACTATTCACGAGTACTGTTCACGATTTTTTTTTCTTTTTCCAAGTTATCTGTTGTAACCTTTATTCTTGAAATTGAATCCATATTATGCTCTCACTTGATTCATTCTTATTATCATTATCATAATTCTCAGACTTAAATTATGTTGAAAGTTATCTTTGACCCGTAGTGCAAGATGAACTGTTGATTGATGAATATCTTTGGCCCGCAGTACAAAGATGAATTGTTGATTGATATTTTTGGCCCGTAGTGCAAAGATGGACAGGTGTTTGGCATGATCATGACCACTAGTGATACAAACGATTATCTTTGGCCCGTAGTGCATAGATAATTCATTGATTGGAAATAATTATTGATTGATGTTACATAAATAAAATATTGATGATGGACTTTTAAATCATGGAAGATAGTAGACATCATGCTCTACTTGACTCTTCTAATGGATTGTTGCTTTTACTGCAGTTGTTGATCTAAAACTTGTTGTCTATTGTATTCTATCAGATTTTTCCCTATTGAGTATTAAGAATAATTTGTTCTGCATTTTCTTAGTCATAATATTCTTTACTGGGCTAATTGATCTCATCATTTTTCTTTTTGTTTCATTTTTCTTCTTAGGAGGTGAGAATATAGTTGGGACTAGTCGGGGTATGGAGTGATGGTTCAAGACAGTTGTGATAGTATGCACACAAGCCAATCATATTTGATGATAAAGCATATACTTTGTAACAATATTATTTATTTATTAATAAAAATTATTAATTTATTAAAGACTTTTAATTATCTACATGATATTGCTTTATAATATGTGATAAACTCATAGTTTTAAGCAATACTTTTAGAATAATGATGGTGATCATTCTAATGAGATCTAAATTCTTAAAAAGCTTAAAACAATAATAGTTCCCGATTGTTGGATTACTAAATTGGGGATTAGTAAATCAGGATAGATTGGTACATACGTTACTTGCTCATTGGATGAGGATAATTGATATCATGATCATTTGTGTGGAGACACTAAAGCAAGTATGTAGGTGCTTATTAGAGAATAAGTTCACTAAACGTGGATCGCTAAGGAATACCTAATGGAGTTTTTGTAAGACCCCGAAAATTTTTAAATAAAAAGGAATTTCCTTTATTTATTATTTTCAAATAGTAAGGGTTGATTTGATTAATGTGGTTAGTTATGGGTAAACTGCGCAAATATTTTAAATAAGCAGGTGGTTATTGTTGTCGGAGAATATTCGTTTGGTCGTGGAATATTCTAGCTGTCGGGGAATATTCGTACGACGACGCAGTCTTTTGTGGGCCCCATAACGGAAAGCGATTGGATGAAGAAAACGACAAATATAAGTTGTTTATAAATAACGGCGTAGTTGTTACCGTTAATACTGTTGGAATACCCAGTGGTTAAAACACAGTAATACGCGTTGTTGCACAGTAGCACACGGTATTGCACCAATTATTGATTCTTACGTAAGAAGGCACTACTCAATAATTGTTACAGTAATTACTGTTCAGTATTTTATGTTATTGATTCAATAATTGCTGTATTGATATTTTATATTACTGTTGTTTCAATAAATTGTCATTGCACAGTATTTTCCATTATCGAAGCAATAATTCATATTATCTGAATAATATTATTTGATAACATTATTGGCAATGTCTAGAAAGTTCTGTCTAAGGAGAGGTTTGGTCACCTAATTGCGCACCAGTAAGGAGAAATTCTTATTGGAAAGCCCCCTCTTTCCTGGGAACGGCCTGGTTGCTAGTACTGTGATTCTGTAATATTATTTGTGAATAATTAATTATTGATTTATATGATGAGAAAAATATTGATTTTATGTGGATATAGATGGAGAAAATTTTTATTGTGACAATTGTTGAAAATTAATATTTTATCTTTTTCTGATAAAATAATTCATTTAAATATATTATTTTAATAATATATTAACGGTGATATTTTTATAATGAATGTGGGATATATGAGTATATGAGGAGGAAGAGTATTTTTGTGGCATTAAATGTTTAACACATATTTTGTGTGTTGGTGGACACAATTATTGACTGAAATTTGATTATAGTCTGTAAAATCGTCCGTTTATGGATTTCGGTCAATTTCTGTTTGGAATTTGGAAAAACTTCCTTCTGCAAAGTTGTAGAGAATTGAATTTCCTATAAAAACTCGCGAGATTCGAATTTTCTGACAAAAAGGGATATTTATTATGAATTATTGAAGTTCCGAAACTCCGAAATAATTGATTTTTTGGAAGTTTTAATTATTTAAAATAATAAAAATATTTTTTATTTATTTTTCTAGAAGGGAGCATGTGTTCAATGGCTGAAAATCAGATTTGAAGAGTGGGCGTAGAATTTTTAAAAAATATATAATATTTTATTAAATTTTCTGCTTTGGTGTTCTAAGCAATTTCCTATAAATAGGGTGCTTAGGTTAAAATTGAAAATCACACCAGAAACTGAAGTTTTCTCTCTCTATATTATCGAGCGTATTCTTGTGAGTATTTTGAGTATACTTTGAGTATTGCTATACGGTGCAAGTTCAAGTCATATCCTATATTCGGTGTTTCAACTAGAAGTACTGTCTTTCGAGGTAAGGGATATTATTTTTTTAAAATGATATTATTTCTTCTAATATCATTATGCCGAAGTATTGATCTGAAATTTTCATCAAATTTGGAACTTTTTCATTTCGGAGTTACTATTCATGAGTTACTATTCACGAGTTACTATTCTTGAGTTACTATTCATGAGTTACTATTCACGAGTTACTATTCATGAGTACTATTCACGAAACGTGATGATGTTTTTTATGAAATTTCTATCTTTTGGTGTCGGGGTTACTATTCACGAATACGGCATTATTCACTGAAAAATGAAATTTCTTCTTTTTGTCCAAAATATCTATTCTGGATACTAGCTTTGATTGTATCCATGTTTTGATCATTCTTAAATTTTACTTCAGTGTGATTATTTATGAAGTATTTTTGAACTCAGATTGTTTAAAGTACGAATCCATAATACTTGTTATTTTGTTTCATTGGATTCGTTTCCTTTAAAATATTTTTCATCATCCTCAGTCCTAAATGATGGTGTTACTGAATATCTTTGGCCTGTAGTGCAAAGATAGTTGATTTTATTATGAATATCTTTGGCCCGTAGTGCAAAGATGAACAAGTGTTTAGATGAACATGACCAACTGATGAATATCTTTCGCCTGTAGTGCAAAGATGAATATTTGATTTGATTTGAGATATATATTGATAGATGATACAGGGATAAAATATTGATGATGGACTTTTAAATTCATAGATGTTAGTAGATTTTATTCTCTACTTAACTCTTCTAATGAATTGTTGTTTCCGCTGCAGTTGTTGATCTAAACTTGTTGTCTATTGTATTCTATCAGATTTTTCCCTGTTGAAGACTAAGGATAATTTGTTGTACATTATCTTAGTTATAATATTCTTTACTGGGCTAGTTGAGCTCACCCTTTTTCCTTGTTGTTCCATTTTTCTTCTCAGGAGGCGAGAATGTAGCGAGTACTAGTCGGGGTATGGAATGAAGGTTCTAGAGAGAGTTGTTTAGTAGTCCTCACCATTTTTTGTAAAATTATGTATCAATAATTATGATGGGGATTTATTTGCATATGGATATTGTCTAGATGATAATGTTTGTATTCAAACTCACAGCTTATGGGTGGTAAAAGTTGTAGTTGTTTATGTACCATGTGTATTTGGCGACTCAGAATGGGTTGGATGGAATGGACCTATTTTGGGGGCGTCACAGTTGGTATCAGAGCTTAGGGATATGATCTCTGGCGGAGATCGGGGAATAGAACTAGGAGGGGAGACACGAGTAAATCCTTCGCTAGTGTGTCCTACCTAAGCTTATTTGTTAGTTGTTCACTATATAGGGATATTATGTGATATATTGATTTACTTAATTAACCCTTGTTTTATGACAGTATTTGAGAATGTCGACTGAGAATGTTAACATTGGTAAATGAGACCGTGGAGATGCTTGTACTTACCAACGAGGAGAACGTGCAACAGGCTGGCAATGTTCCTCCTGTGAACAACGCCACTGAGCAGACGATAAACGACGGGATGTTTAGGAGCTTTTTGCAGTTCATGTAAAACCAGACGAGGGAGACTCGTGTACAGAATACGGGTGGAAATGATAACAACGCTCGGCTTGTCACAGCCAAGCAGTTCAAAGAGTTGGGACCACCAGAATTTAAGGGAAAGCCCAATTCGATCATTGCGGAAACATGGGTCAAGCAAATTACCAAGATATTCGATGTCTTGGGATGCACGGAGGAACAGAAGGTTCCATTCGCCACCTTTATGTTCCGTGGTGAGGCAGACTACTGGTGGGAGTCTGTGAAGCGTACACATCCAGCCGCACTCAGTATGTCATGGGAGACGTTTCAGAAACTTTTCAACGAAAAATACTTTCCTGAAAGTATTCGCCATATGAAGGAAGTGGAGTTTATTAGATTAGAACAAAATAACATGACGGTGTCCCAGTACGAGGCGAAGTTCGCGGAGTTATCCAGGTTTGCACCTCATTTGGTGGAGAATGAGGAACGTATGACGCGGATGTTTCTGAGAGGTTTGAAACCCGGTATACGTCAGTATCTCTTTTCTCATAAATTTTCTATCTATTCAGATGTTGTCAACATGGCTCAGTTGTTAGAGCGAGATAACGAGTACGTTCAACCGAGGGACCATAACCAGGATCATACCAAAGATAGCAGTCATCAGAATAATGATAACCAGCGGAGAAAGAAGAATATGGACAAAGGCGGTAACCACTCTGGTGGTAATCGTGGCCATGAAAATAGAAGAAGCGAGTCGGGAGGAGATTTTAAAAAAGAGGAGATTTAACAACGACCATGTGAAGACGACAGTGCCAGCAGCAACTGGTTCCAAGGGAGGAGAAAGACCACCGGTCGTATGTTACAAATGCAGGAAAGAGGGACATATCAGCCCAAACTGCCCACAACAGTTCAAGGTATGCTATAATTGTGGAAAGGAAGGACATATCGCTCGAGAGTGTACGGTAGCGAAACCAATTCCAGCGGGGATGGTGAATCAAAAGGCTGTCCCAGAAAAGTCAAAGTCAACAGTTCCTGGAAGAGCGTTTGTCGTGACCGGTCAAAATGCGAGGAACCCGAACGAAGTTAGCATGGGTTAGTTAATTATAATTCTTGCGAAGTTTATACCTTACTAGGTACTGGTTCTACCCATTCTTTTATCTCTCTTGCTTGCGCTTAACGTTTGAACTTGACTACGGAGAAATTAGACTTTGACCTATTTATGGAGACTCCGTTAGGAGAAACTTTCATTACATCCGTTGTTTAGAAATCTTGCTTGATTCACGTTGGCACTATCACATTACCTGTTAACCTTATTTCTATAGAGATATTTGCTTTTGATGTGATTTTAAGGTTAACTACTCATCATGCCAAAATTAATTGCTTTTGTAAGGTTGTTAGTTTTCATATTCCTAAGCAACCTGATATTCGAACTCAAGAAATAAAACCATTGAAGTAAAACATTTTTATATCAAGCCATGAAGTCATTCGTTTATTACGGATGTCAAGTTTTCTTAGTCCATGTTATGGATTTGAATAAAGACACATCAGATTTGAATAATATTCATGTTGTTATTGATTTTTCCTGACGTATTTCTTGGCTTACTCCTAGAGCGTGATATTAAATTTTGTATCGACTTTGAACCCGGTACAAAACCCATTTCTAAAAATCTCATGGCTCCTATTGAACTTCAGGAGTTAAAAATTTAACTATAGAATTTGGTACCCGAGCCTTTATCCTGTGACTTCCTTTGTGGAATGCACTGAAGCCAGACTCTTTGTAGGGGACGCCATATTCGTGCGATAGTAAACTGATAGGTGTTATTGTAACGTGCTATCCAAGGTTGGGATATGAGTCACAGTTGAGAACAACCTAAGTCAGTAATCGAAATACGTAGCTTTCTAGGCTTAGCTGATTATTATCGGAGATTCGTTGAAGGATATTCTCGAATTGCTATTCCATTAACGCAGCTGACTCGTAGAGCTACAAAGTTCGAATGGAGCAAGGAATGTGGGAAGAGCTTCGAAGAACTTAAGAGAAGACTCATTTCGGCACATGTTCTGACCATACCGTCTTAGAAAAGCGAACGTGGTAGCTGACGTATTGAGTAGAAGATCGTATACGAGTATGAATACGATATTGTCAAAGACACATTTCGTATAATTTACAAATAATAGAGATGGAGATGAAAACTCTAGGTACCCACGTGATGATATACGAGTATAATCGACTTTAATCGATAAAGTTAAAGCTGTTCAAGCTACACACCAGAGTTGATGAATTTGAAGAAGGAGGTACAAGAAGTTGTTATTCCAAAAGCGATAATTGGCGATGTGAGCAAAGCTCAAACCTTCGATTTATTAGTCCATTTGAAATACTCGATCGAATAGGAACTGTGACCTATAGACTCGTTTTATCGCCAAGTATGTCGCGTGTTTATAACATTTTTTATGTACCGATGTGGACGACTCGAACCATGTTATCGAGTTAGAACCGGACGAAATAGCCGAAGACTTAATGTACGAGGAGGTACCTGTCAAGATGTTGGATGGGAAGGAGCATGTCCTACGCACGAAGGTCATACCACAAGTTAAAGTTTTGGGGAAGAATCATGCTATAGAGAAAATGACCTTGGAGTTGGAAACGGAAATGAAAGCGAGGTATCTTTACCTTTTCGAAACACCAGTTACGTACGTCAATTTCGAGGACGAAATTTCATAAGGAGGGGAGGTTGTAAGACCCCGAAAATTTTTAAATAAAAAGGAATTTCCTTTATTTATTATTTTCAAATAGTAAGGGTTGATTTGATTAATGTGGTTAGTTATGGGTAAACTGCGCAAATATTTTAAATAAGCAGGTGGTTATTGTTGTCGGAGAATATTCGTTTGGTAGTGGAATATTCTAGCTGTCGGGGAATATTCGTACGACGGCGCAGTCTTTTGTGGGCCCCATAACGGAAAGCGATTGGATGAAAAAAAACGACAAATATAAGTTGTTTATAAATAACGGCGTAGTTGTTACCGTTAATACTGTTGGAATACCCAGTGGTTAAAACACAGTAATACGTGTTGTTGCACAGTAGCACACGGTATTGCACCAATTATTGATTCTTACGTAAGAAGGCACTACTCAATAATTGTTACAATAATTACTGTTCAGTATTTTATGTTATTGATTCAATAATTGCTGCATTGATATTTTATATTACTGTTGTTTCAATAAATTGTCATTGCACAGTATTTTCCATTATCGAAGCAATAATTCATATTATCTGAATAATATTATTTGATAACATTATTGGCAATGTCTAGAAAGTTCTGTCTAAGGAGAGGTTTGGTCACCTAATTGCGCGCCAGTAAGGAGAAATTCTTATTGGAAAGCCCCCTCTTTCCTAGGAACGGCCTGGTTGCTAGTACTGTGATTCTGTAATATTATTTGTGAATAATTAATTATTGATTTATATGATGAGAAAAATATTGATTTTATGTGGATATAGATGGAGAAAATTTTTATTGTGACAATTGTTGAAAATTAATATTTTATCTTTTTCTGATAAAATAATTCATTTAAATATATTATTTTAATAATATATTAACGGTGATATTTTTATAATGAATGTGGGATATATGAGTATATGAGGAGGAAGAGTATTTTTGTGGCATTAAATGTTTAACACATATTTTGTGTGTTGGTGGACACAATTATTGACTGAAATTTGATTATAGTCTGTAAAATCGTCCGTTTATGGATTTCGGTCAATTTCTGTTTGGAATTTGGAAAAACTTCCTTCTGCAAAGTTGTATAGAATTGAATTTCCTATAAAAACTCGCGAGATTCGAATTTTCTGACAAAAAGGGCTATTTATTATGAATTATTGAAGTTCCAAAACTCCGAAATAATTGATTTTTTGGAAGTTTTAATTATTTTAAATAATAAAAATGTTTTTTATTTATTTTTCTAGAAGGGAGCATGTGTTCAATGGCTGAAAATCATATTTGAAGAGTGGGCGTAGAATTTTTAAAAAATATATATAATATTTTATTAAATTTTCTGCTTTGGTGTTCTAAGCAATTTTCATATAAATAGGGTGCTTAGGTTAGAATTGAAAATCACACCAGAAACTGAAGTTTTCTCTCTCTATATTATCGAGCGTATTCTTGTGAGTATTTTGAGTATACTTTGAGTATTGCTATACGGTGCAAGTTCAAGTCATATCCTATATTCGGTGTTTCAACTAGAAGTACTGTCTTTCGAGGTAAGGGATATTATTTTTTTAAAATGATATTATTTCTTCTAATATCATTATGCCGAAGTATTGATCTGAAATTTTCATCAAATTTGGAACTTTTTCATTTCGGAGTTACTATTCATGAGTTACTATTCACGAGTTACTATTCATGAGTTACTATTCACGAGTTACTATTCATGAGTACTATTCACGAAACGTGATGATGTTTTTTATGAAATTTCTATCTTTTGGTGTCGGAGTTACTATTCACGAATACGGCATTATTCACTGAAAAATGAAATTTCTTCTTTTTGTCCAAAATATCTATTCTGGATACTAGCTTTGATTGTATCCATGTTTTGATCATTCTTGAATTTTACTTCAGTATGATTATTTATGAAGTATTTTTGAACTCAGATTGTTTAAAGTACGAATCCATAATACTTGTTATTTTGTTTCACTGGATTCGTTTCCTTTAAAATATTTTTCATCACCCTCAGTCCTAAATGATGGTGTTACTGAATATCTTTGGCCTGTAGTGCAAAGATAGTTGATTTTATTATGAATATCTTTGGCCCGTAGTGCAAAGATGAACAAGTGTTTAGATGAACATGACCAACTGATGAATATCTTTGGCCTGTAGTGCAAAGATGAATATTTGATTTGATTTGAGATATATATTGATAGATGATACAGGGATAAAATATTGATGATGGACTTTTAAATTCATAGATGTTAGTAGATTTTATTCTCTACTTAACTCTTCTAATGAATTGTTGTTTCCGCTGCAGTTGTTGATCTAAACTTGTTGTCTATTGTATTCTATCAGATTTTTCCCTGTTGAAGACTAAGGATAATTTGTTGTACATTATCTTAGTTATAATATTCTTTACTGGGCTAGTTGAGCTCACCCTTTTTCCTTGTTGTTCCATTTTTCTTCTCAGGAGGCGAGAATGTAGCGAGTACTAGTCGGGGTATGGAATGAAGGTTCTAGAGAGAGTTGTTTAGTAGTCCTCACCATTTTTTGTAAAATTATGTATCAATAATTATGATGGGGATTTATTTGCATATGGATATTGTCTAGATGATAATGTTTGTATTCAAACTCACAGCTTATGGGTGGTAAAAGTTGTAGTTGTTTATGTACCATGTGTATTTGGCGACTCAGAATGGGTTGGATGGAATGGACCTATTTTGGGGGCGTCACAGTTGGTATCAGAGCTTAGGGATATGATCTCTGGCGGAGATCGGGGAATAGAACTAGGAGGGGAGACACGAGTAAATCCTTCGCTAGTGTGTCCTACCTAAGCTTATTTGTTAGTTGTTCACTATATAGGGATATTATGTGATATATTGATTTCCTTAATTAACCCTTGTTTTATGACAGTATTTGAGAATGTCGACTGAGAATGTTAACATTGGTAAATGAGACCGTGGAGATGCTTGTACTTACCAACGAGGAGAACGTGCAACAGGCTGGCAATGTTCCTCCTGTGAACAACGCCACTGAGCAGACGATAAACGACGGGATGTTTAGGAGCTTTTTGCAGTTCATGCAAAACCAGACGAGGGAGACTCGTGTACAGAATACGGGTGGAAATGATAGCAACGCTCGGCTTGTCACAGCCAAGCAGTTCAAAGAGTTGGGACCACCAGAATTTAAGGGAAAGCCCAATTCGATCATTGCGGAAACATGGGTCAAGCAAATTACCAAGATATTTGATGTCTTGGGATGCACGGAGGAACAGAAGGTTCCATTCGCCACCTTTACGTTCCGTGGTGAGGCAGACTACTGGTGGGAGTCTGTGAAGCGTACACATCCAGCCGCACTCAGTATGTCATTGGAGACGTTTCAGAAACTTTTCAACGAAAAATACTTTCCTGAAAGTATTCGCCATATGAAGGAAGTGGAGTTTATTAGATTAGAACAAAATAACATGACGGTGTCCCAGTACGAGGCGAAGTTCGCGGAGTTATCCAGGTTTGCACCTCATTTGGTGGAGAATGAGGAACGTATGACGCGGATGTTTCTGAGAGGTTTGAAACCCGGTATACGTCAGTATCTCTTTTCTCATAAATTTTCTATCTATTCAGATGTTGTCAACATGGCTCAGTTGTTAGATCGAGATAACGAGTACGTTCAACCGAGGGACCATAACCAGGATCATACCAAAGATAGCAGTCATCAGAATAATGATAACCAGCGGAGAAAGAAGAATATGGACAAAGGCGGTAACCACTCTGGTGGTAATCGTGGCCATGAAAATAGAAGAAGCGAGTCGGGAGGAGATTTTAAAAAAGAGGAGATTTAACAACGACCATGTGAAGACGACAGTGCCAGCAGCAACTGGTTCCAAGGGAGGAGAAAGACCACCGGTCGTATGTTACAAATGCGGGAAAGAGGGACATATCAGCCCAAACTGCCCACAACAGTTCAAGGTATGCTATAATTGTGGAAAGGAAGGACATATCGCTCGAGAGTGTACGGTAGCGAAACCAATTCCAGCGGGGATGGTGAATCAAAAGGCTGTCCCAGAAAAGTCAAAGTCAACAGTTCCTGGAAGAGCGTTTGTCGTGACCGGTCAAAATGCGAGGAACCCGAACGAAGTTAGCATGGGTTAGTTAATTATAATTCTTGCGAAGTTTATACCTTACTAGGTACTGGTTCTACCCATTCTTTTATCTCTCTTGCTTGCGCTTAACGTTTGAACTTGACTACGGAGAAATTAGACTTTGACCTATTTATGGAGACTCCGTTAGGAGAAACTTTCATTACATCCGTTGTTTAGAAATCTTGCTTGATTCACGTTGGCACTATCACATTACCTGTTAACCTTATTTCTATAGAGATATTTGCTTTTGATGTGATTTTAAGGTTAACTACTCATCATGCCAAAATTAATTGCTTTTGTAAGGTTGTTAGTTTTCATATTCCTAAGCAACCTGATATTCGAACTCAAGAAATAAAACCATTGAAGTCAAACATTTTTATATCAAGCCATGAAGTCATTCGTTTATTACGGATGTCAAGTTTTCTTAGTCCATGTTATGGATTTGAATAAAGACACATCAGATTTGAATAATATTCATGTTGTTATTGATTTTTCCTGACGTATTTCTTGGCTTACTCCTAGAGCGTGATATTAAATTTTGTATCGACTTTGAACCCGGTACAAAACCCATTTCTAAAAATCTCATGGCTCCTATTGAACTTCAGGAGTTAAAAATTTAACTATAGAATTTGGTACCCGAGCCTTTATCTTGTGACTTCCTTTGTGGAATGCACTGAAGCCAGACTCTTTGTAGGGGACGCCATATTCGTGCGATAGTAAACTGATAGGTGTTATTGTAACGTGCTATCCAAGGTTGGGATATGAGTCACAGTTGAGAACAACCTAAGTCAGTAATCGAAATACGTAGCTTTCTAGGCTTAGCTGATTATTATCGGAGATTCGTTGAAGGATATTCTCGAATTGCTATTCCATTAACGCAGCTGACTCGTAGAGCTACAAAGTTCGAATGGAGCAAGGAATGTGGGAAGAGCTTCGAAGAACTTAAGAGAAGACTCATTTCGGCACATGTTCTGACCATACCGTCTTAGAAAAGCGAACGTGGTAGCTGACGTATTGAGTAGAAGATCGTATACGAGTATGAATACGATATTGTCAAAGACACATTTCGTATAATTTACAAATAATAGAGATGGAGATGAAAACTCTAGGTACCCACGTGATGATATACGAGTATAATCGACTTTAATCGATAAAGTTAAAGCTGTTCAAGCTACACACCAGAGTTGATGAATTTGAAGAAGGAGGTACAAGAAGTTGTTATTCCAAAAGCGATAATTGGCGATGTGAGCAAAGCTCAAACCTTCGATTTATTAGTCCATTTGAAATCCTCGATCGAATAGGAACTGTGACCTATAGACTCGTTTTATCGCCAAGTATGTCGCGTGTTTATAACATTTTTTATGTACCGATGTGGACGACTCGAACCATGTTATCGAGTTAGAACCGGACGAAATAGCCGAAGACTTAACGTACGAGGAGGTACCTGTCAAGATGTTGGATGGGAAGGAGCATGTCCTACGCACGAAGGTCATACCACAAGTTAAAGTTTTGGGGAAGAATCATGCTATAGAGAAAATGACCTTGGAGTTGGAAACGGAAATGAAAGCGAGGTATCTTTACCTTTTCGAAACACCAGTTACGTACGTCAATTTCGAGGACGAAATTTCATAAGGAGAGGAGGTTGTAAGACCCCGAAAATTTTTAAATAAAAAGGAATTTCCTTTATTTATTATTTTCAAATAGTAAGGGTTGATTTGATTAATGTGGTTAGTTATGGGTAAACTGCGCAAATATTTTAAATAAGCAGGTGGTTATTGTTGTCGGAGAATATTCGTTTGGTCGTGGAATATTCTAGCTGTCGGGGAATATTCGTACGACGGCGCAGTCTTTTGTGGGCCCCATAACGGAAAGCGATTGGATGAAAAAAAATGACAAATATAAGTTGTTTATAAATAACGACGTAGTTGTTACCGTTAATACTGTTGGAATACCCAGTGGTTAAAACACAGTAATACGCGTTGTTGCACAGTAGCACACGGTATTGCACCAATTATTGATTCTTACGTAAGAAGGCACTACTCAATAATTGTTACAGTAATTACTGTTCAGTATTTTATGTTATTGATTCAATAATTGCTGCATTGATATTTTATATTACTGTTGTTTCAATAAATTGTCATTGCACAGTATTTTCCATTACCGAAGCAATAATTCATATTATCTGAATAATATTATTTGATAACATTATTGGCAATGTCTAGAAAGTTCTGTCTAAGGAGAGGTTTGGTCACCTAATTGCGCGCCAGTAAGGAGAAATTCTTATTGGAAAGCCCCCTCTTTCCTAGGAACGGCCTGGTTGCTAGTACTGTGATTCTGTAATATTATTTGTGAATAATTAATTATTGATTTATATGATGAGAAAAATATTAATTTTATGTGGATATAGATGGAGAAAATTTTTATTGTGACAATTGTTGAAAATTAATATTTTATCTTTTTCTGATAAAATAATTCATTTAAATATATTATTTTAATAATATATTAACGGTGATATTTTTATAATGAATGTGGGATATATGAGTATATGAGGAGGAAGAGTATTTTTGTGGCATTAAATGTTTAACACATATTTTGTGTGTTGGTGGACACAATTATTGACTGAAATTTGATTATAGTCTGTAAAATCGTCCGTTTATGGATTTCGGTCAATTTCTGTTTGGAATTTGGAAAAACTTCCTTCTGCAAAGTTGTAGAGAATTGAATTTCCTATAAAAACTCGCGAGATTCGAATTTTCTGACAAAAAGGGCTATTTATTATGAATTATTGAAGTTCCGAAACTCCGAAATAATTGATTTTTTGGAAGTTTTAATTATTTTAAATAATAAAAATGTTTTTTATTTATTTTTCTAGAAGGGAGCATGTGTTCAATGGCTGAAAATCATATTTGAAGAGTGGGCGTAGAATTTTTAAAAAATATATATAATATTTTATTAAATTTTCTGCTTTGGTGTTCTAAGCAATTTCCTATAAATAGGGTGCTTAGGTTAGAATTGAAAATCACACCAGAAACTGAAGTTTTCTCTCTCTATATTATCGAGCGTATTCTTGTGAGTATTTTGAGTATACTTTGAGTATTGCTATACGGTGCAAGTTCAAGTCATATCCTATATTCGGTGTTTCAACTAGAAGTACTGTCTTTCGAGGTAAGGGATATTATTTTTTTAAAATGATATTATTTCTTCTAATATCATTATGCCGAAGTATTGATCTGAAATTTTCATCAAATTTGGAACTTTTTCATTTCGGAGTTACTATTCATGAGTTACTATTCACGAGTTACTATTCATGAGTTACTATTCACGAGTTACTATTCATGAGTACTATTCACGAAACGTGATGATGTTTTTTATGAAATTTCTATCTTTTGGTGTCGGAGTTACTATTCACGAATACGGCATTATTCACTGAAAAATGAAATTTCTTCTTTTTGTCCAAAATATCTATTCTGGATACTAGCTTTGATTGTATCCATGTTTTGATCATTCTTGAATTTTACTTCAGTATGATTATTTATGAAGTATTTTTGAACTCAGATTGTTTAAAGTACGAATCCATAATACTTGTTATTTTGTTTCACTGGATTCGTTTCCTTTAAAATATTTTTCATCATCCTCAGTCCTAAATGATGGTGTTACTGAATATCTTTGGCCTGTAGTGCAAAGATAGTTGATTTTATTATGAATATCTTTGGCCCGTAGTGCAAAGATGAACAAGTGTTTAGATGAACATGACCAACTGATGAATATCTTTGGCCTGTAGTGCAAAGATGAATATTTGATTTGATTTGAGATATATATTGATAGATGATACAGGGATAAAATATTGATGATGGACTTTTAAATTCATAGATGTTAGTAGATTTTATTCTCTACTTAACTCTTCTAATGAATTGTTGTTTCCGCTGCAGTTGTTGATCTAAACTTGTTGTCTATTGTATTCTATCAGATTTTTCCCTGTTGAAGACTAAGGATAATTTGTTGTACATTATCTTAGTTATAATATTCTTTACTGGGCTAGTTGAGCTCACCCTTTTTCCTTGTTGTTCCATTTTTCTTCTCAGGAGGCGAGAATATAGCGAGTACTAGTCGGGGTATGGAATGAAGGTTCTAGAGAGAGTTGTTTAGTAGTCCTCGCCATTTTTTGTAAAATTATGTATCAATAATTATGATGGGGATTTATTTGCATGTGGATATTGTCTAGATGATAATGTTTGTATTCAAACTCACAGCTTATGGGTGGTAAAAGTTGTAGTTGTTTATATATCATGTGTATTTGGCGACTCAGAATGGGTTGGATGGAATGGACCTATTTTGGGGGCGTCACAGTTGGTATCAGAGCTTAGGGATATGATCTCTGGCGGAGATCGGGGAATAGAACTAGGAGGGGAGAGACGAGTAAATCCTTCACTAGTGTGTCCTACCTAAGCTTATTTGTTAGTTGTTCACTATATAGGGATATTATGTGATATATTGATTTCCTTAATTAACCCTTGTTTTATGACAGTATTTGAGAATGTCGACTGAGAATGTTAACATTGGTAAATGAGACCGTGGAGATGCTTGTACTTACCAACGAGGAGAACGTGCAACAGGCTGACAATGTTCCTCCTGTGAACAACGCCACTGAGCAGACGATAAACGACGGGATGTTTAGGAGCTTTTTGCAGTTCATGCAAAACCAGACGAGGGAGACTCGTGTACAGAATACGGGTGGAAATGATAGCAACGCTCGGCTTGTCACAGCCAAGCAGTTCAAAGAGTTGGGACCACCAGAATTTAAGGGAAAGCCCAATTCGATCATTGCGGAAACATGGGTCAAGCAAATTACCAAGATATTCGATGTCTTGGGATGCACGGAGGAACAGAAGGTTCCATTCGCCACCTTTATGTTCCGTGGTGAGGCAGACTACTGGTGGGAGTCTGTGAAGCGTACACATCCAGCCGCACTCAGTATGTCATGGGAGACGTTTCAGAAACTTTTCAACGAAAAATACTTTCCTGAAAGTATTCGCCATATGAAGGAAGTGGAGTTTATTAGATTAGAACAAAATAACATGACGGTGTCCCAGTACGAGGCGAAGTTCGCGGAGTTATCCAGGTTTGCACCTCATTTGGTGGAGAATGAGGAACGTATGACGCGGATGTTTCTGAGAGGTTTGAAACCCGGTATACGTCAGTATCTCTTTTCTCATAAATTTTCTATCTATTCAGATGTTGTCAACATGGCTCAGTTGTTAGAGCGAGATAACGAGTACGTTCAACCGAGGGACCATAACCAGGATCATACCAAAGATAGCAGTCATCAGAATAATGATAACCAGCGGAGAAAGAAGAATATGGACAAAGGCGGTAACCACTCTGGTGGTAATCGTGGCCATGAAAATAGAAGAAGCGAGTCGGGAGGAGATTTTAAAAAAGAGGAGATTTAACAACGACCATGTGAAGACGACAGTGCCAGCAGCAACTGGTTCCAAGGGAGGAGAAAGACCACCGGTCGTATGTTACAAATGCAGGAAAGAGGGACATATCAGCCCAAACTGCCCACAACAGTTCAAGGTATGCTATAATTGTGGAAAGGAAGGACATATCGCTCGAGAGTGTACGGTAGCGAAACCAATTCCAGCGGGGATGGTGAATCAAAAGGCTGTCCCAGAAAAGTCAAAGTCAACAGTTCCTGGAAGAGCGTTTGTCGTGACCGGTCAAAATGCGAGGAACCCGAACGAAGTTAGCATGGGTTAGTTAATTATAATTCTTGCGAAGTTTATACCTTACTAGGTACTGGTTCTACCCATTCTTTTATCTCTCTTGCTTGCGCTTAACGTTTGAACTTGACTACGGAGAAATTAGACTTTGACCTATTTATGGAGACTCCGTTAGGAGAAACTTTCATTACATCCGTTGTTTAGAAATCTTGCTTGATTCACGTTGGCACTATCACATTACCTGTTAACCTTATTTCTATAGAGATATTTGCTTTTGATGTGATTTTAAGGTTAACTACTCATCATGCCAAAATTAATTGCTTTTGTAAGGTTGTTAGTTTTCATATTCCTAAGCAACCTGATATTCGAACTCAAGAAATAAAACCATTGAAGTCAAACATTTTTATATCAAGCCATGAAGTCATTCGTTTATTACGGATGTCAAGTTTTCTTAGTCCATGTTATGGATTTGAATAAAGACACATCAGATTTGAATAATATTCATGTTGTTATTGATTTTTCCTGACGTATTTCTTGGCTTACTCCTAGAGCGTGATATTAAATTTTGTATCGACTTTGAACCCGGTACAAAACCCATTTCTAAAAATCTCATGGCTCCTATTGAACTTCAGGAGTTAAAAATTTAACTATAGAATTTGGTACCCGAGCCTTTATCTTGTGACTTCCTTTGTGGAATGCACTGAAGCCAGACTCTTTGTAGGGGACGCCATATTCGTGCGATAGTAAACTGATAGGTGTTATTGTAACGTGCTATCCAAGGTTGGGATATGAGTCACAGTTGAGAACAACCTAAGTCAGTAATCGAAATACGTAGCTTTCTAGGCTTAGCTGATTATTATCGGAGATTCGTTGAAGGATATTCTCGAATTGCTATTCCATTAACGCAGCTGACTCGTAGAGCTACAAAGTTCGAATGGAGCAAGGAATGTGGGAAGAGCTTCGAAGAACTTAAGAGAAGACTCATTTCGGCACATGTTCTGACCATACCGTCTTAGAAAAGCGAACGTGGTAGCTGACGTATTGAGTAGAAGATCGTATACGAGTATGAATACGATATTGTCAAAGACACATTTCGTATAATTTACAAATAATAGAGATGGAGATGAAAACTCTAGGTACCCACGTGATGATATACGAGTATAATCGACTTTAATCGATAAAGTTAAAGCTGTTCAAGCTACACACCAGAGTTGATGAATTTGAAGAAGGAGGTACAAGAAGTTGTTATTCCAAAAGCGATAATTGGCGATGTGAGCAAAGCTCAAACCTTCGATTTATTAGTCCATTTGAAATCCTCGATCGAATAGGAACTGTGACCTATAGACTCGTTTTATCGCCAAGTATGTCGCGTGTTTATAACATTTTTTATGTACCGATGTGGACGACTCGAACCATGTTATCGAGTTAGAACCGGACGAAATAGCCGAAGACTTAACGTACGAGGAGGTACCTGTCAAGATGTTGGATGGGAAGGAGCATGTCCTACGCACGAAGGTCATACCACAAGTTAAAGTTTTGGGGAAGAATCATGCTATAGAGAAAATGACCTTGGAGTTGGAAACGGAAATGAAAGCGAGGTATCTTTACCTTTTCGAAACACCAGTTACGTACGTCAATTTCGAGGACGAAATTTCATAAGGAGAGGAGGTTGTAAGACCCCGAAAATTTTTAAATAAAAAGGAATTTCCTTTATTTATTATTTTCAAATAGTAAGGGTTGATTTGATTAATGTGGTTAGTTATGGGTAAACTGCGCAAATATTTTAAATAAGCAGGTGGTTATTGTTGTCGGAGAATATTCGTTTGGTCGTGGAATATTCTAGCTGTCGGGGAATATTCGTACGACGGCGCAGTCTTTTGTGGGCCCCATAACGGAAAGCGATTGGATGAAAAAAAATGACAAATATAAGTTGTTTATAAATAACGACGTAGTTGTTACCGTTAATACTGTTGGAATACCCAGTGGTTAAAACACAGTAATACGCGTTGTTGCACAGTAGCACACGGTATTGCACCAATTATTGATTCTTACGTAAGAAGGCACTACTCAATAATTGTTACAGTAATTACTGTTCAGTATTTTATGTTATTGATTCAATAATTGCTGCATTGATATTTTATATTACTGTTGTTTCAATAAATTGTCATTGCACAGTATTTTCCATTACCGAAGCAATAATTCATATTATCTGAATAATATTATTTGATAACATTATTGGCAATGTCTAGAAAGTTCTGTCTAAGGAGAGGTTTGGTCACCTAATTGCGCGCCAGTAAGGAGAAATTCTTATTGGAAAGCCCCCTCTTTCCTAGGAACGGCCTGGTTGCTAGTACTGTGATTCTGTAATATTATTTGTGAATAATTAATTATTGATTTATATGATGAGAAAAATATTAATTTTATGTGGATATAGATGGAGAAAATTTTTATTGTGACAATTGTTGAAAATTAATATTTTATCTTTTTCTGATAAAATAATTCATTTAAATATATTATTTTAATAATATATTAACGGTGATATTTTTATAATGAATGTGGGATATATGAGTATATGAGGAGGAAGAGTATTTTTGTGGCATTAAATGTTTAACACATATTTTGTGTGTTGGTGGACACAATTATTGACTGAAATTTGATTATAGTCTGTAAAATCGTCCGTTTATGGATTTCGGTCAATTTCTGTTTGGAATTTGGAAAAACTTCCTTCTGCAAAGTTGTAGAGAATTGAATTTCCTATAAAAACTCGCGAGATTCGAATTTTCTGACAAAAAGGGCTATTTATTATGAATTATTGAAGTTCCGAAACTCCGAAATAATTGATTTTTTGGAAGTTTTAATTATTTTAAATAATAAAAATGTTTTTTATTTATTTTTCTAGAAGGGAGCATGTGTTCAATGGCTGAAAATCATATTTGAAGAGTGGGCGTAGAATTTTTAAAAAATATATATAATATTTTATTAAATTTTCTGCTTTGGTGTTCTAAGCAATTTTCATATAAATAGGGTGCTTAGGTTAGAATTGAAAATCACACCAGAAACTGAAGTTTTCTCTCTCTATATTATCGAGCGTATTCTTGTGAGTATTTTGAGTATACTTTGAGTATTGCTATACGGTGCAAGTTCAAGTCATATCCTATATTCGGTGTTTCAACTAGAAGTACTGTCTTTCGAGGTAAGGGATATTATTTTTTTAAAATGATATTATTTCTTCTAATATCATTATGCCGAAGTATTGATCTGAAATTTTCATCAAATTTGGAACTTTTTCATTTCGGAGTTACTATTCATGAGTTACTATTCACGAGTTACTATTCATGAGTTACTATTCACGAGTTACTATTCATGAGTACTATTCACGAAACGTGATGATGTTTTTTATGAAATTTCTATCTTTTGGTGTCGGAGTTACTATTCACGAATACGGCATTATTCACTGAAAAATGAAATTTCTTCTTTTTGTCCAAAATATCTATTCTGGATACTAGCTTTGATTGTATCCATGTTTTGATCATTCTTGAATTTTACTTCAGTATGATTATTTATGAAGTATTTTTGAACTCAGATTGTTTAAAGTACGAATCCATAATACTTGTTATTTTGTTTCACTGGATTCGTTTCCTTTAAAATATTTTTCATCATCCTCAGTCCTAAATGATGGTGTTACTGAATATCTTTGGCCTGTAGTGCAAAGATAGTTGATTTTATTATGAATATCTTTGGCCCGTAGTGCAAAGATGAACAAGTGTTTAGATGAACATGACCAACTGATGAATATCTTTGGCCTGTAGTGCAAAGATGAATATTTAATTTGATTTGAGATATATATTGATAGATGATACAGGGATAAAATATTGATGATGGACTTTTAAATTCATAGATGTTAGTAGATTTTATTCTCTACTTAACTCTTCTAATGAATTGTTGTTTCCGCTGCAGTTGTTGATCTAAACTTGTTGTCTATTGTATTCTATCAGATTTTTCCCTGTTGAAGACTAAGGATAATTTGTTGTACATTATCTTAGTTATAATATTCTTTACTGGGCTAGTTGAGCTCACCCTTTTTCCTTGTTGTTCCATTTTTCTTCTCAGGAGGCGAGAATGTAGCGAGTACTAGTCGGGGTATGGAATGAAGGTTCTAGAGAGAGTTGTTTAGTAGTCCTCACCATTTTTTGTAAAATTATGTATCAATAATTATGATGGGGATTTATTTGCATATGGATATTGTCTAGATGATAATGTTTGTATTCAAACTCACAGCTTATGGGTGGTAAAAGTTGTAGTTGTTTATGTACCATGTGTATTTGGCGACTCAGAATGGGTTGGATGGAATGGACCTATTTTGGGGGCGTCACAGTTGGTATCAGAGCTTAGGGATATGATCTCTGGCGGAGATCGGGGAATAGAACTAGGAGGGGAGACACGAGTAAATCCTTCGCTAGTGTGTCCTACCTAAGCTTATTTGTTAGTTGTTCACTATATAGGGATATTATGTGATATATTGATTTCCTTAATTAACCCTTGTTTTATGACAGTATTTGAGAATGTCGACTGAGAATGTTAACATTGGTAAATGAGACCGTGGAGATGCTTGTACTTACCAACGAGGAGAACGTGCAACAGGCTGGCAATGTTCCTCCTGTGAACAACGCCACTGAGCAGACGATAAACGACGGGATGTTTAGGAGCTTTTTGCAGTTCATGCAAAACCAGACGAGGGAGACTCGTGTACAGAATACGGGTGGAAATGATAGCAACGCTCGGCTTGTCACAGCCAAGCAGTTCAAAGAGTTGGGACCACCAGAATTTAAGGGAAAGCCCAATTCGATCATTGCGGAAACATGGGTCAAGCAAATTACCAAGATATTTGATGTCTTGGGATGCACGGAGGAACAGAAGGTTCCATTCGCCACCTTTATGTTCCGTGGTGAGGCAGACTACTGGTGGGAGTCTGTGAAGCGTACACATCCAGCCGCACTCAGTATGTCATGGGAGACGTTTCAGAAACTTTTCAACGAAAAATACTTTCCTGAAAGTATTCGCCATATGAAGGAAGTGGAGTTTATTAGATTAGAACAAAATAACATGACGGTGTCCCAGTACGAGGCGAAGTTCGCGGAGTTATCCAGGTTTGCACCTCATTTGGTGGAGAATGAGGAACGTATGACGCGGATGTTTCTGAGAGGTTTGAAACCCGGTATACGTCAGTATCTCTTTTCTCATAAATTTTCTATCTATTCAGATGTTGTCAACATGGCTCAGTTGTTAGAGCGAGATAACGAGTACGTTCAACCGAGGGACCATAACCAGGATCATACCAAAGATAGCAGTCATCAGAATAATGATAACCAGCGGAGAAAGAAGAATATGGACAAAGGCGGTAACCACTCTGGTGGTAATCGTGGCCATGAAAAAAGAAGAAGCGAGTCGGGAGGAGATTTTAAAAAGGAGGAGATTTAACAACGACCATGTGAAGACGACAGTGCCAGCAGCAACTGGTTCCAAGGGAGGAGAAAGACCACCGGTCGTATGTTACAAATGCGGGAAAGAGGGACATATCAGCCCAAACTGCCCACAACAGTTCAAGGTATGCTATAATTGTGGAAAGGAAGGACATATCGCTCGAGAGTGTACGGTAGCGAAACCAATTCCAGCGGGGATGGTGAATCAAAAGGCTGTCCCAGAAAAATCAAAGTCAACAGTTCCTGGAAGAGCGTTTGTCGTGACCGGTCAAAATGCGAGGAACCCGAACGAAGTTAGCATGGGTTAGTTAATTATAATTCTTACGAAGTTTATACCTTACTAGGTACTGGTTCTACCCATTCTTTTATCTCTCTTGCTTGCGCTTAACGTTTGAACTTGACTACGGAGAAATTAGACTTTGACCTATTTATGGAGACTCCGTTAGGAGAAACTTTCATTACATCCGTTGTTTAGAAATCTTGCTTGATTCACGTTGGCACTATCACATTACCTGTTAACCTTATTTCTATAGAGATATTTGCTTTTGATGTGATTTTAAGGTTAACTACTCATCATGCCAAAATTAATTGCTTTTGTAAGGTTGTTAGTTTTCATATTCCTAAGCAACCTGATATTCGAACTCAAGAAATAAAACCATTGAAGTCAAACATTTTTATATCAAGCCATGAAGTCATTCGTTTATTACAGATGTCAAGTTTTCTTAGTCCATGTTATGGATTTGAATAAAGACACATCAGATTTGAATAATATTCATGTTGTTATTGATTTTTCCTGACGTATTTCTTGGCTTACTCCTAGAGCGTGATATTAAATTTTGTATCGACTTTGAACCCGGTACAAAACCCATTTCTAAAAATCTCATGGCTCCTATTGAACTTCAGGAGTTAAAAATTTAATTATAGAATTTGGTACCCGAGCCTTTATCTTGTGACTTCCTTTGTGGAATGCACTGAAGCCAGACTCTTTGTAGGGGACGCCATATTCGTGCGATAGTAAACTGATAGGTGTTATTGTAACGTGCTATCCAAGGTTGGGATATGAGTCACAGTTGAGAACAACCTAAGTCAGTAATCGAAATACGTAGCTTTCTAGGCTTAGCTGATTATTATCGGAGATTCGTTGAAGGATATTCTCGAATTGGTATTCCATTAACGCAGCTGACTCGTAGAGCTACAAAGTTTGAATGGAGCAAGGAATGTGGGAAGAGCTTCGAAGAACTTAAGAGAAGACTCATTTCGGCACATGTTCTGACCATACCGTCTTAGAAAAGCGAACGTGGTAGCTGACGTATTGAGTAGAAGATCGTATACGAGTATGAATACGATATTGTCAAAGACACATTTCGTATAATTTACAAATAATAGAGATGGAGATGAAAACTCTAGGTACCCACGTGATGATATACGAGTATAATCGACTTTAATCGATAAAGTTAAAGTTGTTCAAGCTACACACCAGAGTTGATGAATTTGAAGAAGGAGGTACAAGAAGTTGTTATTCCAAAAGCGATAATTGGCGATGTGAGCAAAGCTCAAACTTTCGATTTATTAGTCCATTTGAAATCCTCGATCGAATAGGAACTGTGACCTATAGACTCGTTTTATCGCCAAGTATGTCGCGTGTTTATAACATTTTTTATGTACCGATGTGGACGACTCGAACCATGTTATCGAGTTAGAACCGGACGAAATAGCCGAAGACTTAACGTACGAGGAGGTACCTGTCAAGATGTTGGATGGGAAGGAGCATGTCCTACGCACGAAGGTCATACCACAAGTTAAAGTTTTGGGGAAGAATCATGCTATAGAGAAAATGACCTTGGAGTTGGAAACGGAAATGAAAGCGAGATATCTTTACCTTTTCGAAACACCAGTTACGTACGTCAATTTCGAGGACGAAATTTCATAAGGAGAGGAGGTTGTAAGACCCCGAAAATTTTTAAATAAAAAGGAATTTCCTTTATTTATTATTTTCAAATAGTAAGGGTTGATTTGATTAATGTGGTTAGTTATGGGTAAACTGCGCAAATATTTTAAATAAGCAGGTGGTTATTGTTGTCGGAGAATATTCGTTTGGTCGTGGAATATTCAAGCTGTCGGGGAATATTCGTACGACGGCGCAGTCTTTTGTGGGCCCCATAACGGAAAGCGATTGGATGAAAAAAAACGACAAATATAAGTTGTTTATAAATAACGACGTAGTTGTTACCGTTAATACTGTTGGAATACCCAGTGGTTAAAACACAGTAATACGCGTTGTTGCACAGTAGCACACGGTATTGCACAAATTATTGATTCTTATGTAAGAAGGCACTACTCAATAATTGTTACAGTAATTACTGTTCAGTATTTTATGTTATTGATTCAATAATTGCTGCATTGATATTTTATATTACTGTTGTTTCAATAAATTGTCATTGCACAGTATTTTCCATTACCGAAGCAATAATTCATATTATCTGAATAATATTATTTGATAACATTATTGGCAATGTCTAGAAAGTTCTGTCTAAGGAGAGGTTTGGTCACCTAATTGCGCGCCAGTAAGGAGAAATTCTTATTGGAAAGCCCCCTCTTTCCTAGGAACGGCCTGGTTGCTAGTACTGTGATTCTGTAATATTATTTGTGAATAATTAATTATTGATTTATATGATGAGAAAAATATTAATTTTATGTGGATATAGATGGAGAAAATTTTTATTGTGACAATTGTTGAAAATTAATATTTTATCTTTTTCTGATAAAATAATTCATTTAAATATATTATTTTAATAATATATTAACGGTGATATTTTTATAATGAATGTGGGATATATGAGTATATGAGGAGGAAGAGTATTTTTGTGGCATTAAATGTTTTACACATATTTTGTGTGTTGGTGGACACAATTATTGACTGAAATTTGATTATAGTCTGTAAAATCGTCCGTTTATGGATTTTGATCGATTTCTGTTTGGAATTTAGAAAAACTTCCTTCTGCAAAGTTGTAGAGAATTGAATTTCCTATAAAAACTCACGAGATTCGAATTTTCTGACAAAAAGGGCTATTTATTATGAATTATTGAAGTTCCGAAGCTCTGAAATAATTGATTTTTTGGAAGTTTTAATTATTTTAAATAATAAAAATGTTTTTTATTTATTTTTCTAGAAGGGAGCATGTGTTCAATGGCTGAAAATCAGATTTGAAGAGTGGGCGTAGAATTTTTAAAAAATATATAATATTTTATTAAATTTTCTGCTTTGGTGTTCTAAGCAATTTCCTATAAATAGGGTGCTTAGGTTAGAATTGAAAATCACACCAGAAACTGAAGTTTTCTCTCTCTATATTATCGAGCGTATTCTTGTGAGTATTTTGAGTATACTTTGAGTATTGCTATACGGTGCAAGTTCAAGTCATATCCTATATTCGGTGTTTCAACTAGAAGTACTGTCTTTCGAGGTAAGGGATATTATTTTTTTAAAATGATATTATTTCTTCTAATATCATTATGCCGAAGTATTGATCTGAACTTTTCATCAAATTTGGAACTTTTTCATTTCGGAGTTACTATTCAGGAGTTACTATTCATGAGTTACTATTCATGAGTTACTATTCACGAGTTACTATTCACGAGTACTATTCATGAAACGTGATGATGTTTTTTGTGAAATTTCTATTTTTTGGTGTCGGAGTTACTATTCACGAATACGGCATTATTCACTGAAAAATGAAATTTCTTCTTTTTGTCCAAAATATCTATTCTGGATACTAGCTTTGATTGTATCCATGTTTTGATCATTCTTGAATTTTACTTCAGTATGATTATTTATGAAGTATTTTTGAACTCAGATTGTTTAAAGTACGAATCCTTAATACTTGTTATTTTGTTTCACTGGATTCGTTTCCTTTAAAATATTTTTCATCATCCTCAGTCCTAAATGATGGTGTTACTGAATATCTTTGGCCTGTAGTGCAAAGATAGTTGATTTTATTATGAATATCTTTGGCCCCTAGTGCAAAGATGAACAGGTGTTTAGATGAACATGACCAACTGATGAATATCTTTGGCCTGTAGTGCAAAGATGAATATTTGATTTGATTTGAGATATATATTGATAGATGATACAGGGATAAAATATTGATGATGGACTTTTAAATTCATAGATGTTAGTAGATTTTATTCTCTACTTAACTCTTCTAATGAATTGTTGTTTCCGCTGCAGTTGTTGATCTAAACTTGTTGTCTATTGTATTTTATCAGATTTTTCCCTGTTGAAGACTAAGGATAATTTGTTGTACATTATCTTAGTTATAATATTCTTTACTGGGCTAGTTGAGCTCACCCTTTTTCCTTGTTGTTCCATTTTTCTTCTCAGGAGGCGAGAATGTAGCGAGTACTAGTCGGGGTATGGAATGAAGGTTCTAGAGAGAGTTGTTTAGTAGTCCTCACCATTTTTTGTAAAATTATGTATCAATAATTATGATGGGGATTTATTTGCATGTGGATATTGTCTAGATGATAATGTTTGTATTCAAACTCACAGCTTATGGGTGGTAAAAGTTGTAGTTGTTTCTGTACCATGTGTGTTTGGCGACTCAAAATGGGTTGGATGGAATGGACCTATTTTGGGGGCGTCACAGTTTTACTTGCCTGTCAATAGGAATTCCTGCAGTGATAGTAGTACAAGTGATCCTTGGACTTGAGATCATTATAGTATCTTGTGTATGCTGAGTTATACTTTGGCTTATTCCTTAAGATCCTTAGGGTATATCAAAGGGTATGCTTGGGTATAATAAGTTATACATGGAGATAATGTATGATCAATAAAGAATATACAACTTCTAGTAAAAGAAGAGAAATATCCTATGTGATTCGATATAAATGACAATCCAGTAGTCATTGACCAAGGCAGAATAAAATTAGAAAGAAGTTTCTAATTTGCATTATTTGGAGTTGTATATTTAAGGATCGAAATACATATAATTAAATAAAATAAGGCTTGACAGTAATTTCATGTCTTATATTTAATTGGGACATTGTATGGTAGAAGGATTGAATTGTACGGTAACTATTTACTCAAAGATTATTTTATGATTAATGTTAAAATCTATATTATCTGGAAAGTCGTTAATCGCTAGGGAGGTTTATCCCTATTGTAGAATAAATATTATTTATTTAAATAAATTAATAGTTTAATTTATTTATTTAAATAAGATTAGAATTGTTCTAATTGATTTATTCATAACCGATTTAATATGGAGAACCTAAAGGGTCGCACCATAAAAGGAAGAATAATTATTTAAGAAGTTAATGGCATAATCGTAATAATAAGTTAATTATATTTAATTTAATCTATGGTGATAGAATAAATTAAATAGCTTAATATTTATTATTTAATATTTTAGAAATATTAAATATAAATTAATAAGAGAAGTCTTATTATTATTATTATTATTTAATTCCTAAAGTAGTTTGAGAATTAATTAATAAAAGTATTCTCATTTATTCCTAATAAGATTAGGAGGCTAATGAATTAAAAGATTTTAATTAATTATTCCTAATAAGATTGGGAGCATAATTAATTAAAGGAGTTTAATTAATTAAAATAAAACTCAATTCCTTAATTGTTAAGGAGGGTTGTCCACATCTATAAATAAGAGAAGTCTTATTATGGATAAGGGTGGTTGACACTTTCACAAAACACGTGAATATGTAATTCTAATAGTTGAGAGAGTAAACCATTTTTTATGAGAAATAGAAAAACTAGGATTTTGTTAAATACTCATCTTCTTGAATATTTCTTCTTCTTTGCTGGATCACCTCCAGAGGCCAAATAATTGGGTGACTAACATTGATCAAAGGAAGAAACCAAACTCGATGGATTCAAGTTGAACGCGAACGGATTTGGAGGTGAACTTGTACCTGAGAAATCTCGAATCTTCAAGGGTATAATTCTTGTTCTTCATCTTTTCGTTTAATTAATAATTGTGCATAAAGGATGATCCTGGTATGTGGTTTATAAAATTTTAAAACTCTATTTGACCAGGTTTTCGCTTACTTTGTGCAATTTGATTGCGTTCATGAATCTTACAAATCTAACAGTAGCATCAGAGCCAAACTTTTATGCGAATTATTATTGTTCAGATTCGATATATATGTTGATATGTGTTTAGAAAAATTTAATTGGGTATAATTTATTGTATAAAATTATTATTTTATGAAAAAAAGAAAAAAAAGAAAAAATATCTAATTCTGAATGTTGTTTATCGCGAACTATATCACGGCATACTCTGTAATATATAATACTAGCTGGGTCCCGTGCCTCCGGTACTATATGGACAATGAGATTTATTTCAAACTTTGAACGGCCCAGATGATTTATTGAGTAAGCGGGAAATTCAAAATCATTATTAGATAGATTAGATAGATAGATAGATGTATTTTATTAGATAGATGTATGGACGGTGAGATTTATCTCAAACTTTGGACGGCTTAGATGATTTATTGAGTGAGCGAGAAATTCAAAATAATTTGTATTTTATTAGATAGATATCACGTGCTTTGTTATTATATATATTACCGTGAATTAGGTGGAGGATCAGTAAATCACCATGTGATATGTTTTATTCATATGATGTAAGGTTACATATTATATATATAATATATTCATATGTTGTACGGTTATGTATTATATATATATATATATATATATATATATATATATATATATATATATATATATATATAATTATTATTTTATAATTTAAATAAAATGTTTATTTTAATCTTAAAATAAAATATTTATTTTAATTTTAAAATTAATTTCATGCTATCTAATTAGAGTTGGAATTGGATTTCATGATAACTAATTGTAGTTGAAATTGGATTCCATATTTTCTTAAATAAAAGAGTTTATTTAGATATGGAATACGATTTCATATTATTTAAAATAAATGAGTTTATTTGTGAATAGGAAAAAGAATTCGTGTTTCCTTAAATAAAGGAGTTTATTTAAATATGGAATAAGATTTCATATTATTCAAAATAAAGGAGTTTATTTGTGAATAGGAAAGAGAATCCGTGTTTCCTTGAATAAATGAGTTTTTTTTTCTTAGAATTGGATTCTATAATTAATTAAAATAAATGAGTTTATTTTGATTAAAAAAATAGTTTATTTTATTCAAAATTGGATAAATTAACATAAAAGGAGTTTATTTTTTATTTAAATTTGGATTAAAATAAAAGAATTTATTTTTATTCAAAATTAGATTTTATACTAACTAAATTTGCCCATTAAATGATATCAATATATATATATATATATATTGAATGTTTATTATTCATGAGATGAATGTTATTTATTGATGCATATGGTGATGAGTATGATAATAAATGAGATTGATTATGGACTATTGACTAGTGTGATTGGATTTTATTTTAGTTAGATGCATGAATATATGTGTTTTATTAAATGGGGTCTGCGTATCTCGTCTTCTCTAATTTTTTTCTTAATATAAATTCTATCATCCTCCTATGTACTTCTCCTTGACTGTTGATCAAGGTTTCTATTTATTTTAAATAGTTTTGTAATAGGAATAGTTAGAATTAATTTTTAAGAATTGGAGACCAGGGAGAAAGAAGCGCTTGAAGACCCGTTTGTAATGGAGCCCGGGATTTAAATGTAATAGTTATATTTAAATTTAATTCTTGCACCCTAGGTTTGACCTTTTGGTTCACTTGGTGACTCTAGTGAACCAAACTAGAATAAAGTCCATAATCAATCCGGTTAGAATATAATATTCTATATGTGCATGCTTATACTATATATATTATATATTATGCAAACATGTTTCGCATGTTAATTAATATGATGCGTATTTTATATATATACGTGCATGCGCGTTAAACAAAATAAGACAAATTAATAACAAACCCCTCAAATATTTTCTATTAAGACCTAAGCGTTCAAAGATATTTGGAATATCGAACGTCGCCTTCTAGCATGATAAAAAATAATAGAGTATCAATTAATTATTATAAGTTTGTTGTGTCACCACAAGGCTAATCTTAATTTTTTGATATGTTAATTTTATCACATTTGATGCTTATAAAAAAAATTGAACAATGTTGTTTTGTTGTGTCACCACAAGGACAATGTTTTTTTCTTTTTTGAATATATGGAAATGCTAGGTTGGTCTTAACTTATATAATTTTGATTCAGATGTGCCACCACTTAATCAAAATAATCTAAGAGGCAAAACAAAGGAGTTACATGATAATGTAATTGACAAGAGTTATCTACCTATTTATTTATATATAGTTTGTTGTGTCACCACAAGGCTATATACATTTAATATGAGATCCTTATTCTCACTAGCAAATCTTTAATTAGATTTTGTCAAACTATATAAGTGAGGGTAATATAGTTTTATAAAAATAGTGGGAGATACCGATTTAAAACAAGACCTAATTTATTTTGGTAATTAATAAAAGAATGTATGCTAAAATGTTGTTGCTTACAAATTCATTTACAGAATTTTACAATGTCTAAAATTACTATCACTGCGTAGCATATTAGATGCTAAATTAACCGGACCGAATTAAACTGATTGGTTAAGGAAATTGAGAATAGTTCTCATGGCTGAAAAGCTAACTTATGTCCTCAATGTGTCTATCCTTGCAATGGTTGCAGACAATGCCTCTGAGGAAGAGATTGCTACTTTTAGAAAGTGGCAAGATGATTGTGACGCCCCCAAAATAGGTCCACGCGACCCATTCTGAGTTGCCAGATATCATACCATAAAAATAAAATACAAACTTCATTTATACAACTGTTGAACTGTCATGCAGAATACGACCACAGTTAAACTGTGAGTTTTAATACAAATGTATGTAACTCTCATGGTGCCTCGACCACAACCTTATAATGGTACTTTACATAAAAGTACAGTCAAAAACTATTTTAGAAATTAAAATCTTTGGAAAGTGATCAAGAAAACCTTCGTACATGGGAGGCCATACGTCTAGATTATGATAGATATCATATGCCCACAGAATTATCCTTGGTTGACCCAATACACCCCAAAGAAAAACGAGAAAATTACTATCATGTTCTTTCCAATGGCGAGCCTTCTCTTGACATATAACTATCTCCACTGTCTACATTTGAAAATTATATTTCAACCAAACTCCAAGATCATATAGGCAGTGCTCGTAGATATACTCAGCAAGTGGATGTTCACAACCCTGTCTTATGATAACACGAGGTTGTATGTCATTTGACATCTTGTATGATATTGGCAAAACAACCTTCCAAAGTTGGGTTCACCTCACCCTATTCGGTTCACCAAAATTAAATATCAAATGACGTATACAATACGACACACTTATCTAAAGTTCTCAATAAAATTATTTTCATGCTATTTAGGGGGAACCTCAACAGCTATAGACCACTGTTCTATTCTTCCGTTACCCCCGCTCGACCCAGCTACACTCTTATTACCTGAAAGGAATTGTGAAGCAAAAAGGGTGAGCACAACTAGCCCCGTAAAGAATATCATGACTAAAGATAATTTACATCATCAATAGCCTTCATCAGTAATAAATCAGAGATTTAGAACATATGGTAGATGATAAAACTTTTCAACCATAGTTGCAGCGGAACGAGCAATCCATTAAAAGATTCAAATAGACCATCAGGTCTATTATCTTCTCCATGTTAAAAGTCCACCAATAATATTTTATCTCTGTAACATCAATCAACAATTCATGTCCACAATCATATGAATAACTCATAATCATAATTGTGATTCTAAATTCCTCTTCGCACCCTGGATAAAGATAATTTTCATCACCTATTTACCTGAAACATCAAAAATCATGGTTATACCAAATCATAATTCCCGCTCATAATCATACTAATAAATTCATCTTTGCACTACAGCTAAAGATATTCATTAACAATTCATCTTTGCACTACAAGCCAAAGACATACAACTGTATTTTAGAATAGTCAAGTAGAGCATGATATCTACTATCTTTTACGAATTAAAAGTGTATAATCAATATTTTATCGCTGAGACTCAGCTTAATAAATAATCCACATCATCGAATCATCCCTGCACTACGGCAAATGATATTCATGTAATCATCAATGGTCATGATTATACCGAATAATCTCTGGTTATAATCATGCCAATAACTGTCCATCAATGCACTACGGGCCAATGAGGACTTTTACCACATCATCTATAACATTACGGGTCATGATTATACCGAATGATCCCTGGCAATAATCATACCAATAAACAATTCATCTATGCACATAAGCCAAAGATACTCATCAATCAATAGTTCATCTTTGCACGTAAGCCAAAGATATACAACTGTAAAACCAATAATCAACAGTTCATCTTTGCACGTAAGCCAAAGATATACAATTATAAAATCAATAATCAACAGTTCATCTTTGCACGTAAGCCAAAGATATACAACTGTAAAACCAATAATCAACAGTCCATCTTTGCACGTAAGCCAAACATACTCATCAATCAATAGTTCATCTTTGCACGTAAGCCAAAGATATAGAACTGTAAAACCAATAATCAACAGTCCATCTTTGCACGTAAGTCAAAGATATAAACTATAAAACCAATAATCAACAGTCCATCTTTGCATGTAAGCCAAAGATATACAACTGTAAAACCAATAATCAACAGACCATCTTTGCACGTAAGCCAAAGATGACTTTCATCATAATATAAGCATGAGGATGATTACAATGATATAAGCATTAATCAAACAAAATCAAGGATAAATATTAAAGACTTTAAATTTATCCAAAGTTTAAAAAAACATCCAAATTGTCAACATGATACTTCTTTGTAGAGTAAAATTCAAGAATAATATTCATGTACCAAAAATAATTTAGACAGAAAAGAAATATATTGTTTGGGTAAATAGTACCCTATGAATAGTACTTTGGGAATAGTACCTCGTGAATAGTACTCCGACATGAAAAGTACCCCAAATACCGGAGTGAATAATATTTGGGTGAATAGTAATTCGGGTGAATAGTAACCCATGAATAGTAACTCGTGAATAGTACTCCGACACGAAAAGTGCCCCGAATACCTGAGTGAATAATACTAGAGTGAATATTATCTGGGTGAATAGTAACCTGTGAATAGTAGCTCGTAAAAAAAATACCAAAGAAAATGATATTCCATGACGAGTTCAAAAGAAATGATATCTCATTCGAGTATAATAGAATATACGAAACTGCAAATGGATTTTCACCCGCTATGCGGTAATCCACGTAGACAGATCATTTCCATAATTTAATAAAGAATGAATACAAAGGATCATTCACCATGCATGTGGTAATCCACATAGATAGGTTATTCCAACAGAATAATAAAGAATGGAATAACAGAAGAATTCACCATGCATGCGGTAGTTCGCGTAGACAAGTTATTCCAACAGAATAATAAAGAATGGAATAACAGAAGAATTCACCAGGCATGCGATAGACCGCACAGACGGGTTATTCCAACAGAATAATAAAGAATGGAACCAGGTCATGTATTATCCGCATAAACAGGATATTCCAACATAATAATAAAAAACGGAACCAGGTCATGCGTAATCCGCACATACAAGATATTCCAACAGAATAATAAAGAGTGGAATAACAACAGAATTCACCAGGCATACGATGGACCGCACAGACAGGTTATTCCAACAGAATAATAAGAATGGAACCAGGTCATGCGTAATCCGCACAGACAGGATATTCCAACAGAATAATAAAGAACAGAACCAGGTCATGCGTAATCTGCACTGACAAAATATTCCAACAAAATAATAAAGAATGGAATAACAACAGAATTCACCAGGCATGCGATAGACCGCACAGACAGGTTATTCCAACAGAATAATAAGGAATGGAATAACAGAAGAATTTCACCATGTATGCGGTACTTCGCATAGACATGTTATTCTAACATAATAATAAAGAATGGAATAACAATAGCTCTCTTCATGAATACGAAAGAAATAATACCCCTTACTACAATAATGATATCCCTTACCTCGAAGAAAACTGGATACTGGAATAATGAGGTAGCAGACTTCTCTTCTTCTTTCTCTCTATAATTTCTCTCTATAATAATTACTCTATAGCTTTAGTGAATTGGTGAAGAATAATGAAGGAATGAGCTTCTATTTATAGAAAAATATAATTTCCATAATTGCACATTTTGGGGCTCGAAATATTACAGTATAATACCTTCCTCTTTTCCTTCATTTTTAATTTAGTCCTGCAAGTATTATCAAACTTGCACCACCTCCCCTAATAGTAAATCATGTGAATCAATAGTAAATCATGCGAATCAATAGTTCTAGACATGTGAAAATATGAATTACAGTATAGTACCTCTATTTTTAACTTAGTCATTCAAGTATTATCAATCTTGCACCAACTCACCTAATAGTAAATGAATGTGAATCAATAGTACACACATGTGAATAAATAACTATAATCATGTGAATCAATAGCAATTAATTTCTCATTTATCCGGTTAATTACCCGATTGGTCAATATAACCTCCAGACATCAATTATTATCGAAATAAATGTCGATTTCCACTAAAACTAATAATTCTCACACAATGGAACTATCAATTTCATCTTTAATCAACACGAACTAATTCATCATTAATATTATAATTCACAATATTTAACAACTAGGTCGTTCCCAGGAAAGAGGGGGCTTTCCGATAAGGATTTCTCCTTATTGGCGCGCAATTAGGTGACCAAACCTCTCCTTGACAGAACTTCTAGACATTGTCAATATTACAAATAATAATATGAATAACTTTGTCATCTCAATTATTGATTTAATAATATAACATATTATGCAGATGATACTGTGACAATAATTGAATCAATAATATGAGAGATATGATGTAGCAATTATTGTAGCTATAATTGAGTATAACTGAGTGACTTCTTACGTAAGCATTAATAATCAATACCGTGTGCTACTACGCAACCACACATATTACTGTACTTTTATTACCGGGAAGTTCAACAGTTTTAACAGTAACACTTTCGCCGTTATTTTTATAAAAAGATAATTCTATCGTTTTCTTATTACGACAATACTTCCGTTGTGGGGTCTACCAATGATTGTTTCATCGTACAAATATTTTCTGTTAAAACGAATATTCCCCGACCAATTGAATATTATATAACAACTTGTTTACTTTGCAAAATTTATAAATATTACCCACAACTATAACATTATATCAAATTCATTCAAAAATGATAATTATAGAAAATTCATCTTTATTCATAAAAGGTTGGGGTCTTACAATCTCCCATTCTTATAAAATTCCGCCCTCGAAATTTGGGTACGTACCTGGTATGTCGAAGAGGTAAGGATACCTTGATTTCATTTCAGATTCTAACTCCCAGGTCATTTCCTCAACATCATGGTTCCTCCATTAAACTTTGACTTGAGGTATAACCTTGGAGCGTAGAATATGTTCCTTCTTATCCAAGATTTGAACATGAACCTCTTCATACGTTAAATCTTCCGCTATTTCGTCCGGTTCTAACTCAATAATGTGTTTCGGGTCTTTCACATATTTACGTAACATGGATATATGAAAAACGTTATGAATACGAGACATACTTAGCGGTAAAGTGAGTCCATAGGCTACAGTCCCTACTCGATCGAGGATTAAAAATGAGCCAATGAATTGAGGATTGAGCTTTCCACTTTTTCCAAATCTCATAAGTCCTTTCCATGGAGCAACACGCAACAACACATGATCTCCAATATCGAATTTCACGTCCTTTCGATGAAGATCAACAAGGGTTTTTCCCGGATGCAGTAACGTATAATTCTTTGCTTTATGCATTTGCAAGAGAAGGAAATGTGGAGAAGGTGAAGGAAATTCGTGAGGAAATGGTGAGAATGGGGTTTGGAGAAGATGAGATGACTTATAATACCATCATTCACATGTATGGGCAGCAGGGTCAATATGATCAAGCATTGCAACTTTACAGAGACATAAAATCTTCTGGTCTAGAACCTGATGTAGTTACATTTACGGTTCTGATTGATTCACTTGGGAAAGCTAATAAGATTGCTGAGGTTGCTAATGTGATGTCAGAGATGCTAAATGCTGGTATTAAACCCACCATACGAACCTACAGTGCTTTGATACGTGGGTACGTAAAGGCTGGGAAGAGATTGGAGGCCGAAGATACCTTTGATTGCATGCTGAGGTCAGGGATCGAACCAGATCACCTAGCATATTCAGTCATGTTAGATGTTCAATTGAGTTCTATTGAGACCAAGAAGACAATGATGTTTTATCATCAAATGGTGCGTGATGGATTCACCCCTGATGTTGGCCTTTGTGAGGACATGCTACGAGTTCTTGGAAGAGAAAACAAAGAGGATGCTATTCAAAAAGTGATCAAGGATATGGAAGAATTATGCAACTTCAACCCGCAAATTATTTCATCTATTTTAGTTAAGGGCGAATGCTATAATTATGCTGCAAAAATGTTAAGATAAGCCATTAGACAAGGTTATGATTTGGACCATGATAACTTATTATCTATAGTGAGTTCTTATAGCTCATCTGGAAGGCACTCAGAAGCAAAGGAATTACTGGAATTTTTGAAAGAGCATTCACCAGGATCCCAACAGTTGGTGACTGAAGCTATGATTGTTACTCTGTGCAAGGCTCATCAATTGCAGGCTGCTTTGGATGAATACAGAGAAGGCATGAAGCTCGGATTGTTTAGTCGGAGCTTCATTATGTATGATTCTCTTATTAAGTGCTGTAAGGAGGCTGACCTATTTGCTGATGCGTCTCAGGTATATTCGGACATGAAATTCATTGGGTTGGCTCAGGAACTCTGGAGGCGCATGGCACTTATGTATTGTAAAATGGGCTTTCCTGAAACCGCTCACAATTTGGTTGATCAGGCGGAAGCAAAGGGCATTAAAGTTAATGATATGTCGATGTATGTTGGTCTTATTGAGGCTTATGGCAAGTTGAAGTTACTGGAGAAGGCAGAAAGTGTGATAGGGAGTCTTAGATGTAGATGTAGTAGTGTGGACAGGAAGGCTTGGAATGCTTTAATACATGCTTATGCTGCAAATGGTTTCTATGAGAAAGCGAGAGCTGCTTTCACTACGATGATGAGAGACGGTCCTTCCCCTACTGTAGATTCCATTAATGGTCTCATGCAAGCTTTGATTGTTGATGGGAGATTAAATGAATTATGTTAAAAAATTATACAGGAAACGTGCTGTTGCATAGAATAAATAAAACCAATAAATCATAATAAGTACTTACATGAATTGAGAGAAGTCATCTTGTATGTATCACGCTTCCGCTGCGCTTAAGGGTGAAGGTCTTCAATTGTCTCTCTCAATCTTAGGATGGATGTATAGGTGTGTATAAAATTCTTGAGATGACAATTGGGACCAAACCCTAACTGTTTTATTTATAGAATAGCTAAGGGTCAAAATCGTTTATCAAGATTATGAAACCCTAGGGCTCATTATGCCAAATTAATATTAGTAATAATATTTATGGGCCACATAATTAATTACCAAACCCATAAATAAAGTTATTAAATTAATACAATATGTAAGCCCAATAATTACATAAATAGTAAAGGCCACATAAGGAATAAAATATTCTAACATTCTCCCACTTGACCGAAATACTATTTATATACAAAATATAACGCTTACAATCATTAATTTGGCCAAGTATTAATTTAATGTCTACATCTTGTTTAAACAAAAACACCAATGCGAATTAATACAATCTTTGTGTCATTATTAACACAAGATCCCCATTAGTTACACAATTAGCACTTTTATTAAAACAAAGATTAACATTAAGCATAACAAGTATGAATAGAGTTTACATAAGTGGTAATAGATTAAACTCATTCATATGGTCCAAAATATAACCGTACCGTTTGCTCACAAGTTCTCAAGTGTGCACAATAAAGAGAATAGCAAACCATCAAAATAATGTGAAGTTCAAAACAACAAGCTCAAAATTGTTGTCTTACATCAAAATAACTTACTAATTAATACTATCAGTTAAACCCATGCCGGCAACATGCTCTAAAAAGAGCTTGGGTGGTAAGCCTTTCGTAAGTGGATCCGCTAACATATCATGCATACTAATATACTTAATGACAACACTTTGATCTTCAACTCTTTCCCTGACAAATAAGTATTTAGTGTCGAGGTATAGTCCAGCACCACTCGAACTAGTGCTGTTGGAAAAACTAACAGCAGAATCATTATCACAATATACTTTCAATGGCTTTGAAATGGAATCTACAACCTTAAGTCCTGAAATAAGATTCCTCAATAATACGGCGTGACAAGTAGCATGATAACAAGCCACATATTCTGCCATCATCGTGGAAGTGGTAGTTAACTCCTGCTTGTGACTTCTCCACGAAATAGGGCCTCTTAAAAGCATAAAAATGTACCCTGATGTAGATTTCTTTTCGTCTTTACACTTAGCAAAATCAGAATCAGAATAACCAACAACTTCAAGGTTATCTATTTTTCTGAATGTAAGCATAAAATCCTTAGTACCCTGTAAGTAGCGTAAAACCTTTTTGGCTGCTTTCCAGTGATCTAAACCTGGATTTGTCTGATAACGTCCAAGCATGCCAGTTACATACGCTATATCTGGACGTGTACAAACTTGAGCGTACATAAGACTCCCAACCACAGAAGCATAGGGAATAAGATTCATTTGATCACGTTCAAGTTGATTTTTAGGGCATTGATATGAGCCAAATTTGTCACCCTTAACAATAGGTGCGACAGTAGGAGAGCAATTTTGCATGTTGTATTTGTTAAGAACTTTGTCAATATAAGCTCTTTGGGACAATCCTAATATCCCACGAGACCTATCTCGATGAATTTCAATACCTATAACATAAGAGGCTTCACCGAGATCCTTCAGATCAAAATTTCCAGATAGGAAACGTTTGGTCTCATGCAACATGTCTAAGTTATTACTTGCAAGTAATATATCATCAACATACAAAACAAGAATAACAAATTTACTCCCACTGACCTTCAAGTATATGCATTGATTCACTATATTTTTCTTAAAATCAAAATTACTCATCACCTCATGAAACTTGAGATACCATTGTCGAGAAGCCTGTTTTAACCCATATATGGACTTCTTAAGTCTACATACCATATGTTCCTTGCCTTTAACCAAAAAACCTTCTGGTTGTGTCATATAGACATCCTCATACAAGTTACCATTAAGGAATGCAGTTTTAACATCCATCTGATCTAACTCTAAATCATAATGAGCTACTAAAGCCATGACTATTCTAAATGAATCTTTCCTTGATACTGGAGAGAAAGTTTCATTATAATCCACACCTTCCTTTTGAGTGAAACCCTTAGCAACCAATCGAGCTTTATACCTTTCAACGTTTCCTTTAGGATCTAATTTGGTCTTATAGACCCACTTACAACCAACAGGTTTAAAACCTTTTGGTAATTCTTCAAGATCCCAAACGTTATTAAGCTCCATTGATTTCAACTCATCATTCATGGCTTCAAGCCATTGAGTTGATTGAGCACTCGTAATGGCCTCTTTATAGGAGATAGGATCATTAATCTTACTTGAATCATAGTCAATCTCATTAAGATAGGTTATAAAATCATCAAAATTAATAGGCTTTCTAGGTCTTTCGGACCTACGTAAAGGTTGCACAATTTCAGGAATATGATTTTCAATAATGTGAGGTTCAACATTAGGTGGTGGCTCAGCTATCTCAGGGGCACCATTCGCCTCAATAGGAGGTTGTTGTGCCTCATCCTCTTGAATTACAGGATTAGAAACATAAAACTTGTTTTCATCAAGATCAATTTCTCTAGGCTCACCACTCCCACTTAAATCACCATTCTCTAAAAATTCTGCATGCCTAGTCTCAACAATTCTAGTGGTATGAGAGGGACAGTAAAATCAAAAACCCTTAGATCTCTTAGGATATCCAATGAAATGACAGCTAATGGTTTTAGAGTCAAGTTTCTTTATTTGTGGATTAAAAATTTTAGCCTCGGCTGGACAGCCCCACACCCGTAAGTATTTTAAACTAGGTTTCCTACCTGCCCAAATTTCATAAGGAGTGTTAGGGACAGATTTGCTAGGAACCCGATTTAAAATATGAACAGCTGTCTTTAATGCCTCAGTCCACAAAAACACAGGTAAGCTAGAATTGCATAACATACTACGTACTATATCCATAAGGGTACGATTTCGTCTCTCAGCTACACCATTCTGCTGTGGTGTACCAGGCATTGTATACTGAGTGACAATTCCATTTTCTTGACAAATTAAGGCAAATGGGCCAGGGCTATGACCTGTATCGGAATGTTTACCATAATACTATCTGCCTCTATCTGATCTCACTACTTTAATTTTTCGGTCAAGTTGATTTTCAACTTCAGCCTTGAAAATTTTAAACATATTTAGTGATTCAGATTTTTCATTAATCAGGTAGACATAAGTATAACGAGAATAGTCATCAATGAACGTAATGAAAGATTTATGTCCACCAATTCCTGGAGAAAATGGTCCACATATATCAGTGTGAATCACCTCAAGAAGTGCACTACTTCTAGTTGCTCCTTTCTTATTACCTTTCACAAATTTTCCTTTTATACATTCAATACAATGGTCAAGATCAGAAAAATCTAGTGAATGAAGAATTCCATCCTTTACAAGACGTTGCATTCTGTCTTTTGAAATATGGCCTAAGCGTTTATGCCACAATTTTGAAGAATTCTCATTATCTAGTTTTCTCTTATTTCCACTTTTAGAGGTATTTTCTGTCACATTCATTGTTAACAAGGATTCAGCAAAGACATTATCTAAATTTATCTTATAGAGGTTTCCCTCTAAAGAGCCAGAACCAATAACATGAGAGTAATGATAAATAATTATTTTATTATTCCCAAACTTAAACGAAAATCCATCAACGTCAAGTTTAGATACAGAAATTAAATTCCGTGTCATACTGGGAACATAAAGTGTATCATATAAATACAAGGTGAAACCACTCTCCAAAACTAAAGGAAGAGTTCCTACAGCTTCAACTTGTATAGACTCTCCATTGCCAACTTTAATGGTTCTTTCCCTTTTTTGAGTGTCTTCTTTGAAAGGAATCCCTGCAATGAATTAGTGATGTGAACCATAGCACCAGTGTTAAGCCACCATGTATTAGAAGGAACATCAATTAGAAAGGATCCATAAGTTACATAATTGAAGGACGATATACCTTTCTTTTCAAGACATTCTCTGAATTTAGGGCATTCTTTCTGAATATGTCCTTGCTTCTTACAGAAGTGACATTTAGGACCTGCCTCAGAGTTGTTACCTGAATGATTTGCCTTATTTGTTTTGGTAGAAATTTGCTTATCCTTATTCTTAAAACCTTTGCCATTTTTATGAGCCTTCTTCTTATGAGATCTAGTGGTAGTCAAATGAGCAACATTAGGTTTTTCAATTTTAAGCCTTTCTTCTTCTTGCACGCACATGGCAATTAACTCGCTCATCTTCCATTTTTCTTTCTGCGTGTTATAATTGATCTTAAATGGATCAAACTGTGCATGAAGAGAAGTCATAATGAAGTGAACAAGAAAACCTTCAGAAATCGCCATGTCCATACCCTTTAATTTAAAGGTCATGTCGTTCATCATCATAATGTGCTCGCGCACTCCACTAACCCCATCATACCTGCTAGTGAGCATTTTCAAAATAAGGGTACTTGCATGAGTTTTAGAAGAACCCTTGAATTGTTCCTCGACTAAAGTTAAGTACTCTTTTGCATTTTCAGAGTCAGAATGGCTCCTCGAATGGCTGTCGTGATAGAGTTTTTCATAATCATAAGGGACATGTGGTTGGATCGCTCCCACTTTTCATAAATAGATTTTTGCTCAACTGAGCTTATATCTGCAAGTGGAGCAGGAGGATCAACACGTAATGCATAGTCCAAATCCATAACGCCGAGAACAATTTTCACTTGCTCTTTCCAAACAGTAAAATTAGTTCCATTCAAGGCTTCAATTCCAGAGAGATACCCAGAAATACTAGTTGGAGTCAATGCTGAAATAAAATCAAGCTCATAAGCATGCTTACAAAAAACTAAAAGAAATCCACAATGTACAACAATAATTAATAATTAATCATATTAAAAACCAACTGTAGGGCAAGCAGTTAGTTACATAAAATCTATTTACAACACCTAAAAATAGATTTTAATGAGATGTTGGTGCATAATTATTAATTTTTCGTTGGTCCAATTAATAATATACTAATAACATCCCCATAAAAATAATGCAAAACACATTTATCCACGCATCACCGTTGGGCAGAAACGAAATAAACATGTTACTTATGCAATAAATTCCATTTAATAAATTTTAATTCTAATATTTCCGTTGGGTAAAATTAAAATGTTTATTTATTAAATGTAACGTTATGTGACTTTTCTTAATCTTTAATTGTTTCAATTAATAACCCTCCGTTGGGCTGATTATTAATTTTAACAATAAAAGAGTCACGCATACATGTAAATTATTATGATCAAACTCAATTTTCTTTAAATAACATATTAATCAAGTTTGAAAATTAACATTATTTAAAATTTACATGTAACAACTTAAAAGCCCTAATAATATATCACATCATGTTCAAAATTTTAAATTAAAAAAAATATAATTATGAACATGAATTGATTATAAAATAATCAAATTAATTATAACTTGAATAAATGAGGGTATAATAATACCAGTCAGGATGACAAAATAAAATTCAGTAACATATTTGCTAATTCTCTTATGCTAATTACGTTAACTACACAATTAACAACATGATTAAATTTACGGTAAATAAGGCTAAGGTATACGATAATAATAATAAATAAATAAACAGAATACATAACATATCACATGTCAAAAGTATTTTCGAAAAGGTTTTTCCGAAAACATTTTAAAGCTTGAACATTGTGGTAGTCAATCAATAAATCATTAATCATGAATACTTTTGGCAGACAACTTGATTACTAGCCTACCTCCACCACGTAGCATGAATAAATTTATTATATTAAATAAATAAGTCAATCAATAAGCATATCAAGCTTTATTATACACTGATAGATACGAAAAAAAAATTAAACATGCTAATTCAGTAGTACTCGTCAATTGGCAGAACTTGATGACTTCAGAATATGCTAATTACGTATATACGTTACTTCGGAAATTGCTTTTCATGAATCTTACGATATAATTTTATATTATACCAATAAATAGATTATGCGAAATTAAAATTATAGCATAACAACGTAATTAATTTATTCTATATAATAGCGTAACCATGCTCTGATACCAGATGTTAATAAATTATACAGGAAACGTGCTATTGCATAGAATAAATAAAACCAATAAATCATAATAAGTACTTACATGAATTGAGAGAAGTCATCTTGTATGTATCACGCTTCCGCTGCGCTTAAGGGTGAAGGTCTTCAATTGTCTCTCTCAATCTTAGGATGGATGTATAGGTGTGTATAAAATTTTTGAGATGACAATTGGGACCAAACCCTAACTGTTTTATTTATAGAATAGCTAAGGGTCAAAATCGTCCATCAAGATTATGAAACCCTGTGGCCCATTATGCCAAATTAATATTAGTAATAATATTTATGGGCCACATAATTAATTACCAAACCCATAAATAAAGTTATTAAATTAATACAATATGTAAGCCCAATAATTACATAAATAGTAAAGGATTAAAATATTCTAACAAATTATACCTTTTAATTCAAGAATTGTTAGATATGGGTTTCAAGATAAGTAAGAGTTCTATTGTTTTGATGCTTGATGCATTTGCACAAGCTGGTAACATATTTGAAGTGAAGAAAATATACCACGGAATGAAGCGGCAGGGTATTTTCCTACTATGCACCTTTATAAAGTTATGATCATGTTATTATCTAAGGGAAGACGAGTAAGGGATGTTGAGGCAATGGTTGCTGAGATGGAGGAAGCAGGTTTTAAGCCTGATATTTCAATATGGAATTCTTTGCTTAAGTTATATGCAGGAATTGAAGACTATACGAAGACAGCTCAGGTATACCAGCAGATTCAAGAAGTTGGACTTATACCCAATTAGGATACTTACAATTCTTTGATAGTAATGTACTGCAGAGATCGCAGACCAGAAGAAGGTTTGTCACTGATGCATGAAATGAAAAGGCTAGGCTTGGATCCTAAGTTGGACACCTACAAAAGCCTACTTTCAGCATTTGGTAAGCTACAGATGTTGGAACAAGCTGAGGAACTTTTTGACACACTGCGGTCACAAGGATACATGCTCAACCGCTCTTTTTATCATATAATGATGAAAACATATAGAAGCTTGGGCAACCATTCCAGAGCTGGAAATTTACTGGTGATGATGAAAGAAGCCGGTGTTGAACCAACAGTTGCGACAATGCATTTGTTAATGATCTCTTATGGAAGCTCAGGTCGTCCAATTGAAGCTGAAGAAGTGCTTAATAATTTGAAATCAACTGGTGAAAGCCTTAGTACACTACCGTATAGTTCAGTTATAGATGCTTATCTCAAGAATGGAGATTATAATATTGGAGTCCAGAAGCTCTTGGAGATGAAGAGAGAAGGTCTAGAGCCAGATCACATGATATGGACTTGCTTTATTAGGGGTGCAAGTTTGTGCCACAGTACAAGTGAAGCCATGATTCTCCTAACTGCTATTAGAGATGCTGGTTTGGATATTCCAATCAAGTACTTTGTTATGCTTGATTTTTTTCACTTATTTTTCTTCCATTTTTCTGGTTTTATCTTGTAAATGCAAATAACCTCTTGACTCTATATTGCAGGCTTCTGACAGAGAATTCAGAATCACTGGTTTTGGAGATGGATCAGTGCCTTGAGAAACTAGAACCCATAGAAGATAATGCAGCATTTAACTTTGTAAATGCTTTGGAAGACATGTTGTGGGCATTTGAACTGCGTGCCACTGCTTCATGGGTTTTCCAACTGGCAGTCAAAAGAAACATTTATCATCATGATGTTTTCAGGTAGCTACTTTATTTGGTTGTGCACTATTCTGGCTTCTTTTTCTTTAGTAGGGTCAGTCATTTCGATATTAAGAAGATCTTACCCAATTCCCAATATCCACCAAAAATTCTTAGAAAAGAGGGTATAGGAACATTAATATGATCACAAATTAATATCCAACAAGTTGCTGTCTTGAATTACCTCCCAGATTTTTTTTTTTTTTTTTTTTTTGGGGGGGGGGGGGACAAGGTGCTATCTTCTCAGCAGGCTTAATGTTGATCAACTCTGCTGCCTTATATGAGATTGGAAAATTGGAACATTTTCTGCATCAGTGGATGAAGACTTGAGAGCATAATGATTTCTGGATGACCATGTTCCCACTTTCCACAGAAAAGGTACTTTCTAGAAACGACAAGCACGACTGGAGTGGACACACACAAATCTATTTACGGATCCATATGCTCATATTGGAACTGGAATTTCCACAACAGGTGGCTGGTATATTACCATAATGAACCTGCCTTTTTTTCCGGCATCAAATTGTTGTAAACTCTATTTGGGAGGCTGGCATATTTTCTTACATCAGCTCCAAAAGGAAATTTGATTGGAATAGAGTATGTTTTGTGGAGTTCATAAATGCATAAAAGGACTCATATTAGTGGCTGTGGCATGCTGAGAACCTGAGACACCTCTTCAATGGTCCTATTACGCCCAGCCTGCTAGCCCGCTCTGAAGAATTCATGGGTTGGCGACGAGATAGATTGGGTGTGCAAATACTAACCAAGCCAAGCCAAGCCAAGTCTCACGGAACAAGGGATAGTGGAACAAATTATGGACTAATTCATTTATTCTTACTCTCTGATAGGTCATGAGCTAACTCTACACCTTTTGTAATACTATCTGTAAAGCATCTTACACTTAATAAATGCTTGCTATTTAGTTGATAAAAAGTTGGTATGTAGCAGAATTTTATGTATTTGTAGTAATCTTGTTTCTAGTGGGAGGTATATTGTTTGAAAAATGACTATTTGAAAGCCTTGAAGGGTGTCAAAGGGAGGCAGGGAGGTAGCATTTGTTTATTAGGAACATGGTCTAAAGTTTCATATGCATGTCATGATCACACCATTTTCTTTCCATGGAAGTTTCCACGTTGTTGATGCAAATTCTATTCAGTCATTTTTTTCGTAAATTTGCTGTAAACTATTCTCTTGTGCAGGGTTGCTGACAAGGACTGGGGGGCTGATTTCAGAAAGTTGTCTGCTGGTGCTGCTCTCGTTGGTCTCACTTTATGGCTTGACCACATGCAGGTAAAATTTATCTCAATCTTTTGGATCTTCTACTGTGGAAGTTGACTGCTTGTTCCCCCCCCCCCCCCCCCCAAAGACCCTTACTCCTTTTTAAATTTCTCCTTCAGAAGTTTCTTAAGGGAAGGATAACTCCTTAGCTCTCAAGCCTTTAATCTCCAAAAATCCTGAACAGGGACTTTCTTTGATATTAATATTTTTCTAGGCCCTTTTTAAATAGAACTACATTGCTACATGGAATCCACAGCATGGCCCATGATCCAAGTCATGGTCGAATCATAACCTGTAAATTTTGTTACCGACATGGTATTAAAGGACAGGTTGGTCTCAAGCCAATTGAATCAATCTGTACTGATTTTCCATCCTAGATCAGGTTCCTTCTACCATTGCATTATTGATTCTATGTTACTTTTTGAGGATTGTAATCTAATTTCATTTTCAAAGGTAACTAGATCTGGTTCAGATCTATTTAGTCGACTAGTTATTCTTGAAATCATCTCCTCTTAGATAAAACTATTTTTCTTTAGTTTCATTTAATAGAAGTTTATTTTATTTTGGAACAAAAGGAAAATAGTGAGACTATTCAAATTCTATTTAACTATTAATTATTACTAATATGTAACTTACATAATTAGTACTAATAAGTATAGTTAAATATATAATTGAATAGTTATAATGTAACTTATATATACATGTATGTTTGTGTATATATAGAGATATGTATACATAAGAGAAATATATATGATATATAGAGAAGTTACATGGAAGATTTATACAAGTGAACTTTTCTTCTATCTTCTCCATTTTTCTTACAAACAAATAACTACTACAAAGTAGTGTTCATTTGAAATTTTCTGTGAATTGCTATCACGGATTATTCACCAAGGCTTGACATATATCCTGAAGGTATATCGTCTGCAACCCATAGCAAACCGGTCGTGGTGGGGGCGATAAAGACCTTAAGGACAGGGATCACCCGTGTCACGTCTTCTACAACAATCTTGACTCTAAGAAGCTATGGTTCTAACAATCTTAAGGTCTTTATTGTATTTATTAGCATGATTTTGGTGAGATGGAAGACAACACGGTTTTCAAAGATAAGTGCCATTTTTCTTGTATCTATTTTATTAATGGAAATTTTATGATAATTAGTAATATATTGAGATATTAAACTAATTATTTTTATTGATAATTCATGTTAGAAGATGGATTGTGGAGAAAAATGAAAGTTAAAAAGATTACTATTTTCATGTTTGTAAATTGATGCGGAGAAGATGAAGAGTGATCAACATGGAAAAACACCAAATGTTGATGCTTAGAAATCTTTCCGAAGAGATTATGTCGTTTTTCGGATTTAATTCCAAAAGGTGTGTTTTTTAACATTAGCCTTTATTTTTATAAATGATAATTGTGTATCATTTTGTATGTGTATATACTTGAAAGTATATGTTTTATGTATTATATCATGTGTAGATGATATTGTATGTTTGAGTATTATTTTACTTACATTTTGTTGTAATAAATTAATTAATTAGTTTTGTGAGATAAGAAAAGTAATTAAATTTTGTTCATGATGGAATAAATTTAATTTTATGCATATATATATTTTGGTTGTAATATTTTATGAGTAGATAAAATATTATGATGTGTGTGTGTATATATATGTATGAGATTTGAGATAATTATTTTCTTATACACTAATTGAGATTAATTTATTAAGAGAAAGTTGTAGTAAAATTTGAGAAGTTTACTTGTCTCTATGTATAACAAATTAGTTGTAAATTAATTTATTTTGAGGATAAAGTAAATTTATGTTCTTCTTGAACAAAATTATGCATATAAATTTGAGGTAATATTTAGTATGTAATATTACTTGGTATTTGTATGCATGAATTTTGAGATAGATTACTTTGCTTGTGGATAATATAGTAATTTTAAACTAATAGTTAGAAGAGATATTGTAGAACTAGATTTAGTTGAAGTAAATCTTATATACAATATGATTTTGATGTTGAGAAAACACTTAGAAATGATATTCGTAGTATTTTTGGGATAATCATAATTGGTATATGTTGATTTATTTTATGTGTACTTCTTGTCCGATAAGTAGTAAATTTTAATGTGATCATATGAATTTTGTATATTCTAATTGAGATAAACATTTTATTTTGATTTTTTATAAATATAGTGAAGTTCAAGTATTTCATATTATTATGAAGATTGTCTTGAATTCTATATTGTAAATGTCAAAAGATATATTGTTTATGATATTTTCTATCCAAGTTGGGACAAGAAAATACTTGAGGATATACTACTTCATGTGTGTGAATTTTATTTTTTTTCTACATATATTAATTTTGTGTTATAAATTAATTTCTTAGAAAGTAAATATAAATTTTTATATCTTATATGCAAATAAATTTGTGCAATATGATGAGTTGTGCTATAATTTGTATATAATGAATTTTATACTATTTACATAAAGTCAAGTGTTACGTGTTGGTATACTTGAAAAATGTACATGTATAATTTATTAAGTGCTTATATTAAATAATTTTTTAGATTTGAGATTTTATGTAATTCAGAAAATAAGAACTTGTTTTTTTATGTGGGGGTATTCTAAAAGATTTTTATGTTAAAACAATCTTTATATGAATATATAACTAATACATAAAATGTGCAAGAATGAATTTTATGTTTTGAGAAGTGTTCCTTAATATTCTTATGTGGAAGTAATATTTATAGGAACATTGTTACATAAAATGTTAATTAGTCTAAAATTTATTTTAAGTTGTGAGCATAATATTGTGAAGTGAAATTATTCAATGAGATTTCAATTATTTAAAAGTGTGGGGGTGATTCATTAAGATTTTTATTTATGGACTAAATTTAGCTTTTGAACTATTTGGAGGTGATTCATTAAGATTTTTATTTATGGACTAAATTTAGCTTTTGAACTATTTGGAGCATAATTTTATTTATGTAAGAAATAGTAAGGCTTATGAATTTCATGTTGCGAAATTCAATTCGATTGTGTAGTTCTGGGAAATGAAAGTCTTTGAAACACAAACTTTTGAATAATATTGAAATGAGAACTTATTTCACTTAATTAATTATCTAAGGTTTAACAAAGTTATAAACTGAACCTAGAACGAGCAATATTGATTTGGTGAAGAAAATCTATATAATAATTTGGTAAATAAAATATCTATGTTATTAGCCTAAATATGATCCAAAATATTTATTGTGATTTAGTTCAATAGTGAGATTTAAACTATGTTATAAATATTCAAGTAGATAAATATTAGGTGATAATATGTGCATATTAACCTTGAGATTCTATCGGATCTAAAATTATTTATATGTTTACACTAATAATATAATTGTATAAACTATATTGTGATAGTTTTTGTGTATATTAATGATATGTTGATCATTTTACATAGTATTGTTAATGTAAACGAGTTCAAGAAATATCTATTTTTGTCTTTATGTTGAAAGACTTATAAAATAAATGTTATTTTATTATCATGTGAAAACATAGTGAGGATTCCAACTAAACCAATTAAATTGTATTGAGTGGATATACTAAACTGAGTTTGATATACCTTGAGATTGAAGAATTTAATAATTCTTTAATAGTAGTGGTACACTAAAAGTTAATTCTGATATAGCTATTGTAAAGTTGAAGTACACATTCGCTAGTGGGAGCCTTGTGTTTGATATGCAATGCATGAGATCGGATATTACATACAGTTTTAAACTTAGTATACTAATGATTTATATTGGTTTTTGTTAGATCTCTCAATGTTTTAATAGATCACATAAGTGTCACTTATATTTTAGTGAGGAAAATTATAAATTTACAAGTAGGTGAATTTTCACTCAATCTTGGGTTTTGTTTCTTAGATGAGTAAGAAACAAATGAGTATTTTCCATTTCACAATATGAATCTAATGTTATTATTTTATGAGGGAAGTTTAATGGATTAGGGTGTTTGTTAAAACATTAATTGTAGCCTAGTCTAAATCCTCCTATTTCACAATATTGTGTTAGTGAAATTTTTTATGTAGTACAAATTATTAATCTTGGATTCATAACTGGTTGTGATCTTGAATAAGTATGAAAATTTTCACAAGTAGGTGAATATATAATTATATTTTTACAAGTAGGTGAATATATTATCCCTTAGTGAGAGAATAATTTACTTGGAGTAGCAAGTAATATCATTGCTTTATATGATTGAGAAAGCAAACGGAATCAAAATTTGTTGTTAAAACATCAAATTGTGGCCACTTCCATTGCTTAGTTCATTATGATGTGATAATGAAATTGTTTGTATAGAGCATATGAGATTACCTTTAATGGTAAGTCTTGACATGTTGGTTATAGACATAATTTTTGTTAGATAATTGATACAAGAAGGTATTATAATATTTATCTACGAGAAAGTCAAGTGACGACTTGACTTATCTTTTTACTATGACTTTGACGAGATCTTAGTAAGTTTAACTACTTGTGATATGGAACTTAAACCGCTTTGAGTCAGGGGTGATGGGAACCCAACCTATTCCTAGGTTACCCCTAGTTTATAGGTTCAATGGGAAAAACAAGTCACAGTTGCTGACTGTGTTACTATCGATGTGGTTTCATATGTAGTTTAAGATAGTAACGTCTGTTGCACGACCGAGGCTGAGTTATACTCTTAACAAAGTTGTTGTGTTCTTAGCAACAGAAACACATGTGAAACACTTTGCCTATATGAACTAGAAGTGGAGCCGCTTTTTATAGAGGGTTGTGGTTTACTTTCTTAGAGGTTCATGAAACAGGGTATTGCGCATGGCCATATTAGCGCAAAGCAATTGAGAATACTCACCGTGGTAGGAGGATTTTGTGTGTGTGTGACAATTCTGGTCATATCATATAGAAGTAGAGGTTCAATCTACGGACACCTTCAACTTCAATGTGACTTTGAGTTGTTTACACTAAGGGAATGTTCAATGTTCGTCACACATTCTTTTATGCACACATGCCTTGGAGTTGTTTGATAGAAAGTTGTTTGGATGAAAAGTAGTTTTTCCAAACAAGTGGGGGATTGATAGAAGATTGTTTGATAAAACTATTTTTCTTTAGTTTCATTTAATAGAAGTTTATTTTATTTTGGAACAAAAGGAAAATAGTGAGACTATTCAAATTCTATTTAACTATTAATTATTACTAATATGTAACTTACATAATTAGTACTAATAAGTATAGTTAAATATATAATTGAATAGTTATAATGTAACTTATATATACATGTATGTTTGTGTATATATAGAGATATGTATACATAAGAGAAATATATATGATATATAGAGAAGTTACATGGAAGATTTATACAAGTGAACTTTTCTTCTATCTTCTCCATTTTTCTTACAAACAAATAACTACTACAAAGTAGTGTTCATTTGGAATTTTCTGTGAATTGCTATCACGGATTATTCACCAAGGCTTGATATATATCCTGAAGGTATATCGTCTGCAACCCATAGCAAACCGATCGTGGTGGGGGCGATAAAGACCTTAAGGACAGGGATCACCCGTGTCACGTCTTCTACAACAATCTTGACTCTAAGAAGCTATGGTTCTAACAAGCCCTCTCAAACATAAGTGAAGGTCATATCTAGTTGTGTGTAAAGATCTCAAAGAATGTATGATAATAAGAAAAACCCACAATATGGATGAAAACAAAGTACAAGACAACACAAGCATCAAGCAATTTAATGTTGTTCGGGAAACCTGCCTATTTCCACAAAGAGAATATACTTCACTAGACTTGAAGAACTTGTGTTAAATAAATGACTATGCCTTTGCATTTGTCACCCAATCCCAATACTAAAGCCTTATGTACATCCTCTCTCAAGTTCCTTTGTAGATACTTAGATCTCTCACTCACTAGGAATTTTCCTTGTGCTATCTACATCTTGTCTTGTTCTCTCTAAGAAACTCCAAGGACCTTTTTATAGAACAAAGATGGAGATTGCAATCCAAAACAGAACAGGGACCCAAAACCTTAATGGATTAGAAAACCCAAATCCTTTATGGATAAAAGAATTAAGTCGTATCACAACTTCTATACCCTTAAAAGTTATAGTTCAATAATAATACAAAAATAATATCTTAAGAGATCTAGTGCTGTCACCTTTTTCTGCCTAGAGTCTTCTGCTATGATATTTGCAGTCTTACAATATACTTTCATTGTTGCAGGACGCATCCTTAGAGGGTTTCCCGGAGTCTCCAAAATCTTTTGTACTGATTACAGGGACATCAGAATACAATCAGGTTTCTTTGAACAGCACATTAAAAGCATACCTTTGGGAAATGGGGTCCCCTTTTTTGCCGTGTAAAACTCGCAGTGGGCTCCTTGTAGCAAAGGCCCACTCTTTAAGGATATGGTTGAAGGACTCTCCATTTTGCTTGGTCCTTGAGTTGAAAAATAGTTCATCTCTTCCTGAGGAAAACTCAATGCAGCTCATTGAAGGATGTTACATTAGACGTGGCCTGATTTCAGCTTTCAAAGACGTTACGGAGAGGCTCGGGCTAGTGAGGCCTAAGAAGTTCTCCAGGTTGGCTTTGCTGTCAGATGAGAAAAGAGACAAAGCTATTGAAGCTGATATAGTGGGGAGGAAAGAAATGTTAGAGAAGATGAATAAGTTTGGGGCTACGAGGAAGAATAGCATCAAAAAGTTCAGAAAGAGAACATTCATCAGGAGGAATGCTGTCAAACGTTGAATAGACCAAGTCAGAAAAGTAATCTTTAAAATAGGGTTGCCCTGTATGCTGTGGTTCTGAAGTTTGGGTCTATCTTAACGTGCATGCATGTCTTGAAAAGCATGAAGTAGGCATGTTGCAGGCTTGCAACATAGGTTAATGGTTCCATTCTAAAGTATAAAATGGAAACTACAACTTCGGTTTATATATGATTTTTCACATAACTTCCATTTATAAGTATTCTATTTTCTATTCATTCCTCCTGATTATTGCACAAGTGAAATGGATTTTGATGCTAAATGTAGTTCATTATCTATATGCCTAGGGCCCTTTTCATAGAAATGTTTATGCTTTCTTAGCTGAAAAAAATGATTCATCATTCATCATTCCTGAATATGACGGCAACTGAGGTATGAAATTAAAATTAATTGTAATGATTTTTTGAGGATATGCAGATTGACTCTTTTTTTGTATTGCATTCTTCAGGTAACCCAGTTTGTTAATGGGTTGTACGAGTCAAGAACGGATCTTTCCACATTCAAGAATCACACAAGAGACTTTCTTGTGCAATCAAAAGAATTTTCAGCTCAGGTAAATTCTTGGCCGCAACAACTGATACTTGTCACTCTAGTGAAAGCGGTGCTTTATATATTGATTTTGTCTTTGCCATCAAGCGATCCTCTGTTGAAGTTTCTCCATCAAGTGCAGCTGCCACCCTCATAGCTCCAGACATCAATTTTGTCGCCTTATGTGCAGTACTTGTCTTTCCCCTCGGTGGATTATGTGTAGATGTCTTTGCCCTTTCTTTTCCTTTCTCATTTCTACTAGGTGGAACTGGTACAGACTTTGGGCCAGCTTCAGCTTTGTAACATTTCCCAGGTGTGCTCTACATAAAACAGCACAGTTATTTTACACAACTAAAACACTCACATAAATCATGACTACTAATTGAAATCAATACTACTTACTAAATCAATACTACAGTTATTTTACACAACTTACTGAAATGTAAGTGTTGCCAGTGTTTGGGGAAATGAAACAGCCAAAACCAGGAGGTACCCATTCTCTTCGTGCAGGATTTCTCCTAATTGGTAGTTTTTCTTTAACAACTGCACCTCTGATATTTTTGTCTGCCACATTTAACTATAAAACCAAACAATCAAGCCCCACTAGTAATAACACTTATAACAATTATAACAATAATAACTATGTTTGTTCCTAACTGCATAACACAAGGCATAACTGTAAATCTATTACAAAGAAATAAACTAACACATCAAAACAGCATAAAGGTGCAGCTATAACCTTGTCTTGTTCCTTATTGGTAGTCTGTTTGAGCTTCTTCCCAGTTTCTCCCTTATTTTGTGCAACTTGTTCCTGCAAAATTTGAAAAATCATGATGAAACAGAGGCTTTGATGATGACATAATATTTATTACATAGACTGTTGACAGTTGATGTCCCATTACCTTGTCTTTTTCCCCTTTCATTCTTTGTTTTCTCTTCTTGCCACTTTCTCCCTTATCTTGTTCAACTTGTTCTTGCAAAATTATACCAAAAAAAAGTCATTTCAAATTATCATTGTACATTCCAGTCATTTGAAATCAATTTTACTTGCATTTGATTGTGTTGTTTGTGTAGGTAACTTGCATGTAAGACGATTGTGGCCAGCTGTCTTGCAGGTACTACAAACCATGATTGTACCTTTTCTAGACAATTTGTATGACTTGCTTTTTTTTGATTGTTTTGACTTGCAGCAGTTAACTCCTCGTGCATCTCCTGCCTCCTCATCTTTTGTGGCCTTCCTCTTGGTGTCTTTAATGGAGGAGGTAATGGTGGGGTCACATTAACGCTTGGCCAAAATCTCTCCCCTCTAACCACCCTCAACATTTCTGAATATGCTCTCACATATGTTTTTGCTTTAAACCAGTGTGACACATAATCTGCAGGATTGTATCTCATGTATAACATAGCTGCACATGCATGTGGATAAGGAATTCCACTGAGATCCCAAGCCTTACAAGCACATGTGTGAAGTTGCAAATCCACTGTGTACCCATCAGCTGCAATCCTAGATGTTACCTCAAACTGCAGATCTCCATTGTATAGCACAACATACTGGCAGCAGTCCTCAATGTTCTTGTACGTAATTTTTTTTGGTCTTGGACAAATGTCCCATTTCTTGTTCTTGGCTATATCTCTTTTCTGTTGTAGTTTGGTCATTAAGAGTTGTCTGATATCTTCTAATAATTCAATCAATGGCTTGCATCTTGATTTAATTATATATCCATTGAAACACTCACATAGGTTGTTGTCCACTATGTCACACTTTGTATCAATCTTGAAAAATGCCTTGCACCATTTCCTAGGAGTCCTAGCCATCAAGAAATCATAAGCTCCTTCATCTAACTCCTTAATTTTATCCATCTCATCCTCAAAATCAATACTAGTTGTAGATTTTGCAGCTCTCCAAAAGGTTTATTTCAAAGCTATACCCCTATACCTCTTTCTTAGATTGGCATAAATATGCCTTGCACAATTTCTGGTTTCTGAGTAAGGAAACAGTGTAGCTAATGCACCCTTTAATCCCTGCAATACAAACATAGGACAATATGTTAGCACATCACATGTATTAGTATTTACCCTAAGATTGAAGTATAACATGTATAACAAATAAGTAGTTGATATTTACCTTTTGTTGATCACTAATGAATTTCCACCCTTCACCATCTGCTAAGTTAAGGTCATCTTTGAGCAAGCCCAGAAACCAATCCCATGAGTCTATTTTCTCCCTCTACAACTGCCCAAGAGATTGGAAACATTTGGTTGTTTCCATCTCTAGCTACTGCACTTAAGAGCTGCTCACCGCAACAGCCTTTTAGAAAGCAACCATTCAGTCCAATTACTTTCCTACAACCAGTTAGCATGCCCACTCTAAAAGCCTTAAATTCAATATAAAGTCTTCTAAATTCAGGTGCACCAGAATGAAATACTTGGTACAAGTCGGTTGTAATCCCAGGATTTGATCTTCTTAACTCCTCGATATATCCATGCAACTTGGCATAATGTTCTTTCATGTTCACCATCAACTCTTGCAAAGCAAACTGTCTATCCCTATAACATTTGTCTATTGACACAGAAACTAGAAAGGTCTTTTTCACATAAGACCAGATATCAATCAGTCTCCAATTCCTGAATTCTTTAAGTTCTGTATTCAAATTCTTTGCAAGCCACTTAGCATTAACCTGCCTATTCACTAAAGTTTTTGAACATTTGTGTCTTTTCTTTATTGATCTAAGTTGAAAAGTTGGTTGAAACTGAACTTTACTTCCCCATACTTTCACAGGACAATTTTTGTTATTCATACACCTCCCTCTAACCCTATGTTTTTCACTTTTCACAAATTTTAAATCAAAACATTTTGTTAATGAGCAATTAACAACTGCACTCTTGAATTCTTTCTTGTTTGCAAATAACATATCCAACTCTAAGTTTGTCCTCATGATTTTGGTATTGGGGTTATACACTGGGAAAGGGTTTTGCCTCCACACAAGTGTATCATCCTCAGAGTCTACTTCCTCAGGGCTGTCATTTTCTACTTGATCAGAGTCATAATCTTCAGTATCCCCACTATCTGTTTCACTTTCATTAGAATAGTCATCATCAATCTCACTTCCTTGGTCTTCTACAGAATTTTCACACTCAACAGTATTCTCACCCTCAACAGTATTGCCACCCTCAACAGTTGGTTGTTTTACTTTCTTTTTCTTTTCTTTATATTCTCTAGTTTTTTTCTTGCCTCAATTATTTCTTCATCATTAGTTAGAAACATTTCTTCTTCCTCAAGCATATCACTATCACTAGAAGAACTTGAGTCCTCGTAGTAATTTTCTTCCATCACCACATCACTATCATGACTAATATCGGTTAACAAACCCACCTGTTTAGCCTGTTTATCCCTATTCCTAGCATTAGTAGCATGTTGTAGCCTGTTTAGTCTTTTACCCCCTTCATAATCATGCTCAAGATAAATCTCAACATGTTTATAATCTACAACTTCATCTAACATCATATTTAGGTCATCATCATTTGCAAGATTTTTAAATTACCCACATTTGAAAGTTCCAGGCATTCTGTAATATAAACCAATTACATCATTGTACCCAAAACCCTCACACATTGTCTTCAGTTTCTCAAAATTCAATTCAAAATAAGGGATTTGAAAGTTATCAATTCTCCCATAATCATAATGGAAAACAGGATGTAACCCAAATAAACCCCCGTGGTGGAGTTCCACTTCCAAGTTTCTACAATAAAAAAACCATAAACATGAATTAAAAAATTATAACCGGACATTCAATAATTGTACTGCCTGCTATGGCCTATAAAGTATTTTATATCAATTTTCTTTGAAGAAAAATATGCATTTGTATATAATTTATAGAAACCTCAGGTAATCAATTCTCAACATGTCACATATTATAAACCCCAATAGAGTAGATCAATAATAGAGTAGCTCAATAAAAACAGAGGGAAAAGTCATATTTGGGTGGACTTCCACTACCAATAATTTACGGTAAATAAAATGTTTGACTAGGGAACAAAAAGACAGTCCACAGACAACATAAGGACCACAAGAAGTTAATAACAAAATAACAAACAACAATAGACAACAGACAAGTTGATATTTATATTTATAATGACAACAGAAATCAACGACAATAGACATGTGAAGGTAAATAAAAGGTGCACAATAGACAGATAAAGGGGCATAAAGAGGTGACAGATAAAAGGAAAATAAAGTTAGATTTCGAGACACTTACACCATTTCCCCACCACAGAGTACTTTCAGACCCTTTAATTAGCTAAAGAACGACCGAATCAGTCTCCAATTTGATTAAAGTAAGAAATCCTAGGTTTTCCTTTGTGCATGTGAGAGGTTCAGAGAAAACGACAGATGAAGATCAAAAGAAAGGAGATAGAGACCGAGACTAAATGGGTTTTGTTTTAATTTGGGAAAAATTGGACTGGATGTTATAAATAATAATCCTTGCAAATAAAAATCAGCTAACCCGTGGTTCTCGGGTGGTAACTGGTTTGAAATTTCGAGTTGGAGGTTTGGAGATTGAATTTGAGCAGCAACAAATTTTTTTGTTCAAGTCCAATATTTGCCACGTCAGATATGCCACATGTAAAATAAAAAAAAATCCACGTCAGATATGCCACGTGTGCCACGTGAGCAAGTCAATGCATATCTGGCAACAGGGGCTCGAAGTCCAAAATTTTTAATAGAAAATGGCTCAAAATGCGTTGACCAAAAGAAAAGGGCTCAATACCCAAAAACCCCTAAAGTTCAGTGGTCAAATTTGCATGTTACCCATTTTTAATGTTTAGTAAGGGTACCTTAGTCTTTTAGTACTTCTATTATTCTCCAAGTAACATTAGAGTTTTAAGTCTCTTTAAATAGTGATGTAATCCCCACAACTCTTTTGGACTACAGATTATTGATATTGAAATTGATTATTTCATTCATACCGTAGAGGTATTTTATCTAACTTGGTGTTGATACGTGGAGTGGAGTGGATACACTTGAGAGATCCTAGCGGTCTAAACGTGGAGTTTAGATCCTAGTTTATTTTTTGTTAATTCTTCATCCTTGATCTGTCCTACATCATTTTTGGTATCAAAGCCTAAGGTTTCTCCATTAATTTTTCAATTTTTGGGAGATCTTGATTTTCAAAAAAAAAGAGCATTGCCGGAATTATTGTTCATCGTCGGAGTTATTATTCATCATCGGAGTTACTGTTCATCGTTGCAGTACTGTTCATCGCGCTAGTTTACGAAAAAAAGGAGAAGAAGAAGGGCTACTTGTGAAGGTTGTTTGATGATTGTGGTAATAAGAAAATATGATAACCCAAATCTTATAAATATCTTTTTCAAAATTGCAGTTTAAACCCATGGTTTTCTTATCTTTTCAATTTTAGCCCCGTAGTTTATACACTTTTCACTTATACCCTTTAATCCATTCTAAATCAGCACCTACACTTTTTGAATTCATACCTTAGCTCTTATTCTTTATTTTCCTTTCAGTTAGGCCCATAACTTATCAAAAAAAACCACCCAATGTCTCAAGCTACTAGAGAATTGATTGTCGAAGCAAGAGTATATTAGGTTTCTTGACGATGAAAGTGATCGAATATACTACCTTATTAATGCATGTGGTCATAGATATTTGAAACACAAGCAGGAAGAGCTTAGATGGAATATGGTTGAAGCACAAAATTACCTTGAAAAATTGGAACGTCGATATCAAGATGAAAAAAGAAAAGCTGATGCAAGGAAACGTCAACAAGTTGAAGCAAGAAAACGTCAACAAGTTGAAGCAAGAGAGGCCACACAAAGAGTGATTTCTAAATGTTCTATAAAAGATGACATATCTTTATAAAAAGATGACATATCTTCTATAAAAGAAGACCTTATTTATTTGCTAGCACATCTTCAAGCAGAGCAAGAGAAAGAAAAAGATGATGTTCTAAATTTTGGGACTACAGATTATTGATATTGAAATTGATTATTTCATTCCTACCGTAGAGGTATTTTATCTATCTTGGTGTTGATACGTGGAGTGGATACACTTGAGAGATCCTAGCGGTCTAAACATGGAGTTTAGATCCTAGTTTATTTTTCGTTAATTCTTCATCCCAGATCTTTCCTACATCACTACATCTCATTGTACTATATTGATCCACCCTTTTCACTCAGGTGGTGAATTGCGCTTCTGTTATTCCACCTTAACTCACAGTATTTTGGTCATCCTGTCATCCTCACTTTCCTTCTATTACCATCAACTTCTATTTTTTATACAACTTACTAGCTTAGCGTCTTATTATTTATTCATGGAATAATTGATAATAGGAGTTTCTTTTAGTTGGGGGATTGCAGTAAAACAAAGAGGCTTCCGTGCTTGATGTTTTTTGTAAGCTGTCAGTTCTTAAGACTAAATTTATACTTATTTGATGGGATCGATGATTTAGTTGCCTTATTTATTTATTTTGTTTATTTCATTATTATGGACTTGTTTTAATTAGTTAAGGGTATTTTAATCACTTGTTTTTAGTTAGTTAGGATATTTTGTCTTTTTGGTCTCCAAGTTCAATTTAGGGTTGTTTTGTTTATAAATACCGATGTAATGCTACTTGGGAAATTATTCTGGATATATAATTATTATTAGCTTTTCTTATATTGTGGAGATATTTTCTAGAGTTAATAGACGCGAAACTCTAAACCCTAGAATTTAAGTCTAGAGTTTAAATTCTAGACTTATTCATACATCAATCAATTGCGGAATTCAGATTATAACTTGTTCTACATCATTTGTGGTATCAAAGCCTAACTTTGGGGGAATCGCTTTCAAAATCATTGTTCATTGTCAGAAGCCTCGCTGAAAACATCTCGCACCAAAATCGTTGCGATATTGTCTACATCAAATCAAATCTGCCTCGCCTTGTCCTTCGTCGTCATCATCAACAACAACAAAGCCAGCCGCTGCCACAATCATATTAGACCCCATCACCACTGCTGCAACAACAACATCAGTGCGTCGACCTCGAGCCGGATCGACCCAACTTAGACCCGACCCAAATCAAAACATTGGAGACCCATCACCATCGTGCCCAGTAGCACCGGTCGCAACCCCACCAGCACAGATCCAAAAAAAAAAGAAGAGAAAAGGGGATCGACGAAGAACAGAGAAAGAAAGGAGAAGAAAAATCAGAAAAGAGGATAGCGAACGAGGAGGAAAGAGCACATTACGTACCTTGCATGCCGCTGTGATTCCGTGTCCAAGCGTTGTCGTCGCTGAACTCTCGCCCCAATTGCATCTTTATCACTGCTGCTGCTCTTGCTCTGTTTTTAGAAACAAGGGAGGTATCCTAAAACTCAGTTCTCACTTTAGTTCAGAATCCCAGACCATTATATTTTGTTTCCGTGCTAAAGTGCCATTTAATCCCCCGTGATTTTTTGCAATTCCGTTTCAATCCTTACTTCTTCCTTGAACTTGTAATTTTTGCAGTTTTCACCCCGTTTCGCAATCTATAATCAGTTAGATCCTTAAAAAAAAGTACAAAGGCTGCATTTAATTTTTTTTGCAAAATATAGGGTAAATACTTCAATTACTTGGATTTTCTTAATCCGTTGCATAGTACTAAAATTTTCCAAAACTCGTTTGGTTTTATTCCCTTACATTGCACATTATTCATACTAGTGGGACATCATTTAGTCGTGATTGTTGATATTTTGGAAATTGTGATTGCATTTGCCATAGGTTATAATTTAATTGTTACAATTAATTATCTCAGTATTGCATTTGCATATCATGATGACCCGTAGTGGAACCCAATATAGCCAAACAATGAACGACAAATTAGACCTCTTACTTATTAAAATGGCTAGTATGTAAAACCGTATGGCTAATTTGGAAAACCGCATAGATGATAGGTCTGAGGAACTTGTCATGTTATCTAGGAGGGTTCGAGTTGTTGAGCGACGAACACAACATTTACCTGAGCCTATAGGGGAAAATGTGGGAAATGATGACATTCACGTTATTGAAGATATTCCTGAGGGACAGCCTGAGCTGAATAGGCAAAGGGACCATCTTGAGCCTAGAAATATTGAGTACCAAAACCTTGAGCCTCGAAATATTGATTATCCCGAGAGACAAGACCGTAGACATCAAGGCATCGGGTATGGTGAGCGTAGAGATTATGGATACCGTGAACCTAACGATTATGGATACCGTGGACCTAAGAATGTCGACCCTTATGACCGAGGGTATGATGATGACACTAGAAAAAATAAGGTCGATGCACCTGAGTTTGACGGTAGGTATGATCCTAATATTTTCCTTGATTGGTTAATATTTTCCTTGATTGGTTAATATTTTTCTTGATTGGTTGTCCAGTATGGATAAATTTTTCGATTGGTACGAGATGTCCGATGAGCGTAGAGTTTGTTTTGCCAAAATGAAATTAGTTAAACAAGAGTTTGTATTGGGCTAGTGTTGAGAGAGACATCGAGCGTTTGAGGGATCCACCTATTAGGCACTGGTCAGAAATGAAAGCACGTCTTCGAAAATATTATCTACCCATCGGTCACAAGAATAGGATTCTTGAACAGTTGACAAATCTAAAGCAAGGCAATTATGTCAGTAGGTATAGGGAGCTAATGGAGCGTAGTGAGCTAGTTGAGGAGAAGAGGTTGACCATCATTAGGTTTGAGGAAGGGTTGAGAGATGATCTTAAATTCTAAAATTTTCCAACCATCTCACTTGCCTAGATGATGCTTACTAGGCCGCCTTAGATCAGGAATACAATGTGAAAAGATCCTCTTTTCGAAGGGTGACCCCTTATTCAGGCCAATTTACTGGACGCCATGTCCCACGAGATAGGTCTTTTTCCACACCTCAAGATAATTCTAGGGCTAATAACACCGTGAGTGGACCAAATCAGGACCCTAGACTAGGGAAGGGTACTCCAGTACCCAAGTCTACAATCACTGGCAGAGATAGGTGTTTCTCCTGCAAAGAGATTGGTCACAAGTTCTTTGAGTGCCCTAACAAACACCGAGTGGGAGTTGTTAATGAAGGGCATGGTGAGGAAAATGAGTCAAGGGAAGGTGAAGTGGAGGATGAAGAAGCGGATGCACACCTTGAGCAAGTTGATCAATCCTTATGAGGTGCAACTTCCCTAGTCCTAACAAGGAGGAAGATTGGAAGAGACCTGCCATATTTCAAACATATAGCAGAGGTGGAGGAATCTCTTGCAAGCTAATCATTGATGGAGGAAGTTGTTTAAATGTGGTTGCCAAGATAGCTGTGGAACGATTGAAGTTAAAGGCGGAACCCAGCCTTATAATGTTTCTTGGGTCAACAAGACATCTATTCCTGTGACACATAGGTGTTTAGTGCCGATCCATCTTAAGGGATATGAGGAAAAAGTTTGGTGTGATGTCCTTTCTATGGATGTTGCACACATTCTTTTAGGGCGACCTTGGCTATATGATCTTGATTTGACCCATTATGGGAAATTGATTACTTATGTGTTCACACACAAGGGGCAGAAGATTACTTTAACACGAGTGTCTCCCAAGGGTCAACCAAAAGAAAATAATACGCCTACATAAGAATCCAAATATCTCCATATCCTTGGTCAGAAGGCCTTTGAGAAAAGTGTGAGGGAGGTGAAGGTTGTGTATGTTGTTTTGGCTAGAGAGGTTAGGGACGTTCCTAAGAAGAGAAGCAATGTTGAATCTAGTGATGTTTGCTGATGTGATGCCTAGTGAATTACCTAGCGGATTACCACCTCGTAGGGATATCCAACATGCTATTGACCTCGTACCGGGGTCTTCTTTACTTAATCTACCCCATTATATAATGATGAACCCTAATGATGAACCCTAAGGACCAAGAGGAAATGAGACGACAAGTTGGTGATTTGTTGAGCAAGGGTTTTGTGCGCGAAAGTCTTAGTCCATGTGCGGTGCCAACTTTGTTTACCCCAAAGGCTGACGGAAGTTTAAGGATGTGTTGTGATAGTCGAGCTATCAATAAAATCACCGTCAAGTATAGGTTTCCTGTACATAGGCTTGATGACATGTTAGACACGATGAGCAGAGCTCGTGTGTACGCCAAAATAGATCTATGGAGTGGATACCACCAAGTCCGCATCCGCGAAGGAGACGAATGGAAAACTGCCTTTAAGACTAGTGATGGCCTTTATGAATTGTTAGTCCTACCCTTTGGTCTAACCAATGCACCTAGCACCTTTATGAGAGTCATGAATCAGGTGTTGCGGTCTTTTATTGGCAAGTTTGTAGTGGTCTAATTTGATGACATCCTCATTTATAGTCAAACCCGAGAGGAACACTTACTTCACTTGCGCCAAGTTCTGTCCGCTCTCCAGCGCGAGAAACTTTATATTAATATGAAAAAGTGTTCTTTCGTGCAAGAATCCGTCATATTTCTCGGGTTTGTTGTCTCCAAAGATGGGGTTTCTGTTTATCCTGAAAAGGTCAAGGTTATTAAAGAGTGGCCAGAACCTTCTAATATACATGAAGCTCAAAGTTTCCACGGACTTACTACTTTTTACAGGAGGTTCATTAGGGGATTTAGTACCATTATGGCCCCCGTCATCGATTGCTTAAAGAAAGGGGAGTTTGTTTGGTCTAAATCGGCTGCCAAAGCCTTTGTGGAGATTAAGGACAAGTTAACGCAGGCACATGTCCTCGCGCTACCAGATTTTAACAAGGTTTTTGAGATAATATGCGACGCTTCCGATGTAGGAATAGGGGGAGTACTTAGTCAAGAGGGTCATCCTGTTGCATTCTTTAGTGAGAAACTAAATGAGGCCTGACAAAGGCAATCTACTTATGATAGAGAGTTTTATGTTGTAGTTCAGGCACTTAGGTATTAGAGACACTATTTGTTGCCTAAGGAGTTTGTGTTATACTCCAATCATCAGGCACTTCAGTATATCTCCCAGAAGAAGTTGAGTCATCGACACGCTAAGTGGGTTGAGTTTCTTCAGGATTATTCTTTTGTCCTAAAGCATTGTCGAGGGGTAGAAAACAAAACCGCTGATGCGTTGAGTAGAATATCTATTCTCCTTAACACTTTGAGTGCGAAGGTTATTAGGTTTGAGCGTATTATCCATGAGTACCCTTCTTGTCGTGACTTTAGAGAAACATAGTGGCCTACAAAATTCTAATGGACCACCATCAGGCGACTTTCGTATCCATGATGGGTATCTTTTTAAGGGCACTCGTTTGTGTAATCCTAGCACGTCTATGCGTGACCACCTAGTTTGGAGTTACAAGCGGGAGGGATCGCAGGCCATTTTGGTCGCGATAAGACTATTGCGTTTGTGGAGGATAGGTTCTTTTGGCCGTGCCTCAAGAGAGATGTAGCTCGTATTGTTTCCGAGTGTCGCACGTGTCAAACCGCTAAGGGTAGGAAGCAAAACACGGGGTTATATATGCCTTTGCCAGTACCCCATGCTCCTTAGGAGGATATTAGCATGGATTTTGTCTTGGGATTACCGCGGACCCCTAGAGGTCATGGTTTTGTTTTTGTTGTTGTGGACCTTTTTTCTAAAATGGCACATTTTATACCATGCAGCAAAACTGATGATGCTTCACACATTGCATCAATTTTTTTTAGTGAGGTTGTGAGGCTACGTGGTTTACCTTTATCTATAGTTTCTGATAGGGATGTTAAATTCATGAGTTATTTTTGGAAAACCCTATGGAAGAAACTAAATACCACACTTATGTTTTTCATTGCCTATCACCCACAAACTGATGGTCAAACTGAGGTAGTTAATAAGTGTAAGACCCCGAAAATTTTTTAAATAAAAAGGAATTTCCTTTATTTATTTTTTTTGAAATAGTAAGGATGAATTTGATTAATGTGGTTAGTTATGGGTTTAATGCGCAAATATTTTAAATAAGCAGGTGGTTATAAAATATTCATTATTGTCGGGGAATATTCGTTTGGTCGTGGAATATTCTAGCTGTCGGGGAATATTCGTACGACGGCGCAGTCTTTTGTGGGCTCCATAACGGAAAGCGATTGGATGAAGAAAACGACAAATATAAGTTGTTTATAAATAACGGCGTAGTTGTTACCGTTAACACTGTTGGAATACCCGGTGGTTAAAACACAGTAATACGCGTTGTTGCACAGTAGCACACGGTATTGCACCAATTATTAATTCTTACGTAAGAAGGCACTACTCAATAATTGTTACAGTAATTACTATTCAGTATTTTATTTTATTGATTCAATAATTGCTGCATTGATATTTTATATTACTGTTGTTTCAATAATTGTCACTACACAGTATTTTTCATTATCGAAGCAATAATTCATATTATCTGAATAATATTATTTGATAATATTATTGGCAATGTCTAGAAAGTTCTGTCTAAGGAGAGGTTTGGTCACCTAATTGCGCGCCAATAAGAAGAAATTCTTATTGGAAAGCCCCCTCTTTCCTGGGAACGGCCTGGTTGCTAGTATTGTGATTCTGTAATATTATTTGTGAATAATTAATTATTGATTTATATGATGAGAAAAATATTGATTTTATGTGGATATAGATGGAGAAAATTTTTAATGTGACAATTGTTGAAAATTAATATTTTATCTTTTTCTGATAAAATAATTCATTTAAATATATTATTTTAATAATATATTAGTGATGATATTTTACGATGAATGTGGGATATATGAGTATATGAGGAGGAAGAGTATTTTTGTGGCATTAAATGTTTAACACATATTTTGTGTGTTGGTGGACACAATTATTGACTGAAATTTGATTATAGCCTGTAAAATCGCCTGTTTGTGGATTTCGGCCAATTTATGTTTGGAATTTGGAAAAACTTTCTTCTGCAAAGTTGTAGAGAATTGAATTTCCTATAAAAACTCGCGAGATTCCAATTTTCTGGCAAAAGGGATATTTATTATGAATTATTGAAGTTTCAAAGCTCCGAAATAATTGATTTTTGGAAGTTTAAAATATTTTTTTTAAGAAAAACGTTTTTTTCATTTTTGAAAGTCATTTAACATGTGTGGCTGAAGCTTGGATCAGATTTGTGTGCGTAGAGAATTTTGATTATATATATTATTATTATATTAAATTTTCTGCTTTGGTGTTCTAAGCAATTTCCTATAAATAGGGTGCTTAGGTTAGAATTGAAAATCACACCAGAAACTGAAGTTTTCTCTCTCTATATTATCGAGCGTATTCTTGTGAGTATTTTGAGTATACGTTGAGTATTGCTATACGGTGCAAGTTCAAGTCATAGCCTATATCCGGTGTTTCAACTAGAAGTATTGTCTTTCGAGGTAAATGATGTTATTTTCTTCTCAAATGATATTATTTCTTCAATATCATTATGCTGAAATATTGGTTGGAAGTTTTTATCAAATTTGAAACTTTTTCATGTCGGGGTTACTATTCATGAGTTACTATTCACGAGTTACTATTCATGAGTTACTATTCACGAGTTACTATTCACGAGTACTATTCACGAAACGTGAAGATGTTTTTTGTGAAATTTCTATCTTTTGGTGTCGGAGTTACTATTCACGTATACGGCACTATTCACGTATACAGCACTATTCACGAATACGACACTATTCACCGAAAAAATGAAATTTCTTCTTTTTATCCAAAATATCTATTCTGAATACTAGCTTTGATTGTATCCATGTTTTGATCATTCTTGAATTTTACTTCAGTATGATTATTTATGAAGTATTTTTGAACTCGGATTGTTTAGAGTACGAATCCTTAATACTTGTTATTTTGTTTCACTGGATTCGTTTCCTTTAAAATATTTTTCATCACCCTCAGTCCTAAATGACGGTGTTACTGAATATCTTTGGCTTGTAGTGCAAAGATGGTTGATTTTATTATGAATATCTTTGGCTCGTAGTGCAAAGATATACAGGTGTTGAGATGAACATGAACAATTGATGAATATCTTTGGCCGTAGTGCAAAGATGAACAGGTGTTTAGATGAACATGACCAACTGATGAATATCTTTGGCCTGTAGTGCAAAGATGAATATTTGATTTGATTTGAGATATATATTGATTGATGTTACAGGGATAAAATATTGATGATAGACTTTTAAATTCATAGATGTTAGTAGATTTTATTCTCTACTTAACCTTTCTAATGAATTGTTGTTTCCGCTGCAGTTGTTGATCTAAACTTGTTGTCTATTGTATTCTATCAGATTTTTCCCTGTTGAAGACTAAGGATAATTTGTTGTACATTATCTTAGTCATAATATTCTTTACTGGGCTAGTTGAGCTCACCCTTTTCCTTGTTGTTCCATTTTTCTTCTCAGGAGGCGAGAATGTAGCGAGTACTAGTCGGTGTATGGAATGAAGGTTCTAGAGAGAGTTGTTTAGTAGTCCTCACCATTTTTTGTAAAATTATGTACCAATAATTATGATGGGATTTATTTGCATGTGGATATTGTCTAGATGATAATGTTTGTATTCAAACTCACAGCTTATGGGTGGTAAAAGTTGTATTTGTTTCTGTACCATGTGTATTTGGCGACTCAGAATGGGTTGGATGGAATGGACCTATTTTGGGGTTGTCACAGTTGGTATCAGAGCTTAGGGATATGATCTCTGGCGGAGATCGGGGAATAGAACTAGGAGGGGAGAGACGAGTAAATCCTTCGCTAGTGTGTCCTACCTAAGCTTATTTGTTAGTTGTTCACTAATATAGGGATATTATGTGATATATTGATTTCCTTAATTAACCCTTGTTTTATGACAGTATTTGAGAATGTCGACTGAGAATGTTAACAGTGGAGTAAATGAGACCGTAGAGACGCCTGTACTCACCAATGAGGAGAACGTGCAACAGGCTGGCAATGTATCTCCTGTGAACAACACCACTGAGCAGACGATGAACGACGGGATGTTTAGGAGCTTTTTGCAGTTCATGCAAAACCAGACGAGGGAGACTCGTGTTCAAAATACAGGAGGAAATGATAGCAATTCACGAGTTGTCACAGCCAAGCAGTTCAAAGAGTTGGGACCACCAGAATTTAAGGGAAAGCCCGATCCGATCATGGCGGAAACATGGGTCAAGAAAATTACCAAGATATTCGATGTCTTGGGATGCACGGAGGAACAGAAGGTTTCATTCGCCACCTTTATGTTTCGTGGCGAGGCAGACTACTGGTGGGAGTCTGTGAAGCGTACACATCTAGCCACACTCAGCATGTCATGGGAGACGTTTCAGAAACTTTTCAACGAAAAATACTTTCCTGAAAGTATTCGCCATATGAAGGAAGTGGAGTTTATTAGACTAGAGCAGAATAACATGACGGTGTCCCAGTACGAGGCGAAGTTCGCGGAGTTATCCAGGTTTGCACCTCATTTGGTGGAGAATGAGGAACGTATGACGCGGATGTTTCTGAGAGGTTTGAAACCCGGCATACGTCAGTATCTCATTTCTCATAAATTTTCTATCTATTCAGATGTTGTCAACAGGGCTCAGTTGTTAGAGCGAGATAACGAGTACGTTCAACCGAGGGACCATAACCAGGATCATACTGGTGACAGCAGTCATCAGAACAACGATAACCTGCGAAGAAAGAAGAATACGGGCAAAGGTGGTAACCACTCTGGTGGTAATCCCGGCCATGAAAATAGAAGAAGTGAGTTGGGAGGAGATTTTAAAAAGAGAAGATTCAACAACGACCATGTGAAGACGTCAGCACCAGCAGCAACTGGTTCCAAGGGAGGAGAAAGATCACCGGTCGTATGTTACAAATGCGGGAAAGAGGGACATATCAGCCCAAACTGCCCACAACAGTTCTGTACCATGTGTATTTGGCGACTCAGAATGGGTTGGATGGAATGGACCTATTTTGGGGTTGTCACAGTTGGTATCAGAGCTTAGGGATATGATCTCTGGCGGAGATCGGGGAATAGAACTAGGAGGGGAGAGACGAGTAAATCCTTCGCTAGTGTGTCCTACCTAAGCTTATTTATTAGTTGTTCACTAATATAGGGATATTATGTGATATATTGATTTCCTTAATTAACCCTTGTTTTATGACAGTATTTGAGAATGTCGACTGAGAATGTTAACAGTGGAGTAAATGAGACCGTAGAGACGCCTGTACTCACCAATGAGGAGAACGTGCAACAGGCTGGCAATGTATCTCCTGTGAACAACACCACTGAGCAGACGATGAACGACGAGATGTTTTAGGAGCTTTTTGCAGTTCATGCAAAACTAGACGAGGGAGACTCGTGTTCAAAATACAGGAGGAAATGATAGCAATTCACGAGTTTTCACAGCCAAGCAGTTCAAAGAGTTGGGACCACCAGAATTTAAGGGAAAGCCCGATCCGATCATAGCGGAAACATGGGTCAAGCAAATTACCAAGATATTCGATGTCTTGGGATGCACGGAGGAACAGAAGGTTTCATTCGCCACCTTTATGTTTTGTGGCGAGGCAGACTACTGGTGGGAGTCTGTGAAGCGTACACATCTAGCCGCACTCAGCATGTCATGGGAGACGTTTCAGAAACTTTTCAACGAAAAATACTTTCCTGAAAGTATTCGCCATATGAAGGAAGTGGAGTTTATTAGACTAGAGCAGAATAACATGACGGTGTCCCAGTACGAGGCGAAGTTCGCGGAGTTATCCAGGTTTGCACCTCATTTGGTGGAGAATGAGGAACGTATGACGCGGATGTTTCTGAGAGGTTTGAAACCCGGCATACGTCAGTATTTCATTTCTCATAAATTTTCTATCTATTCAGATGTTGTCAACAGAGCTCAGTTGTTAGAGCGAGATAACGAGTACGTTCAATCGAGGGACCATAACCAGGATCATATTGGTGACAGCAGTCATCAGAACAACGATAACCTGCGAAGAAAGAAGAATACGGGCAAAGGTGGTAACCACTCTGGTGGTAATCCCGGCCATGAAAATAGAAGAAGTGAGTTGGGAGGAGATTTTAAAAAGAGAAGATTCAACAACGACCATGTGAAGACGTCAGCACCAGCAGCAACTGGTTCCAAGGGAGGAGAAAGATCACCGGTCGTATGTTACAAATGCGGGAAAGAGGGACATATCAGCCCAAACTGCCCACAACAGTTCTGTACCATGTGTATTTGGCGACTCAGAATGGGTTGGATGGAATGGACCTATTTTGGGGTTGTCACAGTTGGTATCAGAGCTTAGGGATATGATCTCTGGCGGAGATCGGGGAATAGAACTAGGAGGGGAGAGACGAGTAAATCCTTCGCTAGTGTGTCCTACCTAAGCTTATTTGTTAGTTGTTCACTAATATAGGGATATTATATGATATATTGATTTCCTTAATTAACCCTTGTTTTATGACAGTATTTGAGAATGTCGACTGAGAATGTTAACAGTGGAGTAAATGAGACCGTAGAGACGCCTGTACTCACCAATGAGGAGAACGTGCAACAGGCTGGCAATGTATCTCCTGTGAACAACACCACTGAGCAGATGATGAACGACGGGATGTTTTAGGAGCTTTTTGCAGTTCATGCAAAACCAGACGAGGGAGACTCGTGTTCAAAATACAGGAGGAAATGATAGCAATTCACGAGTTTTCACAGCCAAGCAGTTCAAAGAGTTGGGACCACCAGAATTTAAGGGAAAGCCCGATCCGATCATAGCGGAAACATGGGTCAAGCAAATTACCAAGATATTCGATGTCTTGGGATGCACGGAGGAACAGAAGGTTTCATTCGTCACCTTTATGTTTTGTGGCGAGGCAGACTACTGGTGGGAGTCTGTGAAGCGTACACATCTAGCCGCACTCAGCATGTCATGGGAGACGTTTCAGAAACTTTTCAACGAAAAATACTTTCCTGAAAGTATTCGCCATATGAAGGAAGTGGAGTTTATTAGACTAGAGCAGAATAACATGACGGTGTCCCAGTACGAGGCGAAGTTCGCGGAGTTATCCAGGTTTGCACCTCATTTGGTGGAGAATGAGGAACGTATGACGCGGATGTTTCTGAGAGGTTTGAAACCCGGCATACGTCAGTATCTCATTTCTCATAAATTTTCTATCTATTCAGATGTTGTCAACAGGGCTCAGTTGTTAGAGCGAGATAACGAGTACGTTCAACCGAGGGACCATAACCAGGATCATACTGGTGACAGCAGTCATCAGAACAACGATAACCTGCGAAGAAAAAAGAATACGGGCAAAGGTGGTAACCACTCTGGTGGTAATCCCGGCCATGAAAATAGAAGAAGTGAGTTGGGAGGAGATTTTAAAAAGAGAAGATTCAACAACGACCATGTGAAGACGTCAGCACCAGCAGCAACTGGTTCCAAGGGAGGAGAAAGATCACCGGTCGTATGTTACAAATGCGGGAAAGAGGGACATATCAGCCCAAACTGCCCACAACAGTTCAAGGTATGCTATAATTGTGGAAAGGAAGGACATATCGCTCGAGAGTGTACGGTAGCGAAACCAATTCCAGCAGGGATGGTGATTCAAAAGGCTGCCCAGAAAAGTCAAAGTCAACGGTTCCTGGAAGAGCGTTTGTCGTGACCGGTTAAAATGCGAGGAACCCGAACGAAGTTAGCACGTGTTAGTTAATTATAATTCTTGCGAAGTTTATACCTTACTAGGTACCGGTTCTACCCATTCTTTTATCTCTCTTGTTTGCGCTCAACGTTTGATCTTGACTACGGAGAAATTAGACTTTGACCTATTTATGGAGACTCCGTTAGGAGAAACTTTCATTACATCCGTTGTTTAGAAATCTTGCTTGATTCAGGTTGGCACTATCACATTACCTTTTAACCTTATTTCTATAGAGATACTTACTTTTGATGTGATTTTGGGGATTGATTGGTTAACTACTCATCATGCCAAAATTGATTGCTTTCGTAAGGTTGTTAGTTTTCATATTCCTAAGCAACCTGTTATTTGAATTCAAGCAACCAAACCATTGAAGTCAAACATTTTTATATCAAGCCATGAAGTCATTCGTTTATTGAAAAATGGATGTCATGTTTTCTTAGCCCATGTCATGGACTTGAACAAAAGTACATTAGATTTGAATGATATTTCTGTTGTTAGTAAATTTCCTAATGTATTTCCTGAAGAATTTCTTGGTTTACTCCCAGAGCGTGATATAAAATTTTGTATCGACTTTGAATCCGGTACAAAACCCATTTCTAAAATCTCATATCGAATGACTCCTATTGAACTTCAGGAGTTAAAAACCCAACTGTAGAAGTTGATACCCGAGCCTTTATCTGGTGACTTCCTTTGTGGAATACACAGAAGCCAGACTCTTCGTAGGGGACACAATATTTGTGTGATAGTAAACTGATAGGTGTCATTGTAACGTGCTATCCAAGGTTGGGATATGAGTCACAGTTGAGAACCACCTAAGTCGATAATCGAAATACGTAGCTTTCTAGGCTTAGTTGATTATTATCAGAGATTCGTTGAAGGATATTCTCGAATCGCTATTCCATTAACGCAGCTAACTCGTAGAGATACAAAATTCGAATGGAGCAAGGAATGTGGGAAGAGCTTCGAAGAACTCAAGAGGAGACTCATTTCAGCACATGTTCTGACCATGTCATCCTGAAAAAGTGAACGTTGTAGCTGACGTGTTGAGTAGAAGATCGTATACAAGTACGAGTACGATATTGTCAAAGACTCATTTCGTATAATTTATAAATAATAGAGATGGAGATGAAAACTCTAGGTATCCACGTGATGATATACGAGTATAATCGACTTTAATCGATAAAGTTAAAGCTGTTCAAGCTACACACCGGAGCTGGTAAATATGAAGAAGCAGGTACAAGAAGTTGTTATTCCAAAAGCGAGTATTGGCGATGTGAGCAAAGCTCAAACCTTCGATTTATTAATCCATTTGAAATTCTCGATCGAATAGGAACTGTGGCCTATAGACTCGTTTTACCGCCAAGTATGTCGCGTGTTTATAACGTTTTTTTATGTACCGATGTGGACGACTCGAACCACGTCATTGAGTTAGAACCGGACGAAATAGCTGAAGACTTAACGTACGAGGAGGTACCTGTCAAGATGTTGGATGGGAAGGAGCATGTCCTACGTACGAAGGTCATACCACAAGTTAAAGTTTTGTGAAGGAATCATGCTATAGAGGAAATGACAGTGGAGTTGGAAACGGAAATGAAAGCGAGGTATCTTTACCTTTTCGAAACACCAGTTACGTACGTCAATTTCGAGGACGAAATTTCATAAGGAGGGGAGGTTGTAAGACCCCGAAATTTTTTTAAATAAAAAGGAATTTCCTTTATTTATTTTTTTGAAATAGTAAGGATGAATTTGATTAATGTGGTTAGTTATGGGTTTAATGCGCAAATATTTTAAATAAGCAGGTGGTTATAAAATATTCATTATTGTCGGGGAATATTCGTTTGGTCGTGGAATATTCTAGCTGTCGGGGAATATTCGTACGACGGCGCAGTCTTTTGTGGGCCCCATAACGGAAAGCGATTGGATGAAGAAAACGACAAATATAAGTTGTTTATAAATAACGGCGTAGTTGTTACCGTTAACACTGTTGGAATACCCGGTGGTTAAAACACAGTAATACGCGTTGTTGCACAGTAGCACACGGTATTGCACCAATTATTAATTCTTACGTAAGAAGGCACTACTCAATAATTGTTACAGTAATTACTATTCAGTATTTTATTTTATTGATTCAATAATTGCTGCATTGATATTTTATATTACTGTTGTTTCAATAATTGTCACTACACAGTATTTTTCATTATCGAAGCAATAATTCATATTATCTGAATAATATTATTTGATAATATTATTGGCAATGTCTAGAAAGTTCTGTCTAAAGAGAGGTTTGGTCACCTAATTGCGCGCCAGTAAGAAGAAATTCTTATTGGAAAGCCCCCTCTTTCCTGGGAACGGCCTGGTTGCTAGTATTGTGATTCTGTAATATTATTTGTGAATAATTAATTATTGATTTATATGATGAGAAAAATATTGATTTTATGTGGATATAGATGGAGAAAATTTTTAATGTGACAATTGTTGAAAACTAATATTTTATCTTTTTCTGATAAAATAATTCATTTAAATATATTATTTTAATAATATATTAGTGATGATATTTTACGATGAATGTGGGATATATGAGTATATGAGGAGGAAGAGTATTTTTGTGGCATTAAATGTTTAACACATATTTTGTGTGTTGGTGGGCACAATTATTGACTGAAATTTGATTATAGCCTGTAAAATCGCCTGTTTGTTGATTTCGGCCAATTTATGTTTGGAATTTGGAAAAACTTTCTTCTGCAAAGTTGTAGAGAATTGAATTTACTATAAAAACTCGCGAGATTCCAATTTTCTGGCAAAATGGATATTTATTATGAATTATTGAAGTTTCAAAGCTCCGAAATAATTGATTTTTGGAAGTTTAAAATATTTTTTTTAAGAAAAACGTTTTTTTTCATTTTTGAAAGTCATTTAACATGTGTGGCTGAAGCTTGGATCTGATTTGTGTGCGTAGAGAATTTTGATTATATATATTATTATTATATTAAATTTTCTGCTTTGGTGTTCTAAGCAATTTCCTATAAATAGGGTGCTTAGGTTAGAATTGAAAATCACACCAGAAACTGAAGTTTTCTCTCTCTATATTATCGAGCGTATTCTTGTGAGTATTTTGAGTATACTTTGAGTATTGCTATACGGTGCAAGTTCAAGTCATAGCCTATATCCGGTGTTTCAACTAGAAGTATTGTCTTTCGAGGTAAAGGATGTTATTTTCTTCTCAAATGATATTATTTCTTCAATATCATTATGCTGAAATATTGGTTGGAAGTTTTTATCAAATTTGGAACTTTTTCATGTCGGGGTTACTATTCATGAGTTACTATTCATGAGTTACTATTCATGAGTTACTATTCACGAGTTACTATTCACGAGTTACTATTCACGAGTACTATTCACGAAGCGTGAAGATGTTTTTTGTGAAATTTCTATCTTTTGGTGTCGGAGTTACTATTCACGTATACGGCACTATTCACGAATACGACACTATTCACCGAAAAAATGAAATTTCTTCTTTTTATCCAAAATATCTATTCTGGATACTAGCTTTGATTGTATCCATGTTTTGATCATTCTTGAATTTTACTTCAGTATGATTATTTATGAAGTATTTTTGAACTCTGATTGTTTAGAGTACGAATCCTTAATACTTGTTATTTTGTTTCACTGGATTCGTTTCCTTTAAAATATTTTTCATCACCCTCAATCCTAAATGACGGTGTTACTGAATATCTTTGGCCTGTAGTGCAAAGATGGTTGATTTTATTATGAATATCTTTGGCTCGTAGTGCAAAGATGTACAGGTGTTGAGATGAACATGAACAATTGATGAATATCTTTGGCCGTAGTGCAAAGATGAACAGGCGTTTAGATGAACATGACCAACTGATGAATATCTTTGGCCTGTAGTGCAAAGATGAATATTTGATTTGATTTGAGATATATATTGATTGATGTTACAGGGATAAAATATTGATGATAGACTTTTAAATTCATAAATGTTAGTAGATTTTATTCTCTACTTAACCTTTCTAATGAATTGTTGTTTCCGCTGCAGTTGTTGATCTAAACTTGTTGTCTATTGTATTCTATTAGATTTTTCCCTGTTGAAGACTAAGGATAATTTGTTGTACATTATCTTAGTCATAATATTCTTTACTGGGCTAGTTGAGCTCACCCTTTTCCTTGTTGTTCCATTTTTCTTCTCAGGAGGCGAGAATGTAGCGAGTACTAGTCGGGGTATGTAATGAAGGTTCTAGAGAGAGTTGTTTAGTAGTCCTCACCATTTTTTGTAAAAATATGTATTAATAATTATGATGGGAATTTATTTGCATGTGGATATTGTCTAGATGATAATGTTTGTATTCAAACTCATAGCTTATGGGTGGTAAAAGTTGTAGTTGTTTCTGTACCATGTGTATTTGGCGACTCAGAATGGGTTGGATGGAATGGACCTATTTTGGGGTTGTCACAATAAGAGTCTAGGTGATTTTGGTGAGATGCCTTATAGGAGATCACGTGTCTAGCTGGGATAGAGTTTTGCTTATGGCTGAGTTTGCTTATAATAGTTCGGTTAATCGCTCTACCGAGCGAGTCCTTTTCAGATTTACACTGTTATCAACTTAGGAAACCTATTGACCTTATTCCTCTTCCACTTGCATATAGATCTAGTGAGTCTGCTGAGACTTTTGCACAACATATTCATGATTTGCATGTTGAGATAAGACAAAAAATAATTTGAGCAATTAAAATTATAAGTCTGCTGCAGATGTTCATCGCAGGTACCAAGAGTTCAATGAGAATGATCAGGTGATGCTTCGACACCGTGTCGAGAGGTTACCTCCTGGTACATGGAAAAATGTGCATGCTAAGCGGATGGGTACATTTCGTGTTAAAAAGAAGGTTAGTGCTAATGCTTATGAGTTGGATCTTCCTAGTAATATGGGTATTGGTCCTGTATTTAATGTGTCGATCTTACTCCATATCATGGACCTTCTACTCCGTTGACCCCATCTCTTACTTCTTCATCTAATAACCCTATTGAGCCTGTACTTGTTTGTCCTTTACGTGTTCCCCCTGCACCTCCCCTTATTTCTTCACAATCTACAACAGATGGTATTCAGGATGTTTTGTATGAGAGGTTTGTGTCGACTAGGCGCGGAGGATATCGCCAGTTTTTGGTCAAGTGGCGTGGCAAGCCTGACAGTGATTGTACGTGGATTGTTAGGGACGAGTTTCATCGCATTGATCCTGCATTGTTGGCGCGTAACGAAGATTTCATTTCGACAGAGTTGAATTTTTCTCAGCCAGGGAGAACTGATGGGGATCGATGATTTAGTTGTCTTATTTATTTTGTTTATTTCATTATTATGGACTTGTTTTAATTAGTTAGGGTATTTTAATCACTTGTTTTTAGTTAGTTAGAATATTTTTGTCTTTTTGGTCTCCAAGTTCAATTTAGGGTTGTTTTGTTTATAAATACCGATGTAATGCTCCATGGAAAATTATTATGAAAAATCAATGCATTGGGATGTGTGAGAATAAAATCTCCTGTTGAGTGATCTAATGTAAATGCATGTGTTCCAGTGCCAAAGCTAATGCAAAGAATTGTGGCAGATGAGTAGAGAACATAACCAGCAACAACAAGACTGGCCACTCTGGAGTGAATTTATTGTTGCCTGTTCCTCCATTGGCAGATGATCTACTTCCGCAAGGCGATTATAGATCCCCAAGATTGTTCCAGTTGGAATAGAGGCATTTATATTACGGGAACCATCTAGAGGATCTGTGACCACCACAAAGGCTCCATCATCAGCTATCCAAACTGGAGCGTCGTCTTCTTCTGAAGCCATAACTGCAACTTTTCCGGAATTCCGCAGCACTCATGACAACTAAAAATCATATTTATGTTTTTTTAGAATCAAACAGTTGACATAATACATGAAACAACTATTAATAGGAGGACATAAATCAAATGAATGTATTGGACTCATGCAAGTTGCATTCATTTACACTGCACACTCTTCCCTCTGCTGTTTGATATGATTAAATGGTTATAGTGGTACTTTTGTTACTAGAAAATTCTTGATTAAAAGTATACTGTTTTGTGTTTCTTGCAGTTCTCAGATGTGTGACTTAATAGACAGAAGCCTTGTTTCTGGAAATATGCTCTAGGAAATAGTACTAGATAAATAAGGATATGTAAGAGCAGTATACCTTATTGCTATCTGCTTGTGGTCCGGTAGCCACCCTTTTAAATGTCATGCTTTTGAAGATGTGGGACATAGTACCAGTGCAAGAGCAATGCTAGATGAATTATATGTGGGAGACACTGACACAGCAAGCATCCCCTCCAAGACAAACTACACTCATCCAAAGCAGCCTCAGTACAATCAGGACAAGACATCAGAATTCATCGTCAAGCTTCTCCAGTTCTTAGTTCCCCTGGTCATCTTGGGTTTAGCTGTTGACGTCCATTTCTATAACAAATCTGCTTAAGGGTTGGGAGTGTGTCTGGGGATCAGAATCCAATTTAAGTAATTAAGTTTTTATTAGTTATGAGAAACCAACCCCTTTGTGTATCTATTTACAGGGGAACTGTTAAATTATGGGTACTTGAGATGTTTGAACTTGATTTGGTTTATGAGCATGTCCTTTTTATACTCAATCAATTGCTTTACTTGATACTCCCTCCGTCCCAAATTAATTGTTCAGTTTTGATTTTTTAAAGTCAAATTGACCATTTTTAAAACTAATCTTTTTATTTTTTTGCTAAAATATAGGTGAAGAGATTATAACCAAAAGAAAGTATATACAATTTATTACTAATCCTAATTTTTATAATTTTAGAAATATATTTATATATGCTTAATTATTAATTTTGAAAATAGTCAATTTGACTTAAAAAAGTCAAAATTGAGCAGTTAATTTGGGACGGAGGGAGTAGTTTTTTTCTTTCATTGAAATTTTCTTATGTAAAAACATGTCTACATTGTGTTCGCCTTTTGGTAACTAATACTTCCAAGAATAAGACACCATTAGTGGATCAAGCTTGTAGGGGAGAGCTCTTTGTTGGTTTTCTTGAGATATTTTATCAAACTAAGCTAGTTTTTAGAAGGAAGTATTATATTTATTAAAGGGTCATTTTCATCATTTGTCATTAGACTTTTATAAGAATAAAGGTTTTTGATGTGATATTTGTGGTGTATTAAATGCTCTTGGTATACTTGCACTGATTCTCCAAAACTCGTCAAAGCACTATTATTTATTCCACAAGTGCAACTTTTATTACATCAAAAACAAAATAAAAGACTTAAAAAAAAATTGACACATGGAAACTAGCAAGAACCTATATGTTACATGTTATACTATAACAGAATAGAAGCCTCCAACAAAACTTTTCCTTTCTATTACCCCCAAGAAAATCTCACAAAAACTACACACAAGAAAGACCACCTGCAGGCAAATCCTACTCGGTGCGAAAGTTAAGTTCTGACTTCCACTAGACAAAAGATAGAAGAACGGTATATATCCAAAGTTCTACACCTCAGAATTTCATCTATACCAAACATTTCTTGTCAAGTTGTCGTAATATGTAGCTACATGCATGAGATGGAACATGTAAGTGAACCAAGATACCTGCCTCCAACCAAAAGCACTAGATCTCACCCTCAAACACTAAGATCCTTAACCATCTCACATTTTTCACCTCCCAATCCTGCTGCTTTGACTTGTTAATTATATAACTAGAGTCACAAGTTATCGACTGGAAAGATGAGTTCAGAAAAACCTCCTCCTGAAACTACGTGTGGTTGCTTGGTATGAGTGCATAAGCAATCCAACCCCAATACCAACCCCAAGGCACATTTCAAGCACAATTCATGTTGGTCAATGGTCCTCACCCATTAATGGGTCAAAGGAAACATCTCACCAACTCTCTTCATCATTTAATGCACCTCATTTAATACTACTCCCTTCCATTTGGCTATAAAGAGGAAGCAAAGCAACAAGAAAAACACACCCAAAACACAAGCTCTCATTCGAGAGTAGAGAGAAAAGGAAAAAGGTGGGTGAGAGAAATCCAATCCGAGGAGGATGGATGAAAGTAATCCCATCCGGGAGAGGATAGAAGAGAGCAAGAAAAATAGAGAGAGAAAGATAGTTCAAATAAAAAGGTGTTTTATTTGGGTTCCATCACATAGTTATTGTGGTGAAATAATTTGAGTTTGTACTCAAATTAAGATATCTTTGTATTCTCTCATATTATTCTACTGAATTTTTCGGAGTTTGTCCCGTGGTTTTTACCTCTTAATTTTAGAGGGTTTTCCACGTAAAATCTTGGTGTCTCGTGGTTGAATATTTCTTCTCATTATTTCCTGCATGGTTATTATTTTGGTAGAACAACAAATTTAATCTGTTTGGCATGTGCTAATATTTTATCCATCTAATTTATCAAAGACAACAGTATTTAGGAGGTGATTTTTTCCAAACAACTGGTATCAGAGCTAAGGTTATTTACGCAGTTGTTTTTGATAAATTTTATAGAGGAATCAATTAGAGCCATGATTAAATTAGTCTCTTCAAAAGAACACGCGATAACGTGGTGAATTCTCGATGAAGGGTTGGTGTTTCCCTTGAGGTGCTCTTGATGGTGATATTGAATTCTTGATGGGTTAGCCAAGAATTGGTTCCGAGAATGGTTAGCCGAGAATTGGTGATCTGCGGTGATTGAAGAAAAGATGATCAATTCATAATGAGAAGTGGATTGATCAAAGTTTGTTCCACCGTGTTTTACAGGAGATAGAAACTCACTAAAGGGTCTAGTGGTGACTAGAGGAAAGAAGGTAGGCGCTTTTTACACAATGCAGGCGCATGTGGAAGGTGTTAAAGATAGGGGAGTTAAGCGAGAAAAAGATGTGGTACAAAGCCATGCAAGATGGAAGAAAAACATTGCATGAGAACCACGAGAAGAAAACTCTTCACTTTAAATGGGTACCAAAAGTGAAGAAGGAAAGTGATAGCTCGCAGCCAAGATACAAAACGGTTGTGAAAGAATTTGACAAGCAAAAATATGTCAAGTTTGAGTTAGATCCTCCCATCAAGAAGAGCCAGAGATAAAGTCGGATGTGAACAAAGTAGAAAATTCCAAGAAGCTTGAGTTGAGTTAAGGCTTTGTTGGGATTAACTCCAAGTGAGGAGTTGTGGTTTGACGTGCAAATTTAGTATTGGAAGGTTATACAGAAGCAGACATAGCATGTTTCGAAGAAGAAGGAGTCTATATTTGTTTACTTTTGCAGGGGGATCCGTGTTATGGCAGTCCAAGTTGCAGAAGTATATTTCTTTGTCTACTACTGAGTTGACAACGAAATGTTGTGGTTTCTTCAAGAGTTGAATTTGACACAAGAATCGACTCTAAGTGACGTAGTCATGGTGAATACCTCCTTTAATGGGTTCGGAGGGGGAGATTGTTGGTCAATGGTCCTCACCCATTAACGGGTTAAAGGAAACATCTCACCAACTCTTTTCATCATTTAATGCTCCTCATTTAATACTACTCCCCTCCATTCGGCTATAAAGAGGAAGCAAAGCAACAAGAAAAACACACCCAAAACACAAGCTCTCATTCGAGAGTAGAGAGAAAAGGAAAAGAGTGGGTGAGAGAAATTCCATCCGGGGAGGATGGATGAAAGTAATCTCATCCGGGAGAGGATGGAAGAGAGCAAAAAAAATAGAGAGAGAAAGATAGTTCAAATAAAAAGGTGTTTTATTTAGGTTCCATCACATAGTTATTGCGGTGAAGTAATTTGAGTTTGTACTCAGATTAATATATCTTTGTATTCTCTTATATTATTCTACTTCATTCTTCGGAGTTTGTCCCATGGTTTTTACCTCTTACTTTTAGAGGGTTTTCCACGTAAAATCTTGGTGTCTCGTGGTTGGATATTTTTACTAATTATTTCCTACATGGTTATTATTTTGGTGGAACTGCAAATTTAATCTGTTTGGCATGTGCTGATATTTTATCCATCTAATTTATCAAAGACAACAATATTTGGGAGGTGATTTTTTCCCAACAATTCCAACACCAACTCTTACACCTGCATTGAACCATGTAAGTTGGCCATCCTCACCAGGGTACATGTCATCTGGGTAGTAACTGAGTTCAAATTTTCCATCTGGCTCATAGTCATCGACTTCTGCATCTGTGACCTACAGGAAAAAAGAAGAAAGAAATCACAGTTAAATGTAGCCAACAATGTGAACACAAATATGTAAAACAAGTACTTTTTCTCAAATTTTTACACAAAAGGAAAAAAAAAACTTAACCAGACTAGAGTGAGTGGTTGATGACAAAAGTGAGGATTGAATACATAAATGAAGGGGAAAAGATAAAGGAACCAAACCAGCAAAAAAAGAGAATTTTTTTTAAAAAAAAATTGCGGGAGGTGTGGTTTGGGGGGAGGGGAGCAGAAACTCTTAAAGCTCTGGAAGAACCATGCTTATAAAAAAGATAGTAGAAGGATAAATATGTGCTGAATTTTATCCTCTCTGTTCCTAAGATGGTTCTAACCCCACGAGGTAGGGAGAACACCTCCACCAATGCTCGGAGATTTATCCTTCTCCATTTACCAAAATCTCCTACAAAAGGATACAAACACAATACAAAATAAGCCCACAACCCTCTATATAATAATACCTTCAGAACCAAAGCAAAAGCCCCAATACAGAATACCTTAAGTTAGGGTTTTTGAAAGCTGGGAATAACAAATGACAATTTTTCTTTTAAATTACTAAATGGGTATCCAAATTAAGCACTAAAAGTTCTAAAAAACCTTCAAACTTAGCTCACATGGACCACGAATTACCATTGATATTCTGGATAATATCGTATACAAATACAAGCTTGTTCCAAACAAATATAGCGACGGACCGAATCGTTGCCCGGTCCGTCACTAAAGGGGGTGAGCAAGATATGTTAGATAAGAGGTGAGCTTAACATCCGGACCGTATATGTGTATATATATATATATATATATATATATACGGTTTGGATCTTAAGCTCACCCCTTATCCAACTCACCCAAGCTCACCCCCCATTTAGCGACGGACCCGACGACGAATCGATCATACAATCGTCGTCTATACTTTTAGCGACACTATATGTTGTCCGTTGCTAAAAGTATAGACGACAGTTATATGACCGAATCGTCGCCGGGTCCGTCGCTAAACAGAGGTGAGCTCGAATGAGTTGAATAAGGGATGAGCTTAAAATTCGGACTCTATATATAATAAGGATATTTTTGGGTGAATTGTGCACACAAAAGTGATAATGATTTAATTGAGCTGGTTTGTTTTGTTTTAGTTATTGCATTAAATTGGATAATGGGCCAATACATTTAAGTGGAGACTATAATATAAAAAAAACTTAAAAATTGATGTAATAGCCTTATATCTATGTAATGAGCTAATTAATACATATATTAGATGAATCAAATATATTAAATACAAAATTATTATGTTAATTTGAGGAGAACTAAACGCTACCTTAGTTATCATGATACTCCATTAAAGTTGAGACTTTAATTAAGTTCAGTCCAAACACATTTGTTACAAGTTTCTTGTGGCAATTGTTTAAAAAGAAATAATTCTGAAATTTTATTAATGGGGGGTAGTTGCATTTATTTGGTTATAAAAATTTTAAGAGTTTACAAATTCAGAATTGTATTGAATAAAATTAAAGAATTTATGTTACTCCAATTATGAGTTTAAAATGTCTTAAAATAACTTACATGGCCCAAGAAAAACAACTGGATGGAGCATGTACGAACTAAGCTCCATGGGATAAATACCCAACTAGCTCCATTCCATTGGCATGCACGCTTCCAAAAATGCCTAGAAAAATAAAAAAATATTATAACTAAACACAAATTCATAGATATACCATCACTATGAAATTACACAACACAAAACAAGTACTCCCCCCCCCCCCACCATAATTATTAATATTTAAAAATTAATTTCAAAATGAACATAAATTAATTTAGTTAATTATATTGAGAAATATCGTAAGCTATCACAAAAGTATTGTGTACCTTAGAGTTATCGGTCTTTTCATCAGCAAGAGCACCATAACTTTGGACGTTGAAGGTTTTGAAAAACGGACCACTGATAGCAGTAGTGATGCACAACAATGTGAACACCGTAAAAAGATGAAGAGCAGAGAAAATCACCTTTGAAGCCATTTTTTTGGTCTCTTACTGATTCTAAGTAATTATGTTTCTTAATAAATCTCAGTCTTGTATGCATGCAAGTATATATAGGGGTTAATCGTAAAGGTAAGCCACCAATCATTCAATCTCCTTCTTGTGAAGATTTGATTTTTTGATATGATTTGAGAAATTTTAGTCGCTGATTTTAGTTAATTTAAACAATTTGTGATTTTGTTTCCTTTGGAAAACTTTGATTGATTTCAAAATATATAATTTATATGTCGGAATTTGAAATAAAATAAATAAATAAATAAATAATTCATTTTTGTGGCTTAATTACATCAATCAATTTACAACTGTTAATGATATTGAATGAGAATATAAAGGAATTAAGGAGAATATTCCTCTAACTTGTTGCACATTTACATTTATAACAATTATAAATTCATGTTACCAATTTCAATATTTTTATATTCAAAATTAAAAGCAATTCATTTAAACTTAATTCAAAAGTAATAAATCTTGAAATTAGTTTTTGTAATTTCAATAACTTACCATATTAATAGTTGTATTGAGTAAAATCATATTTTTATGAACTCTAAACATTGTCAAACTAATATTATATATTATATTTTGAGACGGCCGGGTAGATTATTGTTTTATAATCTCTATTATTTAAAAAGAAAATATAAATATTCTACATTTTTCTTTAGAACATAAATTAATTAATTCAATTCTAGGGATAATATATTTAAGTTCTAAAGAATTAGGGAAAAAATTTACCTTCAATACGTCATGCAGGAATGTACTCACATGCATCTGTGACCATAAAAGAAAAAAAAATTATCACTAGACTATTACTTTTGTCTAAAAACATCATATCTAATATTTTAAAAGATGTATAGAATGTTAATTTTTTTTACAAATATTTATGTAAGTGTTACAATATTACTGTTCATTTTTTGTCCACATTTTTTTATTGTTTAATTAGGGTTGAATTATTTCATAAAAGATCTAAACTATTAATATTATTAATTGGCCTTAGGACATCTTACTGTAGGTAAAGAAACCGTACCTTACTAGGGTTAGGGTTTCTTGTTGACCGAGGAGGAGAGAAATCCGCGAAGAATACGGTCTTGATTGAGTGGTTGAAGAGGGGAGAAGAACAGGTAAGCAATTGCTCGAGTAACACGTGGCAGAACTCTTAGGATTCAAGAGCCTTCTTCAAAGTCTTCAGTTCAGAGAGAATTCCAAAAGTCCCCTTTCTATTGAAATAAAAGGGGGTATTTATAGAGTTTCCTGGAAAATGGTCACGTGCCTTGCACATGTCTGGGTCTTGTGTAGACCTGGCAAACGGGCGGGCGGGCCCGGGCCGGGCCGGGCCGGGCTGAGCGCGGGCGGGCCAAAAACGGGCCGGGCTAAAACGGCCCGGGTTTTGGCGGGCTGAAAAAGTGAGGCCCGTGGCCCGGGTTGGGCGGGCCGGGCCGGCCCGCGGGCTTTTTTTTTTTTTTTTTTTGCAAAATCTTGATACACCAAAAATAGTAATAATAATAATTTTAATTACTTAAATTAACTTCATATCTCAATCAATTAAAATTTTAATAGTATTATAATTTTAGATATTATTCTAAAGGCATGATTTGGGATAATGGTTGATTTACTTTCCAAACAAGTAGAGGGAATGCATAATTAAGGGATAATGATTAATTTACTTTCCAAATGTACTACAATAAGTAGGGGATTGCATAATTAAGGGATAAAATTATCTATATTATTGTCATATTGTGTATAGATTTTGGACTTGCAATCTAATAATTGTTATATTATTTTAAATTTTTATAATTATATTATCTAACTTAAACTAATAATTGTTAGTTTAATAGTTTTATACTTTGAAATTATTAACTACATATCTAAATCAATTAAAATTTTAATAGTATTATAAATTAGTATTATTAATTAATTACCTACATTAACTACATATCTTATTTATAATTTTCAAATATAGTTAAAATTTATTGAAGATTGCATTAAAAACAAATAGTTGTTGTAGCTTAGTTGGTTTGAACTCTTATTTATTTACTTACAAGTCTTGTGTTCAAGCCCTACAAGTAGCAAAATTTTATTTAAAAAAAAAAAAAAAACTCACGGGCCACGGGCCGGGCCGGGCCAAAACGGGCCGGGCCAAAAACGCCCAAGTTTCCATGGGCTAAAAATATTAAGCCCAAAGCCCAATTTTTACGGGCCAGCCCGGCCAGGCCCGCGGGCTGGGCCCAATTTTGCCAGGTCTAGTCTTGTGCTTGGCATGTGATTTCAGAGGAAATTCCAAGAATACCCTTAATTACTTAAGTAATGCCTAAATCATCCTGTTCTTCTAGCCACCAATCCAATCCCTCAATCAATTCCCAAAATGAGTCATCCCCACGAGCCTTCTGCCTCGGGACACGTGGAGACTTCTCTAGTTCATTTAATTCTTTAGATCACACGTGAGCCCTAATTTTGTACTCGGACTCACATTTGCCCCCTGCACGTGAGTCACGCCTTCGGAGGGACGATCGTGCAAAAATATTTTGAGTCTTTGAATCTTGCTTCAAAATTTCTGAATAATCCACGGAGCTCGATTGTGCAAGCCTCGTAAAAAAAACAAAAAAATAAAATAAAATTATATGAGAATCATTTATCAAATTTGTTTTCAAATTTTGCTCAATCAAATAAAATCTAAAAAATTTGTCCATCAGAGGATTAGTTGCAGCAATTAATAATATATATAAATTCATAAATAAACATGCATGATAGTAACTTCAACAAGTCAGTGCACATAAAGCGTTAATTTAATTATTTTTTTATATATATATATTTTATTATTATTATTATTATTATTATTATTTCTTAATAATCTCAATTAAACAATTTCGCACGGAAATTAGAGTTCTAAAACGAGTCTTTGTATAATTAAAAAAAAACTAATGTTATCATTCAAGAAGAAAAACATCTTAGTTCAAGTGGGACACGTCTCTATCAATAAATCAATACTGATTATATATATATTTTTTTTTTTAGAAATTGGTTCAAACTTCAAACACTCATAATTAGAGTTCTAAAATAAAACAATTTCTTGAGAGAGATTGATTTTTTGTAGAATACCAAGTTTATTAGGATTCTTTGTGCTTTATCACTATTTGTGTATATATAGAAAGGAAAGGCTGAGCTTTTTCTTTGTGATTGATGAAGTAATACAATATCAGTAGTATTGTATTGGAGAGAAGATTGAAGAAATTAAAAGATTGCGCAATCAAAAATATTCGTTTTCAAGTTCAGGTAATAGCGATTGAATTTATCCGTTCTCGCCAAGTGAACATTCGCAGAATTGCAGTTGGTTTGTTTTTTTTTTCTTTTTTGTTGTTGCGCCAGATTTGTAAGAACAAATGTCAGTAAAAAAAAAAAAAGAAGAAGCTTTATCTATGATCATAGCTGCAGGAAAAGATGATGAGTGAAGGAATAATATATTAAAAAGTGAATAAAGCCTACTATCTACCTTTCTAATTATGCCACTTTCATGAATAATGCACTGCACAAATTTTTCCTTCTTTTTTTTTTTTTAATGCAGGTACAATTCATATATATAACTTAAGGAGACACGCAACCGGCAAATTGAAATCTAGCTGGAAGCTTGCTAACTTTTTTTTTTTTTTTGCTGCGACGTTTTTTTTTTTTTTTTTTAAATACAGGTTCTATTATTTTTTTTTTTTACTAAATGATGCAGGTTCAAATTTTTTTTTTTTTACTAAATGATGATAATGCAACCTGCAAAAGCAAATCCACAAACGTGATGGATTTTTTTATTTTTTTTTAAAAAATAAAAGAAAAACTTACTTTTAAAAAAACTTCAAGCGGCACTTTATTGGACCATCCTGAGCGGACGAACCCTAGTAGGGACCGAATCCCAGGGTGGTTGAACCTTAGAAGTCCAAATCTCAATGTGGTCGAATCCTGAGGTGACCAAACTCTAGAGGGTTTTCCATCGTTTGATAATTTTGTTTCTTCTTTTTTAGGTGTCCTTAATCTCTCTTCATCCGGGCTAAATCTTCTTATTCGAGTTTAAACTTTTTCGCGCCGGACATTGTCAAGAGGAGATTGTTTTCAAGGCGACCTCATTTGTTCGGTATTCGTAATTTCTCTCTTATCATGGTAAGTACTATATTTTGAATTCTTTCCACTTCGTTTTCTTGTTTCATAGAATTCTCATATTAAATCGCCCTCGTTGCAGGCTAACTCTGACGAACGTTATGCGGACCCAAAAACTACTAAGGAAATCCCGATCATTAGCGAGTGGGGAAAAGCTCCCTTCTTCGGGCCTTTTGACGATTTCTGGGAACGAACCAAGAATTTTGATCGTGCAACTTTTCATCCACCTGACAAAGGGGGTCTATTTTTATATGCTGCAGCTAGCGAAAGTGCGGATAGTTTTCCCTGCTCTGCTCACATTCTCCGCATGTGCATCGAAAAAGAAGAGTATCCTTTCAGTCCCGTTCGCTTCCTATCCAACTCATCTAGTCGCCTTCAGGGATGGCAGTCTTGGACCGACGAGATCCTCGGGAATTCTGATTATGTGAAGTTGTTGGACAAAGCTGGGATTCTGCGTTGTGTTCGACTATGTAGGGATCTTCGTATCCAACAGGACTATGATGCCCTTACTTTATTGATTTCACGTTGGTGCTCTTCTACATGTACATTTGTCACCGCTTGGGGGGAGTTCACCCCTACTCTAGAGGATGTTTATGCCATTTACCAGTAATTCTTTTCTTCTGTTTTGTACATTCATCCTCATTTTTTTTTATTTTTTTTTTGGGTTATGTATTTATTTTGAACTATGTCTTGTAGCCTACCTGCTGCTGCTTCAGCTTCTTGTGGTTCATCCAGCATGTCCTCTAGGGATACCGAATGTGTCGCCTATTTGACAGAAGCTTTCAAGCGAGCATCCAATTACACCACGAGGTTCCAAGGAAATATAATCCTTTCAGACTTTGAGACGTCCAACCATCCGGAGACTTCCTGGCTATCTTGGGTCCGCTATTTCTTTCGAGATAACAAGCCCGGCCACTGGAATAGTTCTGTTTATAGAGAGTCCGTTCTTGCTCTTCATAAGGAACCTTGTCCTTTTCCTTTAGCTGCTTATCTGGCTATGTGGTTGTCCCACTTTATCTTCCCCGGGTTACCTATGGACGGTCTCTCGACCCGTATGTTTAGCTTAGCGGCTTTATTATCTCGGGGTCTGGAGGTTCCTCTTGCTGCTCTCTTTTTGGGGACCTTGTATCATCGCTTGGATGAAACTGTCCTCGCCATGAGAGAATCTGTCGGAAGGTACCCCTTTTCAATTTTACTCATTTATTATATATATATATATTGCTTATTAATATTTCTTTTGTTTATTCAGGTATGACGTGAATTGCTTCGTTCCATGTTCATTTCTTCAGATCTTCCTCTTCGAGCACTTTTGGGGCCATTCTACATCTGTGCACTTGTCCCAGAAACGAAGGAAATATCCATCTTTTTCATCGCCCAATATTATTCCTCGCAATGCTCGCTGGATCGATCATAGGATTACCTCAGATTTGCATCTTTATATTGATAACTTTTTTTGTTTCACTGCTCGTCCGTACACCATTATTCCAGAGGGAGGTTCTATGCCTCGCTTATATAAGAGGAACTTTCGTTATTTTTCAAATGTCAGGGAATTGACTGGTTCTTCACTTTCTTGGTTCATATTCCTCCGAGCTGCGGAACTTCCTTATCTTGTTGAGGACGATGGTTTCGGTACTGTACTTTATTCTCCTCATAGAGTCATGAGGCAGTTTGGATTTGATCAGAATCGACCTTTCGGCCGCTCTTGCCAGAGGGATTATGAGAGTGCTCTCCTCAATTTTGTCCCCACATCATCCTCATTTGCATGGGAGTTTCCAAAACCATCTACTGCTTCTTATGACCCTCTTCATTTTGTTATACCAGATGATTCTCGGCAAGGGCGCTATACTACTTTTGAACGCAGCTACTGGCTCATCAACCTTAAAAAATGGCAGGATGATACTATGATTTGTTCGCCACCAATTTCTCCTCCCGAACGTCTTCAATGGGCCAGAATGTTATGTTCTCCTAGAACTAATACTCGTTCGGAGCGTTGGCCAACTAGTAGTCGGCTTCTTGAGCGTAGGGCTTTAATGTCTGAGTCTCTTCCTCCTCAGTCAACAGATCCAGACGTTTCTCCCGTGCAGGTCCCTACTACTTTCTTGAATCTTTCATCACGAGCTTCATCTCAGATACTTCCTTCGGTTCCTCCCTAGGGATCCTCTGCTGCCGAGGAAATCAAAGTTACTTCTAAAATGAGAGCATCTGCTATTACTAACTCAAAGGTGATGCCCCCTACAGATTCTACCGTGGTTCTTGCTAGTCGTTCTGTCACTAGACGAATGCCAAATGGGCAAACACTTATCATAAAGCCTTTGGCAAAGCGCCCTCTTGATAACTCTAGCTCTAGAATGTCGGCAGCTGAGGATCCGGTTAAGAAACAACGCAAAACTTTGGTAAAATTTGTAGCATTTTTATTTGTCTTTCAACCATTCATACAATTATTTTCGTGTTTCCCTATGTTATTATTTCCTTTTTTTTTAGACTTCCGATGCTGATGAAGAGGATGTTCATGATGTTCCTATTGGGCTTTCTACGGGTTCTGTAAGTGAGACGATCCCGGCTTCCACTACTTGTGAGCCTCCTCAGCCTATCACTGTTGCTATCGAATCTTCTTCACCGCATGATGATCGTGTTAGTCTTGATGCTGAGGATTCTTTATCTGATGTGAGTTCAGGTCATGTTGTAGATTGTACAACTCTCTTTTCACGTCCTCTTATAGCACCTCTCCATGAGAGTCTAGAAGGTACCGGTGATGCTCCTATTTTCTCGAAGGAGAATTCGTCTGAGCTTATTGCTGATATTCCGCTTTTAGCGGCATTTCATGACTCTTTATCCATCAGTGTGAGTATTTTCTTTAGTTGACATATACAATTTTTTTTTTTATAATATACTATGTTTTATCATTTTTCTTCTTCTTGTCCTTTTTTTTAGAGCGAGGAGAAAGATTTGCCGTTATCTGTTGAGTCGCTTGCTTTATTTGATGCTCTCCATCCGGGTGTCGCCACCTTGCCGTCTAATGATGACCTTGGTTATCCTCCTACTGACCAAGGCTTAAAGGATTTATCAGCAACACAACATCAGCCTGTTTCTTCATCCTTTGTTAAGGAGTCATCAGCAGCACATCAACCACCTGTGTCTTCATCTGTTGTCCCAAATGATTCCGTGGTGGCTTCTAAAGTGGCTCCTACTAGAGCTTCCTTCAATCCAAGTGGAGATCTTATTTCTTGGAGGGGTTTTCAGATATCTTCTTCCAGCCAGGAAATTCTCGATTGCCTCTTAACTCGGTTTCCACAAACACTTGACCATCTGACTATCTGCATAGCCCCCATCCAGACCTTCTTTTTGGATCGACTTGCTAGCCTTATTCTTGAGTTGCACAGTCTTTCTTTCTATTCTTTGCGAGCCGAAGACTTAGATAGATTTAGAAGTGAGCTTAATGACTTCTCCATTGTTGGCTTTGATATGTCCCCCTTTCGGGCTCAGTTAGATCTTCTCAGTTCCACTTTTCAGATCATTGCACTACGATCAGAGGTTACTATGTATCAATGTGAGAATAACTCATTTTCAGAACAACTTTCGGATCTTGAGAAAACCGCAAACGAACTGGAGACCCAACTTCAGGGTTTAAAGTCAAATATCCAAACTTTTCAGAAGCTATGCGATGTTGCCATTGCTAAATTAGAAGCCCTAGCTTTGCCCCCGCTTCAGTTTGATATGTCATGGCCCTTAGATCATGACTTTTTGTAGTTTTTTTTATCAAAAAACTCATTTATGTATATTCCTTTTATCGAAAATAAAGTTTCTTTAGCCTTGTTAATTGTCTTTAATTTGAATTTCTTTTTTTAAGACTCAATGATTAACATTGAATCCCAATTTATTCAAATTATTATTCTAACACCATACTTTGAATAATAAAAAAGGCAAACGTGAATGTGAATAAAACACATTTTTTTTTCGCAAACCAATATTTGAATCCATATTTTTTAAAATCAGAAAAAATATTCAAGTATAAGTGAAAGTTTGACATTTTATTGATAATCATGTTGCTTTTAACGAAAATCATAACGTTTCAAATTGTCATAATAATAAATCTTGCTTTTATCGGTGAAAGCATAACGTTTGCCACTTTTAGAGATAAAGTGTAACTTTCTTGGTTTTTAAGGACTTAAACTCAGGTGCCTTAATTACTTTTAAAGTTGAAAGTATAACTTTTCTGTGATGACTATCTCATGTATAATATTTCTTTACCCATTTCAGGTTCAATGGGCCCGAGATAGCATCTGATCCCACACGAGATATTTTGCAATATCCGCTTTCGGAGATCTCTCGCACCCTATACGGGCCTTCCCATTTGGGAAAAAATTTGGTGGTTGGTGTTCCCCTCATGACTTGATTCGCTGTCTTGAGCACCAAGTCCCCCACCAGAATTTGTCGAGGTACCACTGTAGTATTGTATTGTTGTCGTAGTTTTTCATGGTACCGTTCTAATTTTTCTTTAGCTTTGTCTCGGAAGTCAGCTAATGCTTCTAGAGCAGCTGGTCGGTTTTCTTCTTCGACTAAGCTTCGGAGTCTTATCCTTGCCGAAGGGATCTCTATTTCAGCAGGCAAGACAGCTTCTTCACCATATACTAGCGCGTATGGGGTTTCATCTGTAGGCTTTCTTTTTGAAGTTCGATAGGCCCATAGTGCTATTGGTAACTGTTCTGCCCATGTTTTCGGGTGATCGTCCAGGGTTTTCGAGAGAATCTTGATCAAAGTTTTGTTTGTGGCCTCTGCTTGTCCATTGCCTTTCGGGTAATAAGGAGATGATTTGTAATGTTTTACCCTGTATCTTTCTATCAGGCTCTTGACATCCCTATTGATGAAGGGAGTTCCATTATCGGATGAAATGACATTTGGGATTCTGAAACGACAAATAATATGCTCCTTGATGAAATTTGCCACTGCTGGTCCTGTAGCCCTCTTCAAGGGTATTGCTTCTACCCACTTTATGTACATCTCAGTGGCGGTCAAGATCCAGATGTTCCCCTTTGAATTGGGATGAATAGGACCTATAAGATCCATACCCCATGTATGAAAAGGCCATGGTGTTGCTAAGGTTCGCAAATCCACAGCGGGAGCATGAATCAAGTTTCCGTGAATTTGGCATACGTGACACTTCTTGGCAAACTCTAAGCAATCGCCTTCCATTCTAGGCCAGTAGTAACCGTGATCAATCAACTATTTATATAACTTGGCTCCTCCTTGGTGTTCATCTTTATGCATTTGGTAGACCAAATCCTTGGCCTCTCCTAATTCCAAACACCGTAAGGGCTTGCCGTTAAATTCTCTTCTAAATAATTCTCCGTTTTGTAAGAAGAATCGTTGTGCTTTCTTCTTTATAGTGATTGCATCCTTTTTTTCGACAGGAAGACTACCGCTTTGTAAAAACTCCATATATGGGCTTCGCCAGTCTGCTATGTCATCGATGAAGGCGCATTCTTCCTCCCCAGGGTATTCTTGGCATGAAAGACATTGTCGTTGAAGTGCATCTGCTTCTTTCTTCATTTCGGGCCAATAATACCCTTGGTGTTGCAACCTTCGATATAATCCAATATCTGCCAATCCGCAGTTTTCTTCGTGTACCTGATATAAAATCCTATTTGCTTCATCCTTCCTCAAGCATCTTGTCAAAACACCATCTGCTTCTTTATGGTACAATACTCCTTTAATGATGCGATATTTCTGAAGCTCCGCCGGTGATATAATTCCTTCCTTTGTTTGTAATTGATGAAAGATGGCATGTCTCCAATCTTTTGTCAAATCTTTGGGGAATAATTCCAGCACCGTGGTTGGGAGGATTCTTTTGATTACCTTTACATCCAAGTCTTCTCCTTTGACATACACTCTAGATGCTACTGTGGCTAATGCATCAGGTTGTCTATTTTGTAATCTTGGCACGTACTCAATCACTACCTTCTTAAAGGCTTCCATCACTTTTTGCGCTACAGTTCGGTATGGTGCCAAGATAGGTTCCTTTACTGCGAATTGACCTCTTATTTGTTGAACTATCATATTTGAATCTCCCTTTACTTTGATGCACTTGGCTCCCAATTCTCTAGCCGCTAATAATCCCAATATGAATGCCTCATATTCTGCTTCATTGTTCGTGCAAGGGAAATCCAGTTTGTATGACAAGGCCACTTCCTTTCCCTCCTTGGTAGTTAACACCACACCTGCTCCTCCTTTTCCTTCTGCGGATGACCCGTCAAAGGCTAAGTTCCACCACTCCGAACCTTCATCCACCGCATCAATTTTTTCTACTTCTCCCCCTGGAAGATCTTCTGAAGGAGGTTCATATTCTCCATGCGGAAACTGAGCGAGCAGGTCTGCTAATGCCTGACATCTGATTGCCTTTGGTGTTACACACTTGATGTCATATTCTGAAAGGATCATCATCCATCTTGCAGGTCTTCCTACCAATGCTGGCCTAGTTAGTAAGTATCTGATCGGGTCAGTTCTCGTTGCAAGTTTCACTTCGTGTGCCAAAAAATAATGACGCATTTTCTGTGCGATAAACACCAGTGCCAAACAATGCCTCTCCAACTGTGAATACCTAGTCTCTGGTCCTCTAATTATCCGGCTGATGTAGTACACAGGCTTTTCTTCTCCATCTACCTCTTGCGTGATCAATCCTCCTACAGACTTTGTGGTAGATGTGATATACAGCTGCAATGGTATTCCTCTCTGTGGTACCACCATCGTTTTTGCTGAGGCCAAAATTTCTTTTACTTTCACAAAGGCTTGTTGCTGGTCCTGCCCCCAGTCCCATTCTGTCTTTCCCTTTAATAACTTTCCGAAAGGCCCCGTGACTTCTGCTAATGCTGGCATGAATCTCCTCATATAGGAAACTTTTCCTAGAAAGCTCTTCAACTGTTTTTGTGTTTTTGGTGGGGGCATATCTGTGATAGCCTTTGCCTTGTTTGGGTCTACCTCCAAACCTCTGTTGTGCACCAAGAAGCCCAAAAATTTTCCAGCTGTCATCCCAAAGGCGCACTTTTTCGGGTTCATCTTTAACTTATACCTGCGACAACGTTCAAACACCTTTCTTAAATCCTCTATGTGGGTTGTCTCCTTTTTAGATTTCACCACTATGTCATCCACATAGTCTTCCACAATGTCATGAATCATGTCGTGAAAGATGGCGTGCATTGCCCTTTGGTAAGTTGCTCCTGCGTTCTTCAACCCGAATGGCATTACTACATAGTAGAAATTCCCAAACGGGGTACGGAAGGCTGTCATCTCCGCATCCTCTACTGACATTTTTATCTGATTGTAGCCCACGAACCCATCCATGAATGACATCATCTCATGATTTGCTGTTGCATCCACCAAAGTGTCTATATTAGGTAGCGGATACATGTCCTTTGGGCACGCCTTGTTCAAGTCTCTGAAATCCACACATATTCGTAACTGTCCATTGGATTTCTTTACTGGAACTATGCTGGATAACCATACTGGATGTTGAATTGGTTTGATGAATCCTACATCTAACAACTTCTTTATCTCTTCTTTTATTTGTGTTTCAACTTCTGGTGCATAGGTGCGAGGCGCTTGCTTCACTGGCTTAGCTCCCGGACTTAAGTTCAGATTATGCTCTACCAACTCCTTGTCAATCCCCGGCATCTCATTATAGTTCCAAGCAAACACATCCACATATTCTCGTAGTAGCTTCACCAGCTCTTCCTTTTGGTTGGCGTTTAGCTCCTTGTTAATGTAAGTTGGCTTTGGCGTTCCTTCTCCTGTCGCCAGATCAACTTCCTCCAATTCATTTTGTTGAGGTTTTGGCCGGTCCTCAAAACATTCCAGAGCTGGTTCTACCTTCTGCTGCACAATTTCTTCTTTTTTGTTGCTACTGGAGTGGGGGGCCCCTCCTGAGCCCTCAAGTTTGGGTGTACCTTCGAGCTCTTCCCCCTTGCACCATCACAGGCGAAACACTATCTTTCCATCTGGTCTGACTACTCTTTCCCACTTTGTTTTCTGTTCTTTTTTTCTTTTATTTACTTTGTCAGCTTCTGTTTGGGTTGTCCTTTTGGCATTGATTATATTTCGGGCATCTTCTGAGTCTGCTGCCCGCTTCCTTGGGTCTTTTTCTTCTTTCTCTACATCTACTAATACAGGTTTATTATTTTTGAAACATTCACCTTGTTCTAAGGTCTGCTTCTTTTCCTTTTTCACAGGCACAAACTTATCCTCTTGTACCTCCTCCCAGCTTGCTAGTTTCAGAGAATCAGGCTTGGCAATATGGTTTTCTCCTTCTTCGGCGACATCATCAAAGAAAGCTGCTTCGGTGATATGTGCCTCCTCTGGCCCAAAAGGGTTCCTTGTCGCCGATACTTTGACCTCCTTGCCTTTCCAAATTGCCTTCATACACTGATGAAAAACTGATGGTACTACCCCATAATCATTCTGCCAAGCTCTTCCTAGCAACACATGATATGATGCGTCAACTTCTGCTACATGGAACATCACAGGTCCTCGGATCTTCCCCACTTGCATATCCACCTTGATGTATCCGAGGGTTCTCGTGCTTTGATTAGCGAACCCCGTGATGTTTGTCTTTTCCTTCACGATCTTCTTTTCTGGCATACCTAAATTTTTAAAGACGGTGTAAGGCATGATATTTACGGATGCTCCATTATCGATGAACGCTCTCCGCACTTCTATGCCGTTAATTATTGCTGTCACATATAGTGGTCTATTATGTGGATATCTCACCTCTCTATCAGCCTTAGAGAAAGTGATTTTGTTCTCCTCCTCTTCTACCGTCCTCACAAACCCTTTGTTGACTGCCATACAAGTCTTTTGTGCTTCGGCAACTTTGATAATTGCCTTGGTCGCTTCTATCCTTGCTTCCTTGGTTAGTCCGATCTGATCAAAAAATTTCCTGAACTTAGCTCCGTTCATCAATGCGGTCACCTGTAGACCTGGATCAGAATCGTCCTCCATCCTTTCTGTGTTCTCCATCATCTCCACCTCTCTTCCCTCTGGTGATTCACTATGAGTAATAGTGTTGCACGTTTCTTTCCCTTTGTGGTTAGGAAGTGGTTTGTCCAGTACGTTGTTTCCTCCTTCAAGTTCGATTTCTCCTGCCGCCAATTTCTCGTGGTAGATCCTTCGTAAACTGTAACAATATATAGTGGAATGTCCGGCGTACTGGTGGTATACACAAAAGTCTGGTCTCCTCTTTATCTCTTCTGTTACAACAAATCTGGGCCTTGGAGGTTTTACAACTCCGTGTTCTACCCACTGCTCGTACAAATCCCTAAATGCCTTCTCACTACACGTAATAGCCCCTAGGATTGGCAATCTGGAAAATTTTTCTCCTGGTTTTCCATGGTTTCTTTCATTCTTTCCATTCTTTTCCCTCTTGCCCCCTTGTGGCTTTTGCTGTGAATCTGCTAAAGCCACAGTAGCAGTTCTTTTGCCCTTCCACGTAACATTCGCATGGCTTGCGGGCAAAGTCATAATTCCTCCCAAGTCTTGTGCAAATGTTGATAGTGTTGCAAAGGAATCACATGCTTTAGTGACTAAGTGGGGCTTAAAGGTATCTAGGGCACCATTGTTACATATGCTCACTAGATTCTTCTCCTCAATCGGCTCCACACATTTTTGTGCCTGAGCCCTGAATCTGTCCACGTAATCTGACAGCTCCTCATTCGACTTCTGTTTGAATCTCATTAACTCCACGATGGTCACCTGTTTCTGCATATAGAAAAACTTCTTAAAAAATTGTAACTTCAAATCGTCCCAATCTTGGACTGACCCTTTCTCTAGATTGTAGTACCAACTGAAGGCACTATCTGTCAACGTTTTACTGAACTCACGGAGCAAGAGGTTATGGTTGATTACTTCATCATAACCCAACCACGGAGACATTGACTCTACAAACCTGGCTATATGTTCTCTTGCATTCCCTTTTTCTCCATTGTACTTCGAGAATTGTGGTGGATGCTCAATATACCCTGCTGGGTAAGGCTGTCTTCGTATATGTGTTGGGTATGGTGGAGTGAAGTCCAATTCTGATGGTCTGGTTGTCTGTCTTCGGAGTTGATTGATTACATCAAGCATATCATCCTTTATCACATATTGACTTGTTGTATGGACTCTCTGAGGGGTTGTAATGTATTGTTGCGTTGGCGGTGTATATGGTAAGGAGATCTGCTGGTGTACACTGGCATCATGTAAAGCTTGCATTGCTTGTACTTGTTGGCTTGTTTGTTGGGCGTGGCTCGGTATAGTCGGTATCTGCACTTGTGAAAGAGTTGGGAGTGTGGTGGGAATGACGATTGATTGAGGCTGGCTTGTTTCCACTCTGGGTTGTGGTACATCACCACTGGTTTGGGGCTCTAAATGGATGATTGGAGTCGGCTGACTCTCTGTTATTGGAGGCACATTCTGATTGTCTTTGTTGACATCCACTCCTGTTCGTTCTACCTGCGAACTTCCTGGAAACATAGCTTTGAAGGTTGGAATCTGCATTAATTGTTGACGAAAATTTCCCATCTCTTCTTGTTGCTTCCGCATTTCTGACATCATGGCCATCATCATCCCTTGTCCATCTCTTGCCTCCTTTAAGGCCTTGAGCATCTCCAACTGCACATCATTCGTGGTTATTTGTTCTCCACTTGCTTCCTTACCTTGTCTTCCTGTGCCCATCTGCCTGACATTGGTTTGTTGTTGATCAGCCATATGTGGTGATGTTGAACTTCCTTCAGAAACGTCTTCTACGAGGGGTTGATCGAGATCCAGATTTCTGCCTTGGAAATGTTGATTAATCTGACTCGGAACCGGATCCGGTGAAGTAATGCTAGGTGTCGGTGAAACTCTTTCTATGGTTCTCCCACTTCGAGTCGTGGGCATACCCTTCACGAATTCTACACCTCCCCAGCAGAGTCGCCAAATAAATGTAGGTAAAGAAACCGTACCTTACTAGGGTTAGGGTTTCTTGTTGACCGAGGAGGAGAGAAATCCGCGAAGAATACGGTCTTGATTGAGTGGTTGAAGAGGGGAGAAGAACAGGTAAGCAATTGCTCGAGTAACACGTGGCAGAACTCTTAGGATTCAAGAGCCAAATAAATGTAGGTAAAGAAACCGTACCTTACTAGGGTTAGGGTTTCTTGTTGACCGAGGAGGAGAGAAATCCGCGAAGAATACGGTCTTGATTGAGTGGTTGAAGAGGTGTTTTACTACTTTATTTTCAAATTATAAAACTAATATTGACTTATTTTTAAAAAATTATTTTCAAACATATTCAAATTAAAATTGATATAAATTTATTTAATTTATGTCAATATAATTATAAATATTATAAAAGTACTATTAATTATAAAATTTATTATTTTCAAAATTTAAATGAATCATATTAAATTTAAATTTAAAATTATAACAAATTAACTTTTCAAAAGTTAATATTGATCTGATGTATATTTGCAGATACAATCCATTCAATACTCAATCCATAAATTATTTAAAATTTAAAATAAAATAAAAATAATTTTACGGTGAGATACAATTGATAAATTATACTCTCTTTTATAAATTATAAGATTATTATTAATTTGATGTTTTGACTATTGGAACTTTCAAATTTTAATTTTTAAATTTTAAATTTCATTATTTAAAGAATCAATATAAGGAACCTGTTGGGTACATAGTAAAAAAATTGAATCTCTACTTTGCAGAATGACACAATAGAGTGCAGAATAGGGATAGAGATAAAGAAATTATTGTGAATGCTCTTAGACTATGTTCATTACAGGGCCCAAATCAATTAAAGGAGAAGCCTAAAAGAAATAAAATGTAAACCAATACTTAGCCCACTTGATTAAAGGTATTTTAGACTTTTGATTAATCAAATTTGTGCATTAAAATAAAAGCAAAATGGAGTAGATATTGGGGCAAGGGGGACACCTTAGGCCATTTAAAGCAACAAAATTAAGCTAATCAAGTTCCATAAGTAGAAGTATTACACATAAGGACAAGTGTGTCATGCTCCCATTGGTGGAAAGCTTAATTAGCACCCTTAATCACATGATTAGGCTTAATTGAAAGAGATAAGGTGAAGTCTTTTATCCATGAGACAACAAAAGTATGGGGGGTAATAGTTTAATCACAACATTTATTTGCTAGACATTTTCATTTCTCTTATCATTCTTCTTCATCTTTTTATCCCAAGCTAGCAACATACAAGAGAGAAAAGAGAGAGAGAGGGTTCGATTTTTAGTGAGAGAGAGAGGTGTGCTAGTTTGATTATGCACCCTAAGTTTATACTCTACTTTGGTAAATCAAGGAAGGTTGACACTAAATCAAGGTATAACGTAATCTTCATCTTCTTCTTCTATTTTGTGTTATAGAAAGTTTTGTTGGGGTTATGAACTAATACTCAAGATACCCTAGTTTTACATATCATCATGTATGAAACTAAGTATCTTGAGTGTTAGATCAAAGGTTTAGAGAAATGAAATGAGCATATGTTCTCCAAGGGGTGAAATCCTTATTTTTCCTCCACTAAATCTTGTGTAACTCAAGTTTTACAACTTGGATTTGTAATCTGTCGAAGGGGGTGCTAGATACATGAGTTATCTAGTAAACCCAAATGGCAGAACACAAATATAACAAGTATTGAAGTCATGGGGGCTGTTTTCCCCAAAACAGTCCACATAGAGTATTAAGGTTTTAAAACCCTAAATAGCTACTGTCCCCGTTTTTCTTAGGACTGTTTCGGACAGTTTCAAGTCTTTTAAAAATCTGGAAAAAATCACAGAGGTACCTTAAGAAGTTATCTATGTGTAGGAAAAAGAACGGACGCGTTTCGATTTATAGGTTGTGCGTAATGGTTATTTCCGTAAAGGACTCCTAAATATTAACACTCGAATTTCTCACAGCGTATACATGGGAAAAATTCGAAATTTTTACAGTAGGTTCATATATGTTATGAAAGTATACCTTGAAAATTTGAAAATTTGAAAATAAGAGTGTGAAATATCATTTTATATATATAGAGAATGGTATTTTGACTCCCTCATACTAGGGAGTAAAATCATATATAGGGATTAAAATAAAGAGTTAAATAAGGATAAGGAAACTATTGGATAATGATTTATTGATGTATTCTTCAAATTTAAGGATATAAAGTTGATTAGGGAAACTGATGTGAATGCTCTAACAATTTTAATATATGTTATCCAAATTGTTTATTTAGGGTTTCCATTCCCAATCTTATGAAATTTAATTACTTATACTTGTGACTTTAGCTTATAACCTAATTAGGTTTACTAGAAATAGGTTTAAAATTATTAGTCACTTGAAATAACAAGATTATCCACTTAAGTTAGTATACATATTAAATACTAACACGTGGTAAGCATATTAAATGATATTAAATACATATTAAATACATATTAGTCACTTGAAATTATCCACAGGTAAGCAATTGCTCGAGTAACACGTGGCAGAACTCTTAGGATTCAAGAGCCTTCTTCAAAGTCTTCAGTTCAGAGAGAATTCCAAAAGTCCCCTTTCTATTGAAATGAAAGGGGGTATTTATAGAGTTTCCTGGAAAATGGTCACGTGCCTTGCACATGTCTGGGTCTTGTGCTTGGCATGTGATTTCAGAGGAAATTCCAAGAATACCCTTAATTACTTAAGTAATGCCTAAATCATCCTGTTCTTCAAGCCACCAATCCAATCCCTCAATCAATTCCCAAAATGAGTCGTCCCCACGAGCCTTCTGCCTCGGGACACGTGGAGACTTCTCTAGTTCATTTAATTCTTTAGATCACACGTGAGCCCTAATTTTGTACTCGGACTCACACTTACAAAATGGGAAGATCTCTTACATGCAAAATACTAAGTGAATTACTCCTTTAGGGTTTAAAATAAAATAAAATTAGTTTATAAAATTTGTAATTAGGGTTTCACACAGTAATACAAGGGTTTGTCACATAACGTCATAATTGACCAACCCTTATCGGTCCACATATACAGTACATATTTATAGCACTGAAAAATCAAAATATAATTAATATTATATTATTATTCTCATGCCTTGATCAAAATTCAAAAATTAGGGTTTGGATTCCATATCTGATTTATCTGTCATACTTAACATTATTAATTAAGTTAAAAATAAGTATCTTAATAATCTGAACAAAATTCATATAATAAAATAATTATTATATGAATTCTAAAAATCATTTCATATATTATATAAATAATATATAATTATATTTTCATGGAAAATAATTAATAAAAATATTTCTACTATAAAATTAATTATGATAAGAATATAATTTATAATGATCAATAATTCTAAAATAAAATTATTTGAAATCATTCATGTAATAAATATATCACATAAATACATACACACATTATTTTGGCACATATTCCCCATATTTATTTTAATAAATACAAAAAAAAATTATACGCAAAATTTCTAATTTATTTGTATAGAAAATATCGAGTTGTTACAGGGCCGACCCTAGGGTGTGGACTCCAACCCATGGTGGCCTACCCTTTGGTCTTCCTTTGTTCTGTTCTTTCTTTGCACGCCTTCTTGTATTTGGCCAAATGTTTGAAGATGCTAGAGCATGTGAGGACCTCCCTCATGAGGGAGGACAAGTTAGAGCCAACCATGGGGGATTTGGGGCCGGACCATGAGGGATTTGGGGCTGGCTTTTGGTTGGTTCCCACGTCATGGTGGTATTCCCTTGATTCCTTATTGTTTGGATGCTTGTTTGTGCAACCTTCTTGAATTTTTGACTAAGTGTGAGCTAGCTTGAGGTATGATGGGAGGCCATAGGAGCAGCATTCCACCATGTTAGGGTCGACCCTCATGAGGTTGGGGCGAACCCTATGGGGTGCCTTGGCCTCATGGAGGTCACTTCCTTACTTTCTGCCCAGTTTGGCCTCTTTCTTACATTCCTTCTTACATTCCTTCCATTTGTCTAGCTTGAAGGTTCATTAACAATGGTGAAAGAAAGAAAGAATTATACAAATAATTAAATAATTATACATAACAATTGTATAATTTATTTGAGTTAATCAAAATAATTAGCGGAATAAATAGTAATTATTTTAATCAAAATGTTCAATTTAATAAAGGTGTTTTTTTAATTATGAATGTAATTCCATAATTTATGGTGAAATAATTATACATATTATAAGTGTATAATTATACAATGCGGATAAATAATTTATTTAAATTACGTAACATGTATTTGACAACTCAGAATGAGTTGTGTATACTTATTTTGGGCGAGTCACAGTTGCCATGATCCCCAAGGCCTTGTTTGGCTAACCCTTAATATGAATTGTGAATTTAACTATAATCTTTAGTGGTTCAGGTGAAGACAGATGATGAAAGTTCTATTTGTCTTGGGTACAAAAAAGAACTATTGATAAGTATTACAAGAATAAAATATTAACGATGAACTTTTAATTTGGAGGAGATAGTAGACATTATGTTCTACTTGACTTTTCTAATGGATTATTGATTTCGCTGCAACTATGGTTGAAAAGTTTTATCATCTACCATATGTTCTAAATCTCTAATTTATTACTGATGAAGGCTATTGATAAATTATTTATCTTAGTCATAATATTCTTTACTGGGCTATTTGTGCTCACCCTTTTGCTTCACAAATCCTTTCAGGTAATAAAAGTGTAGCTGGGTCGAGCGGGGATAACAAGGGAATAGTGTGATGGTTCGAGACTGTGGAAGTTTTCCAATACATTATAAAACAAAATATAATTGTATTGAGGACCTAAGATGGGTGTGTCATATATTATATGTCATTTAAACGTTGATTTTGGTGAACAACAATAGGGTGATGAGAACCCGACTTTGAAAGCGTCAAAAGTGCATCTCATTAGAATGAACATGATAGTAATCTTTTTATTTTTTTGGGGTCTTGAAATATTTGCTGCTGTATTTTATATGGGATTGTAATAATTTGAGTTTGGATACTATCTACGAGACAATATTCGTGTTAAAACTCACAGCCTATGCGTTGTCGTATTTTGCACGATTGTATTAATGAAGATTTGTATTTGGAAATTGTGTTGAGTGTATTTCGTGGTGACCCAGAATGGGTTGGGTGGATTGGACCTATTTTGGGGGCGTCACAGTTGGTATCAGATGTGAGGCCCCAGATTTTATGAATAAAGATTTAAATTTCTCGAAATATTTTTTTTAATATTATGATGTGAATTTGATATAATGTTATAGTTGTGGGTAATATTTACAAATTTTGCAAAGTAAGCAAATGGTTATATAATATTCGATTGGTCGGGGAATATCCGTTTTAACAGAGAATATCTGTACGACGGCACAATCATTGGTGGACCCCACAACGAAAGTATTGTCGTAGTAAGAAAATGACAGAATTATCTTTTTATAAAAATAACGGCGGAAGTGTTACCGTTAAAACTGTTGAACTACCCAGTAGTAAAAGTACTATAATACGCGTGGTTGCATAGTAGCACACGATATTGGTTATTGATGCTTACGTGAGAAGTCACTCAATTATACTCAATTATTGCTATAGTAATTGCTGCATCATATCTCTCATATTATTGATTCGATTATTGTCACAGTGTCATCTGCATAATATGATATATTATTAAATCAATAATTGAGACGACAAAGTTGTTCATATTATTAAATTAAAATATTTACAATGTCTAGAAGTTTTGTCAAGGAGAGGTTTGGTCATCTAATTTCCAATAGGGAGAAATCCTTATTGGAAAGCCCCCTCTTTCCTGGGAACGACCTGGTTGTTAAATATTGTGAGTTATAATATCAATGATGAATAAGTTCGTGTTGATTAAAGATGAATTTGATAGTTCCATTGTGTTAAAATTATTTTTGTTAGTGGAAATCGACATTTATTTTGATAATAATTGATGTCTGGGGGTTATATTGTTCAATCGGGTATTCGGGGCACTTTTTGTGTCAGAGTTACTATTCACGAGTTACTATTCTCGAGTTACTATTCACAGAGTACTATTCACCGGAAAAAATATATTTCTTTTCGGTCCAAATCATTTTTGGGTACAATATTATTCCATGAGGAGATGTGCTAATTTTTCAGACCGTTGGTTGAAATTATAATAGTAAATCAATATGGATCGTTGATTTAAAGTTTTAATAGTAACTTGTCCCTTCAGTTTTCCAAGAGTTATTTGTCCCTTCAGTTTTCCAAGAGTTATTTGCCTCTTCGGTGTTTCAAGAGTTAATTGCCCCTTCGCAAATAGTAGTTGTCTCTTCAATATTACCAAGAGTCATTTTGTCCCTTCGTTAAGACCAAGTGCTATTTCAGTTCTTCTATAAATAGAAGCTCATTCCTTCATTATTTCTTACGAATTCACTGAAACTCTAGAGAGAGAAACTATAAAGAGAAAGAAGAAAAGTATTCTGCTACTTCACTTTTCCAATATCCAGTTTTTCTAAAGGTAAGGGGTATTATTTCTTTCATATTCATGAAGAGAGCTTTTGTTATTCTATTCTTTATTATTCTGTTGGAATAACCTGTATACGCGGACTCCCCTATACTGGGTGAAATTCTTCTGTTATTCCATTCTTTATTAGTGTGTTAGAATAACCTGTCTATACGAAGTACCGTATACATGGTTAAATTATGTTGTTATTCCATTCTTTATTATTCAGCTGGAATAACCTGTTTATGCGAAGTACCGCATACATGGTGAAATTCTTCTATTATTCCGTTCTTTATTATTTTGTCAGAATATCCTGTCTGTGCGTTTACGCCAAACCTGGTTCCATTATTTATTATTCTGTCAAAATATCATGTCTGTGCATTTACGCCGGACCTGGTTCCATTATTTATTATTCTGTCAGAATATCCTGTCTGTGCGTTTACACATGACCTAGTTCCATTATTTATTATTCTGTTGGGAATAACCTGTCCGTGCAGTCTATCGTACGTATGGTAAATCCTTCTGTTATTCCATTCTTTATTATTCTGTTGGAATAACCTGTCTATGTGGATTACCACATGCATGGTGAATGATCCTTTGTATTCATTCCTTATTAAAATGTGGAAATAATCTGTATACGTGGATTACCGCATGGCGGGTGAAAATCCATTTGCAGTTTCATATATTCTGTTATACTCAGTTGGATAAAGTTTTGGCTTCTATACTCCATAAAATTAGTAGAATATCCTGGATATTTGCACTTCATCTAGTATCTTTTCATGGAAATATTCTTCTGAGCATTCTTGAATTTTACTCCATAAAGCAGTATCATGTTGACAATTTGAACGTTATTGAGTTCTGGATAAATTAATTCTTGAACTTGTTTTATTGAATTATTATGTCATTGTCATCAAAAGTGGGTCATCATCCTGTCATTGACATATAACTATCTCCACCGTCTGCAATTGAACATTATGTTTCAAACAAATTCCAAGATCATATAGGTAGTGCTTGTAGATATACTCAGCAAGTGGATGTGCACAACTCTGTCTTATGATAACACGAGATTGTATGTCATTATACATCTTGTATGAAAGTGACAAAACACCCTTCCAAAATTGGGTTCGCCTCACCCTATTCGGTTCACCAAAATTAAATATCAAATGACGTATACAATACAACACACTTATCTAAAGTTCTTAGTAAAATTATTTCCATACTATTTAGGGAGAACCTCAACAGCTATAGACCACCGTTCTATTTCCCTGTTACTCCCGCTCGACCCAACTACACTCTTATTACCTGAAAGGAATTGTGAAGCAAAAGGGTGAGCACAAATAACCCAGTAAAGAATATCATAACTAAAGATAATTAAATTATCAATAGCGTTCGTCAGTAATAAATCAGAGATTTAGAACATATGGTAGATGATAAAACTTTTCAACCATAGTTGCAACGGAACAAGCAATCCATTAGAAGAGTCAAATAGACTATAAAGTCTATTATCTTCTCCACATTAAAAGTCCACCAATAATATTTTATCCCTGTTGTAAGACCCCAACTTTTATGAATAAAGATGATGTTTCTATAATTATCATTTTTGAATGAATCTGTTATAATGTTATAGTTGTGGGTAGTATTTAGAAATTTTACAAAGTATGCAAGTTGTTATATTATATTCGATTGGTCGGGAAATATTCATTTTAACAGGGAATATTCGTACGACAGCACGATCATTGGTGGACCCCACAACGAAATTATTGTCGGATTGAGAAAACGACAAAAATATTTTTATGAAAATAACGACGGAGGTTTAACAGTTAAAACTGTTGAGCTACTCGGTAGTAAAAATACAGGAATACGCGTGGTTGCATAGTAGCACATGGTATTGATTATTGATGCTTACGTGAGAAGTCACTCAGTTTTGTTCAATTATTGCTACAGTAATTGTTGCATAATATCTCACGTTATTTGATTCAATTATTGTCGATATTTTATATATTATTAAATCAATAATTGAGATGATAGAGTTATTAATATTATTATTTTAAATATTAACGATGTCTAGAAGTTCTGTCAAGGAGAGATTTGGTCACCTAATTGCGTGCCAATAGGGAGAAATCCTTATTAGAAAGCCCCCCTCTTTCCTGGGAACGACCTGGTCGATTAATATTGTGAATTATAATAATGATGATAAATGTTGTTAAAAATATTGAAAAGATTTTTATGAAGTATTTGTTATAGGTTGGCGTATTATATGAACCCCCCACTTTCTCACTTTTTAAAATCGTCGGGAGAAAGTTATCTCAGTTTTGTTTCATTATTTATATATATATATATATATATATATATATATATATATATATAAGATTAATATTTATATATATTATATATATGTAAAGTTGACATGGGGGGGGGGGGGAAGAAAAAAGAAGAGATGATCGGGTGAGGGAAATTAAGAAAGAGTGGAGGTGTGTGAATAATAAGTGTTTGATGGGTGTTAGTGATGTTGTAAGATTATATATATATATATATATATATAATTACCATGTGAAGATTGACTAAAGGGGAGGGGGGAATTACATTGTCGGGAAGGGAATGTCTATATATTTGGCATTGTATGATTATAATATATGTATATAATGATAGTGGGATTATATATATATATATATATATATATATATATATATATATATATATATATATATATATATATATATATATATATAGATTGCATGAATGCTTGAAATCTGAAGTCTGTGACTTAACTCATCCGTGACCTTCCAGCTGTTCGCCCGTGATTTATTTTTTCTAAATAGTGTCCTTCTCTTCTCCTATAAATAGAAGCTCATTCCTTCATTATTTCTTACGAATTCACTAAAACTCTAGAGAGAGAAATTATAGAGAGAGAGAAGAAGAAAAGTATTCTGCTACTTCACTACTTCTATATCCAATTTCTTTTACAGTAAGGGGTATTATTTCTTTTGTATTCATGAAGAGAACTTCTGTTATTCCATTATTTATGGTTCTGTTGGAATAACCTGTATACGCTAGCTACCCTAGACTTGGTGAAATTCTTCAGTTATTCCATTCTTTATTATTTTGTTGGAATATCTTCTCTGTGCGTTTTACGCCGGACTTTGTTCCGTCTTTATTATTCTGTTGGAACATCCTGTCGGTGCGAATTTCGCCTGACTTGGTTCCGTTATTTATTATTCTGTTGGAATAACATGTCTATGCGAAGTACCGCATGCAAGGTGATTTCTTTTATTATTCCATTCTTTATTATACTCAGTTGGTTAAAGTTTTGACTTCTATACTCCATGAAATTGATGGAATATCCTTGATATTTGCGCTTCATCCAATATCTTTTCATGGAAATATTCTTCTGAGCATTCTTGAATTTTACTCTACAAAGAAGTATCATGTTGACAATTTGGACGTTATTAGTTCCTGAATAAATTAATTCTTAAACTTGTTTTATTGAATTCTTATATCATTATCATCATCCTCGTGTTTATATTTTTTGAAAGTCATCTGTGACCTGTAGTGTATAGATGGACTTGGTATGATTATGACCAGGGATTATTCGGTGTAATCATGACTGTAATATTACAAATGATGTGGTAAAAGTCCTCATTGGCCCGTAGTGCATTGATGGACAGTTGTTGGCATGATCATGACCATTGATGAATACACGAATATCCTTGGCCCGTAGTGCATGGATAATTTGTGGTTGTGATACTAATGAATATCCTTGGCCATAGTGCAGGGATGATGTGGATTATTTATTAAGCTGAGTCCCAGCAATAAAAGTGATGAAAAACCTTTTAAATCATAAAAGATAGTAGATTTTATTCTCTACTTGACTCTTTTAATGGATTGCTTGTTCTGCTGCAGTTAAACTTGATGTCTATTGTATTTTCTCAGTTTAATATTGTTGAAGACTAATGATAATTTATTCTGCATTATTTTAGTCATAATATTTTTACTGGGCTAGTTGAGCTCACCCTTTCTTTCAATGTTCTCTTCAGGAAATGAGAACGTAGTCGGGACTAGTCGGGGAACGGAGTGACGGTCCGAGATGGTGTCTTAGTAGTCCTCACTATTCTATAAAATAGTGTGATAATAAATGTAATGAGGACTTATTCTGAGAGTGAATATTGTCTAGAAGACAATATTTTTATTAAAACTCACAGCTCTTGTTGTTTATTAAAGATTGTATTTGTATTCTATACCATGTATTTGGCAACTCAGAATAGGTGATGTATACCTATTTTGGGGGCGTCACAGTTGGTATCAAAGCTTAGGGATATGATCCTTGGCTAAGATGTGGGACAAGAACTAGGAGGGGAGAGACAGAGAATTCCTTCGCTAGTATGACCTACCTAAGTTTATTTAGCATTTAATTGGTCGGTCAGAGTATAGGGATAATATATTGTATGTCAATTAACCTTTGTTTTGTGGCAGTATTTGAAAATGGCATCCGAGAATGTTGAGATTAGCAATGGAGCACAGGAGACCGTTGAGTTTCCACAGATTAATAATCAGGATAATGTGAATTAGGAAGGCGATAATCCTCAGGCAAACAACAACACTGACCAAATGTTGAACGATGGAATGTTTCGAGGCTTCATACAATTCATGCAACATCAGGCGAGAGCGGCTCCTGTCTAAAATGCAGGTAGAAACACTGGCAACTCTCGGACGGTCACCGCCAAACAGTTCAAGGAGCTGGGACCACCGAAATTTTTTGGAGAGCCAAAACCACTTAAGGCGGAGACACGGATAAAGCAGATCAACAAGATATTCGATGTCTTGGGATGCTCTGAGGAGCAAAAGGTTCCCTTTGCCACCTTCATGTTGCTGGCAGAGGCAGATTACTGGTGGGAATCTGTAAAACGTACTCAACGTGCCGCACTAAAGATGTCTTGGGAGAAGTTCCAAGAGCTGTTCAACGACAAGTACTTTCCCGAAAGTATTTGTCACATAAAAGAGGTAGAGTTCATCAAGCTGGAACAAAACAACATGACCGTATCGTAGTACAAAGCCAAGTTTGTTGAGTTGTCCGGTTTGCGTCCCATTTGGTTGATAATGAGAAGAGAATGACACGAATGCTTTTAAGAGGTTTGAAACCTGAGGTACGTCAATATCTTATCTCTCATAAACTGTGTTTGTATTCAGATGTTGTTAATAGGGCTCAGTTATTGGAGCGTGATAATGAGTCAACCCAACCAAAGGATAGCAGCCGACAAAATGATAATACTAGTGAGAGCAGTCATCGAAGCGGTGACAACAAGCGTGGAGGGAATCAATAAGCCAGAAATGGTAACCACTTCGGTGGTAATCAGGGCCAAAACAATAAGAATGGACATTTCAAGAAGAGGAGATTCAACAACGATGGAAAGTGGTCAGTACCAGCACCCATTGTTAAAGAAGGAGAACAACCACCTATCATATGCTTCAAATGTGGAGGGAAGGGACACATCAGTCCAAACTGCGCAATGCCGTCCAAAGCATGTTATAATTGTGGAAGAGAAGGTCACCTAGCCCGATTTTGTCATTCACCGATGACAAGTTCAGCTAGGATGGAGGCACCAAAGGCCTTCCCAGAAAAGTCAAAGCCGGTAGTGCAAGGGAGAGCATTTGTTGTGACCTCCTAGAAAGAAAGGAACCTGAACGAGGTCATCACGGGTAGGCTTATCATAAACTCTATCGAATTTTATACCTTATTTGATACCGATTCTACCCATTCTTTTATTTCTCCTACTTGCGCTCAATGTTTAAATTTGACTCCGGAGAAATTGGATTTTAACTTATCTGTTGAAACTCCATTGGGAGAAACCTTCATTACATCCACTGTTTATAAGTCTTGTTTGGTTCAAATCGGTACCCTCACATTACCTGTCGATCTTATTTCATTGAAAATACTTGCATTTGACGTAATTCTAGGGATTGATTGGTTAACTACACATCATGCAAAAATTGATTGTTTTCATAAGGTTGTTAGCTTTCATATTCCTAACCAACCTATTATGCGAATTCAAGCAACCAACCCATTAAAATCTATCACTGTCATCTCAAGCCATAAAGCTATTCGTTTATTGAAAAATGGATGTCAAGCTTTCTTAGCTCATGTCACGGATCTAAACAAAAATACGTCAGTTTTGAATGATATTTCTATTGTTAATGAATTTCCTGACGTATTCCCTGAAGAACTTCCTGGCCTACCCCAAGAGCGTGAAATTGAATTTTGTATCGACCTTGAACCTGGTACAAAACCTATTTCCAAAGCACCATATCGAATGGCTCCTATTAAACTTCAGGAGTTAAAGACCCAACTGCAGGAATTGTTAGACATTGGCTTTATTCGTCCTAGTACTTCTCCTTGGGGTGCTCATGTTCTATTCGTGAAGAAGAAAGATGGGAGTATGCGACTTTATATTAATTATCGGGAGTTGAATCATGTCACCATCAAAAATAGGTACCCATTGCCACGTATTAATGACCTGTTTGACCAGTTGCAAGGCGCCAAATTCTTTTCAAAGATTGATCTGCATTCTAGATATCACCAATTGAAGATTAGAACCGATGACATTCTAAAGACGGCTTTTAGAACTTGGTACGGGCATTATGAATTCCTAGTTATGTCTTTTAGATTAACTAATGCTCCTGCTGCCTTCATGGATATGATGAACCGAGTATTCAAGGAATATTTGGATCACTTTGTGGTCGTCTTTATTGATGACATCCTTATTTATTCCAAAAGCCGTGAAGATCATGAGCAACACTTGAGGCTGATACTCCAAAAGCTTTGTGAATATAAGCTTTATGCCAAGTTGAAGAAATGAGAGTTCTGTCTTGAGGAAGAAGAATTCCTTGGGCACGTGGTATTAAGTCATGGAATATCTGTTGACTTAGCAAAGATTGAAGCTATTCAAAGCTGGGAGTAACCTAAATCAGTGACCAAAGTACGTAGCTTTCTCGGCTTAGCTGGTTATTATCGGAGATTTGTAAAAGGGTTTTCTCGAATTGCTACTCCATTAACTCAGCTGACTCAGAAAGATACAAAATTTGGTTGGAATGAGGAATGTGAGAAGAGTTTTCAAGAACTCAAGAGGAGACTCATTTTAGCACCTGTTCTGACAATACCATCTGGCTCGAAGGGATTTGTCATCTACAGTGATGCTTCAGGCAAAGGGTTAGGATGTGTTCTCATGCAACATGGAAAAGTCATAGCCTATGCCTCTCGACAACTCAAATAATATGAGAGGAATTATCCTACTCATGATCTAGAGTTGGCAGCTATTGTTTTCGCACTTAAAATTTGGAGGCATTATTTGTATGGGGAGAAAGTGGAGATCTTTACGGATCATAAAAGCCTCAAATATTTCTTCACTCAAAAAGAACTCAACATGAGACAGCGACGTTGGCTTGAACTATTGAAAGATTACGATCATACCATCCAATACCATCCTGGAAAAGCGAACGTGGTAGCTGTCGCATTAAGTAGAAGATCATATGCGGGTACGAGTGCGATATTGTCAACGCAAAGGCCCATTTTGTATGACTTGCAAAGGATGGAGATAGAGATAAATACGCCAGGTACCCACGTGATGATGGAGAATATACGAGTAGAACCGACTTTAATCGATAAAGTGAAAACTACTCAAGCTACAGACCTGGAGCTGATGCGTATGAGGAAGAAAGTTCAAGAAGGTGCTATGCCGGAAGCAAGAATTGATGAAGAAGGAATACTTCGAGTCAACTCCAGACTTTGTGTTCCTAACAACCCTGATTTAAATTATAAAATCATGATGGAGGCGCATAACACACCGTTTGCAATCCATCCTGGGAGTACTAAAATGTATCATGATCTTCGACATACATTTTGGTGGGGCAATATGAAGAGAGAGAGATAACTCTGTTTATCTCAAGGTGTCTAACTTGTCAACGAGTCAAGGCGGAGCATCAAGTACCAAAAGGTCCATTGCAACCACTTGAAATTCCAGAATGGAAGTGGGAGCACATTACCATGGATTTCGTTACTGGTCTTCCCAAGGTTTCTCAAGGCATATATGCAATTTGGGAATGTACATAAACGAGATTGTAAGACTGCATGGTATGCCAGTATCCATAGTTTTTAATCGAGACCCAAGATTCACTTCATGATTTTGGGTTAGTTTACAAAAAGCTATGGGCACAGATTTATGATTTAGTTCGGCATATCATCCTCAGACGGACGGGCAATCAGAGAAGACTATTCAAACTCTTGAAGATTTATTAAGACTCTGTATCCTTGACTTCAAGGGAAGTTGGGACAAGTTCTTATCATTGGTGGAGTTTTCCTACAACAACAGTTATCAAGCAAGTATTGGCATGGCTCCATTCAAAGTGTTGTATGGAAGAAAGTGTCGTTCTCCAGTATGCTGGGATGAGGTGGGTGAAGCAACGTTGTTGGGACCAAAATTGGTATGTATGACTACAGAAAAGATTCAAACGAATCCGACAACGTATAAAAATCTCACAAGATCGACAAAAGAGTTATGCTGATCTTCATCGAAAGAACGTGGAATTTGATATTGGAGATCATGTGTTGTTACATGTTGCTCCATGGAAAAGAGTTACAAGATTTGGAAAGAGAGAAAAGCTAAATCCCCGATTCATTGGCCCATTTTTAATCCTCGATCGAGTAGGAACTGTGGCGTATAGACTCGTTTTACCGCCAAGTATGTCTTGTGTTCATAACGTTTTTGACATATCCATGTTACGTAAATATGTGGAAGACCCGAACCACATTATTGAGTTAGAACCGGACGAAATAGCGGAAGATTTGACGTATGAAGAGGTTCCTGTTCAAATCTTGGATAAGAAGGATCATATTCTACGCTCCAAGGTTATATCTCAAGTCAAAGTTTTGTGGAGAAACTACGATGTTGAGGAAATGACCTGGGAATTAGAATCTGAAATGAAATTAAGGTATCCTTACCTCTTCGACATACCAGGTACGTACCCTAATTTTGAGGGCAAAATTCCATAAGAATGGGAGGTTGTAAGACCGGCTATCTAGAGCAAATAATGAAGAGAGGAATGGAGGAAGAGGGAGTTGGTGACCAACCCCTCAATACCTAATGGCTTCTTCTTCTTCCCTTTAGTTTAAATCAATGGGAAAAAGTATTGCTTGGTCAATAATTCCCCTATAAATAGAGACTCCTCCTTCTCATTCACGTTTGTTGAGTTGTTTGAGAAAATTAGCCATGGAAGATTAGTAGAATTGAGAGCAATGGGAAGATTGGAGAGCTATAGTTAGCAAATTCAAGAAATTAAGAGGTAACGCTACTGACATTAATGCTCTTTAGTTCTAAGTTTTGTAATTTCTTAGTAATGACAAGAAATACTTGCTAAGTAAGTCAAAAATTGATGACTAAAACTTGTTGAAATCTATAAATTGTTGTTAGATGTTGTTAATATGGTTAAATATGAAAACAACGGAGGTTCAATGGATCAATTTGGTCCAAAAACAAATCAGTGTTAGTTGAGCATTATATACATGTATGAAAACAATTTAGTTTATTTTAAGCATGATAATTAAAGAATTTTGCATTTGGGTTTGGTTTCTGCAAAAGCAGAGCCATTCCTAGAACCATCCAGGAAGGGCGTAGTTGCGCCCATTCTGTAGGCCATTCCAGCGCAGCTGCGCCGAATGCAGTGTCTGAGAATGCTATGGGGCAGCGCAGCTACGCCACTCCCATTGTATAATATAGCGCAGATGCGCCATTCACTGGAATGATATACTGACTTTTGGTTATTCCAAGTATGATGGTTTGACTTGGTTATGAATAACAATAAGTATTACATGTGGGTTAAAACTATCTTACTTATAATGAATGTGCATTAGCATGATTTAGTATAGTTCTAAAAGAAACTTAAGGATTTTAAAACAAACCTTGACGAACTTTTAGTCATTTAAGTTCTGACTTTGTAGTATGAGTATATGGTTGAGTCATGCGAGCATAAAATGTGATTTTAAGTTACCTCGTATAAGATAACTTGTATAACTTGGATAATATGTGTTTTCAAAGAGAAATTCAAGTTTTGAAAACTAATAATCATGAGCATTGTGTCACCTACATTTTTGACCTTGTAAGTATGTGTAAAAACATGCACAAATGAGTATAACATATGATTCGAAGTTGCCTTGCATGATTAGGTTGGCATGACATGGATTTTTGAGAATAAAATTTAGAAGTTTTAAAACTAAGAAGGACAAACATTAAGTACTTGTGTTCTGACCTTATGTGCAAGAATGATAAGGCCTTTATGCCTCTAGGCATGAGTGGTACGTGCAATTAATTAGATAGGCGTAATATAAACTATGCATGTCTTAAAGTAAGTTTTCAAGTGATAAACCATGTTAGTCATATGATTACATGTAAACATGTGTATTGAAAGTTTTTTAACATCATTGGTGGTTATATAGTTAGACCGTTGTTCTATGAACTCGTTTAGCCGTGAAATGAATGGCAATGAAGCTAGAAAGTGTAAAATAACTTAAGGTTAACATAAGAGGCTCCAAAATTGGACCAAGACCTCTTAATGTGAGTATGTGTTAGCATGGTAAGTATTGAGCTGTAAACTGGGAAATAAAGTATCCAATGTGGTCTGGCCATGGGACGGCACAGCTGCGCCCATCCTAGGACTAACTACAGCGCATCTGCGCTACAGGACATTGTTTCTTAACTTTTTCAAATTGTAATCTGAACCTTTAAACATATGTGTAGGAATGTCTTAAGCTTCAATACTTGACCTGAATGATGTTTTAAGTATGTGAGAAAGTAATGGTTATATAAAACCCAGATTTGTTAAGTTTTAATAAGAATTGCAAAACGAAAGAACAATACGGATCAAACATCTATGAGCTTTAAATGTGTAAGGAACACATAGCTAGTAAAGTGTGAGATAAAGGTGTATGAATTTTGATGTCAAGTATGTGTGACTACGGTATACTTATACATACCTAACTATACTAAGAGTACGATAAGAAAGTGAAATGAAGGTCTTAAGAACTGAATTAGAAAACAATGTAACAATTGTTATTACATTGAGAATATAAGGAAATGTATGAGTGATGGGTATGAATCTATGATTATACAATTGTGTATGAATAAACGAAGTGGAGATAGCTATAAGCAATTAAGTTGTAGTTGATAAATCTACGAGCCAAGCAAGTCTTTCAGTTCCTATATGATATATGAATTTGATAACTGTTAGTTGAGCTATATTATGCTATGAGAATGTGATGCATATATATGAAATGTGTGAAGCCCTCAAAATAGGTCCACACAACCCAATGTGAGTCATCATATACATGGTACAGAAACCAAATACAAACTTCATTAATACAATTATCGTGCAAAATACGACAACACATGTGATGTGAGTTTTAGTACAAATATTGTCTTGTAAAAAATATGCAAACTCAAATAAAATTCTCATTATAATTATTGATACACTATTTTACAAAATAGTGAGGACTCCGACTTGTCCCAGCTATATTCTCGCCTCCTGAGAAGAACAATGGAACAAAAAGGAAAAGGGTGAGCTGAACTAGCCCATTAAAGAATATTATAACTACGATAATATAGAACAAACTATCCTTAGTCCTCAATAGGGAAAAATCTGATAGGATACAATAGACAACAAGTTTTAGAGTACAACTGCAGTGGGAACAACAATCCATTAGAAGAGTTAAGTACAAAATAATATCTACTATCATCTATGATTTAAAAGTCCATGATTAATATTTTATCCTTGTAACATCATTCAATAAATATTTCAAATCAATAAATTATCCATGCACTACGGGCCAATGATATTCGTTAGTATCACCAGTGGTCATGATCATGCCAAACACCTGTCCATCTATGCACTACGGGCTAAAGAAGACTTTCACCACAAACCTTATCTGTAACATTAAAGATTATGATTATACTAATACATAATTCTTGGTCATAATCATACCAACCAACATTCCATCTTTGTACTACGGGCCAAAGATGACTTCCAGTACAATATAAGCATGAGGATGATGACAATGATATAAAGATTCAATCAAGTTAGATAAAGGATAAATATTAAAGAATTCTAATTTAATTTATCCAGAGTTCAGAAATGTCCAAATTGTCAACATGATAACTCTTTGTGGAGTAAAATTCAAAAATGATATTCATGTATCAAAAATAATTTGGATAAAAAAGAATCAATTTTTGTCATGAATAGTACCCCGTGAATAGTACATCGTGAATAGTACTTTGTGAATAGTAACCCAACATGAAAATATGGAAATTTATCAATAAAGTTTAGACCAATATTCTCGTGAAATGATATTAGATGAAGCTCAAAACTTAAGGAATTTCTAATCATTTCAAGAATTATAGAAGCAATACTTATCATAGTAAGTTTAAATTTAGGAATATGAAATGAAATAATTTCTCTTTCATAATATAGAGTATGAAAGAAAATAATATTTTTTACGATTATTGAAATAAAATAATGTCATTTACCTTAGTAGAAATTAGATTTGACTAAAATATCGGATATTATTTTGAGAAAATTTTGCACAAAAAGCTACACTCAAAGTATCCTTATACTCAAGAAAATATACGCACAATACTATAGAATAAGAAATTTTGATATTGTAATGGTGTGTTGAGGAAGGAGGGTTACCCCTCTATTTATAGTGCAACGGAGGGAGGAAAAATCAAAGTATTCTGCCTAATATTTGCATTATTCTTCCTTGCCTAACTTTCTTATTTTCCTCTCTACCTAACTTCTCCCACTTTCAATGGTTGGGGCCCCTTTGAAACATGGCTTGCAGGAAATTCCATGCCTAACTCTTATTTTTCATATTTGATGGACCACAATTTGGCAATCAAGCTTTATAGGAGAATAAGCATGCATTCACTTAAGAAATAATGTGCGGAATTCAAAACATGCACGGAAGGAAAAAATAAAAATGATAACCTTCACTCCACTTTTATTCACATGCTAAAAATTATATATTATTATAATAATATTACCATTTAAATTAAAATTGTAAATCTTAATATTATAATTGAATGAATATTTTATCGAAGAAAATAATTGCCAAACTTTCAACAAATATTTCATGCTAAATTCCTTCATTTATATTAAAATTGAACCAATATCCACCATGATGTGATAAAATATGTAACTGTAAGTGTACAGTGTCTATTGTAGATTTGGCAAGTGCAGGTCGAACCACAGAGACTAGATCAATTCTTTAATATATCCTTAATTAATATTTTAGGCAAATTAGAAACAAAAATGGTGGAGAAGATTTATTAACTAGAATATGAAAACAATTAATGAGAAAACAATCTAGGAATCTGAATCCATTAAATAATAAACATAACATATAATTCAATCTCTTCTATTTTTATAACTCAAATTATGATTTTGATCTCCCTTCCCTTTAATTTTGTAATTTACAATTAATGTGGGCAAGCATAGACTATGAAAATTTAAGGATTAACTATAACCCATCAAAACTTCTTTGAGCAAACATGGATTATAAAAAACTCATATTTTAACAATAATCTATCAAAACCTCTTAATTAATTTAAAATCACATAAGAACTATAAAATGAAGGTATTTCAATAATGAAACATGAAGGCGAAATCAATTAAACATAAAAGCATAAATAATAGAAGAGATAAAAAATATTATTACGAATAATTATTTAATTTCATCTTCATCCTAGATTAAAGAAATTAACTAGACATGAAGATAAATAAATTAACTAAAATAAAGAAGAAGTAGATGATTGAAAATAAATAAGAAAACTCCCTTCATTCACGATCCTCCAACAAGCGTACAATGAAATGTAATTTAATTTATTCATACTCCTAACCTAAAGTAATACAATACCTCATACCTTTCTCTTTAAAACAAGAGACCTATTTATAGGGAAAATAACTTTGAACCCTAATTTAGATTCATTGAACTTGGACACTTTTGTTCCCTTTCCATGTAGGATTCAACTTCCTAATGGAAATCAACTTCTCAAAAAGATCTTCTAGATAGACTTTTCTTTCTCTTGTTCGATTTGACTTGCACACTAAGAATGTTCCACCTCTTTCCTTCTCCTCGAGGATTCTTCTTGGACATTCCTTATATGAATAAGAGCATTAAATATCACTTGATCACCAAGATTTTGACTTTACTGCAACAAATATTAAATCCTACAAAATAAATTAAAACATATTAATTTAATAAACTAATATAATTAAAAGGACAAAATTAGAGATAATTAAATGTATGAATTACGTGTTTATTACACCACATAATAATTATTCATAATTAATATTATAAGCTCACAATATTAACAACCAGATCATTCCTAGGAAATAAGGGGCTTTCTGATAAAGATTTATCCTTATTGGCGCGTAATTATACAACCAACCCCTTTTCTCGACAGAACTTTCTAGACATTGCCAATAATAATAACTAATAATATGAACTATTGTGTCATGTCAATTATTGATTTAATAATATAAAATATTATGCAGATGATACTGTAACAATAATTAAATCAATAATATGAGATACCGTGCAACAATTACTGTGGAAATTATTGAATGAAACTGAGTGACTTCTTACGTAAGAATCAATAATTCAAAAATACCGTGTGCTACTGTGCAACCACGCATATTACGGTACTTTTTATCACCGGGTATTTTAACAGTTAATGGTAAAAGTTTTTTTCGTTATTTTTATTTAAAAAGTTATTTCTGTCGATTTCTATATCCGGCAGTTATTCTGTTATATGGTCCACCAATGATTGCGTCGTCGTACGGATATTCCCCGACAAAAAGAATATTTCTCGAACAAACGAATATTTTATGACCACTTGTTTACTTTGCAAAATTTGCACATTTCACCCATAACTAAAGCATTATATCAAATCAACACCTTATTCAAAATAATAATTAGAAAAATTAAATCTTTATTAATAAAAAGTTGGGGTCTTACAACCTCCCCTCCTTATGAAATTTCTTCCTCGAAATTGATATACGTACCTGGTATGTCGAAGAGGTTAGGATACCTTGTTTTCATATCAGATTCTAACTCCCAGGTAATTTCCTCAATATCGTAGTTTCTCCATAAAACTTTGACTTGAGGTATAACCTTTAAGCATAAAATATGTTCTTTCTTATCCAAAATTTTAACAGGTACCTCTTCATATGTTAAATCTTCTACTATCTCGTCTGGTTCTAATTCAATAATGTGGTTCGGGTCTTTTACATATTTACGTAGCATGGATATGTGAAAAACGTTATGAACACGAGACCTACTTGGCGGTAAAGCGAGTCTATAGGCCACGGTTCCTACTCGGTCGAGGATTTCAAATAGACCAATGAATTGAGGGTTGAGCTTTCCTCTCTTTACAAATCTCGTAACCCCTTTCCATGGAGCAACACGTAATAGTACATGATCTCCAACATTGAACTCCACGTCCCTTAGATGAAGATCATCATAACTCTTTTGTCGATCTTGTGAGGTTTGTATACATTGCCTGATCATTTGAATCTTTTTCGTAGTCATGCGTACCATTTCTGGTCATACCAATGTTGCTTCACCCACCTCGTCCCAGTATACTGGAGAATGACACTTTCATCCATACAACGCCTTGAATGGAGCCATGCCTATACTTGCTTGATAACTGTTGTTATAGGAGAATTCCACCAATGACAATCACTTGTCCCAACTTCCTTTAAAGTCTAGGATACAGAGTCTTAATAGATCCTCAAGAGTTTGAATATTCCTTTTTGATTGCCCGTCTATCTGAGGATGATATGCAAAACTGAATCGTAGATCAGTACCCATAGCTTTCTGTAAGCTAACCCAAAATTGTGAAGTAAATCTTGGGTCTCGATATGAAAATATGGATACTGGCACACCATGCAATCCCACAATCTCATTTATGTACATATGAGCAAGACGTTGAAGTGAATAAGTTTCTCATATAGGAAAAAAAATGAGCAGACTTGTTAATCTATCGACAATGTCCCAATTTACATCTATGCCTTGAGAAACCTTTGGAAGAAAAGTAACAAAATCCATGGTGATGTGCTCCCACTTCCATTCTAGAATTTCAAGTGGTTGTAATGGACCTTTTGGTACTTGATGCTCCGCCTTGACACGTTGACAAGTTAAACACATTGAGATAAATTCTACGATCTCTCTCTTCATATTGCTTTACCAAAATGTATGTCGAAGATCACAATACATTTTAGTACTTCCAGGATGGATTACAAACGGTGTGTTGTGTGTCTCCATCATGATTTTATACTTCAATTCAGAGTCGTTAGGAACACAAAGTCTAGAGTTCACTCGAAGTATTCCTTCTTCGTCGATTCTTGCTTCTGAAATAGCACCTTCTTGTACTTTCTTCTTCATACACATAAGCTCCAGGTCTGTAGCTTGAGCAGCTTTAACTTTATCAATTAAAGTTGGTTCTACTCGTATATTTGACATCATCACGTGGGTCCCTAGAGTTTTTAACTATATCTACATCCTTTGTAAGTCATACAAAATGGGCCTTTGTGTTGACAATATCGCACTCGTACCCGCATATGATCTTCTACTCAACGCGTCAGCCACCACGTTCACTTTTCTAGGATGGTATTGAATGTTATAGTCATAATCTTTCAACAGCTTGAGCCAACGTCATTGCCGCATGTTGAGTTCCTTTTTGGTGAAGAAATATTTGAGGCTTTTATGATCTGTATAGATCTCCACTTTCTCCCCATACAGGTAGTGCCTCCAGATCTTTAGCGTAAAAATGACTGCTGCCAACTCTAGATCATTAGTAGAATAATTCCTCTCATATTCTTTGAGTTGTTGTGAGGCATAGGCTATGACTTTCCAATGTTGAATGAGAACACATCTTAAACCTCTTCCTGAAGCATCTTTGTAGATGACAAATCCCTCCGAACCTGATGGTATTGTCAAAACAGGTGCCAAAATGAGTTTCCTCTTGAGTTCTTGGAAACTCTTCTCACATTCATCGCTCCATCCAAATTTTGTATCTTTTTGAGTCAGCTGAGTTAATGGAGTAGCGATTCGAGAAAATTCTTCAACGAATATCTGATAATAACCAGCTAAGCCCAGAAAGCTACGTACTTCGGTTACTGACTTAGGTTGCTCCAAAATTTGTATTGCTTCAATCTTTATTGGGTCCATTGATATTCCATACTTTGATATCACGTGCCCAAGGAATGCTACTTCCTAAAGCCAGAACTCACATTTCTTTAACTTGGTGTATAACTTGTTTTCACGAAGCTTTTGGAGTATCAGCTTCAAGTGTTGTTCCTGATCTTCACGGCTTTTTGAGTAGATGAGGATTTCATTAATAAATATAACCACAAAATGATTCAAATACTCTTTGAATACTCGATTCATCATATCCATGAAAGCCGCAGGAGCATTAGTTAATCCAAAAGATATGACTAGGAATTCGTAATGCCCGTACCGAGTTCTGAAAGCAGTCTTTGGAATGTCATCAGTTTTAATCTTTAACTGATGATATCCAGAACGAAGATCGATCTTTGAGAAGTATTTAGAACCTTACAATTGGTCAAACAGGTCATCGATGCGAGATAACGGGTACCTATTTTTGATGGTGACATGGTTCAACTGTAAAATCCCAAATTTTACGAATAAAGATTTAATTTTCTCGAAATATTTTTTAGAAAATTATGGTGTGAATTTGAGATAATATTATAGTTGTGGGTAGTATTTATAAATTTTGCAAAGTTAGCAAGTTGTTATATAATATTCGATTGGTCGGGGAATATTCGTTTTAACAGGGAATATTCGTACGACGGCACAATCATTGGTGGACCCCGCAACGGAATTATTGTCGGATTGAGAAAACGACAAAAATATTTTTATGAAAATAACGACGGAAGTTTTACCGTTAATACTGTTGAACTACTCAGTAGTAAAAGTACAGTAATACGCGTGGTTGCATAGTAGCACACAGTATTAATTATTGATGCTTACGTGAGAACTCACTCAGTTATACTCAATTATTGCTACAGTAGTTTTTGCATAATATCTCTCATATTATTGATTCGATTATTGTCACAGTATCATCTGCATTATATGTTCGATTATTAAATCAATAATTGAGACGACAAAGTTATTCATATTATTAAATTACAATATTTACAATGTCTAGAAGTTCTGTCAAGGAGAGGTTTGGTCACCTAATTGCGCGCCAATAGGGAGAAATCCTTATTGGAAAGCCCCCTCTTTCTTGGGAACAACCTGTTTGTTAAATATTGTGAGTTATAATATTAATGATGAATAAGTTCATGTTGATTAAAGATGAATTTGATAGTTTCATTATGTTGAGATTATTTGTGTTAGTAGAAATCGACATCTATTTCGATGATAATTGATGTCTGAAGGTTATATTGTTCAATCGGGTATTCAGGATACTTTTTGAGTCGGAGTACTATTCACGAGTTACTATTTATGAGTTACTATTTACGAGTTATTATTAATGAGTTACTATTCACGAGTTACTATTCACGCATTACTATTCACCCGAACAATATATTTATTTTCGGTCCAAATTATTTTTGGGTACAATATTATTCCATGAGGAGATGTGCTAATTTTTCAGACCATTGGTTGAATTTATAATAGTAAATCAATATGGATCGTTGGTTTAAAGTTTTAATAGTAGATCAATATGGATCGCTAATTTAAAGTTTTAATAGTAAATCAATATGAATCGTTGGTTTAAAGTTTTAATAGTGAATCAGTATGGACCATTGCTTTAAGTTTTAATAGTGAATCAGTAAGAACCGTCCGTTTAAAAGTAAATCAATCTGGATCATTCATGAATTAGTTACTATTCAATCCATTCTCCTATAAATAGAATCTCATTCCTTCATTATTTCTTACAAATTTACTGAAACTCTAGAGAGAAAAATTATAGAGAGAAAGAAGAAGAGTTTTCTGCTACTTCACTACTTCTATATCCAGTTCCTTTTATGGTAAGGGGTATTATTTCTTTTGTATTCCTGAAGTGAACTTTTGTTATTCCATTTTTTTTATTATTCTGTTGTAATAACCTGTATACGCGGGCTACCCTATACTTGGTGAAATTCTTCTGTTGTTCTATTCTTTATTTTTTCAGTTAGAATATCCTGTCTGTGCGTTTTACACCGGAACTGGTTACGTCTTTATTATTCTGTTGGAATATCCTGTCTATGCGTTTTACGCCGGACCTAGTTCCGTCTTTATTATTCTATTGGAATATCCTGTCTGTGCATTTTATGCCAGACCTGGTTCCGTTATTTATTATTCGATTAGAATAACCTGCATGTGCGGTCTATCACATGCCTGGTGATTTCTTTTGTTATTCCATTCCTTATTATACTCAGTTGGTTAAAGTTTTGACTTCTATACTCCATAAAATTAGTGGAATATCCTTGATATTTGCGCGTCATCTAGTATCTTTTCGTGGAAATATTCTTCTGAGCATTCTTGAATTTTACTCTACAAAGAAGTATCATGTTGACAATTTGGACGTTATTAGTTCCTGGATAAACTAATTCTTGAACTTTTTTTATTGAATTCTTATATCATTGTCATCATCCTCATGTTTATATTTTATTAAAAGTCATCTGTGGCCTGCAGTGCATAGATGGACTTGGTATGATTATGACCAGGGATTATTCAGTATAATCATGACCGTAATGTTACAAATGATGTGGTAAAAGTCCTCATTGGCCCGTAGTGCATTGATGAACAGTTGTTGGCATGATCATGACCATTGATGAATAAACAAATATCCTTGGCCTGTAGTGCATGGATAATTTGTGGTCGTGATACTAATGAATATCCTTGGCCGTAGTGCAAGGATGATGTGGATTATTTATTAAGCTGAGTCTCAGCGATAAAAGTGATGAAAAACTTTTTAAATTATAAAAGGTAGTAGATTTTATTCTCTACTTGACTCTTTTAATGGATTGCTTATTCCGATGCAGTTAAACTTGTTGTCTATTGTATTTTATCAGTTTAACATTGTTGAAGGCTAATGATAATTTATCCTGCATTATCTTAGTCATAATATTTCTTACTAGGCTAGTTGAGCTCACCCTTTCTTTCACTATTCTCTTCAGGAAATGAGAACGTAGCAAGGACTAGTCGGGGAACGGAGTGATGACCCAGATGATAGCATTAGTAGTCCTCACTATTTTATAAAATAGTGTTATAATAATTGTAACGAGGACTTATTCTGAGAATGGATATTATCTAGAAGACAATATTTGTATTAAAACTCACAGCATATGTTTTGTCGTATTTTACACGACGGTTGTATAAATAAGTTTGTATTTATATTCTGTACCATGTATTTGGTGACTCAAGATGGGTGATGTGTACCTGTTTTGGGGGCGTCACAGTTGGTATCAAAGCTTAAGAATATGATCCATGGCTGAGATGTGAGACAAGAACTAGTATGGGAGAGACGGTGAATTCCTTCGTTAGTATGACCTATCTAAGTTTATTTGGTATTTAATTGGTCGGTCAAAGTATAGGGATAATATGTGATATGTTAATTAACCCTTATTTTATGACAGTGTTTGAGAATAACATCTGAAAAATATGAGATAAGCAATGAAGAATATGAGATCGTTGAGTCAGCTCAACCAAAAGGTAACGACCAACAGCACGATAATAATCATACTGGTGGCAATGACTATTAGAACAATGATAACCATCCTGGGGGAAATTATTATGCCAAGAATGGTAACCACTTCGGTGGTAATCATGGCCAAGATAATAGAAATTGAAATTTCAAGAAGAGAAGGTCATTTAGCTCGATTTTGTCATGCACCAAAGTCAAGTCTAGCTGGGACGGTGGCACCAAAGGCGGATACGGACAAAACAAAGTCGGTGGTTTCAGGAAGAGCGTTTTTCGTGACTTCTCAAAAAGCGAACAACCTGAACAAAGTTAGAACGGGTTAGTTAATTATAAATTCTTACGAAGTCTATACCTTATTAGATATCGGTTCTACCCATTCGTTTATCTCTCTTGCTTGCGCTCAACGTTTAAATTTAACTCCGGAGAAGTTAGACTTTGACTTATTGGTTGAAACTCCATTAGGAGAAACCTTCATTACATGTTCTATCCAAGTCTTGGATGAGAGTCACAGTTTTGAATTATATTTCTATTGTTAATAAATTTTCTGACGTATTCCTGAAAGACTTCTTAGCCTACCCTTAGAGCGTGAAATCAAATTTTGTATTGACCCTAGTACAAAACCCATTTCTTAAACCCTCAAATATTTCTTCAACTAAAATGAACGTAACATGCGCCAAAGACGTTGGCTCGAGCTGTTGAAGATTACGATCATACCATTCAATACTATCGTGGAAAAGTGAACGTGGTAACTGACGCGTTGAGTAGAAGATCATGTGAATTTACGACTGCGATGTTGTTAACACAAAGACCCATTTCATATAAATGATGAAGATAGAGTTAAAAACTCTAGGGACCTACATGAAGATAACGAATATACGATTATAATCGACTTTAGTCGATAAAGTTAAAACCGTGCAAGCTACAGACCCGGAGCTGATGAACCCGAAAAAGGAGGTTCAAGAGGGCGTTATTCTAAAAGCAAGATTCGATGAAGAGAGGAAATCTCAACCCTCGATTTTATTGGTCCATTTGAAATCCTCGATCGAGTAGGAACTGTAGCCTATAGACTCGTTTTACCGCCAAATATGTTGCTTGTTCATAACGTTTATCACGTACCGATGTTATGTAAATATGTGGATGACCCGAACCACATTATTGATTTAGAACCGGACGAGATAGCAGAAGATTTAACGTATGAGGAGATACGTGTTAAAATCTTGGATACGAATGATCATATTCAACACTCAAAGGTTATACCTCAAGACTTAGAATCTAAAATGAAGTCAAGGTATTCTCATCTCTTTGGCATACCAGGTATATACGTAAATTTCAAGGGCAAAATTTCATAAGGATGGGAGATTGTAAAATCCCAAATTTTATGAATAAATATTTAATTTTCTCGAAATATTTTTTTTAAAATTATGGTGTGAATTTGAGATAATATTATAGTTGTGGGAAGTATTTATAAATTTTGTAAAGTATGCAATTTGTTATATAATATTCGATTGGTCGGGGAATATTCATTTTAACAGGGAATATTCGTACAACGACACAATCATTGGTAGACCCCGCAATGGAATTATTGTCGGATTGAGAAAATGACAAAAATATTTTTATGAAAATAATGGCGAAAGTTTTACCGTTAATACTGTTGAACTACTCGGTAGTAAAAGTACAGTAATATGCGTGGTTGCATAGTAGCACGCGGTATTGATTATTGATGCTTATGTGAGAAATCACTCAGTTATACTCAATTATTGCTACAGTAATTGTTGCATCATATCTCTCATATTATTAATTCGATTATTATCACAGTATCATCTGCATTATATGTTTGATTATTAAATCAATAATTGAGACGAAAAAGTTATTCATTTTATTAAATTGCAATATTTACAATGTCTAAAAGTTCTGTTAATGAGAGGTTTAGTCACATAATTGCGCGCCAATAAGGAGAAATCCTTATTGAAAAGTCCCTTTTTTTCCTGGGAACAACCTGGTTGTTAAATATTGTGAGTTATAATATTAATGATGAATAAGTTCATGTTGATTAAAGATCAATTTGATAGTTTCATGGTGTTGGGATTATTTGTTTTAGTAGAAATCGACATCTATTTCGATGATAATTGATGTCTGGAGGTTATATTGTTCAATCGGGTATTCAGGACACTTTTTGTGTCAGAGTACTATTCACGAGTTACTATTTACAAGTTACTATTCACGAGTTACTATTCACAAGTTACTATTCATTAGTTACTATTCACCCGAACAATATATTTCTTTTCGGTCCAGATTATTTTTGGGTACAATATTATTCTATGAAGAGATGTGCTAATTTTTCAGACCGTTGGTTGAATTTATAATATTAAATCAATATGGATCGTTGGTTTAAAGTTTTAATAGTAAATCAATATGGATCGCTGGTTTAAAGTTTTAATAGTGAATCAGTATGGACCGTTGCTTTAAGTTTTAATAGTGAATCAGTATGGACCGTTCGTTTAAATGTAAATCAATCTGGACCGTTCTTGAATTAGTTAATATTCAATCCATTCTCCTATAAATAAAGCTCATTCCTTTATTATTTCTTACAAATTCACTGAAACTCTAGAGAGAGAAATTATAGAGAGAAAAAGAAGAGTTTTCTGCTACTTCACTACTTCTATATCCAGTTTCTTTTACGATAAGAGGTATTATTTCTTATATATTCATGAAGAGAATTTCTGTTATTCCATTCTTTATTATTCTGTTGGAATAACCTGTATACGCGGGCTACCCTATACTTGGTGAAATTCTTCTGTTGTTCCATTCTTTATTATTCAGTTAAAATATCCTGTCTGTGCGTTTTACGCCAGACCTGGTAACGTCTTTGTTATTCTGTTGAACTATCCTGTCTGTGCATTTTACGCCGGACCTGGTTCCGTCTTTATTATTCTGTTGAAATATCCTGTCTGTGCATTTTATGCCAGACCTGGTTCCATTATTTATTATTCTATTAGAATAACCTGCCTATGCGGTCTATCATATGCCTGGTGATTTCTCTTGTTATTCCATTCTTTATTATACTAAGTTGGTTAAAGTTTTAACTTCTATACTCCATGAAATTAGTGGAATATCCTTGATATTTGCGCTTCATCTAGTATCTTTTCATGGAAATATTCTTCTGAGCATTCTTGAATTTTACTCTACAAAAAAGTATCATGTTGACAATTTGGACGTTATTAGTTCCTGGATAATTTAATTCTTGAACTTGTTTTATTGAATTCTTATATCATTGTCATCATCCTCATGTTTATATTTTATTGAAAGTCATCTGTGGCATGTAGTGCATAGATGGACTTGGTATGATTATGACCAGGGATTATTCGGTATAATCATGACCGTAATGTTACAAATGATGTGGTAAAAGTCCTCATTGGCCCGTAGTGCATTGATGGACAATTATTGGCATGATCATGACCATTAATGAATACACGAATATCCTTGCCCCATAGTGCATGGATAATTTATGGTCGTGATACTAATGAATTTCCTTGGCCGTAGTGAAAGGATGGTGTGGATTATTTATTAAGCTGAGTCTCAGCGATAAAAGTGATAAAAAAACTTTTTAAATTATAAAAGGTAGTAGATTTTATTCTCTACTTGACTCTTTTAATGGATTGCTTATTCCGCTGCAGTTAAACTTGTTGTCTATTGTATTTTATCAGTTTAATATTGTTGAAGGCTAATGATAATTTATCCTGCATTATCTTAGTCATAATATTTCTTACTGGGCTAGTTGAGCTCACCCTTTCTTTCACTGTTCTCTTCAGGAAATTAGAACGTAGCAGGGACTAGTCGGGGAACGGAGTGATGGTCCAGATGATATCATTAGTAGTCATCACTATTCTATAAAATAGTGTGATAATAATTGTAATGAGGACTTATTCTGAGAGTAGATTTTGTCTAGAAGACAATATTTGTATTAAAACTGACAGCATATGTTTTGTCATATTTTACATAACGGTTGTATAATTAAGTTTGTATTTGTATTCTGTACCATGTATTTGGCGACTCAAGGTGGGTGATGTATACCTGTTTTGGGGGCGTCACATCAACTCCCAATAGTCAATACAAAATCGCATACTCCCATCTTTCTTCTTTACAAATAAAATAGAAGCACCTTAAGGAGATGTACTAGGACGAATGAAACTAATATCTAACAACTCCTGTAGTTGGGTTTTTAACTCCTGAAGTTCAATAGGAGCCATTTTATATGGGGTTTTAGAAATGGGTTTTGTACCGGGTTCAAGGTCAATACAAAATTCGATATCACGCTCTAGGGTAGGCCATGAAGTTCTTCATGAAATACGTCAAGAAATTCATTAACAATAGAAATATTATTTAAATCTAACGTATTTTTGTTTAAGTCCATGACGTGGGCTAAGAAACCTTAACATCCGTTTTTCAATAAACGAATGGCTTTATGGATTGATATGACAGTGATTGACTTTAGTGGTTTGGTTGCTTGAATTCGTATAACAGGTTGGTTAGGAATATGAAAACTAACAACCTTATGAAAACAATTAATTTTAGCATGATGAGTAGTTAACCAATCAATCCCTAAAATTACATCAAATGCAAGTATCTTTAAAGAGGTGAGATCAACAGGTAATGTGATGGTGCCAACTTGAATCAAGTAAGATTTATAAACAGTGAATGTAATGAAAGTTTCTTCTAACGGAATTTCAACAGATAAGTCAAAGTCTAATTTCTCAGGGGTCAAGTTCAAACGTTGAGCACAAGTAGGAGAAAAAAAAAAGAATGGGTAGAACCAGTATCTAATAAGGTATAGACTTCGTAAGAGTTAATGATTAGCTTACCCGTGATAACTTCATTCAGGTTCCTCAACTTTTGGGACGTCACGACAAACGCTCTCCCTTGAACCACCGACTTTGTTTTGTCTGTAGCCGTCTTTCGTGCCACCGTCCTAGCTGGACTTGACTTTACTGCAAGATAAAATTGAGTTATGTGACCATCTTTCCCATATCTAAAACATACCTTGGAAGGGTGTGAACAGTTCAAACTTATGTGTCCCTCTTCTCCGCATCTATAGCATCTAATTGGCGGTCTTTCTCCTCCCCTAGAAACTGTTGTTGGTTTTACTGCTGCTGTCGATGTCTTTCCGTCATTGTTAAATCTTCTTTTCTTGAAAATTCCACTTGAAACATTTCTTCTATTATCTTATCCATGATTACCACTGAAGTGGTTACCATTTCTAGCATGTTGGCTATCACTGCTTCGATGATTGTTGTCACTGGTATGACTATTCTCGTGCTACCTGTTGCTGTCTTTTGGTTGAGCTGACTCATAATCCCGCTCCAATAACTGAGCCCTATTCACTATATCTGAATACAAGTAAAGTTTATGAGAGATAATATGTTGACGAATTTTGGGTTTCAAACCTCTTAGAAACATTTGCGTCATCATTTCCTCATTGTCTACCAAATGAGATGCAAACGGGGATAATTCCGTAAACTTTGCCTCGTATTGCGATACAGTCATATTGTTCTGCTGCATCTTAATGAATTTCACCTCCTTCATGTGACGAATACTTTCTGAAAAGTACTTGTCGTTGAATAATTCTTGGAACCTCTCCTAAGACATCTTAAGTGCAGATAGATGAGTACGTTTTATAGATTCCCACCAGTAATCTGCTTCTCCAAGCAAAATATAAAGGTGGCGAATGGAACCTTTTTCTCTTTAGTGCATCCCAAAATATCAAATATCTTGGTAATCTGCTTAATCCATGTCTCTACCTATAATGGCTCTGGCATTCCCAAAAACTCTGGCGGGGTCCCAACTCCTTGAATTGCTTAGCAGTGACCAGCCGTGAGTTGCCAGTGTTTCCACCTGCATTTTGAACAGGAGTCTCTCTCGTCTGGTTTTGCATGAATTATAAAAATCTCCTAAACATCCCATCGTTCAACATTTGGCCGGTGTTGTTGTTTATATGAGGATTATTATCTTCTTGATGCACATTATCCTGGTTTTTGATTGTCGGTGTCTCAATGGTCGCATGTGCTCCATTGCTCATCTCACAATTTTCAGATACCATTCTTAAATACTGCCACAAAAAAGGGTTAAACAAAGAGATTCCATGCCAAATATTAACCCTATATCCTGACCGACCACTTAAATAACTAATAAGCTTAGGTAGAATACACTAGCGAAGGATTTACTCGTCACTCCCCTCCTAATTCTAACCTCAGATCTCCATCAGAGATCATATCCCTAAGCTCTGATACCAACTGTGACACCACCAAAAAAGGTTCACATAACCTATTCTAAGTCTCCAAATTCATGGTACAGAAACCAAGTACAAACTTCATTAATACAATTGTCGTGCAAAATATGACAACACATGTGCTGTGAGTTTTAGTACAAATATTGTCTTGTACACAATATCCAAACTCAAATAAAATCCTCATTATAATTATTGATACACTATTTTACAAAATAATGAGAACTGCTATAATAACTGTCTTGAACCATCACTCCACATCCCGACTAGTCCCAGCTATATTCTCGCCTCCTAAGAAGAACAATGGAACAAAAAGAAAAAGGGTGAACTCAACTAGCCCATTAAAGAATATTATGACTACGATAATATAGAACAAATTATCCTTAGTCCTCAACAGGGAAAAATATGATAAAATATAATAGACAACAAGTTTTAGAGTACAATTGCAGCGGGAACAACAATCCATTAGAAGAGTCAAGTAGAGCATGATATCTAATATCTTCTATGATTTAAAAGTCCATCATCAATATTTTATCCTTGTAACATCATTCAATAAAAATTTAAATCAACGAATTATCCATACACTACGGGCCAAGGATATTCGTTAGTATCACCAGTGGTCGTGATCATGTCAAACACCTGTCCATCTATGCACTACGAGCCAAAGAGGACTTTCACCACAAACCTTATCTGTAACATTAAAGGTTATGATTATACCAATACACAATTCCTGGTCATAATCATACCTACCAACAGTTCATCTTTGCACTACGGGCTAAAGATAACTTCCAGTACAATATAAACATGAGGATGTTGACAATGATATAAAGATTCAATAAAGTGACATAAAGGATAAATATTAAAGAATTCTAATTTAATTTATCCAGAGTTCAGAAATGTCCGAATTGTCAACATGATAACTCTTTGTGGAGTAAAATTCAAAAATGATATTCATGTATCAAAAATAATTTGGACAGAAAATAATCAATTTTTATCGTAAATAGTACTTCGTGAATAGTACCCCGTGAATAGTAACCTGACATAAAAATATGGAAATTTATCAAGAAAGTTCAGACCAATATGAAGGTAGTATGCACACAAGCCAATCATGTTTGATGATAAAGCATATACTTTGTAACAATATTATTTATTTATTAATAAAAAATATTAATTTATTAAAGGCTTTTAATTATCTACATGATGCTGCTTTATAATATGCGATAAACATATAGTTTTAAGCAATACTTTTAGAATAATGATGATGATCATTCTAATGAGATCTAAATTCCTAGAAAGCTTAAAACTAAAATAGTTTCCAATCGTTGGATTACTAAATTGGGGATTAATGAATCCGGATAGATTGGTACATACGTTGCTTGCTCATTGGATGACGATGATTGATATCATAATCATTTGTGTGGAGACACTAAAGCAAGTATGTAGGTGCTTATTAGAGAATAAGTTCACTGAACGTGGCTCGCTAAGGAATACCTAATGGAGTTTTACTTGCCTGTAAATAAGAATTCCTGTAGTGATAGTAGTACAAGTGATCCTTTTACTTGAGGTCATCATAGTATCTTGTATATGATGAGTTATACTTTAACTTATTCCTTAAGACCCTTAAGGTATATCAAAGGGTATAATTGGGTATAATAAGTTGTACATAGAGATAATATATGAAACCCCAAATTTTATGAATAAAGATTTAAATTTGTCAAAATATTTTTTTTTGAATATTATGGTGTGGATTTGATATAATGTTATAGTTGTTGGTAATATTTATAAATTTTGCAAAGTAAGCAAGTTGTTATATAATATTCGATTGGTCGGGGAATATTTTTTTTGTTGGGAATATCCGTACGACGGCAAAATCATTGGTGGACCCCACAACGGAAGTATTGTCGTAGTTAGAAAATGACAGAATTATCTTTTTATAAAAATAACGGCGAAAGTGTTAACATTAACACAGTTGAACTACCTGGTAGTAAAAGTACAGTAATACGCGTGGTTGTATAGTAGCACACGGTATTGATTATTGATGCTTACGTGAGAAGTCACTCAGTTATACTCAATTATTGCTACAGTAATTGCTGCATCATATCTCTCATATTATTGATTCGATTATTGTCACAGTATCATCTGCATAATATTTTATATATTATTAAATCAATAATTAAGATGACAAAGTTATTCATATTATTAAATTATAATATTTACAATGTCTAGAAGTTCTGTCAAAGAGAAGTTTGGTCATCTAATTGCGCGCCAATAAGGATAAATCCTTATCGGAAAGCCCCCTCTTTCCTGGGAACAACTTGGTTGTTAAATATTATGAGTTATAATATTAATGATGAATAAGATCGTGTTGATTAAAGATGAATTTGATAGTTCCATTGTGTTGGGATTATTAGTGTTAGTGGAAATCGACATTTATTCCGATGATAATTGATGTCTGGGGGTTATATTGATAAATCAGGTAATTAATCGGATAAATGAACAATTAATTGATACTAATTCACATGCTTGTATAACTATTTGTTCATATGTGTGTACTATTGAGTCACATTCTTGTACTATTAGGGGAGTTGGTGAAAAATTGATAATACTTGCATGACTAAGTTAAAAATAGAGATATAGATGGAGGTACTATACTGTAATTCGTATTTTCACATGATTATAACTATTAATTCACATGATTGAACTATTGATTCACATTATTTACTATTAGGGGAGGTGGTGCAAGTTTGATAATACTTGTAGGACTAAATTAAAAATGAAAGAAAAGTTGGAGGTATTGCACTGTAATATTTTGAGCCCCAAAACGTGCAATTATTGAAACTATATGTTCCTATAAATAGAAGCTTATTCTTCCTTCATTTCTCACCAATTCACTAAAGCTATAGAGCAATTATTATAGAGAGAAATTATAGAGAGAAAGAAAAAGAGAAGTCTGCTACCTCACTATTCCAGTATCCAGTCTTCTTTTGAAGTAATGGGTATTATTTCTTTCGTATTCATGAAGAGAGCTATTGTTATTCCATTCCTTATTATTATGTTGGAATAACCTGTCTATGCGAATTACTGTATACATGGTGAAATTCTTCTATTATTCCATTCTTTATTATTCTGTCGGAATATGTTGTCTGTGCGAATTACGTATGACCTGGTTCCATTCTTTATTATTCTGTTGGAATAACCTGTCTTTGCGGTCTATCGCATGCCTGGTGAATTCTGTTGTTATTCCATTCTTTATTATTCTATTGGAATATCCTGTTTGTGCGATTAACGCATGACCTGGTTCCATTCTTTATTATTCTATTGAGAATAACCTATCTATGCGGTCTATCGCATGTATGGTGAATTCTTCTGTTATTTCATTATTTATTATTCTGTTGGAATAACTTGTCTATGTGGATTACCGCATGCACGGTGAATGATCCTTTGTATTCATATGAATAGTATTTTCATTCAAAAGGGGTTTTTGCCAGGGGCAGTTTCGTAATTTTTCTAACTCTCAAAAATTCTAGAAAAATTTGAAATGATAATTTGATGAGTTTTCTAGATTGTGTCCAAAAATGGCAATTTTTGGATGTATAGATTTAGAATTATGGATTTTATGGGAAATGACTATTTTAAAAGTAAACACTTATAACTCTTTGTGGTTAACTCCAAAATTGGTAAAATTTTTATTGGGAGTACATGTATATAACAGGAGTATACCCTGTAAATTTCGAAATTTTTGGACAAAAGTACAATTTATGATGAATGTCTAAATATTCGACAGTTTTGGCCATATAAAAAAATAGTAAATGAATTTTAAAAATTCCGATAAAAATATATGTTCAATATGGGACTATATTCTGCTAAATTCCAGAAAAGAAATATTTTTGGGACTGATTTGGTATTTTTCCTGAAAATGAACTAGTTATGAGTAAATAAATTAAATATGTTATGTGAAGTAACAAAATTGAAAAATAGGATTTTATGGCTTGGGAATCCTATATAGGGTATATGCAAATTTTTGATGAGGGATTTGATCATTGGTGATAAAATCTTATGAGTATGGCATTTTTAATTGATTAAAATGCATTATTTGGTAAAGTGTAAACAATTAAAATAAATTGTTTAGAAGTTTAAGAAGTGATTAAAATATTATTATAATATTAATAATATTAGATTATGAGTTTATTAAGTGATTGATAATATTTGAATAAATTTAAAGTTTTTAATATTTATCCTTGATTTCGTTTGATTATTGCTTATATCATTGTCATCATCCTCATGCTTATATTGTGATGAAAGTCATCTTTGGCTTACGTGCATAGATGGACTTGGTATGATTATGACCAGGGATTATTCTGTATAATCATGACCGTAATATAACGAATGATGTGGTAAAAGCCCTCATTGGCAAGTAGTGCATTGATGGACAGTTTTTGGTATGATTATGACCAAGGATTATTCGGTATAGTCATGACCATTGATGATTTAATGAATATCTTTGGCCCGTAGTACAGGGATTATTCGATGATGTGGTTTTTTTATTAAGCTGAGTCTCAGCGATAAAAATTGATGAGAATATTTTTAATCATAGAAGATAGTAGATATTATGCTCTACTTGACTCTTCTAATGGATTGCTTATTCCGCTGCAGTTAAACTTGATGTCTATTATATTTTATCAGTTTAACAATTTTGAAGCCTAATAATAATTTATTCTGCATTATCTTAGTCATAATATTTGTTACTGGGCTAGTTGAGCTCACCCTTTCTTTCACTATTTTCTTCAGGAAATGAGAACGTAGTCGGGACTAGTCGGGGAATGGAGTGACGGTCCAGATGATAACATTAGTAGTTATCACTATTCTGTTAAATAGTGTGACAATAAATATAATGAGGATTCCATTGAGTGTGGATGTAAAATCCCAAATTTTACGAATAAAAATTTAATTTTCTCGAAATATTTTTTTTTTAAAATTATGGTGTGAGTTTGAGATAATATTATAGTTGTGGATAGTATTTATAAATTTTGCAAAGTATGCAAGTTATTATATAATATTCGATTGGTCGGGAAATATTCTTTTTAACAGGGAATATTCGTACGACGGCACAATCATTGGTGGATCCTGCAATGAAATTATTGTCAGATTGAGAAAAAGACAAAAATATTTTTATGAAAATAACGACGAAAGTTTTACCGTTAATACTGTTGAACTACTCGGTAGTAAAAGTACAGTAATACGCATGGTTGCATAGTAGCACACGGTATTGATTATTGATGCTTACGTGAGAAATCACTCAGTTATACTCAATTATTACTACAGTAATTGATGCATCATATCTCTCATATTATTGATTCGATTATTGTCAGTATCATCTGCATTATATGTTATATTATTAAATCAATAATTGAGATGACAAAGTTATTCATATTATTAAATTGCAATATTTACAATGTCTAGAAGTTCTGTCAAGGAGAGGTTTGGTCACCTAATTGCGCGCCAATAAGGAGAAATCCTTATTGGAAAGCCCCCTCTTTCCTGGGAACAACCTGATTGTTAAATATTGTGAGTTGTAATATTAATGATGAATAAGTTCGTGTTGATTAAAGATGAATTTGATAGTTCCATTGTGTTGGGATTATTTGTGTTAGTAGAAATTGACATCTATTCCGATGATAATTGATGTCTGGAGGTTATATTGTTCAATCGTGTATTCGGAGTACTTTTTGTGTCGGAGTACTATTCACGAGTTACTACTCACGAGTTACTATTCATGAGTTACTATTCACGAGTTACTATTCACGAGTTACTATTGTCGAGTTACTATTCACCCGAACAATATATTTCTTTTCGGTCCAAATTATTTTTGGGTATAATATTATTCCATGAGGAGATGTGCTAATTTATCGGACCGTTTGTTGAATTTATAATAGTAATTTAATATGGATTGTTGGTTTAAAGTTTTAATAGTAAATCAATATGGATCGCTGGTTTAAAGTTTTTAAAGTGAATCAGTATTGACCGTTGCTTTAAGTTTTAATATAGACTGTCCGTTTAAAAGTAAATCAATCTGGATCGTTCATAAATTAGTTACTATTCAATCCATTATCCTATAAATAGAAGCTCATTCCTTCATTATTTCTTACGAATTCACTAAAACTCTAGAGAGAGAAATTAAAGAGAGAAAGAAGAAGAGTATTCTGCTACTTCACTACTTCGATATCCAGTTTCTTTTACGGTAAGGGGTATTATTTCCTTTGTATTCATGAAAAGAACTTATGTTATTCCATTCTTTATTATTTTGTTGGAATAACCTGTATATGTGGGCTACCCTATACTTGGTGAAATTCTTCTGTTATTCCATTATTTATTATTCTGTTGGAATAACCTGTATACGCGGGCTACCCTATACTTGGTGAAATTCTTTTGTTATTCCATTCTTTATTACTCTGTTGGAATATCCTGTCTGTGCGTTTTAAGCCGGACCTGGTTCCGTCTTTATTATTCTGTTGGAATATCCTGTCTGTGCATTTTACGTCGGACCTAGTTCCGTCTTTATTATTCTGTTGGAATATCCTGTCTGTGCGTTTTATGCCGGACCTAGTTCCGTCTTTATTATTCTGTTGGAATATCATGTATGTGGGTTTTACGCCGGACCTGGTTCCGTCTTTCTTATTATGTTGGAATATCATGTATGTGCGTTTTACGCCGGACCTGGTTCTGTTATTTATTATTCTGTTGGAATAACCTACCTGTGCAATCTATCACATGTCTGGTGATTTTTTTTATTATTCCATTCTTTATTATACTCAGTTGGTTAAAGTTTTGACTTCTATACTCCATGAAATTAGTGGAATATCCTTGATATTTGTGTTTCATCCAGTATCTTTTCATAGAAATATTCTTCTGAGCATTCTTGAATTTTACTCTACAAGAAGTATCATGTTGACAATTTGGACGTTATTAGTTCCTGGATAAACTAATTCTTGAACTTTTTTTTATTGAATTCTTATATCATTGTCATCATCCTCATGTTTATATTTTTGAAAGTCATCTGTGGCCTGTAGTGCATAGATGGACTTGGTATGATTATGACCAGGGATTATTCGGTATAATCATGACTGTAATGTTACAAATGATGTGGCAAAAGTCCTCATTGGCCCGTAGTGCTTTGATGGACAGTTGTTGGCATGATCATGACCATTGATGAATACACGAATATCCTTGGCCCGTAGTGCATGGATAATTTGTGGTCGTGATACTAATGAATATCCTTGGCCGTAGTGCAGGGATGATGTGGATTATTTATGAAGCTGAGTCTCAGCGATAAAAATGATGAAAAACTTTTTAAATTATAAAAGATAGTAGATTTTATTCTCTACTTGACTCTTTTAATGGAATGCTTATTCCGCTGCAGTTAAACTTGTTGTCTATTGTATTTTATCAGTTTAACATTGTTGAAGGCTAATGATACTTTATCCCTCATTATCTTAATTATAATATTTCTTACTGGGCTAGTGGAGCTCACCCTTTTTTCATTGTTCTCTTCAGGAAATGAGAATGTAGCAGGGGCTAGTCGGGGAACGGAGTGATGGTCCAGATGATAGCATTAGTAGTCCTCACTATTCTATAAAATAGTGTGATAATAATTGTAATGAGAACTTATTCTGAGAGTGGATATTGTCTAGAAGACAATATTTGTATTAAAACTCACAACTCTTGTTGTATATTTAAGATTGTATTTGTATTTTGTACCATGTATTTAGCGACTCAAGATGGGTGATGTATACCTATTTTGGGGGCGTCACAGTGGATAATGTTTAGATGACAATATTCTTATTAAAACTCTTAGATTATGTTTTGTTATATTTTACACGACTGTTGTATAATTAAGTTGTATTTGAATTATGTACCATGTAAGTGGAGACCCAAGATGAGTGATATATACTTATTTTGGGGGCGTCACATAATATATGATCAATAAAGAATCTACCGCTTCTAGTAAAAAAAGTGAAATATCCTATGTGATTCGATAAATGACAACCTAGTAGTCCTTGGCCATGGCAGAATGAAATTAGAAAGGAGATTCTAATTTACATTATTTAGAGTTATGCATTTAAGAGTCGAAATACATATAATTAAATAAAATAAGACTTGACAGTAATTTTATATCTTATATTTAATTGGGATATTTTATGATGGAAGGATTGAATTGTGCGGTAACTATTTACTCAAAGGTTCTTTTATGATTAATGTTAAAATTTATATTATCTAGAAAGTCGTTAATCGCTAGGGAGACTTATCCCTATTGTAGAATAAATATTATTTATTTAAATTAATTAATATTTTAATTTATTTATTTAAATAAGATTAGAACTGTTCTAATTGATTTATTCACAACCGGTTTAATATGGAGAACCTAAAGGGTCACACCATAAAAGGAAGAATAATTATTTAAGAAGTTAATGGCATAATCGTAATAATATGTTAAGTGTATTTAATTTAATCTATGGTGATAGAATAAATTAAATAGTTTAATATTTAATATTTAATATTTAATATTTCGGAAATATTAAATATATAAATTAATAAGAGGAGTCTTATTAATATTATTACAATTATTATTATTTTAATTTCTAAAGAGTTGAAAATTAATTTAATATAAGTACTCTCATTTATTCCTAATAAGATTAGGAGGCTAATTAATTATTCCTAATGAAATTAGGAGACTAATTAATTAAAAGATTTTAATTAATTATTCCTAATAAGATTGGAAGCATAATTAATTAAAGAATTTTAATTAATTAAAATAAAACTCAATTTCTTAGTTGTTAAGGAGGGTTGCCCACATTTATAAATAAAGGGAGTCTTATTATGGGTGAGGGTGATTGATACTTTCGAAAAAAAACACATGAATACGTAATTCCAAAAGTTGGGAGAGTACACCTTTTTCTATGAGAGATAGAAAAACTAGGGTTTTGCCAAATATCCATCTTCTTGAATCTTTCTTCTTCCTTGGTGGATCACCTCTAGAGGCCAAACACTTGGGTGGCTAACATTGATCAAAGGAAGGAACCAAACCCGGTGGATTTAAGTTGAACGCAAAAAGGATTGGAGGTGAACTTGTACCTGAGAAAACTAAAATCTTCAAGGGTATGATTCTCGTTCTTTATCTTTTCGTTTAATTAATAATTGTGCATAAAGGATATATGGTTTGTAAAATTTTAAAACTCTATTTTATCACGTTTCCGCTTATTTTGTGCAATTTGATTGCGTTCATGAATATTACAAACCTAACACAATATTCCCATGAAATGATATTAGATGAATCGCAAAACTTAAGGAAATTCTAATTATTTCAACAATTATAGAAGCAATACTTATCATAGTAAGTTTAAATTTAGGAATATGAAATGAAATAATTTCACTTTCATAATATAGAGTATGAAAAAATATAATATTTTTTACGAGTGTTGAAATAAAATAATATCTTTTACCTTAGTAGAAATTAGATTTGACTGAAATATCAGGTATTATTATGAGAAAATCTTGCACAAAAAGTTACACTCAAAGTATCCTTATACTCAAGAAAAATACTCATAATACTATAGAATAAGAATTTCTGATATTGTAATGGTGTGTTGAGGAAGGAGGGTTACCCCTCTATTTATAACGCAACAGAGGGAGGAAAAATCAAAGTATTCTGCCTAACATTTGCATTATTCTTCCTTGCTTAACTATTCACCTAACTTTCTCATTTTCCTCTCTACCTAACTTCTCCCACTTTCAATGGTTGGGGCCCCTTTGAAACATGGCTTGCAGGCAATTCCATGCCTAACTCTTATTTTTCATATTTGACTGACCACAATTTGTTAATCAAGCTTTGTAGGAGAATAAGCATGCATTCACTTAAGAAATAATGTGCAGAATTCAAAACATGCACGGAAGGAAAAAATAAAAATGATAACCTTCACTCCACTTTTATTCACATGCTAAAAATTATATATTATTATAATAATATTACCATTTAAATTAAAATTGTAAATCTTAATATTATAATAATATAATTGAATGAATATTTTATCGAAGAAAATAATTGCCAAACTTTTAACAAATATTTTATGCTAAATTCCTTTATTTATATCAAAATTGAACCAATATCCACCACATAATAATTATTCATAAATAATATTATAAACTCATAATATTAATAATCAGATCATTCCTAGGAAAAAGGGGGTTTTCCGATAAAGATTTATCCTTATTGGCGCGTAATTATACAACCAACCCCTTTCCTCGACAGAACTTTCTAGACATTGTCAATAATGCTAACTAATAATATGAATAATTGTGTCCTGTCAATTATTGATTTAATAATATAAAATATTGTACAGATGATATTGTGACAATAATTAAATCAATAATATGAGATAATGTACAACAATTATTGTGGCAATTATTGAATGAAACTGAGTGACTTCTTACGTAAAAATCAATAATCCAAAAATATTATGCAATCTCGTGTGTTACTGTGCAACCACACGTATTACTGTACTTTTTATCACCGTGTATTTCAACAGTTAACGGTAAAAGTTTTTTTCTTTATTTTTATAAAAAAGTTATTTTTGTCACTTTCTATATCCGACAGTTATTCTGTTATGTGGTCCACCAATAATTGCGCCGTCGTACGGATATTTCCCGACAAAAAAGAATATTTCCTGACCAAACGAATATTTTATGACCACTTGTTTACTTTGCAAAATTTGTACATTTCACCCATAACTAAAGCATTATATCAAATCAACACCTTATTATTCAAAATAATAATTAGAGAAATTAAATTTTTATTCATAAAAATTTGGGGTCTTACAAAATGCATATGAGATATGTATGAAATTTGAAAGTTGATCTTTGATGATATGTTTGTGAAGTAAATCTCTATGCATGTTATGTGAGAAGTAACATGCGTGGTAAATATTAATTGATTATGAATGCATGAACTGAGTATGTTATTATATGCTATGTTATGCATGAAAACTCTTAGAATGGATGAGATGTCGATCTCACTCTTGCAAATAACCATTTTTATAGGTTAAGGACTCACGGTGAAGATTACGTGCTACTTGATTGATAAAGTTCAATAGTATCAAAGGAGATTGATTTATTTATTTAAATATATGCTCTTAAACCATGTTTACGTTCTAGGAGATGTACATATGATAGTAGTTTATGATGTGTAATACATGTTGAGTTGTAAAGTTGTACTATGTGATGCATAGAGGAATTTGAATCGAGATGTAAAAATTTATACAATAATTCGAATAGAATGAATCATAACATAATTTGATTCAAGGATATGTAATTGATTCAAGTTAAGAAATTAATAAAATATTTTCAAAGGAAATTGATAAAGTTTAAATTATTTCGCATATTTTTATAACATCGAATATGATGTAAGACATAAATGGTAAAAGACCAAGATTTAAAACTTATAAAAGTTTGGGGTCATTATATAGATCCTAAAAATGGAAAGAATTTATTTTCTAAATTGTAATAAGGAAAGTTATATTCATTTAGTTATGAATAAAAGATATAAATAGTTTAACGATAATAGTATCGTGGCAGATTGGATTCGTGGTTCGAAGGGAACCGGATTTGGGGGCGTCACAGGTTGGTATCAAAGCAGTAGGTTATATACTTTAGGTAAGAGTACCTTAGGCTGTAACCTGAGAGAGAAAGATGAAGATTAAAATATATATAAGCGAAGATTCAAAGAAGAACCTTGAAGTATCTAGAGAATGAGAATTCAAGAGTTTCCTAACTCTGGTAATAAAAATGTTAAGATGATGTCTATAAGATGAAGATGACAAAGATAATAAGAATGAACTCAAATGGATTTTAGTTGATAATGGGAAGGAACCCTAAGGTAAACCGATGATCACGACGTGATCGGATTGAGCTATGAAATGATAAATAGTCTGTAACGACTAAGTGGCTATAGCTTGATGCTATAAGAGAGGGTACTATGAAATGGTACGAGATGAACTCATGAGGAGTTGTATATGATGTAATATAGAGAATTCGTAATGATCAAAGAGCAAGTTAAAAGTGAGATAGAGTTAAGTGGGATTTCATTTGAGGACTCATGTTAATAGCTAAGTTGTATAATTCCTTGTACGGGTGGGTAAATTATATTTGGTTTGAGAACCACTTAGCTTCCTATATTGATATAGTGGTTGAGTTGAACAATTCCTTGTATAAGAAGGGGATTGTGTTTGGTTCGATAACAACTTAGCTTCTTACACTGATAATCATTGAAATGTTGGTGTCGCGCTATCGATATACATATAGCGAAAAGGTGATTCTTTTCTCATATTTGTATTTGATAGTTAGAGGCTATTAAGAGTAAGTTAAAGAATATCAAGAATAGGCGTGAGTTCTTAAAACTCATGCTGATGGTATGTTTGTGACTCACAGTCATATGCATGTTTTTGAGCCCCTAAGCATATAGACAGTCCCTGATTGGTTCTTGGACTATGTATTGCTAGGACAAGCTGCTAAACTCATATTACTGTGGTAAATTACTGAACTTCCAAGGTGTGGTAAGTTCGATGAACTATATCGGTTATATATATGTTATATATTATGAATTTAGAAATTTTGGTATAGTGAGAATTGATGGTGTTAAATATCGATAGAATGAAGCGATGGAGAAGAGATTGAAGTTGATGGAGAAACATGGATTTTCTAAATCTTCTAGCTCTAATAGATTTTCAAAATTTATTGACTTCGTGCTGATGTTTGCACTTATGTTTTCTTGAAAAACATTGGATCATGTGATCGAACCAATGATGTTTAAAAATAATACCGTTATTCACATGTCTATGTTAATTGTTTCGGCTAAAACAAAAATGATTTAAAAATTTTCAAAATGTATTTATGACCATGTGCATCATTTGATATGGTGTAAAAAGTGGTAAATGATGGAGTCATCAATGCAGTCAAACCTAGTGTTGGTTGTGATCGAAAGATCATCAGTCCACTATGGTATGATGTAATATGACAAAGTCACATAATGGCGGAATCCTCAACGTACTACTAATTTGGTACGGTATCATGACGTCATAATAGAATTTTTGGTTTTCTTTTAAATTATAAAGAAGGTCAATTAAGTTGGCTAAATTATTTCGATTGATGTCCGAGTTGTTGATAAAAGTCTAAGCTATTTAATTCGGCTAGACGATTGTTGAAAAATATTTGTAGAATTCAAGCATTCTTGAGTATTTATGCAAAACCAAATTGCTCTGGTGCAGATTCAGATGATGAAAGGCTGAGGTAAACAACCCTATAAAGGGGACATGTTTTCGGAGACAATGGTTCCGAGTGTAACGCATATAGTCGTTACGATGTGCTACGTTTGTACACAGCGTAGTGGTACGATAGGTTGATCACCTAGAGTACTTGTACAGGGTGTTTACAGTCTTTGTGATTGATAAACATTTTGTGGAAAAGGGTTTATAGTTGGAGGATTTTATTAAAGTACTAGTAAACCTAGAGAAGAGTTCACGGTCTTGTGACCCCTCAGCATAATTTGGAATCTAAGATTATTCATACTACTTCCCAATTATTAAATGATTATGGAAGATTCTTATTCTTTTGAAGGGTGAATGTAGTAAGGAGAATATTCCTTAGAAAGAAGGAAGTGGTAGAATACGACATGCAATAATGAATGAATCGTATAAGCTATAGTAATTCCAAGAAAAAGAATAAAATTCTAAAAGAGAAAAGATGAAGTTATTTAAAAAAATATGTAATCTTCAGAAAGGACCGAGTATAGAGATTTCAATGACTCCGAGGATGGAATCCTTATAAGGGGGAGAGGATGTGATAACCCGAATTTTCAGAAATTAATAAAATAAGAATTTAATAAATAAAATTCTTATTATAAGATATGTCAGGTTTGAAGAAGAATATATATGTGTTATATTTTGATTTTTGTGTTATTGGTGGAAAGAAACCCACAAATGAGATTTTATAGTTGGATAAATTATTAAGAAAAGATAGAGTTTTAAAACTTGAAGTTGATTTTTAAATTATTAAAGAAAATAGTAATTGATGATGTGAAATCAAAGAGGGAATTGATGTTAGACGAGTTAACACTTAAAGAAACATGTTCAAAGTATTTAGAAATGAAGGTTCTATTTCTACTAATACAAAACTTGTCTGCCTCTAGAATTGAGGTGGCGCAGTTGCGCCACTTTTAATCTTATGACCAGCACAGCTACGCCGGTCTATAAAAGGTTCTGAGAAAGATTGTGAAACTTGAATTTCAATGCATGTATATGGTTAATAAAAATATTAATGGATGATTAAGTTGTCCATGAATGGATTAAGTCAACAAATCATGCTTTGAATACGCGTTAGTTTATTAACCTAGAATGAATGTTGGTTAATCCAGTTATATTATGAAATATTATATTATAAAGCCTTTGTGGTAGTGGCATGATAATAAATGAGAAAGAGTTTATTCACTTACATAAGACGGTGAATTAATATATGTGTTTAGTACAAGATGATGAAAGAAATATGTTAATTAATATTTGATATTTTAATATATTCCATAGTATGGTAATATAGAAAATGGTTTATATTTGAAAGATAAGTGATTAATAAAAGAAGAGAACAAATATAATTATAAGTAATTGTTGGTTATAGATTGATGCATTAAGTTAATATTTTATGTGGTGGCTAAAGAAAATTATTTTGGAACAACTTATGGAAGAAATGGAATGGAAGAATATTATTATATAAATTAGTGTGGTACATACTAATTATTGTAAGGAAATGACTATTTGGATAAGGGTGTTATGAGTATAAGTTCATAGTATATAATTATTTAAGGTAATTAAATAGTTTAATATTAAGGTAAATTGTGGCACCTAAGCTTCACATTAAATGAATATTGAATAAAGTGGAAATGGGAAAAAAAAAGCCAAACATGGCCTAGACCCTTGATATTATACTGTTGAGATAATGAGCTTGAGTTATATAACTCTAGTAAGTGGGATAACTGAGCCTTGTGTGGCATGAGTATTAAAGTTAAATCAGACTAAAGGTTTATCTAGAATTATTAAAATAGAATTAATATAAAGATAATAGATGATTGATAATAATCATTGTGATATTAAAGTGTGATAGGGGATAATGGGTTGAGAGTACCCCAAATGATGTATATTTAGCCCAATGTACATGGGATATAAGATTATATATTGGAGTATATATGTTTACTTCGTACATGTGGATAGGTACATATATATGTGTGTATATGTACCCATAACTTAATTTAATATAGTAATGTTAAGTCATTATAAATGATTTAATAGGCCCAAAAGGAATTAACTTTAGTATGATGGGGATCATTTTAGTGATAAATTAAGGAGTAATATAGCTTGTCCCATAATCATTGTCCCTAATTATATCATCCGTGTAATAGGCCAATGGCCTACTCCTCTATGTAGCTTAAACTCAGTGATGATGATGATGGCTTTCTAAAGCAAATAATGAAAAGAGGAATGGAGGAAGAGGGAATTGGTGAACAACCCCTCAATACCTAATGGCTTCTTCTTCTTCCCTTTAGTTTAAATCAATGGGCAAAGTATTGTGTGGTCAATAATTTCTCTATAAATAGAGACTCCTCCTTCTCATTCACGTTTGTTGAGTTGTCTGAGAAAATTAGATATGGAAGGTTAGTAGAATTGAGAGCAATGGCAGGATTAAAGAGCTATAGTTAGCACATTCAACCAATTAAGAGGTAATGTTACTGACATTAATGGTCTTGAGTTCTAAGTTTTGTAATTTCTTAGTAATGACAAGAAATAATTTTTAAATAAGTCAAAAATTGATGACTAAAACTTGTTGCAATCTATAAATTGCTGTTAGATGTTGTTAATTTGGTTAAATACGAAAACAATTGAGGTTCAATGGATCAATTTGGTCCAGAAATGAATCTGTGGTGATGAAATTAAGTAAACATGTTAAAAGATGGAAAAATAGCATGAACTTAGAATTTGAGTTACAAAGTGGTTTTTTATGTGACTTGAGAATTGGTAGCATGTTAGTTGAGCATTATATACATGTATGAAAGCAATTTAGTTGATTTTAAGCATGATAATTAAAGAATTTTTCATTTGGATTTGGTTTCTACAGAAGCAAAGCCATTCCTGGAACCATCCAGGAAGGGCGCAGTTGCGCCCATTATTTAGGCCATTCCAGCACAGCTGCGCCAGATGCAGTGTCTGAGAATGCTATGGGGCAGCGCAGCTGCTCCACTCCCATAGTATAATATAGCAGCTGTGCCATGCACTGAAATGATATGCTGACTTTTAGTTATTCCAAGCATGATGGTTTGACTTTGTTATGAATAACAATAAGTATTATATGTGGGTTAAAGCAGTCTTACTTATAATGAATGTGCATTATCATGATTTAGTATAGTTCTAAAAGAAACTTAAAGATTTTGAAAACAAACCTTGACGAACTTTAAGTCATTTGAGTTCTGATTTTGTAGTATGAGTATATGGTTGAGTCATGCGAGTATAAAATGTGATTTTAAGTTAACTCGCATAAGATAACTTGTATAGCTTGGATAATATGTGTTTTCAAAGAGAAATTCAAGTTTTGAAAACTAATATTCATGAGCATGGTGCCACTTACATTTTTAACCTTGTACGCAAGTGTAGAAACATGCACCAATGAGTATGACATATGATTCAAAGTTGCCTTGCATGATTAGGTTGGCATGACATGGATTTTGAGAATAAAATTTAGAAGTTTTGAAACTAAGATGGACAAACATTAAGTACTTGTGTTCTAACCTTATGTTCAAGCATGATAAGGCTTTTATGCCTCTAGGCATGAGTGGTACGTGCACTTAATTAGGTAGACGTAATATGAACTATGCATGTCCTAAAGTAAGTTATCAAGTGATAAACCATGCTAGTCATATGATTACATATAAGCATGCGAATTAAAAGTTGTTTAACATCGTTGGTGGTTATATAGTTAGACCCTTGTTGCATGAACTCGCTTAGCCATGAAATGAATGACAATGAACCTAGAAAGTGTAAAATAACTTAAGGTAAACACATGAGGCACCAAACTCGGACCAAGACCTCTTAATGTGCGTATGTGTTATGTGTTAGCATGGTAAGTATTGAGGTATAAACTGGGAAATAAAGTTTCCAATCTGGTCTGGCCAGGGGACGGCGCAGCTGCGCCCATCCTATGCCTAACTGCAGCACAGCTGTGCTGCAGGACAGTGTTGTTTAACTATTTCAAATTGTAATCTGAACTTTTAAGCATATGTGTAGTAATGTCTTAAGCTTCAATACTTGACCTAAGTGATGTTTTAAGTATGTGAGCAAGTAATGGTTATATAAAACCCAGATTTGTTAAGTTTTAATAAGAATTTCAAAACGAAAGAACAATGCGGATCAAGCATCTATGAGCTTTAAATGTGTAAGGAACACATAGCTAGTAAAGTGTGAGATAAAGGTGTATGAATGTTGATGTCAAGTATGTGTGACTACGGTATACTTATACATACCTAACTATACTAAGAGTACGATAAGAAAGTGAAATGAATGTCTTAAGAACTGAATTAGAAAATAATGTAACAATTGTTATTACATTGAGAATATAAGGAAATGTATGACTCATGGGTACGAATCCATGATTATACAATTGTGTAGGAATACATGAAGTGGAGATACCTATAAGCTATTAAGTTGTAGTTGATAAATATATGAGCCAAGCAAGTCTTTCAATTCTTATTTGATATATAAATTTAATAACAGTTAGTTGAGCGATATTATGCTATGAGAATGTGATGCATATATATAAAATGCATATGAGATATGTATGAATTTGAAAATGGATCTTTGATGATATGCTTGTGAAGTAAATCTCTATGCCTGTTATGTGAGAAGTAACATGCGTAGTAAATATTAATTGATTATGAATGCATGAACTGGGTATGTTATTATATGTTATGTGATGCATGAAAACTGTTAGAATTGCTGAGCTGTCGAGCTTGCAAATAACCATTTTTGCAGGTGAAGGACTCACGGTAAATGTGACGTCCCCAAAATAGGTATACATCACCCATCTCGAGTCACCAAATACATGATACTAAATTCAAATACAACTTGATTATACAACAATCGTGTAAAATATGACAAAATACATGATGTGAGTTTTAATACAAATATTGTCATCTAGACAATATCCACACTATTTAACAGAATAGTGAGGACTACTAAGACACCATCTCGGACCATCACTCCGTTCCTCGACTAGTCCCGGCTACGTTCTCGTTTCTTGAAGAGAACAGTGAAAGAAAGGGTGAGCTCAACTAGCCCAGTAAGAAATATTATAACTAAGATAATGCAGAATAAATTATCATTAGTCCTCAACAGTGTTAAACTGATAAAATACAATAGACATCAAGTTTAACTGCAGCGGAACATGCAATCCATTAAAAGAGTCGAGTAGAAAATAAAATCTCCTATTTTTTATGATTTAAAAAGCTTTTTCATCACTTTTATCGCTGAGACTCAGCTTAATAAATAATCCACATCATCCCTGCACTACGGCCAAGGATATTCATTAGGGTCACGACCACAAATTATCCAAGCACTACGGGCCAAGGATATTTGTGTATTCATCAATGGTCATGATCATGCCAATAACTGTCCATCAATGCACTTCGGGCCAATAAGGACTTTTACCACATCATTTGTAACATTACGGTCATGATTTCACCGTATAATCCCTGGTCATAATCATACCAAGTCCATTTATGCACTACAGGCCACAGATGACTTTCAAAAATAATATAAACATAAGAATGATGACAAAGATATAAGAATTCAATAAAACAAGTTCAAGAATTAATTTATTCAGGAACTACTAACGTTCAAATTGTCAACATGATACTTCTTTATAAAGTAAAATTCAAGAATGCTCAGAAGAATATTTCCATGAAAAGATACTGGATGAAGCGCAAATATCAAGAATATTCCACTAATTTCATGGAGTGTAGAAGTCAAAACTTTAACCAACTGAGTATAATAAAGAATGGAATAACAAAAGAAATCACCATGCATGCGGTACTTCGCATAGACAGGTTATTCCATCAGAATAATAAATAATGGAACCAGGTCAGGCGTAATATGCACCGACAAGATATTCCAACAGAATAATAAAGAATGGAATACAATAGAAATCACCATGCATGCAGTACTTCGCATAGATAGGTTATTCCAACAGAATACTAAATGACGGAACCAGGTAAAGTGAAATTCACACCAACAGGATGTTCCAATAGAATAATAAAGACGGAACCAGGTCTGGCATAAAGCACAGAGAGGATATTCCAACAGAATAATAAAGACGAAACCAGGTCTGACGTAAAGCACAGACAGGATATTCCAACAGAATAATAAAGAATGGAATACAGAAGAATTTCACCAAGTATAGGGCAGCCCGCATATACAGGTTATTCCAATAGAATAATAAAGATGGAATAATAGAAGTTCTCTTCATGAATACAAAAGAAATAATACCCCTTACCGTAAAAGAAACTTGATATCAGAGTAGTGTAGTAGCAGAATACTTTTCTTCTTTCTCTCTATAGTTTCTCTCTCTAGAGTTTCAGTGAATTCGTAAGAAATAATGAAGGAATGAGCTTCTATTTATAGAAGAATGGAATGAATAGTAACCAATCCATGAACGGTCCAGATTAATTTACTTTAATCGGATGGTCCATATTTAAAGCAAAATCTTTTAAATAAAATATAATATATTCTATTTATAATCTAATAAAACGAATAACTTTTAAAAAGATTTTACTATGCAAGCACTATCCAAATACTATGCATAATAAAATATAATATAATCTAATTATTGTCTAATAAAACAGATAACTTTATAAAAGTATTCTGTTTTATATAAAAAAAATTTATTATTAGCCTAATAAAACGAATAACTTTATAAAAGTATTCTGTTTAATATAAAAAGTTTTTCTGTTTTATTACGTTAATAATACGAATAAAACAAAACGTCATCATCATTATTATTATTCACACTATTAATCGATCAGGTCGTTCCCAGGAAAGAGAGGGCTTTCCAATAAGGATTTCTCCCTATTGGCAGGCAATTAGGTGACCAAACCTCTCCTTGGCAAAACTTCTAGACATCGTTAATAATGCAAATAATAATATTAACAACTTCGTCATCTCAATTATTGATTTAATAACATATAAAATATCAATAATAATTGAATCAAACTGAGTGACTTCTCACATAAGCATTAATAATCAATATCATGTGCTACTATGCAACCACACGTATTACTGTACTTTTACTACCGAGTATTTCAACAGTATCAACGGTAAAACTTCCGCCGTTATTTTCATAAAAATATTTTTGTCGTTTTTTCAATCCGACAATAATTCTGTTGTGGGGTCCACTAATGATTGTGTCTTCGTACGAATATTCCCTGACCAATGGAATATTATATAACAACTTCCGTACTTTGCAAAATTTATAAATATTACCCACAACTGTAACATTATATCAAATTTATTCCATAATATTCAAAAATGATATTTATAGAAAATTCATTTTTATTCATAAAAGTTGGGGTCTTACAGTAAAGATTGCGTGCTACTTGATTGATAGAGTTAAATATATGCTCTTGAACCATGTTTAAGTTCTAGGAGATGTCTATGATAGTAGTTTAGTATGTGTAATACATGTTGAGTTGTAGAGTTATACTATGTGATGCATAGAGGAATTCGAATCGAGATGTAAAAATTTATACAATAATTCGAATATAATGAATCAGAATATAATTTGATTCAAGGATATGTAATTGATTCAAGTTAAGAAATCAATAAAAGATTTTCAAAGGAGATTGATAAAGTTTAAATTATTCCGCATATTTTTTAACATCGAATATGATGTAAGACAGGAATGGTAAATGACCATGATTTGAAACTTTTAAAATGTTTGGGGTCATTATACAAATCCTGAAAATGGAAAGAATTTATATTTTAAATTGTAATAAGCAAAGTTATATTCATTTAATTATGAATAAAAGATATAAATAGTTTGACGATAATAGTATCGTGGCGGACTAGATCCGAGGTTCGAAGAGACCCGAATTTGGGGGCGTCACAATAGAGATGAGTTAAGGATAGGACAAGAGAAAGCCGATCGCATAAGGATATAATCTTAGAATATTTGAATATAGTCCTAATCATAAAGAATCTCTAGAATGGCTATATAAAGGCCAAAATTACAATAATACTCTACTTGACCATAAAGAATAAGTTAGTTCGCAGAGTAACCAAGATTTCATAGAGCAAAAGCCAAAGTGAACCAATATTTTAAAGAGACAACAAGATCATAGAGTTGCCTTCGACATCATAGAGCTGTTAAACCATTCAGAGAATAAAGAGAAGTTTGTCAAGTCTTCCCAAGCACTGTGAAGTATTATTTCGTAGAGCAAATCATATATCATATTGTAGAGCAGATAGTAGAGTAGAAGTAAAGTCATAATCGTAGAGCAAAAATAAACTAAAGCTCAACTCTACGATTCTCATCACTCAACTATAATCAAAATTCGTAGAGCATAGTCACATCTGACAAAAAAGACTAACAATGGAACGTTTTCAAGTTGAAGGTCTCGAGGCTTCCAACAGTGTACCTTGAATAAGATTAAAGATCGGATCATTATGTAACGCCTCGAATTTTATGAAATAAAAATTTCAATTTTTTTATAATTATTAATCAGTAATTAGTTAAATTGATAAAATGTACTTAAGGGTGATATTTGAAACTTTTGAAAAGTAAGAAAGTTGTCATAAAATATTCGTTTGTTCGGGGAATATTCTTTTTGTCGGGTAAAATCCGTACGACGACGCAATCATTGGTGGACCACATAACAGAATAACTGTCAGATATAAATAGAAAGCGACAGAAATATCCTTTTTATAAAAATAACGGCAAAACTTTTACCGTTAACTGTTGAAATACCTCGTGATAAAAATACAGTAATACGTGTGGTTTCACAGTAGCACACGGTATTGCACAGTATTTCTGATTATGGATTCTTACGTAAAAAATCACTCAGTTTTATTCAATAATTGCCACAGTAATTGTTACATAGTATCTCATATTATTGATTCAATTATTGTCACAGTATCATCTGCATAATATTTTATATTATTAAATCAATAATTGACATAGCACAATTATTCATATTATTAATTAGTATTATTGGCAATGTTTAGAAAATTTTGTCGAGGAAATGGGTTAAGTTATTTAATTGCGCGCCAATAAGGATAAATCTTTATCGAAAAGCCCCCTTTTTCCTGTGAATGATCTTGTTGTTAATATTGTAAGCTTATAATATTATTTATGAATAATTATTATGTGGTGGATATTGGTTCAATTTTGATATAAATGAAGGAATTTAGCATGAAATATTTGTTGAAAGTTTGGCAATTATTTTCTCCAATAAAATATTCATTCAAATATATTATTATAATATTACATTATAATAATATGATAATTGTGAGATCCTAAATTTTATGAAATAAAAGTATTCAATTTTTTTATTTTGGTAAATAGTTAAATTGACAAAAGGTTAAAGTTAAGGGTGATATGTGAAAAAATTTCAAAGTAAGCAAACTGTCATAAAACGTGCAATTATCGAAACTATATTTTCTTATAAATAGAAGTTCATTCTTCCTTCATTTTTTACCAATTCACTAAGTCTCACAAAATCAATTATAGAGATAAAAGCTATAGAGAGAGAAGCTATAGAGAGAAAGAAGATGAGTAGTCTGCTACTTTACTACTCCAGTATCCAGTCTTCTTCTAAAGTAAGGGTTATTATTTTTTTATATTCTGAAGAGATATTATTTTTCGTATTCGTATGAATATTATTATCGTTCAATATTCATTATATTCGTTTAATATTCGTAAGGAATATTAATTTCGTTCAACCGTTGTAAGTAAGGGGTTTCTGCCAAGGGCAGTTTCAGAATTTTTTTGACCCTCAAGAATTCTAGAAAAATTTGAAATGATAATTTGATGAGTTTTCTAGATTGTGTCCAAAAATGGCGATTTTTGGATGTATAGATTAGGAGTTTTGAATTTTATGAGAAAAGACTATTTTAAAAGTAAACCCTTATAACTCCTTGTAGTTAACTCCAAAATTGGTAAAATTTTTATTGGGAGTACATCTATATAACATTAGTATACCCTGTAAATTTCAGAATTTTTGGACAAAAGTACAGTTTATGATAAATGTCTAAATATTCGGCAGTTTTGGCCATGTGAAAAATATTAAATGAATTTTGAAAATTCTGAGAAAAATATATGTTCAATATGGGACTATATTCTGCTAAATCACAGAAGAGAAAAAATTTTTGTACTGATTTGATATTTTTTATGAAAATAGACTAGTTATGAGTAAATAAATTAAATATGTTATGTGAAGTAAGAAAATTAGGAAATAGAATTTTATGGCTTGAGAATCCTATATAAGGTATATGCAGATTTTTTATGAGAGTTTTGGTTGTTGGTGATGAAATCTTTTGAGTTTGGCATTTTATGATGAGTAAATGTATTAATTAGAAAAGTGTAAACAATTATTTTAAGTTTAAGAAATGATTAAAATATTGAGGTAATATTAATAATATTAGATATGAGATTATTAAGTGATTTATAACATTTGGATTAAGGTGTTATAAATATTGACATGGATTTTATTGTGAAACTTTATCTTTTTGTGCTGGGGTTACTATTCACGTATACAACACTATTCGTGTATACAGCAATATTCATGTATATGGCACTATTTGCGTATATGACATTATTTATGTATACGGTACTATGTTCGAATACGGAGTACTATTTACGAGTTACTATTCATAAGTTACTATTTATGAGTTACTATTCGTGAGTTACTATTCATGAGTTACTATTCACGGGGTACTATTTATCTGAAAAATATATTTCTTTTCTGTCCAAATTATTTTTGGTACATGAATATTATTCTTGAATTTTACTCCACAAAGCAGTATCATGTTGACAATTTGGATATTTTTAAACTCTGGATAAATTTAAAGTCTTTAATATTTATCCTTGACTTTGTTTGATTAATGCTTATATCATTGTCATCTTCCTCATGCTTATATTGTGATGAAAGTCATCTTTGGTTTACGTGCATAGATGGACTATTGATTATTGATTTTACAGTTGTATATCTTTGGCTTATGTGCAAAGATGGATTGTTGCTTATTGGTTTTACAGTTGTATATCTTTGTCTTATGTTCAAAGATGGACTGTTGATTATTAGTTTTACAGTTGTATATCTTTGGCTTACGTGCATAGATGAACTGTTGATTGGTATGATTATGATCAGGGATCATTCGGTATAATCATGACCCGTAATGTTACAAATAATGTGGTAAAAGTCCTCATTGGCCCGTAGTGCATTGATGGACAGTTGTTGGTATGATTATGACCAGGGATTATTTGGTATAATCATGACCATTGATGATTACGTGAATATCTTTGGCCAGTAGTGCAGGGATGATTCGATGATGTGGTTTATTTATTAAGCTGAGTCTCAGCGATAAAGTTGATGAAAAACTTTTTAAATCATAGAAGATAGTAGATATCATGCTCTACTTGACTCTTCTAATGGATTGTTTATTCCGCTGCAGTTATTGATCTAAAACTTGTTGTTTATTATATTCTATCAGTTTTTATACTGTTGAAGGCTAAGGATAATTTATTATGTATTATCTTAGTCATAATATTTCTTACTGGGTTAGTTGAGCTCACCCTTTTGCTTTCATTGTTCTCTTCAGAAAATGAGAATATAGCTAGGACGAGTCAGAAAATGGAGTGATGGTCCAGGATAAGTGGCTTTAGTAGTCCTCACTATTTTTATAAAATAGAGTGATAATAATTGTAATGAGGACTCCATTGAGAGTGGATATTGTCTAGAAGGCAATATTCTTGTTTAAACTCTCAACTATGTTTTGTCGTATATTTTACACGACAGTTGTATAAAAGAAGTTTATAGTTGTATTATGTAGTGTGTATCTGGCGACTCAAGATGGATAATGTATACCTGTTTTGGGGGCGTCACAATAATATAATAATATATTTTTTTATAATTTAAATGGTAATATTATTATTTTAATAATATATAATTTCCAACATGTGAATAAAAGTGGAGTAAAGGTTATCATTTTGATTTTGAATTCTTCCGTGCACCTTTTTCTCTTCTGTGTATTTTTCCTAAGTTGGTTGGTGGTTGATTTGGTTTCCTGCAAACTTGTTTTCAAAGAGTGGACCCCAACATTGGAAAAATAAGGAATTAGGCAGAAGTTAGGCATGAAAAGTTAGGCTCAACAGTTTGTTTTCTCCCTCCATTGCACTATAAATAGGGGGTAACCCCTCCTTCCTAAAATACACCTTCAATATCAAAAATTCTCATGCTATAGTATTTTGAGTATTTCTCTCGAGTATAATGATACTTTGAGTGTAGCTTTTTGTTCAAGATTTTCTTAGAATAATATCTGATATTCCAGTCAAATCAAATTTCTACTAAGGTAAAGGTTATTATTTTATTACAATACTCGTAAGAAATATTATTTTCTTTCATATTCCATATTATGAAAGTGAAATTATTCATTTCATATTCCTAAATTTAAACTTACTATGGTAATTATTGCTTCTATAATTTCTAAAATGATTAGAAATTTCTTATTAAATTTTAAATTTTTTATGTCTGGGTATTATTCATAGGGTACTATTTATGGGCACTATTTATACATACGGCACTATTCATATAGTACTATTCATAAGTACTATTCATAACAGAATTTAATTTTCTTTTCTGTCCAAATTATTTTTGATACGTGAAAATTATTCTTGAATTTTACTTCACAAATAGTTATCATGTTGACAATTTGGACATATTTGAACTCGGGATAAATTGAATTAGAATTCTCTAATATTTATCATTTATCTCACTTGATTGAATCTTTATATCATTGTTATCATCCTCATGCTTATACTGGAAGTCATCTTTGGCCCGTAGTGCAAAGATGGACTGTTGATTGGTATGATTACGACCAAGAATTGTGTGTTGGTATAATCATAACCTTTAATGTTATAGATAAGGTTTGTGGTGAAAGTCCTCTTTGGCCTGTAGTGCATAGATGAACAGGTGTGTGGCATGATCATGACCACCAATAATGTTTTATCCCTGTAACATCAATCAATAATTTCTGTCCATAATCATATGAATAACTCATAATCATAATTGTGATTCTAAATTTCTCTTCGCACCCAGGACGAAGATAATTCTCATCGCCTATATTCACCTGAAACATCAAAAATCGTGGTTATACCAAATCACAATTCCTGCTCATAATCATACTAATAAATTCATATTTGCATTACGGCCAAAGATATTCATTAACAATTCATCTTTGCACTACAGGTCAAAGACATACAACTGTATTTTAGAAGAGTCAAGTAGAGCATGATATCTACTATCTTTTACGAATTAAAAGTGTATAATCAATATTTTATCGCTGAGACTCAGCTTAATAAATAATCCACATCAACGAATCATCCCTGCACTACGGCCAAGGATATTCATGTAATCATCAATGGTCATGATTGTACCGAATAATCACTGGTTATAATCATACCAATAACTGTTCATCAATGCACTACGGGCCAATGAGGACTTTTACCACATCATGTATAACATTACAGGTCATGATTATACCGAATGATCCCTGGTCATAATCATACCGATAAACAGTTCATCTATGCACATAAGCCAAAGATCCTCATCAATCAATAGTTCATCTTTGCACGTAAGCCAAAGATATACAACTGTAAAACCAATAATCAACAGTCCATCTTTGCACGTAAGCCAAAGATATACAATTGTAAAACCACTAATCAACAGTCCATCTTTGCACGTAAGCCAAAGATATACAACTGTAAAACCAATAATCAACAGTCCATCTTTGCACGTAAGCCAAAAATGACTTTCATCATAATATAAGTATGAGGATGGTGACAATGATATAAGCATTAATCAAACGAAATCAAAGATAAATATTAAAGACTTTAAATTTATCCAGTATTTAAAAATATCCAAATTTTCAACATGATACTGCTTTGTGGAGTAAAATTCAAGAATAATATTCACGTACCAAAAATAATTTGGACAGAAAAGAAATATATTTTTTGGGTAAATAGTACCCCGCAATAGTACCCTATGAATAGTACTTCAGAAATAGTACCTCGTGAATAATACTCCGGCATGAAAAGTACCCCAAATACTAGAGTGAATAATATTCGGGTGAATAGTAATTTGGGTAAATAGTAACCCGTGAATAGTAACTCGTGAATATTACTCCGAAACGAAAAGTACCCCGAATACCCGAGTGAATTATACTAGAGTGAATAGTAACTGGGTGAATAGTAACTCATAAAAAAAATACCAAAGAAAATGATATCTCATACGAGTATAATAAAATATACGAGACTGCAAATTGATTTTCACCTGCCATGCGGTAATCCACGTAGACAGATCATTTCCATAATTTAATAAAGAATTAATATAAAGGATCATTTACCATGCATGAAGTAATCCACATAGACAGATTATTCCAACAGAATAATAAAGAATGGAATAACAAAAGAATTCACCATGCATGCGATAGACCGCACAGACAAGTTATTCCCAATAGAATAATAAAGATGGAACCAGGTCATGCGTAATCCGCACAGACAGGATATTCCAACAGAATAAAAAAATAGGTCATGCGTAATCCGCATATACAGGATATTTCAACAGAATAATAAAGAATGGAATAACAACAGAATTCACCAGGTATGCGATAGACTGCACAAACAGGTTATTCCAACAGAATAATAAAGAATGGAATAACAGAAGAATTTCACCATGTATGCGGTACTTCGCATAGACAGATTATTCCAACATAATAATAAAGAATGGAATAACAACTCTTACAAGTATTGAAAGAAAATAATTATCTTCATGAATACAAAAGAATAATACCCCTTACTATAATAATAATATCCATTACCTCAGAAGAAGACTGGATACTGGAATAGTGAAGTAGCAGACTTCGTTTCTTCTTTCTCTCTATAGCTTCTCTCTCTATAATTTCTCTCTATAATAATTGCTCTATAGCTTTAGTGAATTGGTGAAAAATAATGAAGGAATGAGCTTCTATTTATAGGAAAATATAGTTTCGATAATTGCACGTTTTGGGGCTCGAAATATTACAATATAATACCTTCCTCTTTTTCTTCATTTTTAATTTGGTCCTGCAAGTATTATCAAACTTGCACCACCTCCCCTAATATTAAATCATGTGAATCAATAGTAAATCATGTGAATCAATAGTAAATCATGTGACTCAATAGTTCTAAACATGTGAAAAAAATAATTATAGTATAGTACATTCATTTATACCTCCATTTTTAACTTAGTCATGCAAGTATTATCAATCTTGCACCAATTTCCCTAATAGTAAATCATGTGAATCAATAGTACACATATATGAACACATGGTTATAAGCATGTGAATTAATAGCAATTAATTGCTCATTTATCTGGTTAATTACCCGATTGGTCAATATAACCTCCAGACATCTATTATTATCGAAATAAATATCGATTTTCATTAACACTAATAATTCTAACACAATAGAACTATCAATTTCATTTTTAATCAACACGAACTTATTCATCATTAATATTATAATTCACAAAATTTAACAGTCAGGTCATTCCCAGGAAAGAGGGGGCTTTTCGATAAAGATTTCTCCTTACTGGCGCGCAATTAGGTGACCAAACCTCTCCTTGACAGAACTTCTAGACATTGTCAATATTGTAAATAATAAAATAAATAACTTTGTCGTCTCAAATATTGATTTAATAATATAAAATATTATCAAGATGATATTGTGATAATAATTGAATCAATAATATGAGAGATATGATGCAGCAATTACTGTAGTAATAATTGAGTATAACTGAGTGACTTCTTATGTAAGCATCAATAATCAATACCGTGTGCTACTATAAAACCACGTGTATTACTGTACTTTTACTACCAGATAGTTTAACAGTTTTAACGGTAACACTTTCGCCGTTATTTTTATAAAAAGATAATTCTGTCGTTTTCTTACTACGACAATACTTCTGTTGTGGGGCCCACCAATGATTATGCCGTCGTACGAATATTCCCTATGAAAACGAATATTCTCTGACCAATCGAATATTCCCCGACACAACGAATAACAACTTGCTTACTTTATAAAATTTTTAAATATCACCCTTAAATTTAACCCTTTCTCAATTTAACCATTTACTAAATAAAATAATAATTATAAGAAAATTGAATACTTTCATTTCATAAAATTTGGGATCTCACATCAGCTACATTCTCATTTTCTGAATAGAACAATGAAAGCAAAAGGTGATCTCAACTAGCCCAATAAATAATATTATGACTAAGATAATGCAGAATAAATTATCGTTAGCCTTGAACAATGTTAAACTGATAGAATATAATAGACAGCGAGTTTAACTGTAGCGGAATAAACAATCCATTAAAAGAGTCAAGTAGAGCATAATATCTACTATATTTTATTATTTAAAAGTTTATCATCAATTTTATCGCTGAAACTCAGCTCAATAAATAATCCACATCACTGAATTATCCATGCACTATGAGCCAAGGATATTCATTATTAATATCACATCCACGAATCATCCATGCACTACAGGCCAAGGATATTCGTTATTATCACCAGTGATCGTGATCATGTCAAATAATAATTCATCTTTGCATCATTGTCCGAAGAGAACCCATGATCATGATCATACCAACAACTGTCCATCAATGCACTACGGGCCAATGAGGAATTTTATCACATCATTTGTAACATTACAGGTCATGATTATATCGATACATAGTCATAATCATACCAATCAACAGTCCATCTATGCACTACGGGCCAAAGATGACTTTCAAACTAATTAAAACACCTATGAATCATTCTTAATATATTTAACAACGATATATCATGTAGTAACAAAGTATTCTATTATTATATCATAATTATTTACAAATTAAATATTGAAACATAAGTAAATTATATTAAGTCGGAGCAATTTGAATTAATATTCACAACATAAACAGCATAATTATTATAATATATACATCTATAGTAAAATATACAATCGAAATAATTAAATAGGATTAACTTATAAAGAGACATAAAGATAGTATTTTATGAGTGCTTAGTATAAAGAGCATTATTTTTAATATTTTATTTTTTTTATATATGATGTGTATAAATAAATAAATTTCACAAATTAACTTACTATTGGTATTAGAATGATTACAACATTTTCTTAAAAAAAGAAAAATAAATACAAACCACATACAATTGTCTACCATAATTAATATTATATTATTTTATGAATAATTTTATTCTTTATAAAATTCTTTTAACTCATTAATCATATATTTTCAAGTAAACATTGTCATAGCAATAGTAAGTTAATTTGTGAAATTTTTAAAAAAAACATTTCAATTTCTTATTATATAAAATAAATAACAAATTAAAATTTATGTTATTTTAAAAAATTAAGGTTTTTTGCACTTTGGTATATATTTAGAATTTAACTACAACTAATACACTTTTTAAATTCTCCCTAAATTTATTTTAAAACAATCTAAATAACTACTAATAAAACCCAAACTTCATAAGACTCTTTTATATATGTTCCATAAAAATTTTGGTTGATTTCTGTAATTCATTCATCCAACCCCAACAAAATATGATCATGGCTTAACATTATAAGATTTTAATAATAAACAATAAAAAAAATTAAACTAAATTATATGCAACTAGTAAGTTAAGTTGTGAAATTATTAACTATTAAAAATAATTAATAGTTAATGTTAGAGAACCAAAATTCTTTTTATGGTCTTACAAACTTTAGTGTTAACTTATTATTTTACAATAATTTTATAATATAGTTCTTAAATTACTTATTCATACAATAAATTTAACTTTTTAGAATTTTACTTTACTCAACTTTAGAATATAGATAACTAAGTATTAAAATATAGGAAAAATATTATGATTACATAATAATTAATATAGGAGACATTTAGTTAATTAATGTTAAAAATAATTATCACTTATATATTGTGATTATACTTTAGTTAACTTTTAAAACTTAAAGACATAATGGTAACTTATTATTCTACAATAATTATTCCAAAATAAATATATATATAAAGATATTATTAGAAAATAATAATTAATATTTAAAAGTATAATATATATTAAAAAATATATTAGTGCTTAAACTTTAATTACAAATTTTATTTCAGATATGAGATCTTTATAACTTAATCAATGTTAGAAACAAATCTCACTTGTATATATTTATTAAAATTTAATTTATCATTAAAAACAAAAATAATGATGGTAACTTATTAATTTATAATAATTTCATGTCATATAAAATTTCTTTAAACACCAAGTTTAGACTTTTAAGTTTCACTCATTTTTTAACTCTAAATAACTATGTATAAATTTGAAAGATTGAAAATAAAAACTAAATATGAAATTTAAAAACTATATAAATTGAATACTAAATTAAAAAAAATAAACATATTATTAGCATACAATTGCAAGTCTTTGATAATTATTTATTTGAGTAAAGTTTGTAATCATTTTATAATAAGTTAAATTAAAATTCAGAAAAATATTTTATAATCATTATATATAGAATAAATAAAGAATTAAAAATAATTCATTTAAAAAGTAAACCTAACAAACCTATACATGATGGACCTCCTGATTTATACTTTTTTTGGCAGGAGACATTTGGATGATCAGAAAACACCAAACCCAAACATTAATAAGTTCTTAGAAATTTACGATTAATTGGTTGTGACAATAAACTAACTTTATGTAATTTCAATTATAAAATAATTAACTTATATTTTTTTATTAATGAAAAATATTAAAAATAAATAATTCAGTCAATCATTAACAAATTACTCAAATTAGTTGTTTTGAACAGTTATCGCTAAAGAATCGAAGCAAACAGAGAGCTGCTCGAATTCGACTTGAAATATTAACTTCATACTCAAATTTGACTTGAATTCGAATTGTATTTGAAAAATTATGCTCATATTCAACTCGACTTGAATATTGATTACTCGAATCGAATTATATTCAAACTACTCGCGAGCTTCAAATTCAAGCTCGAATTTAAGTCTCCGCATAATAACTAGTTTTATAATAAATATAATTATAAATTGAATTTATTATTTTACTTAGAAATAAAAAAATATATTTACTATTACACTTTACAAATATAAAATCACAATTAAAATTAAAAATAAAATAATAATAATTAATTATCCTTATTTGATTTAATTTTTTATATATTATAAGAGAATGTATCAAGTATCTAATCAAATTTGTTCAATCGAGTATCTATCGAATCACAATCGAAAATTCGAGTAGTTTGAATCTTAAACGAGTCGAGTATAATTTTGCACATATTCTACTCATATTTTTATTCGAACTATTTTTTATGCTTAGATTTGGATCATATTATTAACAAATTCAAGTCTCGATTGTATTTTTACAAGTCGAGCCCGAATCGAACCCGAACTGTTTAGTTCGTTTACAGCTTTAGTTATCACGTCAACTAACTTTGACAACCAATACTCCATCCGTCATTTAATATATGACGTTTTAGATGATTTCATTTTCTTAAATTATTTGACGTTTTATATAATTTAGGAGAATAAATCATAATCTTTTCAAAATTATTTCTCATAGAAAAATGTTACAGATGAGATAGAGTATGAGATAAGTATATGGTAAAGGATATTATAGACAATTAATATTATATTTAATTCTATACAATCATTGTGACGCCCCCAAATCCGGGTATCTTCCAACCCGACAGATGGTGCTACACGGTACTCATAATCATACATTCATTCTATTGAAATAACAACACAATGAGTGTATTAACTACTTTCTTATTACATTCATAATAAATCATTTCGCAGGTTCAGAAACCGAATACATTATTCATTGTTCATAAGTATAATACATACAAACATACTAGTCTATTACAGGATAATTAACTATCCATCTTAACCTTGCCTTTATCTCTCTTAGAACTCTCAGTTCGTTCAGCCTTAACTGTAATCATATAATTCAAGCAAGAAGTGAGCATAACTAGCTCAGTAAGTCTAACAAAGGATAATATAAATACTAGGTCGAGAATTATATGATTATCACCCATAACTAAACAAATAACTATGAAGTACTATAAAACATTGACTAACACTTCTCATTTCATAACAACAATTCCAAAGTATATATAATAGCTTAGAAATTTTGAACCGGTCGAAAGACCATGAACATACTCTTTTCGTTTTCATTCATGAAAAGGACGACATCCCGGTACTAAGGTCGTGCATCCGATATTTCTTACGAACACTTCTAGGTGATCAGCCTATAGTACTCTATGTTGATCAACACTCATCCGTTAAACGTATTTACGTTTAAATTTTGGCAACCTCACGTGCCCATCGAAAACTAAAGTTTCTAAGTTACTTGGTAACTTTTGACTACTAATCCGAGATTTCTACGTTTTCAACGTTTAACCCCGAATCTCGGAAATTTTACCATAACTTTGTTACTCGTGTTCTATACGTCAAATCAAATGGAACAACTCCATTGATTCATCATCTACATCATAACCAAGCAATATGCACATACCCTAAAAATGATGGTTTTCAATTTGTCCATCAACAACCAAGTTAACGTTCAAAGGTTTCTTCAGTTTAAACTTACATAACTACTTATGATTTCTACTTAAACATGACTTATGAAGAGACATGCTCCACCAATCTATGATTCTCTACGAAAAATAAATCGGAAAGGTCGAAGACTAACGTTTACGAAATATTACATTTTCGTTCTTCGCGTTCTTGCTAAAAACTCTTATGATTTGCTTCAAGGTAGCTTGATTACTTATTTTTAGCTCTTTCTCTCTCTCTCTCAATATATGTTCGCTAATGTTTGTAAAATAACAAATGACCAACTAAAGCTTTCTTATATAGGCAAACTAAATGGAGGGCAAAATGGTCATCCTACCCCACCTCCTTACTATTCATAGCTTAGCCACCAAGTAACCACTTTACTTGGTGGCCAAGTGGCCGGCCCATATGGTCCATGGGTCTCCCGCATGGGTTGCCCCATTGGTTTTATCCATCCGGTGGCCCATCGGTTCGATCCGCGGTTTGATTTCTTGGATCGGGCTTGATTTAACCTAGCATTGGGCCTTAACTTGGGCTTCATTTCACTTAACATTGGGCTTGGCATAATTCAAGTCCAATTGGATTCAACAAAGTCCATGAACTCAAAGTCCATTATGACTAATTGTATTTTACACGTTTAATTCTCGTATTCTCTTCGTTTAGTATTCATACGATATTTGTATTATACATCGTAATATTATTCATACTATACTCGTATACTAACTAGTATCATACTCGTATATCACACGTATAATAACCCTAATCGTTATACGCACTTCATTTCTTTCTCGGAAATCACTTTTCCTAACCCTTAGGTTTTAAGTTCGCAGGCAAAAACTTCGTTTGCCATAACTAAAATATTATTAGATATTCCATCTCATCTTCGTATTCTATCATTACGCATTTCTCGGAAATTCAAACTTAATTCCCGAGCAGAAATGGATAAATAGTGTTTTTACAAAAATTTCTCGAAAAACTTTTATTTTCGTCTTGGAAATTCAAAATAATTAATTCTAGCACATAGCCATAATCCTAACCACATCTGCACATTCTAGGTCATAGAACGACCTTAAAATAGCTTACTCACATAAATAATCAATTAAATTCATTTAATCCACATAATCAAATAAAAATTTAATTCATTTACAAATCCTATTTTCTCAGACGTTACAATCATTTCTTTAATTTTTGTACACAACTCTAAAGCATCATATATTATGAAACGGAGGGAGTATTATATTTTTTTCTTGTATATATATGCATATATAATTAATTTATAATATATGGACAAAATATTGTACTCCTTCATTCCATAATAATAGTTTTTTAGTTTCATGCACATAGTTTAAAAAAGTCATTTAATACTATCATCAAACAATTAAAATTTATGTGAAATTTCATTACTATTCCTTTATGGGAAGTTAAAAACTACTAATACTTCCCCCATCCCATAATATATGACGTTTTAGAGTTGTGCACAAGAATTAATGAAATAATTGTATAACAATAAATATAATATCAATTGTTTATAGTACCCTTAAATTCCCATAATTACCATACTTATCTTATACTCTCTCATCCGTAACATTTTCCCATGATGGGTAATTTTGAAAAGATTGTAGATAATTCTCCTAGATTATATAAAACGACAAATAGTTTGAAAAAAAATAAAATCATCTAAAACGTCATATATTAATATATTATGGTACTGAGGGAGTACAAGATAAAACTTATTAGGATAATGAGAGAAGTTAGGGGTGATATAAGAAACTAATAATTTATTCTCTTAAAAAGTTATAAACGACAAATAAATCGAAACAATTTTTTTTCTTCTAAAAAGTTTATTATTATAAAATAGAGGGTACAACTAGCTTAGGGAGTGTTTGATAAAAATTGAATGAATCTGAATCTTAATCTTAATCTGAATAAAAAAAGTTATTTGATAATTAACATGTCTGAAACATCTGAATCACAGAATTTTATTATTTTACCTCTCTGAAAAAATTCAAAGTTGTTGTAAATTTATTTAATATTACTTAATTTAATAGTTATTTTTTTAATTTTTTAATTTTTTAATTTTTTTTGAATTTCTTTTATTTATTCAGCTGTTCATTCAGTCATTCAGCCAAAAAAAATCTGACATAGTCATTCAGCTCAATCATCTGACCGATTCAGTCATTTAGATAATTTTTTTCAAAACAAACGCACTTAATGGTTGACCGATTCAGTCATTCAAATGTATTCAATCCTAAACAAACAACCCCTAGTTAATTATGATAATTGTTCAAAGACATACTTTTAATTAATGAAATATTAAGTTATTAAACTGTTGAAACTAATTAATGACAATATTGCCATTAATAAAATTCACAAAACTACAAATTATTTGAATTAGTACATTACTAACTAAATCTGACAACCAGTACTGTCACTAGGGAGCTGATGCATAATTAAGGCCTAAGAGCATCTCCAGCAGATGGACTATCTGCTAGACTATATTTAGTCCATCTGACATCAGCAAATGTCCTTTAGTCTTCACTCTTTCCAGTAGATGGACTATCCTGTGGACTATCCCGTGGACTATAATATAAAAAGATTAAAATAATCAATGAATTCAAAAAAAACTCCAACGGGCATAATCCAACGACCATATTTTAACGGTCATATTCCAACGGTCATATTATAACGGCTATATTTTAATAAACAAATAGCATCTATAAATATAAGTCACATCTAGTCTCTCATATTCATTCATCTTAACTTCATTCTTCCAGTCAAATAAGTTATTTTAAATATGTCTCGTCAATTCGAATTAGCTATATTACACGTGGATGAAGAAGAAGATGAAGAAGTATATGGACAATTGTTAGGCATGGCGGCTATTGAAGAAGAATAACAAAATGTCAATAGGCATACATCACGTTATCGTGGTTCTATGCAAGGTCGTATTACCATTGATCGTGGTAGACATGAAGGTCATAATCGACTTTTTCGTGATTATTTTGCAGAACATCCGACATACCCCCCGTATCTATTTTGGAGAAGGTTTAGAATGAGTTACCCGCTTTTCCTCCGAATTCAAAGAGCAGTTGAAGTGAATGATTCATACTTCGTCCAAAAAATGAATGCTACAGGACATCTTGGTTTATCTTCTCTACAAAAAATAACTGCCTCAATGCGGATGCTTGTCTATAGTGTTTCAGCGGATTCCATTGATGATTATGTGCGAATCGGTGAAAGTACGGCTATATTGAGTCTTAAAAGGTTTGTAAAAGCAGTCATTTCAATTTTCTATGATGAATATCTGAGATCCCCCAATAGTAATGACATCGTTAGATTGCTATCAAAAGCAGAAGAGCGTGGTTTTCCTGGGATGTTGGGGAGCATCGACTGCATGCATTGGAAATGGAAGAATTGTCCGGTTGCATGGCTTGGTATGTATTCTGGACATGTGCATGAGCCAACAATTATTTTAGAAGCGGTGGCTTCATACGATCTTTGGATATGACATGCATTTTTGGATTACCGGGCTCTCATAATGATATTAATGTTTTGGAGAGATCATCTATCTTCTCTGCTCTTACTGAAGGTCGTGCTCCACCAGTGAACTACTCAATTAATGAAAATGAGTACAGGATGGGATATTACCTTGTTGATGGTATATATCCCCCATGGGCAACATTTGTTAAAACCATTTCGGCACCTCGGGAAAATAAAAGAAAATTATTTTCTAAGACTCGAGAGGCGCTTAGAAAGGATGTTGAGCGAGCATTTGGGGTACTGCAAGCACGTTTTACGATAGTTCGTGGTCCTGCACAATTTTGGGATCAAACAACACTAAAAGAAATTATGATTGCATGCATAATATTACATAATATGATCGTTGAAGATGAACGAGGTGAAAATCAAGAACCAACGACCTACGATACACATGATGAGATTCCAACTGTAGAAGTGTCTCCTGGGCGTACCCCATAATTACTTGAATTCATTGAAGCAAATCATCGCATAATGGATAAACAAGTTCATTCTAAACTGCAAGAAGATATTATTCAACACTTGTGGTCACTACATGGCGGAGCCTAATCCATTACATTCTACTACAATAATAAGCAACTTATGATTCTCTAATAATAAGCAAGTCAACTACTAGATGTAAATCTTTCATGATTTCTTTCTTGCGTTATTTGTAATATTCAGCTACTTCAGGCTCCATGTTTGCGGTGTCAATCATCATTATCCTTTCATCCTCTTGTGCTTTCAGTATATTCAACTTCTCTTGCTCTTGAAAATATATTTTGTCCATATTCTCTTGTCTCTTTTGTTGATTCAATTTCATCTGATGCTCGAACTTCTCAAATCTGAACTCCATAGGTGTACTAGTATCACCGGTTCCTTTGCCCTTTTTAAATAATGCTTTCGAAGCCTTTCTTCCCATTGGCCTCTCTAATCCTGCAGAGATTGTATCTTCAATACCATCGTCTTCACCCAAACTAACTTCTTCTGCGGTTGATGGAGAAGATGCTGCTGGACTTGATTTTCTATTACTTTTCTGTTTTTTTCCACTATTATCTGTTCTCCATTTCGGTGCATCCTTTAATATTCTCCAACAATGCATAAATCTAAATGGTTGGTTTTGCATACTTTTGAACATCTCTAATGCTTGACATATCTATTAAAAAATTATTTGCAAAGTATTAAATATAAAATATAAGAATAAAACTTGATGAAATTTTACATGAAAAAATTGAAATACCTTATCTTGTTCGCCTACACCGCTTTGTTGCATTCTTTCAATTGAAGCATAATATCCACAAAATTTGTTCACCGCGAGTTGAATTGTTGACCAACGTTTCGCCAAAGCAGTAGAATTGCGTTCAGACTCAAAATTTTTGTATCCGTGAAAGTATTCGTGAACTCTTTCCCAATATCTTCCATATTTTTAATCGTTTCCTTGAATTGGATCCATGCTTACATTAAGCCATGCGGAAACAAGAAGGGTATCTTCATCAATAGTGTAATTTCTCTTTCGCCCTGTTCTTTTATTGGACTCATTTTCAGGAGTCAGAATTGGTACATCAGTTTGAATTGAAAATTCATCCAACAAATTTGGATCATCAAGTGAGAAACCTTCAGATAATAATGAAGAATAATACATCGGAGGACCATGATTTTCCATCTAAAAAAATAAATTAAAGAGATATTATTATCAATAAAAAAACAAAAATCAAATATAATGAAAATATAAACTATTATTAACAAAATACTTACAATTGCTAAATGTTGGAGTAGTTGATTCAAAGATATAAAATGAATTGAATTAATGTACATATTTATAGATGCTCTCAATTTTTATCCGTTGATACTTTTTATTACCGTTCTGAATATTTTTTTTTATCCATTGGGACTTGATACTTGATCTATCTGTTCGTTCTTCTTTCATTTTCACTTCACAGACTCCTTCTTCCACAGAGTTTCTTCTTCTTCAAACAGAGTTTCTTCTTCTTCTTCAAACAAAATGAGTTTCTTTTTCCTTTTTTCTTCATCCTCTCTCCCATTTAATTATATTAAATTTATAGTCTGCCTCTTTTCTCGTTTGCAGATTTAGTCTCTTTGAACCGCCGGAAAAGTAGGTCGACTAAATATAGTCCATCTGCTGGAGCAAAATTAGTTTCCTAGACTAAATATAGTCTACAAATTTGACAACTCCGACTTGCTGGAGTTGCTCTAATACTCAAGCTACTCAATTTAATACAAAAATTTAAGTTATTATGTCTCGAATGCATTCATGTTTATTACTAATCCCTCTTATTATTCATCTAATATGAGATATACTAGCTGGGTCCCGTGCCTCCGGCACTGTATGGACAATATGATTTATCTCAAACTTTGAACGACCAAAATAATTTATTGAGTGAGCGGGAAATTTAAAGTCATTTGTATTTTATTAAATTATTATTAGATTATTAGATAGATAGATGTATTTTATTAAATAGATGTATGAACGGTGGGATTTATCTCAAACTTTGGACGGTCCAGATGATTTATTGAGTGAGCGGAAAATTCAAAATCATTTGTATTTTATTAGATAGATTCCAGTGTATTCGTCAAATCTTTCTAGCCGCCGTTGACTTTTTAAAAGTCAAATTAAAATATTTTTAAGTTGAAAATTGAAATTATGAAATAATAAGTTTTATAATGATCCGTACTTTTTGATAGTTTACAATATTTATCATTTTATTGGCAAAAATTAAAAATAATATTTATATTAATTTTTTAAATTTGAAAATATTTTAATTTAACTTTAAAAAGTCAATTATAATTATATATTTTAAAATAGACGGATATAGTATCATATTTAGAGAAATATATATAACAATTAATTTGGCTTAGAGTCTGTTTGTAAAAACTTAAAAGTTAATTTTAGAAGTTATTAAAATTAACTTAAAAGTTAATTTAGTAAAATTCGTGTTTGAAAAGAATTGGTTCGAATTTATAAGTAACTTATTAGTCAAAAATAAAAGAAGAAGCAAAATCTTACTTATCAAGTTTTTCTTATAAATTTCTTTTAAGATAAGTAAGCTTCACCAAATTAAAGCTCACTTTTTCTCTCTAACAAGTTTCTTTGAGTCACATTTTTGCCCTCCTCAAGTATAGTCACTTTTTACATGTTTATAATATTTTGCCTAAATATGAATTAATATCATGAACTTTTAATATTTTTTTTACTTTGGTGATTGTTTTCTAAATTTTTTTAATTAAGAGATTAAATTTTTAATTATTTTTTTACTATGAGGATTGTCTTCTCAATTTTTTCAATTAAGAGATTAAACTTTTAATTTCTTTACTCATATATTCAATTATTTAGCTTAAAAGTTACTATTGTCTGTTAAATAAAGGTTAATACTTATCAAACTTTTTCACAATTTGTATAAGTTATAATATAAAATTCTAAACTAATATTTCTACTATTAAGTACTCTTTTCATTTCAAATTATAAGATTATTATTGAGTTTTAAAAGTCAACCTAAAATATTTTAAAACTTAATAATTGACACAATTCATTCAAAATTTATGAAATAACAAATGTTATAATTAGCAGTACTTTTTAGGCAACTAGTTTACAATATTAAATTAATCAATGTCAATTTTGAATTTAAAAAAATCGTAAGTTAACTTTTAAAAAACAATAATAAACTTATATTTAATAACGAAGTCATGATTTATTTTGATTTTAAGTTTTCAATTTATTATGACTTGCAAATAATTCTAAATAAATACACTCCCAAAAAGGATATTTACAATTTAGAGTTATGTTTCATTAGGGTTAAACTCCATTCTTTTTTCTTTTTCTTGAAAAGCTCCCATTCTTTGGAAGAAATTAAAGAATCATTTTCTGAAATATATTTTCCAGAAATATAAATTGGGAGTTTTCATGCCAAACAATAAATGCTTTCCAAAATCATCCCAGCAATACCTTTGACATTTCAAAGTTTTATTGGACTCTTACATGCATGTAAAATTAAACAGCCCAAAACCACCAAATGACAGAATGTACTCCACCCTTATTTATTACTCCTATTTGGTAGTAGTAACAATTTATTTGTCTTCACCAACCTTTATAGTTTACACACACACACACACACACACACTATATATATATATATATATATATATATATATATATATATATATATATATATACCCCCTACTAGAACAAAACCATTAGTATTATTTGCTTCATTGTAGTGCCACTGTGAGAGATTTTTTGATAAAGATATGAAGATGGTGTTTGCAAGTCTCCTGCTTGTGGCCCTTGTCCTCTGCTCTTCTCTGCATCAGACCACAATGGCTGGTTCAAGTAAGATAACAGTTTTGACAGTAATGCCAAACAGTTGGGCAGACGATAGTTATGAACATCGTGTGCACAATTGTTTGACATATTGGCTACGACCAACATTAACTGTTTATATGAAAAATGCTAGGTAACAGCTGGACAGAATAGATAAAGTTCACAGGGTTTAGACAAAATTCTACAAGGTTTTACATGTAAAATTTTGCCTAGGTAAACTAGATAACTTATGACTAGTTATATATCTTGCATTACTCTTTTCATATATTATATAGTTGAATCCACAACATTTTTTGTTATTTTCACAACAAAAGTGTCGCTGTAGATGTATAGTGACAGTCTTATAACGACACTTTTAATATTTTTTATTGTGCATTTAACAATTCTCGTTAAAAATATATGAAAAGAGTAAATTCATATATATAGCACTTGCTTAAAATAATACCACCCGGTATATAGAATATTAAAAAAGAGTGGTCCCACTTGCTTTCTTTTTATTTACAAAAATATCACCCGCGGCCCTATTTATTTTTTAAAATAATCTTCAAAACGACTTAGTTTTAATAAAGGAGTGTTATTTAAAGAGGAGTGTTAGATATCTTGATCCTTCCTATATATATATGTATATATGTATATATATATATATATATATATATATATATAGAGTCCGGATCAGGTCCGGACTCCCGGATTTTATAAAATCCGGACCTTTTTTTTTTTTTTTGCTTTTTTTTTTTGAAACAACTAAAAAAAAAAAAAAAAAATTATGGAACTGAAATTTTTCCATAATACAGTGTTTTGGGCGTGATTTGGATGCCTATAACGAAATATTTCTGTACAGTCTGGGCAGACTGTACATACATTGGTTGGGGTAGGTGTTAAAAACACGCCCAAAACACTTTATTATGGAAAAATTTCAGTTCCATAAATTTTTTTTTTTTTTTTTTTAGTTGTTTCAAAAAAAAAAAGCAAAAAAAAAAAAAAATTTTGGGGTCCGTATTTTAAGTCCAGTCCGGGAGACCGGACTGGATCCGTGGCCTATATATATATATATATATATATATATTTATATATATATATATTTATATTACATTCTTGAATATGTAAGTTTGTTCAAAATTTGGAATATACTAATTTCTGAAGTTGTAATTGAAATTAATAATAGGTTTCTGTGATATAAACTGCGATCGGAGATGCTCAAAAGCAGGGGTGAAAGACAGATGCTTAAACTACTGTGGGATATGTTGTGAGGCCTGCAATTGTGTGCCTTCAGGGACTTATGGAAACAAGGACGAGTGCCCTTGCTATAGGGACATGAAGAATTCCAAGGGCAAGTCTAAGTGCCCTTAATTGAAACTGATTGTTTCTATTATCAAGAGTGCTTTTGCCTCTATAGAATACAAGTACTTCATATGTTTGTGTTTATGCCTCATGTTTGATATGGAGACTTTGATTCTCTTTTATCTACTACCATTTTAAATAAATGAGAATCTCCTACCTACTTTCAAGGTTTAATTACTTCCATACTCTTGATTTTGTCCTTATAGTTGACATTGACATAGTATGTGTGGGACTGACCGGTTTGAAGAGCTTTTCTAGGCGGACATGAAAATTGGACATGAATATATTTGAATTTCACATATTTATATTTTTACCTACCATTGGGGGTCAAAATATAAATAAATGAAATTCAAATATACTCATGTCCAATTTTCATATCTGAGTTTTTGTTTTTCGCATGAAAAGTATAATTCTGAATTTACTGTGTAGTAATAAGTACATCGTAATACTGTGATTAAAAATAAGGAAGATCGCAAAGGGTTTGAACAGTGGCGGAACCAAAACCTTTTTGTAAGGGGGTCAAAAATTTTAAACCAAGCGAACCAAAATTATTAATACCACCACTTGCTTCGGAACTTGGTAATTAATTATTATTATTATTTTATCAGCAAAAAGTCTTTTTAAGTTATGAAACAAAAATTTGTGGTAGAACCAAAATATCATATCTACAAACCACAGTTTCGAAATATGAATGCGCACTCACTGATAACAAAAATTACCTCCAAAGATAACAAGCACATAATGCAATTGATTATACAAAAGCCATCCATTGGAATTATACTTCACTTAGTTTATACACTAGTTTTCTCGAAGCTTCTTGTTCATATCTCTCATCAAAAGACGTCACTTAATCAAGTATTTATCCATAATCTAGTATAAATAAAAACATCAATTGCTAATCAATAATTTCATCAATTTAAACATTTCATAATATTTTCATCATTCATCAATTATTTAAGAAAACAAAAATTAAACACACCATATCAAGAAATGAAAGCCATATTTTGTAGATACAGCTCTATTAATTAATTTCTAGATATAAATATGAAAGCAATATTTTGTAATTAATGAGACTCAAAAAACAAGGACGTTCGCTACTTAACCAAGCTAATTTAGGTCCACTGATTGTTTGTTGGGAGGTTTAAGTAAATTAAATATAGCAACCAAACCAATTTATTTACTCCCATCTAATTTTGTTCTTCCTTTTCCCCAATACCAATTTATAATTTCTCAAATTTTACCTAGACAATTAAGACAAACTTGAAATTAAAATTAAAAATTAGTCAAATTACTTACTAAAGTCCAAAGCAGTGGAGTGTGGAGGCTGGACCAGATGACGGCCGCGGGCGGCGACAGACAGAGTAGTGGCGGAAGAGGCAGCCGGCAGCCGGCAAAAGGGGAGAGGTCAGAGGCGGAGAGCAACTGAAAATGAAAAGAGGGAGAGGCGCTGAGGCGGAAAATGAAATGAGGGAGTGAAGACCTAATAAAAAAATTATTTTTTTTAATGAAACAACATCGTTTCATGTTATTTAAAAAAAAGTTAAAACAGATCTGTGGAGGCGTCGGAGAAGAAGAAGTGAAGAACCACGGAAGAAGGCGCTGGGCCAGTGGCTGCCGGCTGCCCCCCCCCCCCCCCCCCCCGATTCGGCCCCGGCCACCTCTAACTCCGCCTGGATCTCCACCCTATTAGGGTCAACTGCCCCCGCCTAGTTCCGCCTCTGGGTTTGAAGCCTAAAATATATAAGAGTATAAGAGAACAACTTATCAGCTTAATTTATATTTGATCCTTGATAGGACTCCCAAAAATATAGGGGGACAACTTGCTAAATATATTAGAGAACAGCTTTAGTTTGTCTTGTTTGTAAACAATAAAATAAAGAGCAAAAATAGTTGAAAAGAGGAGAGAAAACTGCTTTCCACTTATTGCTTGGCATGTTGGGAAAAAATAGAAAAAATATTAGGAAAATATTTATATTTTTTATCAATATACAGAATAAAATGGAAAAGAAAGTAGCAAAAATTAGGAATAATAAAGTTGTTGTATTTCTCTTTGGAAACATCTAGTTTAGGGAGAGATTAGTACAAACACAAATATCATTAACTACACACTGTATGAGTGCAAATATCATAATAAAGAAAGAAGTAAGTTCCACAATTAGAGAAAATATAAACTCTTATTATTTTTAAGAATTAAAATATGCCCTTTTCATTTCTTATCGATGAAAAAAAAAATTAAATAAAGAGTTAATACTTTTTCTCCAGTTTTTCTTTCGTATTTACTAAAATTCAACATAGCTAAATAAAAAGAAAATACTGATTTTAATAGCCAAAAAATAAACAAAAGTTGATTATTTTCAATAGCCAAAAAATATAATGTTACACCCTGTTTATAATAAGATAAAACAATCAACAAGTGGCAACAAAAACTCGGAATATACAGTTAAAGCACACACAGCTAAAAACCCTATATCCATCCCTCTTTACAATACTCATCTCCCTGCAAGAGGCTTGTATTACAGTAACAACATAATATCCCAGAATAGCAGTTGGCTGATTATTCACTAGCTTCCGATTTCTGGCTTTCGAGAAATAAACCCTTTCGAGTATATACTATACTGCAGACAGCTAAACTACTACACTACAAACTGAACTATTTCGACAACCTACAAATGCCTCAAAGTAACTTGAAGAGAGCTCGACCAATGAGCCAAGTAAAGAACAACAGAACAACATCAGTTAATCCGAAACACCTTGACCTAATATCTAAACTAGTTGAATCTTCTTCTTCTCGAGAAAGGCGAGGACCTTTTTTCCATATAGATTGCTACGCATGGAAGAAGCATTTGCTCGAACTAGATGGAGCAGAGCTTTGCGTGCGAGCCCCTGCTTTTGCAAAGGACAAACAACAGGTCACCATGCAAACAAAAGTAAGTTGGACGAAAAAGGCTTAAGCTTGAGCACCAGTTCAATCATCCAAAATGTTAGAAAATAGCAAAAATATTGTAGTTGCAAAATCATGAGGCCTATATTTATGGAAATAACTGTTGGCACTAAAAGGTCTGATCAATCACAAGAAAACTGCCAATAGGTTGATGATTGGGGTAATAGATCTTCTGATTAAAAATAGAAAAAGGAGAATAATGTAAACACAGTGATGCAAAAAGTAACCCAAAAATGTGAACTGAACAAAGTTGCACACTATAGTAACATATTAATTCCATGTCTTACCAAAGGGATAAACTTATATGGTGATGGTCCATATGACGTATGAATGATGTATTTGCGCCAACAAATATTTTTGGTATACCTTGCATAATTGCTGGAACAAGGACAACTGAGTGCCCAAACATGAGTTTAATTTGCACCTGATGGCACTTGAAGCCAGTTTTTTTGCAACATAATGAGTTATCATGTAAAGGGTTTTTACATAGGAGTTATTTCACACAAGTACTACAAATGAACCCATATATCGATTAATACTTGGGCATGGTTTCTCTTATTGGTATAGGTGTTGAATGTAAAACTAACTTGATGATAGGACCTCGTTTGAACACTATGGTTGGAATTTGAAAATGCAGGCTAAAGGAAAAGGGTAAAAATAATTAAATCTAAAAAAAGAAAAGAACTATATTGATTAAAAACAGTCTAATCATTAATGCTTCTAAAAAATAATAACAAGTACTACCTCCATAAAACAGAGTCGCGTGTTTTTCTTGACATTTTTTTTCTTTCAAAAATTAAGATTTATATAGAACAAACAGATAATATTTTCCTAAAATAAAATTTAGTTGTTAAAGTTTGACAATATAATCATCGAAAATAACGTCATAATGTTTTTTATGTAAACCTCAATATTCATAAAAACAATATAGTAAAAAGGAATTTTTTTTTGAAGAGTGGCAGAAATAATGTTAAAAGTATAGTGTTAATTAAGGTTTATGGAGCTCCAATAAATCATAGACTTTATTGCATTTTCCTTTCTTTCGCTTACTTTTTCCATGTTCCAAACATAATCGAAGAGACCTCAAGATCCCCCTTCATGTATTCAAGTGCAAGGAAATTTTGGTGCAAATTCAAACTGCCCAACCTATGCATTAGTTGCTAACTTATCCGCCTTAGTAGTTCAGTTAAAAGAACAAAAATTAAGATGGATACAGGAGCTATGGTTTACAAACGTTTGTGTATAAGTAAGTTAGCAGCAACTGGGTTCAGCCAAGCTATCTACAACATAAATTTGTCTCTTACACTAGTCAACTGCAAACAAACTTGCGGAATACAGCAGATGAACTAACCTTGGAAACAGCTAATGCTGACTGGATGACATAGTTCCCAAAAGGATCCAATAAAATCATGGAAGCATTGGGATTTCTAACCAACTCCATTATAATTCTTGTGGTTTGCTCTTCTCCTGCTTCAATCAGACATTTCTCCACAACATTACTCCCATATTTATTGCAGGAGATAGACACAAATTCCCCAGCCAGCTGTCTCAGAAGATCTGCTGTGATATCCGGTTCCCTCAGCCCCAGCATATGTTGAAGCACATAATTGCTAGATGTAAAGAAAAGTAAAAAACAAGTTACTTTGGGATCACATTTACATTCAAAAAGAAGAATACACAAAGAATTACAGAAACAAACCCATAAGCATTTTCTGAGAGGTGCAGCGCGTTAGCTATTATCTCAGAGACTAGACGTTCTCTAGGTTTTCCCTTAGAGTTCTCCACACATATCTGCAGCACACAACACCCACTTCTGCTGGTGGCAACCCCGTAGCAGTAGTCTGCTATATTATTGAGAAGAAGCTGCCAGTGACAAACCAAAGTAAGATAACTCACTGAATCAGACACCTACCTCATATACGGCTCGGTATTAGATTACAAAGAGCAGTTGACTAAATTATAAAAGACAAAAACCAGAACTTCGGTCACACACATGCCAATTGAAAATTTTGAAATAAAAGGGATGATTTGATGATGGGAGTTTTCAAACCATGCAATTACAGTACAGTTCACTGTAAAAAAAAAATCCATATAAATTGACCATTACACCTGATGACTCTACAATTAAATTAACACCACCCCTGTCCTGTACTTTGATAAATATAGATATCGACTATATTGTGTCACAATAGATATTTAACTAATATATATATATATATAAAGGAACAAATCAACATAGGCCCATGTACTTATTTCTAAATGTACTCAAGGAAAACACGAATGAGACAGTTCTTTGTCTAAAAGGTAGAGATCAAATAAGACTTGAGAAGGTAATCGACTAGAACTTGTGAAGAAATTGAAAAGGTTATAGTAATTAAACATGTAATATTGGTAAACTCCTCAAAGTGGGAATAAAGCACCCAGGCTATATACATGCATTTTGTGAATGCAGTTACCTGCACCATTTGTTTCAGTCTCCAACTTCGTGCTCCATGACTCCAGAAACATGCATAATAACAAAAGACAGAATCTGTTCTGGATAATAATAGTTATAACGCATTTGAGGGACAATATAGTGCTTCCAAAAGGTAAAGCTAAATATATTTTGGTTATATTACTGCTCACAATACCAGCTGAGTTATTGATTTAACATTGCAGTGAAAGGGAAATAAAGTAATGGTGGCTCTATAGGCGAGCACTCTTTAGTAGTGGCAGGAGCAACTATTGCCAGATGCAGGGGTGAGAATTATTGTATAGTGAGGTGGTGATAGAGAAGGAGAATAGGAAAAGAGGGGGGGTGACTGTAACAGGTACATGGTGGGGAAATAGGCAGTGGGTAATTGTAGAGAGTAATAATCGTATGGTGGTGGAAATTGTGTCAGTAGTCAAAACTGGGCACAATACTACTTGTCTCAATAAGAACTTGGTCCTCAAGTATTATTCTCTCTATATGTGATGTAACAGCTTTGTTTTAGACTGTGAATGAATAATGCTCAAGGACCTTAGTTGTACATAGGAAATTTACGTGTGATGCTATATTATCATTGTCTTCTTTTAGTTCGCTACATTCTACGCATCCAATAATCTTTTTCATCTCTTGTTCCATTTTGCTACGTCTTGTTATGTTCGTAATTTTATTTTTTGTTTGAATACTTTTAACCATATTCTTCTTATGTATTTCAATTATATTATTTGCAGTTAGAAGGGTCCTAGTCTCAAGGGAAGAGTGGTTTTAGTGGTTAGAAAAGATAAGGAGTAGATTAGTGGCTAGTTGTAGGTTAGCAAGTGTAGTGGGTCTCTATTGTACAGCTTAGATATATCATGTTTTACATTAAACATAACATCAGAGAATTATTATAAAAGAAAGCTTAAAGCTTTATCAATGGAGGTCCCGCTTTCCCTCGAAGTCAACCACCAAAAAGCCTATATTTTGTGGACTTATGTCAATATGAATCCACCCAATTATACGGGTTTGTATCGCATATTAACCTACAATCAGACCTGATCTCATTTCTTTCCTAACTTAATAGTCATATTTACAAAGTCCGATCATTACCCCAGCCCTAAAACTACAAACAGCAAAATCAGTATTTCCTGGTTACTGCTCACAGCCCAAACACCACTCAGTTTACCCAAATTCAGGCACAAAAGTTTTACCCATTTATTATACTTTTAGATACCTAGACTTGAATATTCTTTAGGCTTGTCCTGCATACACATCACACAACTAAACAGATTTCGAATTGATAGTACAAGTGTAATGGTTTTGTTAATCTCTCAAAGAATAAATGAAAAAGTACTCTAAAAATAAACTACCAATATTAAATTCCAACTTTTCAGTTTTGAATAATCTACAGGAAAGAAACCAATAGACAATAGTTACTCTCTGCGAACTTTGCTTGAAATTTATCAAGTTACAAGCAACCATAATCTAAATAAGTAGTTAGAGGTGTAATTGACCATCAGAATGGTATCGAAAAGAAACAAACATAAAAGTTGTTTGCAATGCTGCAACATACTAATTTACATTCCAACCTTTAACACACACAAAGCTAGATATTTACTTTAAAATTTTGGCAAACATGAGATGAGTTTAGTGTAATACTACCATGTTGTCTTCAGTAGAGAAATGGGTCACACAATACTGGATCACATGATGACCATTCTGGTCATTGGCTAATGTCGCTGCGCTGGGGCTTAGAACTGCCATTAGCAAGGAAACTTGCTGAGGGGAACTAAGATTCTCCATCAATTTTTGCACTCCTCGAGTCCTGTAAAAAAATAAACATATTTAAATTAAAAATAAACATATTTAAATTAGTACAAGGCATTAATCTTTTAAAATAATCATAATAAAAAAATAAAAAAATGTAGAAGTATAAGATAAATATTTAATTAATCATACCCGTACGGATTAAGACAGATGCTAAGGAGTTGAAAATTAGTGGTGACTGATACAATTATCCTATTCATCTGTTCCTCATTGCATACAATAATGAGCTTCTGAACAAAATAATTCCCAAATTGGTTGTTCATCAAATCCCCAATATAATCAATCACCTCTGATAAAACCATCTCAATTTGTTCTTGGGTCGGATCTGAGAATTTAGCTTGCAAAATCCGACTCCAATGTTGGTCCTTAGCAAGAGAAACAATCATCCCCTTAAAATCATTCAAATTCAAGAAATTAAACTCTTGGGGCAATTGCAATTGATTATTCAAAGGATGAGAATCAACAGATAAATTACTAGTATTTCTGTTTAAACTTTGCATTGGGGATTGCAATTGGGTATTTGGATAATAAGGATTGCACAGTTTCTTGAGGTTCAAGTAATAATCAAAATCATAAACCCCAGATACCAGGCTCTGATCATCTCCATACAAACCAGATGCAAAGATCTGGTCATCTCCATACAACCACGAATCACGAACCAGAGCCGCCGCCGCCACAGGCGGTGGACCCCTCAACAAAAAACCCTCCGGGCCCACCGTCGGATTTCGTGGGTCCACCCCAAAACCCATTTGGCCGTCCTGAAACCTTAAACTCCTCAAACTTACATTACTCTGCTGCTGATCAGACGGCAACAAACCCTCGCCAACGAAATTAGGGTCTAGACCGGCCCGGTAAAACTGCGGCGCCGGCGAGAGATTGAGGGAAGAAAAGGCGGCCTCTAGGGTTTGATCGGGGATCGGAGGATGGTAAAAGGAATTTTGCAGGTCCGGCAAATTGTGCCGGCGAAGTGGGTATCCAGATAAGCTACGTCCATTGTTGGATGAGGGAACTAGCGAAGGTTCTGTTCGATAATAATGTGGGTTTTGTTGTGGGTTACCGATTCTCTGCTCCATTGAAACGGATTCGGCCAAGAGAGACAAAAGATAAAGAGAGAAAGAGAGAAAGAATCGCAAGGATTTTGATGGGTTTTAGAGTTGGGGTTTATTAAGAAGTCCTATATATATGGGATTTTCATTATTATTAATTAATACTACTTTAAATTAAGAAGAATAAAAAACAAGGAAGGAAGATGAATAGGAAATCGATTCCGAGAGAAAGTGAGGGTTTTTAGAGAGAAAAAGGGAGAGATTTTAGAGAGAGAGAAAGAAAAATAAAGAATTAATTAGAAAGAGAAAAGGAAAGAGTGAGGTGATTGGAGAGAAGAGAGCCATGCAATATAAGGAAAGATGGTGTTACATTGGTGGGATAGACTGACTATAGAATAGAGTATGCGTATTGGAGAAAGCACGTAAGACCATTATCAACCATTTTCCTAATCAACTCTTTATCTCTAATTTTAAAAGAATACGTAAATAAATTATTATTCAATAATTTTCTTATTTTTATTTAATTCTCTATTTTAATTCTATATAGAATTTTATCCTCCAATGTGAGAAAATCAAAAAACAGTTCTCTATATATACAAAATAATATTTCACACTCCCATTTTATCAATCATAACATTTTTTACTATTTCATTTTTAAATTATAAACTTAATATTAACTTTCTTTAAAAAATAATTTCAAACATATTCAAATTTAAAATTGATATAAATGTATTTAATTTATGTCAATATAATTATAAATATTATAAAAATAGTATCAATTATAAAATTTATTATTTTAAAATTTTAAATGAATCATATTTAATTTAAATTTATAAATATCACAAATTAACTTTTTAAAAGTTAATATTGAACTTATGTGCATTTCCAAGTACAATCCATTCAATACTCACTCTATAAATTACTTAAAATTTAAAATAAAATAAAATTTATTTTATAGTGGAATATAATTGATAAATTATACTCTCTTTTATAAATTATAAAATTATTATTAATTTGATATTTTGACTGTAAAATTTTTAATTTTTAATTTTTAATTTTTAATTTTTAAATTTTAAATTTCATTATTTAAGGAATCAATATAAGGAACATGTATGTATATAGTGAAAAAATTAAATCTCTACTTTACAGAATGACTCAATAATATTGCAGAGTAATAATAAATATAAGAAAATGTAGTGAATATTATAAGAACTGTCCTACCTCCGGTTAGCAAGCATGTTTTTTCTTATTTCATTTGTCCAATTGGAGCTTGACATGTGTGAAGATAATTACTAAGAACTGGTTATTTGGCTTAACTTTAACTAGGGAAAAATAATGTGACCCCATTTCATTAAAAAATTACTCCCATCCCAAAGTATATCGGAGAAATAATTTTTTCATCATTCAATTATTAACTCAATTTTTTTTTATATTTCACTAACTAAATTTTATTTTAAATATAAATAATTATAAAAATCGTTAAATTTTTTGATTTTAAACGGAATTTAAAACATAAAATATTAAATTATAAAAAAATTGATATAACAATAATGATCCAACGTGACCTTAATATGCGGAACATAATAATAATAATAATAATAATAATAATAAATAAATAATAAAATTTCCAACTCATTTTTTATTATACTTTTTTTCCTTGTTCTCTAACTAATCAAACAAGATTTTATTTTTTTTAAAAAAAAAACACAAAAACTCATCTTTAAAATTAGAACAGAGAACTGAAAACTCACTCCTAAATCATACCTCCATTGAACCCACCTTGCAATACCATAAAATTAGTCATGTCAAAGCTCTGCACTTTGATTAATTCTATGGAGGAGGACTTTATTTCTCCAAACCCTTCACATCTCTATTTCGAATTAATAAGCGACTAAAAAGAAATTATAAAAACAAAAACGATAATCGTAATTAGGGCTAGCTTAAATATGAAGTCGAAGAGAGGATAAAAGAAAAGGGCGAATAGAAAACATTGTCAATGTTGGATCCATACAAAAAGGTGAACGTTGGGAGATTAACCTTCATAGGAGGAGATTTCGCCACTCGCAGCAAATCAATTGACAAAAAAATAAAAAGAAAAAGAAAAAGCAGTTCGAATCATCAAACGACGTCGTATTGGACGGAGCCACCGTTGTAGTTGAAGCAGAAGAAGAGAATTCTTCAACAGCAACAACGGGAGGAGGTGCAGAGATTTACACAATTGATGCAACGAATAAGATGAAGTACGACAAGTTGTTTTTGGTTGACGCGAAAGATGTTTGAGTACGAGCCGAAATCGAAAGGGGAGGTTAAGTCTGTTAAAGAAGCTCTTGATGATCGTCTAAAGAAGAAGGTCGATCGATACTGAAAATAAAACAACAATAACAGCAACCCATTTCAGAATTTTAGATAATTTAAGGATTTTCTATTGAAATTTTGCTTTTTAATGGGTATAATAACAACAACCCGTTTCAAATTTTTAGTTATTGAAATTTTTTTCATTTTCATTTAATAATGACCACATCAAAAATGAGCACCATGTCACTACTGTCACTTCATTATTTTGTTAGTCAATTAACGATTTTTTAAATTTTTTTGTAAAAAAATTAAAGTTCAGTAAATTGACTTTAAGAAGAAAAAAAATAGTTAATCGTTTGTAAATTGACCTAAAATAAAAGGGTGAAATTTTTTTTTATCCCGTATTAAAAGTTTTTTTTAGCGAACAACTCAACTTGTTTACAAGGATCATCAATAGTGTTTCATAACCTAATGCAAAAATGGTAGCGGGGTACCTAAAATTAAGTGAGATGTGGATAGGTTTACTAATATTTTTACATAAATAATGAATAAATTAATATTAATTTAAGAAAAATTCATGTGAAAATATTATATTTTTATTTAAAGATATATAAAAATAAGAAGGTATTAATGTTTTATGTAAAATATGAAGGCCATGCCACAATTTTATTCTCACTCGGTTGTATGTGACAAGTTGTGAAATTTATCTAGACACACTTAGAAGGGGGGTTGAATAAGTGTGAGAGCAATCTATGACCAACATTTAAACTTTAAGTTAAATTATTAACTTCAGGCTATTATAATGATTGAAATCAGTTTACTGAATTAATATAGCCTATTAAAGAAAATATCTTGCTGAATTTATATCTTAAGTAAAATACTTGATGTTAAAGAATTATCTTAATATAATATAAGTATTCAAATTTTAATTATTAAGATAATTAAAATAGCTTATGTGATTTTAAAGTAAAGCAAATAATAAAATCAACACCAAGATTTTTTACATGGTTCAGCTATTACCCTCTATAATAATAGTCTAGTCCACGTCCAATACCAACTAGTATTGGAGACTCACTTTATTTGTTTCTTTATAAATAAATACATATTACAAAACAGATTGTAACAAAAATTAATTAACAATTAATTTCCATTGAGCTCTTTTGCTCCTTGTGCACCTATGTACTCTTTAAGCACTTTTGTTTCCTTGAATCTGTTTGTAAACCTTCTCTCTAATCCAATAGGATTAACACCTTCATACTACACTTACTCTAAACAGAAAATTCAATACAAATATAGAGGTCTATGATCAATGCAAGAATAATCAATTTAACAATTAAAGGCTCAACTATATGCAATGATCAATTAGCACATAATAGATAAACAATTAATTTCTTACTGAACAGTGCCCAACTAATATCAAAAATTAAATTGCTTAGCTTCTCAAGAATTGCACTCAGTAAATCAATTAGCTCAAAAACAAAAATAAGTGCAATAATAATTTGTGAGTTGTGTCAAAAACATGATCTCAGTACTTCATTTATAACCAAAAATAATTCCGTTGAATGCAAAGATCCGTTATAAAAATATTAACGTTGCTAACAGAAGATAAGTGATGTTCCAAAATTATTCCCGTTAAAAGCATTTTACTCGGATAAGAAATAATCAATTTGAAACAGATCCAAAAATAGCTCATATAACAGATATATATATATATATATATATATATATATATATATATATATATATATATTTTACTGATGTACTGTCACACAAGTAGTACTCTATATATATTTTCAAAACCTTTTCAAATAACCCACTAAACAACAACATTTGACTTTATCTCAAGTGGGGCATGTGACGTGTAATAATAGGAAAGTATCCCATTACTTATCTTTCTCCAAGAAACCAGATCTTTAGTTTTTCAAAGTAATCATACTTACTTTTCCTTGAAACACTCACAAAACATCTTATCATAATAAATAGTTAGCAAGCATATATACATGAAGTACTTTATATCACAACTAGATATCCATAACCATTTCTCAAAAATCGCACATGCAATAAAGTAGCTGTCATTTAAAATATCTAAGATATCATGCATATCCACGTGTACCAACAATCCAAGATATATCAATAAACTTTAAGACATTCAGACTAATATATGAGATGCATAAAAAATACAATATAAAATTACTTTTTGTATTTGATTAATCTAATCTCATTTTTAGAAAACCTTTTTCATAGAATACTTTAAAACATTTTTCATTTAAGACACATAACAATATATAATGCAATAAAATGTCCTAGAGCCTTTAAATGAAAAATCAATTATTATGCAATTGATCTTACATTTGTTTTCCTAGAAAAGAAAACTTTCTTCCTTCATTTGAAAATTCCACCAACGATCCTTTATCAACAAACCTGAAACAACATCAAACAATTTAGTACTTGAACATTTCATCATCAAAACATAAGGCTAGAATATGACTAAGTCAACATTATCCCCCTTTTTGATGATGACAACCCAAAAATTGTTTAACTCTCATAAACTCCCCCTGAATATATGTATAATATAAATAACTCCCCCTAAATCCATGCAATAATATCATTTCAGGGTACTGAAATTTGAAATTCTATTTTCAGTAAATTTGTTACCTGCAGTAATTGTTAGTTCATCAAATATCAAAATATTTACTGCAAATATATCAAATATTTAAAATCCCAAATTAAACATAAGTCTTTTGGTGATACACACCAAACCAAAAACCAACATTTTTAAAATTCGTCCATAATCAACCAAAATAAACATTTATAAAAACTCTCCCCCTTTGTCATCAAACAAAAAGGAAGCAATTCATTCATCGAGCTCTACCACGGCCGCACGCTGAGCTGCACGCTAAGTGAAATATGGGCGATGATTGGCTTGGTGGACCTTCTCAGGAACGCTTAAATCCGCAGCAAATTGGGGAGGCCTGGGAATGACAGTTGCAGGTGGTAGAGGGACATCTAGAAATTCTCCTTGATACTCGGCCAACCAATTGCAATGTACCTACTCCGGAACCGTTGAATGCTTACGCTGCATATGGAGTTTAGCGCCCACATCATTGAAACGAACAGAAATGAATTCAGCCAACTCCCTTATTTGATTACTAACTAACTTAAGCTCCTGACTCAACTGACAAGAATTTCAATTAAGACGATGTTGCATCAACTCAGCTAAGGCAGTTGTTTGCACCTCAAAACCAGTTTGCAAATCAATAAACTCATCTTCAATGTTATGATAGAGTTTATTAATTTCAGGTGCACCCAATGGCAACTTAGCTTTTTCCAAAAAGGACATACGGTTATGAAGGGCAAACATCTCAACTTGCATTTTCTCTTGATTACTAAGAATTACTTTCAACATTTCCATTATTTTAGGAGAGGATTGGGTGGAGGACTGAACAGGAGAGGATGGAATAGAAATTGGTGGAACATGATTTTCATAAGTGACACGAACAAACATACCATCAAGTAAACTGATACGCGACATTTTCAGGGACCCAACACTTATGGAATCAGTAACAGAAACAGAATTTTCATTGTCAAAAGAAATTTTAAAATGTTTAAACAAGGTAGTGAGAGTAGCACTGTAAGGCAAACAAGTCTTAGTTTTTCGCAAACAGGTGGTCATATGATGAAGCATCAGCTGAGACAGATTAAATGAAACACCTCTTAAAATCAAAGCAACAATAATCAAGTCCTGATAGGTAAAATCTTCTCCTCTACCTAACTGAGGCAACATATTGTATTTAACAAGATGATGGAGGACACAAGAAATAGGAGAAACGTCCACAGTTTTAGGAGTGAAAACATCAATTAACAGATTATTGTTCATGACAATTTGTAACTGTTCCAGAGGAGTGAATAGAAAATGAACATCACCTTTCTTTGTAAACGGACACATACCAGAAGATGGAATATTTAAAATACTACCAAAATCAATGGCCAAAAAATATAACAATTTTCCTTTAACAAAAGTGGTATAAGAATCACCATGGCATTCTAGATTTGTGTAAAATTATTGAACAAGTATAGGATATTCCACAGAAGGAGGAAAAATAGATGATATACCACAAGATTCAAATAACAGTTTAAAAGGAGATTGCTGAAAACAGATCTGATCAACAAATTTTTCATAGACAAATTATTTAGGAAAAATGACTGTTTTAAAGCCTACCTTGTATGCATTACTGCGAAAATAGTTTTCAGGCAGATCAGAGGAAAAGTTAGGGTTTATCGAAATAGGTGGGGGTGTAACCTCCGACTTGAAAGATGGAGTCGTGGTCTGACGTCTCCGAGAGGGTCCAGTAGATTTAGGCATAGAGGGATTGAAAGTGGACTCGTCAGAAGACGAAGAATCCACATACTCTGTCTCTGAAGACACAACCTTCTTCTGTTTCTTTTTATGGCGAGATGGTCCGACAGTAGAGTGGGGAGGAACTGATGTCTGTTCATCATCAGAATCGATAAGTGATCGCCTGTTCGTACGTGTTCTCATGATGATGAAAGAGTTCAGTTGAAGAAAAAATGAGGCGTAAGATGAAAGAGTAAAAATCAGAGGATAGAAAGAGAATGGAAAGATACAAAGTTTATAAAAGTGACTGCATGTATATATCTTGACATCTCCCAAGTCCGTACGTCTCCCAAGACCTGACGTCTCCACAGCTGACTCGTCTTTTCAATTTTCAAAAACCATGATGAGATGCATGTACGTATACGTCTCCCAATAAACCCTTCAGCTATCCGGTCTTTTCGGTTTTCAAAACTAATTATGATATACTCCTTGATTCTTGCGTCCATGAATTAAGTAACCAACTGAAAACATAATTATCCTAATTAATAACAGTTAATACGATATATATGCAATACTAGGATAACACTAATACAGATATTTAAAAATCATGCAGTACACATCCCAAGTTCTCTTCGCAGCATGTAAAACCTATCTTCACTTAATGGTTTAGTAAAAATATCTGCAATTTGATTTTCAGTTAGAATAAAAATCAGTTTAATTAATCCTTTTGAAACATTGTCTCTTAAAAAATGATGCCTAACTTCTATATGCTTTGTACCTGAATGTAACACGGGATTTTTAGATATATCTATAGCACTTGAATTATCACAATAGATAGGCGCACAATCACATAATATATCAAAATCACATAGAGTTTGTCGCATCCATAATATCTAAGAGCAGCAACTTCCTACAGCTAGGTATTCACCCTCAGTAGTTGAAAGAGCCACTGAGGTTTGCTTTTTACTATGCCATGATACAAGACTTTGTCCCAAAAAAGTACAAGCACCACTCGTACTTTTTCTATCAATTTGACATCCTGCATAGTCAACATCTGAATAACCTATTAGTTCAAAGTGATTGGAAATTGGATAGAATAACCCTAAATTAATAGTACCACTTAAATATTTCAAAATTCTTTTAACAACATTTAAGTGTGATTCTTTGGGTTTTACCTGAAATCTTGCACATAGACAAACTCTATACATTATATCAGGCTTAGAGGCAGTTAAGTATAATAAGCATCCAATCATACCTCGATATTTTGTTATATCAATATCAATACCTTTGTCATCAGCTGTGAGCTTTATTGATGTGCTCATAGGTGTACCTTTTGAGTTAGATCCTTCAAAGCTAAATCGCTTGAGTAATTCTTTTGTGTATTTGGTTTGATGGATGTAAATTTTGTCCTTCGTTTACTTGATTTGAAGTCCCAAAAAGTAGTTGAGTTCACCCATTAAGCTCATATCAAATTCTTTATGCATGCACTTGGAAAACCACTCACAAAGATGATCATTAGTAGCACCAAAAATTATATCATCTACATATATTTGAACAATAATGATATCTATATTTTTATGCTTAATAAATAATGTAGAATCTATTTTACCTCTAATAAATCCATTTGACAAGAGATACTTACTTAACCTATCGTACCATGCTCTTGGAGCTTGTTTCAAGCCGTAAAGTGCTTTCTTTAATTTGTAGACATGATTAGGATACTTTTCATGCTTGAATCCAGGAGGTTGCTTTACATACATCTCTTCATTAATGTATCCATTGAGGAAAGCACTCTTTACGTTCATTTGATACAATTTAAACATTTTGTAGCATGCAAACGCCAACAAAATTCGGATTGATTCTAACCTAGCCACTGGTGCATAGGTTTCTTCATAGTCGATTCCCTCTTGTTGGTTATACCCTTGGCCTACTAGCCTTTCTTTGTTACAAGTGATTGTTCCGTGCTCATCAAGCTTATTTTTGAATACCCATTTCGTACCAATGATGGAAGCATCTTTTGGAGGAGGCATGAATTCCCATACTTGGCATCTCTCAAATTGTTGAAATTATTCTTGCATTGCTAATAACCAATTTTCATCAAGGACTGCATCCTTTGCATTCTTTGGCTCAACCTGTGACAAAAATGTAGAGAATGCACAAAGATTTTGTAAACCTATTCGTGTGGTTACACCTTTGTTGATATCTCCAATGATATTCTCCGGAGGATGATTCTTGACATATCTAGCTGTTTTTGGCATTTGAATATCATGTAAAACTTCCTCTTGATCATGAGACTCATCTTCAGCATCTTGCAAATTCTCAGGTTCATGTTCCTATTGGTTGTTCATTTTAGTTTCCTGAAACTGTACATTCGGTCTCCCATTTTGTTCTTTTCGGTTTGCTGAAATTCTGACTGTCTCTAAATTTCTTGCATCATCCTCACTCTCCTTTTGAAGATCATTGTTAGTCTCATTGAAAGTGATATGAAAAAATTCTTCTACACATGATTTTCTAACATTAAAGATACGATAAGCCTTACTATTTTGGGAATAACCAATGAAAATTCCTTCATATGAATTAGCATTAAATTTTTCCAAATTATCACTTGTATTTAAGATGAAACATTTTGAACCAAAAACTTTGAAATAACTTATATTTGGAATTTTATTATTTAAAAGTTCATAAGGTGTTTTCAAAATAATAGGACGAATGAGAACTCTATTTAATAAAACATAACATGATGTACTTACTGCTTCGGCCCAAAATTTCTTTGGAAGCTTACTTTCTTGTAGTAGAGTTCTTGCGGTCTCTTGTAGAGTCTTATTCTTTCTTTCCACCACTCCGTTTTGTTGAGGAGTCCTTGGGGCTGAAAATTCATGGCTAATACCCCTTTGATCACAAAAGGTTATAAAATCTTTTTGAAACTCAGTACCATGATCACTTCTAATTCTAATAAGTTTATAACTAAACTTTGTTTCAAGATTCCTTATTAGTTTTTCAAATTCTTTGAATGCTTCATCCTTAGTTCTCAAAAATAATACCCATGTGTATCTTGAAAAATCATCAACTATTACAAAAACATAGAACTTACCATTAATGCTTGAATTCCTTTTCGGTCCAAATAAATCAAGATGAAGTAGTTACAATGGAGAAGAAGTTGATACCATATTCTTTGCTGAAAAAGAAGTTCTTACTTGTTTTCCCAGATGACAAGGAATACATATTCTTTTCTTTTCAAACTTGATTCTTGGCAATCCTTTGACAAGATTCTTTGAGGATAGTTTCTTGATTAAGTCCATGTGAACATGTCCCATCCTTTTATGCCACAGATAAGCTTCATCTTGTACAGATGTAAGACATAGCTCTTCATCCTGTTGCTCAAAATCAAGAGTGTATATATTTTCTTCTCTTTTTGCAACTAGAGTAGTATTGTTAGTACCATGGAATATTGTGCATTTATCTTTTTCAAAGTTAACTTGATGGCCATTATCCTTTAATTGGCTAATACTAATTAAATTGAATTCAATACAATTAACAAGATGAACATTATTTATACTTACCTTGCCATTATCAATTTTACCTTTTCCAATTATCTCGCAGGTTTTGTTGTCTCCAAACGTGACCGTTCCATTCTTCTTCTTGATAATTAGTTCTATGAATTTTGATTTATCACCTGTCATGTGTCGAGAACATCCGCTATCAAGAATCCATTTTTGAGTTGGAACTCTTGCTTTTAAGCATACCTGTCAAGAAAAAATAATTTATCATTTTGGTACCCATATCTTTTTGGGTCCACTCATGTTAGTAACAAGCAAATCATTCTTTTTAATTCATACCTTTTTAACCTTGTTTCGTTTCTTAAAACAATTTATATCTAAATGACCTTTACTACCACAATGCTTACAAGTCATGAAATGAGAGCAATAATTTAAACTAAATTGAGACTTTGATTTTAGCATTTTTATGTAAGACCCCAAATTTTATGAAATAAAAGTATTCAATTTTTCTTATAATTACTATTCAGTAAATGGTTAAATTGATAAAAGTTAAGTTAAGGGTGATATATGAATTTTTTTCAAAATACACAAGTGGTTATAGAATATTCATTGTTGTCGGGGAATATTCGTTTGGTCGTGGAATATTCTTTCTGTCGGGGAATATTCGTACGACCGGCGCAGCCATTTGTGGGCCTTATAACAGAATAACTGTCGGATGAAAAAAACGACAAAATTAAGTTTTTATAAATAACGGCGTAATCGTTACCGTTAACATTGTTAGAATACCCTGTTGGTAAAATAAAGTAATACGCGTTGTTGCACAGTAGCACACGGTATTACACAGTATTTTTGAATTATTGATTCTTACGTAAGAAGGCACTACTCAATAATTGTTACAGTAATTATTGTTCAATATTTTATTTTATTGAATCAATAATTGCTGCATTGATATTTTATATTATTGTTGTTTCAATAATTATCACTGCACAATATTTCTCATTATCAGATCAATAATTCGTATTATTTGAATAATATTATTAGATAACATTATTGGCAATGACTAGAAATTTCTGTCAAGGAGAGGTTTGGTCACCTAATTGTGCGCCAGTAAGGAGAAATTCTTATTGGAAAACCCCATCTTTCCTGGGAACGGCCTGGTTGTCATAATTGTGATTCTGTAATATTATTTATGAATAATTAATTATTGATTTATATGATAATGAAATATTTATTTGATGTGGATATAGATGATGGATTTATTTCTGTGGTTATAAATGAAGGAATTAACGTTGATGTGTTTTATCAGTATTTTATCGAATTGGAGGTATTAAAAACTCAAATCGGTGTTCTTAAAGCTTTACTGCGTGAGTTATAATTTTAATCTGACCGTTGGATCGTTGTGATTTTTGGATATGTTATATATATATATATAAGTTGAGTATATGTCCACAAATTTTGAACCGTTAAAAATTAGCGCATGATTTGTTATGAATTTTAAAAGGTGTTGAAACGATGTTTAAAATCATCTGTTTATGGATTTCGGATATCTTAAGTTTGGAATTTGGAAAAACTCAAAGCTACAAAGTTGTAAAGAATTCGATTTCAGTCAGAATGGACATAAAATTTATATTTTTTGATAACATGACTATTTTCTATGAATTGTTGAAGTTTCAAAAAATAAAATAATTTTTATTAAAATTATGGGTGGGACCCACTTGTGTTAAATACGCATGGGCTGCTGAAAATTTGTTCAATGATGGCTGGTCTAAATTCCAACTTAGCACATGCGTAGAATTTTAAATAACAAATAATATATTTTATTATTTTAGTCTCCTTTGGCGTTCTAGCATTTTCCTATAAATAGGTGCTTAAGTTAGAATTGAAAATCACACAAGAAACATAAGTTTTCTTTCTCTATATTATCAAGCATATTTTTGTGAGTATTTAGATATCCTGAGTGTTGCTATACGGCGCAAGTTGGTTCAGCGTTATTTCCAATATTTAAGTCCGAAGTACTGCTCTTTCGAGGTAAGGAATTTTAAGGGTTATTATGTTTTTCAGTTCGTACTTCTTCCATCCTTCAGAAAATTCTGAAAAATTTTGAAATGATATTTTGATGAGTTTTATTGATTGTGTCCAAAAATGGCGATTTTTGGATGTATAGATTAAGAGTTATGAATTTTACGGGAAAAGACTATTTTAAAAATAACCACTTATAACTCCTTGTGGTTAACTTCAAAATTGATGAAATTTTTATTGGGAGTACATCTATATAATATCAGTGTACTCTGTGAATTTCAGAATTTTTGGATAAAAGTACAATTTATGATAAATGTCTAAATATTCGGCGGTTTTGGCCATATGAAAAATAGTAAATGAATTTTAAAAATTCTAAGAAAAATATATGTTCAATATGGGACTATATTCTGCTAAATCCCAGAAAAGAAATATTTTTGGAAATGATTTGCTATTTTTCATGAAAATAGACTAGTTATGAATAAATGAGTTAAATATGTTATGTGAATGAAGAAAATTGGAAAATAAGATTTTATGGCTTGAGAATCCTATATGAGGTATATGCAGATTTTTGATGAGGGTTTTGATTATTGGTGATGAAATCTTATGAGTTTGGCATTTTAATGATTAAATGCATTATTTAGTAAATTGTAAACAATTAAAATAAATTGTTTATAAGCTTAAGAAATATTATTCTTTCAATATCATTATACCGAAATATTGGTATGGATTTTATTATAGAATTTCTATCCTTTTGTATCGGGTTTACTATTTATGAGTTACTATTCACGAGTTACTATTCATGAGTTACTATTCACGAGTTACTATTCACGGGTACTATTCACGATAAAATTGGTTTCTTTTTCTAACCAAATTATAGTTGATTTATGAATATTACTCTTGAGATTAAAACTATATGTTAATCATATTATTTTTATTATCATATATAATATTTCTATAACCCTAATGATGATATTTCTCTTTGACTCGAGTGTAAAGATGAGTAGATTTTTGGTATGATCATGACTATGGGTTTTCTTTGGCCAATAGTGCAAAGTTGAATTGTTGACTGGTATGATCATGGCCATTGAATTTATAATTGAATATATTTAGCTTAAGTGCAAAGGTGAATTGATCAACATGGTTATAATTATTGTATATATAAATTCTGAAATGATTATATATTTCTTTGAGATAATAAATATTTGGCCTGTAGTGCAAATACGAACTGTTGATGAATATATTTGGCCTGTAGTGAAAATATAAACTGTTGAGAAATATCTTTGGCCTGTAGTGCAAAGATGAATTGTTGATGAATATCTTTGGCCCGTAGTGAAAAGATGACATGCTGTTGAATATCTTTGGCCAGTAGTGCAAAGATGAACATGTGTTGAGATGAACATGACCAACTGGTGATACAAATGAATATCTTTGGTCGTAGTGCAAAGATGAAATTATTAGTATGATTATGAACAGGAAATGTGATTTGGTGTAACTATGATCTTTGATGTTTCAGGTAAAGATAGGTGATGAAAATTATCTTCGTCCTGGATGAGAAGAGGAATTTAGAACTACAATTATGATTATGAGTTATTCATATGATTGTGGACCAGAATTGTTGATTGATGTTACAGGGATAAAACATTGTTAGTGAATTTTTAACATGGAGAAGATAATAGACTTTATAGTCTATTTGACTCTTCTAATGGATTGCTCGTTCCGCTGCAACTATGGTTGAAATTTTTATCATCTACCATATGTTCTAAATCTCTGATTTATTATTGATGAAGGCTATTGATAATTTAATTATCTTTAATCATAATATTCTTTACTGAGCTAGTTGTGCTCACCCTTTTGCTTTACAATTCCTTTCAGGTAATAAGAGTGTAGCTGGGTCGAGCGGGGGTAACAGGGGAATAGAACGGTGGTCTCTAGCTGTGGAGTTCTCCCTAAACAGTATAGACAAGTGTGTTGAATACATCTTTTAGTAGTTATATTTGGTGAATCATATAGGGAGAGACGAACCCAACGTTGGAAGGGTGTTTTGCCACTTTCATACAAGATGTCTAATGACATACAACCTCGTGTCATCATAAGACAGGGTTGTGCTCATCCACTTGCTGAGTATATTTACGAGCACTACCTATATAATCTTGGTATTTATTTGAAGTATAATTCTCAATTTGAGACAGTGGAGATAATGATAAATCAATAGAAGACTCACCATTGGGAAGAATATGATAGTAATCTTCTCGTTTTTCTTTGGGGTATATTGGGTCAACCAAGGATAATTATGTGGCCATATAATATCTATCATAACCTAAAAGCATGGCCTCCCATGTACGAAGGTTTCCTTGAGCACTTCCCAAAGATTTTAGTTTCTAAAACAGTTTTTGACTATACCTTTATGTAATGTGTCACTATGAGGTGTTGTCCACGGTTGGGACATGTGTCACATTTGGTATATATTTGTATCCAAACTCACAGTATATGTGTTGTTGTATTTTGCACGACAATTGTTGTAATAAAGTTGTAGTTGTTTTCTGTACCATGTATTTGGCGACTCAGAATGGGTTGGATTGAATGGACCTATTTTGGGGTCGTTACATTTTATATTACTCTTTTTATGCATATGATCATAACCAATTTCTTGTCTTTCAAAACTAGGTCTTTGTTTACCTAATATGACATTCAAATTTTCTTCACCTTAGACAAATTTAGCAAGAGATAATTTTAATGAATCTATTTCTTTTTGAAGTTCATTATTAGGAAAGGTTTTAACAGGAGATTTATCACTAAATGCATCAGTACATACATCTCTCATATTTAGCTCATTAGTCAATTTTTGGACTTCATTATTCAAGAAATTTACCTTATTAAAAAATATTTTGTTATAGTTGTCTAAATAATCAATTTTAGCAATCAAAAACTTTTCTTCTTTACATGTAGATTCCTTTTCAATTTCTTTTTTTTTTCATCTATTAGTGAATCCACTTCATTCATTAAAGTATTAACTAAATCTCTTAAGCATGCATTCTTTTCTTTTAACTTCTTATTTTCTTGTTCTAATAGTTTTATTTCATTAAAAGATACCTGATTAGATTCACCTTCAATTCCCACGAAGCATACTTGTGATATCTCATCTTTAGCATCGATCTCCACTTCGGATTCCTCATCACTCCAAGTCATAAGGGCTTTGTTCTTCTTGTTGTCTTTATAGTTTGTCTTCCCTTTGTTCTTCAATTGAAAACAATCTTTCTTGAAATGACCAGGACGTCCACATTCAAAGCTTGTCTCTTCAGTTTGCTTTGCTTTGGACTTATTTGAGTTGAAAGTATTTCTTCTCTTGTTCTTCCTTTGTAGTAGTCCTTTGAGTCTTCTTGACATCATGGCTATTTCTTCGTCTGAGTCATCTTCTAACTCCTCTTCATTATCTACAGTAAGAGCTAAGACCTTTCTTCGAGGAGTTTCCTCCTCATCATCATATCTCTTTAACTGATGTTAATATTCTTCTAATTCACCAAACAGAGTTAAAGTATCCATGGAAGAAATAGTTGCAGAATCTTGAAGAGTAGTGATTTTAGAAGCAAACCTTTTGGGCATAGCCCGAAGTAACTTACGGTTGATCTCACTTTGAGGAATAGTCTTGTCCAGTAATTTCAAGGAGTTTATGAGGATTAGGAATCTTGCTTGAGCTAGCTTGATGATTTCATCTTTTTCGAGCTTGAACATTTCATAATTATGCATGAGCATACTTAGTTTGACTTCTCGTACTTTGGAAGTACCTTCATGACTTACCACTAGAGTATCCCAAATTTCCTTAGTTGTGTTGCATGAGGAAACTTTGTCTATCTCGGATTGTACAATGCCGCTGAGAAGTGTGTTCATTGCCTTTGAATCATATGAGACCATGTAGATTTCGGTTGAATCCATTTCTAGTAGAATCTTTGGAGTCCCATCATCTCTTCGTGGAATAACTAGTCCGTTCTCCACAACCCACCATTCCCAAGGATCTCTTTTCAGATAGATCCTCATCCGAAACTTCCAAAAATTGTAATTTTCAGTTCTGAACAGAAAAGGAGGTCTATTGGTTATTTGTCCTTCTTGATTGTTGTTCCCGAACTGTGCCATGTCAGAATCTTTCCTTACAAGTCACTTTTAAGACCAAGATAAGTAGAGCCAAGCTTTGATGCCAAATGAAATTTATCTAGGCACACTTAGAAGGGGGGTTGAATAAGTGTGGGAGCAATCTATGACCAACTTTTAAACTTTAAGTTAAATTATTAACTTCAGGCTATTATAATGATTGAAATCAGTTTGCTGAATTAATATAGCCTATTAAAGAAAATATCCTGCTGAATTTATATCTTAAGTAAAATACTTGAAGTTAAAGAATTATCTTAATATAATATAAGTATTCAAATTTTAATTATTAAGATAATTAAAATAGCTTATGTGATTTTAAAGTAAAGCAAATAATAAAATCAACACCAATATTTTTTACGTGGTTCAGCTATTACCCTCTATAATAATAGCCTAGTCCACGTCCAATACCAACTAGTATTAGAGACTCACTTTATTTATTTCTTTATAAATAAATACAGATTACAAAATAGATTCTAACAAAAATTAATTAGAAATTAATTTCTCTTGAGCTCTGTTGCTCCTTGTGCACCTATGCACTCTTCAAGCACCTTTGCTTCCTTGAACCTGTTTGTAAACCTTCTCTCTAATCCACTAGGATAAACACCTTTAGACTACACTTAGTCTAAACAAAAAATTCAATACAAATATAGAGGTCTATGATCAATGCAAGAATAATCAATTTAACAATTAAATGCTCAACTATATGCAATGATCAATTAGCATATAATAGATAAACAATTAATTTCTTACCAAACAGTGCCCAACTAATATCAGAAATTAAATTGCTTATGTGACAACCCGAGAAATTAGACAATTTATGAAAATCATAATTGATTGATTTAAGGTTCAATATTAGGACCTAGACAGGAAATAAGTGTATGGAATTGGCAGTTATGTAATGAAATTTTAAGAATTTCAAAAGTTTTGAACAAAACTTGAATTATGTGATAGACTGTAAGTGATAGTCTAGTAATGAGGTATAAGATTATGGTAGATTTAAAATTCTTTTGAAGAATTATCAGTGATAAGTATCGAAGTGAATACTAGTCGGTATATTTGGTTACTTATGTGAACCATAATGATTTAAGATCAAGGATTGATCATATAAGTTATAACTTTAGCAAACCCTAAAGTTATGTTAATCATATGTTTATTAAGTTAGAAAAATCTAACGTTCTGTTAGAAAACCCTAACGTCTGATGAGAAACCCTAGAAATCGGTTCTGAAAACTTTAGTTTCAGTTCCGGGAATCCGAAACCCTAAATTCATGATATGAATATGGTGATTAAGTTAGAAAACCCTAACGATATGTTCAGAAACTCTAATTTCAGTTTTGAGAATATAAACCCTAATTTGGGAATCCTAATGCGAAGTATTAAACCCTAAGGGTTAAAAAGTTGTGTGTAAGGTATATGAACATTATGTGAAGGTTTATCTTTGTTTATTATATAAACAAACAAAAGAAACTAGTGTAACCCTAATTATATATTAGGAATGAAGGATTTAATAACTTAAGGGTTATGGAAAAAGAGAATTGTGGTATTTAGAATACTTACTAAATCTAAGATATTTATTTTATACATCTCAAATGATTAATTTTATAACCTAAATATAGCAAGTCTAATTGGGTTAAGGAAATAAATGTTCATGAGCAAGGATTGGTGTTTTAATGGAGAAGTAAAAACCTTAATTAAATGATTTGGGTTGGATAAGAATTAAAGGAATTGGACTATGTATAGCTCAGGTGTGGCCAAAGAAGTTAGTTAGAGACCAAGCAATACATTAAAGGAATGGCTCAATTTTTAGCCCAAGTGGGAGAGGAATTTTTGGACATTTAGTAAATCAAATAAGCATTAAATCAAAAAGTCAAACTTGGTAAGTAAATGGCCACATGGCCGGCCATGAGAAGCTAGGAAAAAGGGGGAGATGAATGTTGTGATTTAGTTGTTTTAGTTGGTGAACCACTCTTACCAAATCTCACCAACTCCCCATGTGTCCAATTTTGATTAAGCCAACACATTTGGCAAAGCTTGCAAGGCAACCTCTTGGCAATTGCTAAGGGGAAAGAAAGAGAGGATTGGTGGATCTAGTAAGTCATATGGCCGGATATTGGGGAGAGAAAAAGAGTGTAGGTTTGGAAGATGATAATCCAAACTTAATAAAAATTTTATATATCATTTCTCTTTCATCTCTTCTATTTTCTTCAAGAACTAAGAACTAAAGGGAGAGAGTGAGAGAAGGGAGGCTTCGGCAGCTCCAAGATGAGAAGAAGAGGAGTTTTTAATCTTCATACACCAAAGATCCATCCATGGAAGAAGTTATGAAGAAGAAGAAGGAGAGCAAGTAAGAAAAGGTATAAACCTTTTTGTTTAGTTAATTTTGATGGTTGTAAATCAAAACTTGAATCCATAATTCTCAACTCAAAAACCTTAGCTCTATGTGTATATAAGTGTTACATGTTTAGATATAACCTTTTTGAAGATCAAAAGTTAGATCTAAAGTGTGGAATGGAAGCTAGGTTTTTCAAAATATAGAAAACCTAAAATTTTCTTAGCTTTGATTGTGTTTGAAACTTGTTTGATGAAATAAGAAACTTTGTTTCTAAACTCAAAAACCATGTATATACATGTTAATGAGTGTTTTTTGTTTGGTATTACCAATATTGGGTTTTGATTTGGTTGGGATTAAAAGGAATAGAAAAATGGAATTTTCCGGAAAAGTTAAACTTTTAAAAAATGTGATCAAGCTTTTGGATCTTTGAAATCTATGATGAATATATATTATTTATGTTCTTGGGATGCTAGATATATGTGTTAAGGGTAAAATCACTTTGGAATTACTCAAATAGGTTGAATATTGAGCAAGTTATGGGATTTCTCCCAAACTACACAAAAGTAATAAAAACTGTTAGGAGGACAGTTTGTAACAGCCACCACCGGGCTAATTTCCGGGAGCTTAACATGTCCAAATATGGGTTGTGATAGATGAAAACTGTAGTTCGGAAAGATACGAATCCAAAAAAATTGACGGATCATTAATCGGAGTTATAGATTTCATTTTATTTAAGTTTTGGTAAAGGACTCCAAAACTGCCAAAGTGCAAAAAGTTGATGCCCAAATTTTTCCGGGGGCTGTTTCGGACATTTATTTAATGAGAAAAATTCTAGGATTTTGGGAAATGAAAATATATGGTATTATGTATCTCGTGTCCAAAAATGAGCTGATTTCGAGTTAAAACGACCAAGTTATGATCGTTTCAAATTTTGTGATTTTTCGACGGAAATCGCTATAAACGGAGTTCTACAACTCCGATTACCACGAAATTTAAAATGGAGCATCACGTTAACATATATAAGGTTATGCCAAGAGATGGGAGTGATTGGAGTTAAGCACGAGGTAGCTAATTTCTTAAGCTACGCACTAGAAATTAATTTTTGAAAAATACCAAAGGAAGTTGGAAAATTATGGGAAAATAATTTTTGTGCATGAAATACATGTATATGTGTTTGACCAAAGGATAGGAGAATAATACAATGATTTAGTATTTTTGTGATACGGATATAGAATACAGCTTGCTGGATTAGGTAAATTGTGATTCCAGTTTGCTGGAGTGAAATACAGTTTGATGAATTGAAAATTTGTTGAATCCAGTTTACTAGATTGCAGTTTATGTTGCTGGATTTGGAATCCAGGTTACTGAATTATAAATTTGGTTGTTAGATATAGAATCCAGGTTACTGAATTAGTATTTGACTTACTAGGTGTTAACGAATACTTATGAAATGAAAAACCGAGTGTTAAATCATATAAATGTAATTATATGGCATGGTTAAGTGCTTAGGCAGAGTTTAATTGAACTTAAACTCGAGTATTGTCTGACTAAACTGTCGGGATGTTAGAATTATGTCAGTTTTAAGTCAAACTGAAATAGTTTGACCTGATACTAAGTCTTATGTGAATTATAGACTGATAGGGTTATGTGGTAATGTGTTTAGATTATTCTGTGGATATAATTATAACAGTATTATACTGTGATGATATTATTCTTATTATTGGAGATCTATATTATTAATATTATGTCTTCGGGTATAGCGTTAAAAATTGCGTTACGGTAATCAACGGTTCAGGCAAGTTTCTTTTACTTAACTCTAATAAGAGTAGTTTCTTCAAGCTTATGGTTAATCATTGCTGATTGCCATGAAATTTGTACTATGTACATCTTGCATGTATAAGTCAGGTATGAAAGGCTGATCACCTTCATTACCAGTTGGTTCAGAAATGTTTGTTCATGTAAAATACTTGTTCAGTCAAAAATTTGTTCGTGCTAGTTCTCAATTATATTGATGAATTATAGCAAGCTCATTATTCATACTCTTCAATCATGATATATCGTTATATTGTTGTATATAAACTTGCTGGGCAACTTTCATGCTCACCCTTGCTATATCATGATAAAACATTGCAGATAAAGCGAATGCGTTGGGATACAGGAAAATGACAATGCCAAGTTCAGCTTGGGGCAATATATGCAGCTATTTTGTAATAAAATAGTTGATAATAACGTGTTATATGTTAGAAAGTTTATATATGGTGTTTAAGTTAAGGTTACTCGACCTTGGGGATAAGTGTGTAATGTATTGTATAAACAATTTATGTTTATATCTTCCGCAATTAGTCAGTGAAAGAAATAGTATACCGGATCCGCGGTGATTTGGGACCCGGATTCGGGGCTACTACAGTTGGTATCAGAGTTGTTGGTTATGAAGCTTAGGTAGTAATACCTGAGACAAATAACCGCAGTGATTAGGATAAGACTAACTCAAATAGAGTTAGTTGGTCGGTAAGATTCAAAGATGAATCTCGGCGAGTGTAAAGACACAGGGTTCCCTAACTCTGATAATAAAGTTGAACAGTAATGGTGAATAGATTGAGTCTAAAAGACTGAAAGTGCAGGGATAGAAGATCGTAAAACAAAACGATCATAGTGCATGGAATTGAATCGTAATATATACGATAAGATCACCCCGTGATCTGATAAGGTTATGACAGCCAAAAAAAATCAATCTGATGATTGAAAAGTTTACAGCAAGATGCTGTGTATCAGTTGTACAATGAAATTGTACTATGAAAACTCATGAAAGAGTTATGGATTATGAATACGGATTAAATGAAATTCGTATGGAAAAAGGGGTTAAGATTAGGTGGTGATTTCAATGAGGACTTGTGTCGGCAGCTGAGTTGTATGATTCCTTGTATGGGCGGGGAATTTGTACTTGGTTTTAGAATCACTTAGCTTTCTGGTCGATGTAGTGGTTAGGTTGACCAATTCTTTGTATGGGCGGAGAATTGTTCACTTAGCTTCCTATATTGATTATTGGCCGAGTTTGGTTTGACAACCACTTAGTTTCTGGCACTGATAATCATTGAAATGTTGTGCCACGCTATTTGCTATATGCGTGTTAAGAGGGTGATTCCTTTATCATGTGTATGACAGATAGATAGGTCATAGTTAGAGGATATAAGGTTAAGTATGAGTTCTTAAAATTCATACTTATGTGACATACTTGACGTATAGTTATATGAAATGTTTATGAACCCCTCAGCGAATGGACGCCAAAGGTCTGTCTAGGAAAGTTCGTGAACTCATATGATTGTGGCAATTTATGGACTCATAAGTGTGGTTTTATGAACTGGGTATAGTTGTGTGTGAATGGAGTATTGAGGATATAGGAACAGATAGAATGTTTAAGCAAATGATTTGAAATATCAAAATTTGTTTTTAATTATCACTCATGTACCATGTAACCTGGTGCAGAGATGATAAAAATGTGATGGAGTTGTAAATACAGGAATACTTAGTGTGAGTTTGATCTTTGCTCGCGTTTTGAGTATCTTTAATAGATACCCGAGAAATTTGAGTATATATCAAAGTAAATCTTTGATAGATACCCGAGAAGTTTGAGTATCTTTGATAGATACCCGAGAAGTTTGAGTATCTTTGATAGATACCCGAGAAAATAAGTTCAAGATCTTGTGTGATCGCTCAGTATAAATGGTGTAAGGTGCACGGTGTAAGGTGTAAGGTGAATTTCGGGGACGAAATTCTTAGAAGGAGGGGTGAATGTGACAACCCGAGAAATTAGACAATTTATGAAAATCATAATTGATTGATTTAAGGTTCAATATTAGGACCTAGACAGGAAATAAGTGTATGGAATTGGCAGTTATGTAATGAAATTTTAAGAATTTCAAAAGTTTTGAACAAAACTTGAATTATGTGATAGACTGTAAGTGATAGTCTAGTAATGAGGTATAAGATTATGGTAGATTTAAAATTCTTTTGAAGAATTATCAGTGATAAGTATCGAAGTGAATACTAGTCGGTATATTTGGTTACTTATGTGAACCATAATGATTTAAGATCAAGGATTGATCATATAAGTTATAACTTTAGCAAACCCTAAAGTTATGTTAATCATATGTTTATTAAGTTAGAAAAATCTAACGTTCTGTTAGAAAACCCTAACGTCTGATGAGAAACCCTAGAAATCGGTTCTGGAAACTTTAGTTTCAGTTCCGGGAATCCGAAACCCTAAATTCATGATATGAATATGGTGATTAAGTTAGAAAATCCTAACGATATGTTCAGAAACTCTAATTTCAGTTTTGAGAATTTAAACCCTAATTTGGGAATCCTAATACGAAGTATTAAACCCTAAGGGTTAAAAAGTTGTGTGTAAGGTATATGAACATTATGTGAAGGTTTATCTTTGTTTATTATATAAACAAACAAAAGAAACTAGTGTAACCCTAATTATATATTAGGAATGAAGGATTTAATAACTTAAGGGTTATGGGAAACGAGAATTGTGGTATTTAGAATACTTACTAAATCTAAGAGATTTATTTTATACATCTCAAATGATTAATTTTATAACTTAAATATAGCAAGTCTAATTGGGTTAAGGAAATAAATGTTTATGAGCAAGGATTGGTGTTTTAATGGAGAAGTAAAAACCCTAATTAAATGATTTGGGTTGGATAAGAATTAAAGGAATTGGACTATGTATAGCTCAGGTGTGGCCAAAGAAGTTAGTTAGAGACCAAGCAATACATTAAAGGAATGGCTCAATTTTTAGCCCAAGTGGGAGAGGAATTTTTGGACATTTAGTAAATCAAATAAGCATTAAATCAAAAAGCCAAACTTGGTAAGTAAATGGCCACATGGCCGGCCATGAGAAGCTAGGAAAAAGGGGGAGATGAATGTTGTGATTTAGTTGCTTTAGTTGGTGAACCACTCCTACCAAATCTCACCAACTCCCCATGTGTCCAATTTTGATTAAGCCAACACATTTGGCAAAGCTTGCAAGGCAACCTCTTGGCAATTGCTAAGGGGAAAGAAAGAGAGGATTGGTGGATCTAGTAAGCCATATGGCCGGATATTGGGGAGAGAAAAAGAGAGTAGGTTTGGAAGATGATAATCCAAACTTAATAAAAATTTTATATATCATTTCTCTTTCATCTCTTCTATTTTCTTCAAGAACTAAGAACTAAAGGGAGAGAGTGAGAGAAGGGAGGCTTCGGCAGCTCCAAGATGAGAAGAAGAGGAGTTTTTGATCTTCATACAACAAAAATCCATCCATGGAAGAAGCTATGAAGAAGAAGAAGGAGAGCAAGTAAGAAAAGGTATAAACCTTTTTGTTTAGTTAATTTTGATGGTTGTAAATCAAAACTTGAATCCATAATTCTCAACTCAAAAACCTTAGCTCTATGTGTATATAAGTGTTACATGTTTAGATATAACCTTTTTGAAGATCAAAAGTTAGATCTAAAGTGTGGAATGGAAGCTAGGTTTTTCAAAAGATAGAAAACCTAAAATTTTCTTAGCTTTGATTGTGTTTGAAGCTTGTTTGATGAAATAAGAAACTTTGTTTCTAAACTCAAAAACCATGTATATACATGTTAATGAGTGTTTTGTGTTTGGTATTACCAATATTGGGTGTTGATTTGGTTGGGATTAAAAGGAATAGAAAAATAGAATTTTCCGGAAAAGTTAAACTTTTAAAAAGTGTGATCAAGCTTTTGGATCTTTGAAATCTATGATGAATATATATGATTTATGTTCTTGGGATGCTAGATATATGTGTTAAGGGTAAAATCACTTTGGAATTACTCAAATAGGTTGAATATTGAGCAAGTTATGGGATTTCTCCCAAACTACACAAAAGTAATAAAAACTGTTAGGAGGACAGTTTGTAACAGCCACCACCGGGCTAATTTCCGGGAGCTTAACATGTCCAAATATGGGTTGTGATAGATGAAAACTGTATTTCGGAAAGATAAGAATCCAACAAAATTGACGGATCATTAATCGGAGTTATAGATTTCATTTTATTTAAGTTTTGGTAAAGGACTCCAAAACTGCCAAAGTGCAAAAAGTTGATGCCCAAAATTTTCCGGGGGCTGTTTCGGACATTTATTTAGTGAGAAAAATTCTAGGCTTTTGGGAAATAAAAATATATGGTATTATGTAGCTCGTGTCCAAAAATGAGCTGATTTTGAGTTAAAACGACCAAGTTATGATCGTTTCAAATTTTGTGATTTTCCGACGGAAATCGCTATAAACGGAGTTCTACAACTCCGATTGCCACGAAATTGAAAATGGAGCATCACGTTAACATATATAAGGTTATGCCAAGAGATGGGAGTGATTGGAGTTAAGCACGAGGTAGCTAATTTCTTAAGCTACGCACTAGAAATTAATTTTTGAAAAATACCAAAGGAAGTTGAAAAATTATGGGAAAATAATTTTTGTGCATGAAATACATGTATATGTGTTTGACCAAAGGATAGGAGAATAATACAATGATTTGGTATTTTCGTGATACGGATATAGAATATAGCTTGCTGGATTAGGTAAATTGTGATTCCAGTTTGCTGGAGTGAAATACAGTTTGATGAATTGAAAATTTGTTGAATCCAGTTTACTGGATTGCAGTTTATGTTGCTGGATTTGGAATCCAGGTTGCTGAATTATAAATTTGGTTGTTAGATATAGAATCCAGGTTGCTGGATTAGTATTTGACTTACTAGGTGTTAACAAATACTTATGAAATGAAAAACCGAGTGTTAAATCATATAAATGTAATTCTATGGCATGATTAAGTGCTTAGGCAGAGTTTAATTGAACTTAAACTCGAGTATTGTCTGACTAAACTGTCGGGATGTTAGAATTATGTCAGTTTTAAGTCAAACTGAAATAGTTAAACCTGATACTAAGTCTTGTGTGAATTATAGACTGATAGGGTTATGTGGTAATGTGTTTAGATTATTCTGTGGATATAATTATAACAGTATTATACTGTGATGATATTATTCTAATTATTGGAGATCTATATTATTAATATTAGGTCTTCGGGTATAGCGTTAAAAATTGCGTTGCGGTAATCAACGGTTCAGGCAAGTTTCTTTTACTTAACTCTAATAAGAGTAGTTTCTTCAAGCTTATGGTTAATCATTGCTGATTGCCATGAAATTTGTACTCTGTACATCTTGCATGTATAAGTCAGGTATGAAAGGCTGATCACCTTCATTACCAGTTGGTTCAGAAATGTTTGTTCATGTAAAATACTTGTTCAGTCAAAAATTTGTTCGTGCTAGTTCTCAATTATATTGATGAATTATAGCAAGCTCATTATTCATACTCTTCAATCATGATATATCGTTATATTGTTGTATATAAACTTGCTGGGCAACTTTCATGCTCACCCTTGCTATATCATGATAAAACATTGCAGATAAAGCGAATGCGTTGGGATACAGGAAAATGACAATGCCAAGTTCAGCTTGGGGCAATATATGCAGCTATTTTGTAATAGAATAGTTGATAATAACGTGTTATATGTTAGAAAGTTTATATATGGTGTTTAAGTTAAGGTAACTCGACCTTGGGGATAAGTGTGTAATGTATTGTATAAACAATTTATGTTTATATCTTCCGCAATTAGTTAGTGAAAGAAATAGTATACCGGATCCACGGTGATTTGGGACCCGGATTCGGGGCTACTACAGTTGGTATCAGAGTTGTTGGTTATGAAGCTTAGGTAGTAATACCTGAGACAAATAACCGCAGTGATTAGGATAAGACTAACTCAAATAGAGTTAGTTGGTCGGTAAGATTCAAAGATGAATCTCGGCGAGTGTAAACAAATTGATGAATCTCGGCGAGTGTAATAGAGTTACGAACAGGAAAATTGGACAGGTAGAACAAACAAATTGATTATATAATCAATTTATTTGTGGGAACAAATCGATTTTGTTCTACCTGTTCAATTTTCTTGTCCAATTTTTGTATTCATGTAGAATGACTCTTATCTATATTCCCCCTAGAATTATTGATTTGTTTATAAATATTATAATTCTGAGATTATAAATTAATACTAGGATTATAATTTTTAGATTATAATTATAATCCAAAAATTATTAAATTATTTTATAATTCATAGACTAACAGTCTCAGTCTAAATTTAAAAACAAACAAGACACTTGAATTAATAATTACTCCCTCCGTCCCAAATTAACTGCTCAGTTTTGACTTTTTTAAGTCAAATTGACTATTTTTAGAATTAATAATTAAGCATATATAAATATATTTCTAAAATTATAAAAATTAGGATTAGTAATAAATTGTATATACTTTCTTTTGGTTATAATCTCTTCACCTATATTTTAGCAAAAATAGTAACAAGATTAGTTTTAAAAATGGTCAATTTGACTTTAAAAAGTCAAAACTGAGCAGTTAATTTGGGACGGAGGGAGTATATTTTATGTATAATTCTTACACACAACCATAGTTTTAAGAGAGCAATAATGCTTAATAATTGTACACAAACATTATTATTCCGTGAAAATGACATTGTCTTGTTTCTAGTCAAATGAAAGTACGAGGAGGAGAATAAGAATGATAGAAGAGTTATGTGGTCAACGAGTCTTCCCTTGTTGTATTTAACCTCAACGAGCCTGAAAATTATGTCTACCGGTCCGAATAGGTAGATTGGAATATACCACTCAAAATTGGGGATGAACATGTGAGATGATTAAATGCGACTGTGAAAGAGAAATGTCTTTTTTAAAACAAAAAAGAATGGATATTTTTACAGATATTATGTTAACGATAATGACATATTTTAACTGCGTGAATAATTTAAAAAAGTTTTACCCCACCTTAAAAAATTCGTTTTACCCCACCTTAAAAAAGTTTCATTCCCAGTCCACTTTCAAATTTTGTACCCCCAGGCCCCACCCATTCAAGGAAATAAGCAATCATCCAATATAATTTAAAACAAATATTAAGTCTTAACAAAATACAAGTGAAAATTTAGCAAGTCTTAAGCCACATATTAATGCAAATATTCTTATAATTAAAATTTTAAAATACATAATATCTAACCATTTATGTTGAGTGATCCGTAACAAATACTTGTTATGGACACTATTCTAACAAATACATCTCATACTGTCCAATGTGAGATCCAACGCTCAAAATAACTTCAAAATATTTAATTGTAATGAAATTTATATTAACTAAATCAAATTGTATTTCAATATAAAGTTTAAATTTTAAATTATCAAACTGTCATAATAATTGGCAATGTTAAGAAATTATTTATACAAATAAATACACTGAATATAATTGACAATATTAAATTTTATTACTCCAGAAATTATTTATAAAAATAAATACATTAAATATAGTTGACAATATTAAAATTTATTCTTTAAGAAATTATTTATACAAATAAGTGTGTTGAAGCTATTTAAATCTAAATAAAGTGGGGGTATTTAGAAAATTACTCATACAACTATTAAGAGTAGTGAAAGGTATTTAATTTTTTTTTTTTGCCTTCCGCTACTAGGAGTAGCAGAAGATATGTCAAAACCAATGAATTACCCACTGTAATTGACACGTTTTATTGATTACACCATTGAATTTTTAATTCTTCAAATTACTCCAGTAAACTAATTATTATTTTGAAATTGGGTCATTCCGTTACAAAAATTAAACGGACATTAATTTCTTATCAATAAAACTAATTAATTACCCACTGTAATTGACACGTTTTACTGATAATCATTGAACTTTTAATTTTTCAAATTACCCTAATAAACTAATTATTATTTTGAAATTGGGTCATTCCCTGTTAAAAAAAAATAAACGAACATTAATTTCTTATCGACAAAACTAATGAATTACCCACTTTAGTTGACACGTTTTACTGATTACACCAATGAACTTTTAATTTTTTAAATTATCTCAGTAAACTAATTATTATTTTGAAATTGGGTTATTCAGTTATCTCTGTCTCACGACGGTTAAATTGTTTCAGTTTTTATACTACGTGGACGTGAAAAAGAAATAAATAAATCTAATTTATTCTCTCTCTCTCTCTTCCTTCCTTCCTCCCATCTTTCTCTTCTTCTCCTTCTTCCAAATCAATTCTTCCAAATCAAATAGATCTTTCTCTAAAATATATGAAAATTCTGAGATCCAAGTACCAAAAACATTGAATTGAGATTCAAGTTCAGCATTAGATATAAGGGCAACGATGCAAAAATGCCCCTAATGTTTATCCCAAAATCTCACTTACACCATGAACTTTTTTTTTTTCAAAAGTGCATTTGACGTTGCACATTTAAGGTTAAGTGTGCCTCTGACCCTAACGAACATGCCACCTAGACTAACTCCGCTTACACATGGATATTTATTGTTGAGATCCATTTTCTTTCTTTAAACTCATTCTTCTCAGATCCATAGAACAAGACCCAACACAACTCCAGAATCTGGTGAGCCCAAGACTGACTTTGTTGGCAGCGATGAAATTCTATTATGAGCCCAATCACAAATCTGATATATGAAAAAGATGAACATTAAGCCTTCAAATACACAAATTTGAAACCACCAACAACATAAAACGGAGGATAAAACCACTCACGAGCAGCCGGTGAAAACAAATTCTGACAATGATTACCAAACCTTAAAAAAGCTTAAAATCACTAGGAATTACAAACAAGAAATCATAAAATACAGCAGCCAGAATCTGTACCAAATCTATACCATCAATGACAGAAAACAAAGATCCCAAAAACTAAATATAAAAAGATTAAGCAATAACAGAGGAACAGTCGACCAATATTTTTGATAAAAATGAAACTCAGATTTTTGTCTTAAATCATCGACAGGCATAATATAACATTGAATTGAAGAATTAGATGAACAACTAAAAAACCACGAAAAACTGATTAAGCAAATTTATGCCCATGCCATAACAATCGGTTCTCTTTTCACTCATCAAAACCTCGTCTGTAAATTATTAAACACCTACACAAAACTCAACAAACCAATCGAAGCCCATAAATTTTTCACCCAAATCAAAAACCCAGATTTAGTGTGGATCTAGGTTTCATGTTCACATATGAAAATTATCATAATTTTTCAAACTTTGATCTTATTACCAGTTAATTAGTGTGAGCGGTGAAGAAGATAATCAATATGATCTGTTCTGCAACATAGTGAAATTTGAGAATAGAAGGAGTTGTTCTGCAGTATTTTGGGTCTGCCGTTTATCACGGCCTGATCGAACCCCAGAACGACGTTTTGCGAATTGTCTTCATCGTCCTCAATAACAAAAATTATGCGACATAGGATTATGCCGTTGTCAAAGGAAGTGATGGAGCTAGAGCTATTTGGGTTGGGGTTTTGGGGAAATTCATTTGATTAGGAGGAAGGAGGAGAGAAAAAGGGGTGGGAGATTTTATTAAAAAGAAAAAAAATTATTAAATTTTATTTTTGTCACGTGTCAATAAAATTTGTTCTCCAACCTCATCAACAAAATTAGATGAGGTGTCAGTCACGTTAGCATGTCCATTAGGGGTACGGGCATACTTGACCTTAAATGTGTAACGTCAAGTACACTTCTGGAGAAAAAAAGTTCAGGGTGTAAGTGGGACTTCGGGATAAACACCAGGGACATTTTACACGTTTGCCCATTGTAAGACCCCAACTTTTATGAATAAAGATAAATTTTTAATAAATACTCCCTCCGTCCCAGGATAAAAGTCCTTATTACTATTTTGGGTTGTCCCATGTTAAATGTCCACTTTCTTTTAATAACCAAACTTTTACATATTTTTTCCTATTATGCCCGTAGCATTAAATATCTCATACTTTTCTTATTCTAATTTTCTCTCCATATTTAATGACATTATTATGGATAATTTTGTCATTTTATTCCTCTTCTTAATATGCATGAAAAGTCCACTAGGACTTTTATCCTGGGACGGAGGGAGTATCATTTTTAAATATTATGGAGTAAATTTGATATAATGTTATAGTTATGGGTAATATTTAGAAATTTTGAAAAGTTTGCAAGTTGTTATATAATATTCGATTGGTCGGGGAATATTTATTTTAATAGAGAATATTCGTACGACGACACAATCATTGGTGGACCCACAACAGAATTATTGTCGAATTGAGAAAATGACAAAAATATTTTTATGAAAATAACGGCGGAAGTTTTACCATTAACTGTTGAAACACCTGGTGTTAAAAGTACAGTAATACGCGTGGTTGAATAGTAGCACACGGTATTGATTATTGATGATTACGTTAGAAGTCACTCAGTTTTGTTCAATTATTGCTACAGTAATTATTGCATAGTATCTCACGTTATTTGATTCAATTATTGTCGATATTTTATATATTATTAAATCAATAATTGAGATAACAAAGTTATTATTATTATTATTTGCAATATTAACGATGTCTAGAAGTTCTGCCAAGGAGAGGTTTAGTCACCTAATTGCGCGTTAATAGGGAAAAATCCTTATTGGAAAGCCCCCTCTTTCTTGGGAACGACCCTGTCAATTAATATTGTGAATTATAATAATGATGATAAATATTGTTAAATATATTGAGGTGTCTTTTTATGAAGTCACAAAAGTTTATATATATATAAATTTTGTTTTATTAGTATTATTAATGTAATAAAATAGAAAAACTTTTTATATAAAACAGAATACTTTTATAAAGTTATTTATTTTATTAGACAATAATTAGAATATTATATATTTTATTATGCATAGTATTTTGCATAGCAAAATCTTTTTATATAAAACAGAATAATTTTATAAAGTTATTTGTTTTATTATACAATAATTAAAATATAATATTTTATTATGCATAGTATTTGCATAGTACCTGCATAGTGTTTACATAGTAAAATCTTTTTATATAAAATAGAATACTTTTATAAAGTTAATTGTTTTATTAGATTTTAAATAATATATATATATATATATATATATATATTATATTGCATAGTATCCTTTTTATTTTCTTATAAATAGGATGTTTAGTTAGAATTGAAATCACATCAGAAATTCAGAGAATTCACTTCTATAATCTTGAGCGTATTTCTTTAGAGTTTTAAAAAGCTTTGAGTGTAGTGCAAGTTTTCTTCAAGTATATCCCCGCCCTACCTGTCGGAGTACTCTTCTTTATAATGTAAGGGATACTATTTCTTTCGTACTTATGAAGAGAACTTCTGTTATTCCATTCTTTATTATTCTGTTGGAATAACATGTATATACGAAGTACCGCATACATGGTAAAATTCTTCTGTTATTCCATTCCTCATTATTCTGTTGGAATAACCTGTATATTCGAAGTACCGCATACATGGTGAAATTCTTCTGTTATTCCATTCTTTATGATTCTGTTGGAATATCCTGTTTGTTCGTATTACGCATGACCTAGTTCTATTATTTATTATTTTGTTGGAATAACGTGTCCGTGCGGTCTATCGCATGTCTGATGAAGTTTTTTGTTATTCCATTCTTTATTATTATGTTGGAATATCCTGTCTGTGCGTTTATGCATGACCTGGTTCCTTTATTTATTATTCTGTTGGAATATCCTGTCTGTGCGTTTACGCATGACCTGGTTCCATTATTTATTATTCTGTTGGAATAACCTGTCTGTGCGGTCTATTGCATGCATGGTAAATTCTTCTGCTATTATATTCTTTATTATTCTGTTGGAATAACCTGTCTATGTGGATTACCACATGTATGGTGAATGACCCTTCGTATTCATTTCTTATTAAATTATGGAAATGATATGTGTACGTGGATTACTGCATGGCGGGTGAAAATCCATTGCAGTTTCATATATTCTATGATACTAATTTGGTTAAAATTTTGGCTTTTATACTCCATGAAATTAGTGGAATATCCTTGATATTTGCGCTTCATCCAGTATCTTTTCATGGAAATATTCTTCTGAGTATTCTTGAATTTTACTTCACAGAGCAGTATCATATTAACAATTTGGACATTATTAAGTTCATGATAAATTAACTTATAAATCTTTAAAATTTATTCTTGAACTTGTTTTATTGAATTATTATGTCATTGTCATCATTCTCATGTTTATATTGTGATGAAAGTCATCTTTAGTTTACGTGCACAGATGGACTTGATATGATTATAACCAGGGATTATTCGGTATAATCATAACCTGTAATGTTATAAATGATGTGGTAAAAGTCCTTAGTGGCCTGTAGTGTATTGACGAACATTTTTTGGTATGATTATGACTAGGAATTATTCGGTATAGTAATGACCATTAATAATTTAATGAATATCCTTGACCCGTAAAGCAGGGATGACTCGATGGTGTGGTTTATTTATTAAGCTGAGTCTCAGCGATAAAAATTGATGAAAACATTTTAAATCATAGAAGATAGTAGATATCATGCTCTACTTGACTCTTCTAATGGATTGCGTATTCCGCTGCAGTTAAACTTGATGTCTATTGTATTTTATCAGTTTAACATTATTGAAGACTAAAGATAATTTATTCTGCATTTTCTTAGTCATAATATTTCTTACTGGGCTAGTTGAGCTCACCCCTTTCTTTCACTGTTCTCTCCAGGAAATGAGAATGTAGCCGGGACTAGTCGGGGAACGGAGTGACGGTCCAGATGATAGTATTAGTAGTCCTCACTATTCTGTTAAATATTGCGACAATAAATGTATTGAGGACTCCTTTGAGTGTGGATATTGTCTAGATAACAATATTCTTATTAAAACTCTCAATTTATGTTTTGTCGTATTTTACACGACTGTTGTATAATTAGTTTGTATTTGTATTCAGTACCTTGTATCTGACGACCTAAGATGGGTGATGTGTACCTATTTTAGGGGCATCACACCCATAGATATAACAATGGAGTCTAAATACCCAACAATAATAGCAGAAGAAATAAATGGTATTGTAGTAGGTTTCCTCCCTCTCGCCTTCGACTCTCAACAGACTTGTATCTCCGAACTCCTATTTTTCACTCTCGTTCGTCTCCACAAGATCCATCCTTTTCCCAATCTCTTTTTATATCTATATGTGTGTGTATATATATACATATGTATATACACACACTCACATGCATGTGGTAGTAACATTTGGTTAAATTGATTTTGTTGTTATTGTAGTTATGATTTGATAGGAGCATGAGTTTTTACGGGTGAATGTAGAGAGAATTCAGAGGCAGATGCAAGAGGTGAATGTTGCCGGTCACTTTCTTTTCTACTAGTGATGTATTGTTTTTCATTCGCGAGGAAGTTTCTTCTATTAATAAACATTTGAGATTCGAGTACTCAAAATATTTTTTTATTTTTTATTTTCACTTTCGAGTTTTTTTATTATTTTTTGTTATATAAGTAATATTTTTTATTTTTGTATTTTTTTTCAGTCATGTAGATAAAAAATTACAGTCTGCTTAATTTTTTTTAACGAAATGACCCAATTTCAAAATAATAATTAATTTACTATAGTTATTTGAAAAATTGAAAGTACAATAATGTATTCAATAAAACGTGTCAACTAAAATGATTAATTCATTAGTTTTGTTGATAAGAAATTACGTTCGTTTAATTTTTTTAACAGAATGACTTAATTTCAAAATAATAATTAATTTGTAGTAAAATGTGCCAATTATAATAGGAAATTCATTAATTTTGCCCGGAAGATATACGTTATAAACATTGAATATTATATTGGACGGTGAGAAATGAACAAATATTTGTTACAGATCACTCCCCATTACCCGTATCTGCCCCCGAATCCGATGCAGGTTTTGAGATTTATTTAAAATCACCATCCATAACCTATATTTTAGCTTTCATATCCGCCCCAATCAAATCGAGGATGTAAGACTCCAAAATTTATGAATAAAGATTTAATTTTTTCGAAATATTTTTTTTATATTATGATGTGGATTTGAGATAATGTTATAGTTGTGGGTAATATTTATAAATTTTACAAAGTATGCAAGTTGTTATAAAATATTCGATTGGTCGGAGAATATTCGTACGATGGTACAATCATTGGTGGATCCCATAACGGAAGTATTGTCGTATTTAGAAAACGACAGAATTATCTTTTTATAAAAATAACGGCGAAAGTGTTACCGTTAAACTGTTGAACTATCCGGTAGTAAAAGTAGAGTAATACGCGTGGTTGCATAGTAGCACACGGTATTGATTATTGATGCTTACGTAAGAATTCAGTCAGTTATACTCAATTATTGCTACAGTAATTGTTGTATCATATCTCTCATATTATTGATTCAATTATTGTCATAGTATCATCTGCATAATATTTTATATTATTAAATCAATAATTGAGATGACAAAGTTATTCATATTATTATTCGCAATATTGACAATGTCTAGAAGTTCTGTCAATGAGAGGTTTGGTCACCTAGTTACGCGCCAATAAGGAAAAATCCTTATCGGAAAGCCCCTTCTTTCCTAAGAACGATCTGGTTGTTAAATATTGTGAGTTATAATATTAATGATGAATAAGTTCGTGTTGAATAAAGATGAAATTGATAGTTCCATTGTGTTGGGATTATTAGTGTTAGTGGAAATCGATATTTATTTCGATAATAATTGATGTCTAGAAGTTATACTGACCAATCGGGTAATTAATCGGATAAATGAACAATTAATTACTATTAATTCACATGCTTATAACTATTTGTTCACATGTGTGTACTATTGATTCACATTTATGTACTATTAGGGGAGGTGGTGCAAGATTGATAATACTTGCATGACTAAGTTAAAAATGGAGGTATAGATGGAGGTATTATACTGTAATTCGTATTTTCACATGTATAGAACTATTGATTCACATGATTGAACTATTAATTCACATGATGTACTATTAAGGGAGGTGGTCCAATTTTGATAATACTTGCATGACTAAATTAAAAATGAAAGAAAAGATAAAGGTATTATACTGTAATATTTCGAGCCCCAAAACGTGCAATTATCGAAACTATTTCTTCCTATAAATAGAATCTCATTCTTCCTTCATTCTCACCAATTCTCTAAGACTCACAAGAACAATTATAGAGAGAGAAGCTATATAGAGAAAAGTTATAGGGAGAAAGAAGAAGAGTAGTCTGCTACTTCACTACTCCAGTATCCAGTCTTCTTCTGAGGTAAGGGGTATTATTTATTTCATATTCTGAAGAGATATTATTTTTCGTATTCGTATGAATATTATTTTCTTTCAATATTCATAAAGAATATTATCTTCGTTAAATATTCGTTGGAATATTATTTTCGTTCAAGGGATGTTATTTTTGTTCAATATTCGCTTGAAATAATATTTTCTTCCATACTCTGTTGCATGTAAGTAATATTATTTCATTTCAGATTTTGAATTATATACTCATTTTGTTGAAGTTTTGACTTCTATACTCCATGAAATTAGTAGAATATCCTTAATATTTACGCCTCATCCAGTATCTTTTCATGAAAATATTATTATGAGCTTTCTTGATAATTATTGATCTTTTCATGGCGGAATACTATTCATGAGTTACTATTTACGGGTTACTATTCACCCGGGTATTCGGGACACTTTTGTCGGAGTACTATTCACGAGTTACTTTTCATCCGAATATTATTCACTCAGGTATTTGGGGTACTTTTTATATCGGGGTACTATTCACGAGGTATTATTCCCAAAGTACTATTCATATGGTACTATTCACGGGGTATTATTTACCTGAAAAATATATTTCTTTTCTGTCCAAATTATTTTTGGTACATGAATATTATTCTTGAATTTTACTCTACAAAGCAGTATCATGTTGACAATTTAGATATTTTTAAACTCTGGATAAATTTAAAGTCTTTAATATTTATCCTTGATTTAGTTTGATTTGATTTCGTTCGATTAATGCTTATATCATTGTCATCATCCTCATGCTTATATTGTGATTAAAGTCATCTTTGGCTTACGTGCATAGATGGACTATTGATTAGTATGATTATAACCAGGGATCATTCGGTATAATCATGACCCGTAATGTTACAGATGATGTGGTAAAAGTCCTCATTGGTACGTAGTGCATTGATGGACAATTGTTGGTATGATTATGACCAGAGATTATTCGGTATAATCATGACCATTGATGATTACATGAATATCCTTGGCCCGTAGTGCAGGGATGATTCGATGATGTGGTTTATTTATTAAACTGAGTCTCAGCGATAAATTTGATGAAAAACTTTTTAAATCATAGAAGATAGTAGATATCATGCTTTACTTGACTCTTCTAATGGATTGATTGTTCCGCTGCAGTTGTTGATCTAAAACTTATTGTCTATTATATTATATCAGTTGTTATACTGTTGAAGGCTAAAGATAATTTATTCTGCATTATCTTAGTCATAATATTTCTTACTAAGCTAGTTGAGCTCACCCTTTTACTTTCATTGTTCTCTTTAGAAAATTAGAATATAGCTGGGACGAGTTGGGGAATGGAGTGATGGTCCAGGATAAGTGGCTTTAGTAGTCCTCACTATTCTATGAAATAGTGTGATAATAATTGTAATGAGAACTTCATTGAGTATGGATATTGTCTAGAAGGCAATATTCTTGTTTAAATTCTCAGCTATGTTTTGTCATATTTTTACACGACAGTTGTATTAAAGAAGTTTGTATTTGATTTCTGTACCATGTATTTGGCGACTCAAGATGGGTGATGTATACCTATTTTGGGGGCGTCACAGTTGGTATCAAAGCTTAGGGATATGATCCCTGGCTGAGATGTGAGACAAGAACTAGGAGGGGAGAGACGGGGAATTCCTTCGCTAGTATGACCTACCTAAGTTTATTTGGTATTTAATTGGCCGGTCAGAGTATAAGGATAATATGTGATATGTTAATTAACCCTTGTTTTGTGACAGTGTTTGAAAATGGCATCTGAAAATGTTGAGATCAGCAATGAAGCACATGAGACCGTTGAGTCACCAACTATCAATACCAAGGATAATGTGCAACAGGAAGCCAATAATCCTCAGGTAAACAACAACACCGATCAGATGATGAACGATGGGATGTTTAGAGGCTTTATGCAATTCATGCAACATCAGGCGAGAGAGACTCCTATTCAAAATGTAGGAGGAAACACTGGCAACTCTCGGATGGTCACTGCTAAGCAGTTCAAGGAGCTGGGACCGCCGGAATTTTTGGGAAAGCCAGAACCACTTAAGGTGGAGACGTGGATAAAGCAAATCACCAAGATATTTGATGTCTTGGAATGCTCAGAGGAGCAAAAGGTTCCCTTCGCCACCTTTATGTTACGTGAAGAGGCAGATTATTGGTATGAATCTATAAAGCGTACCCAGCCTGACGCACTCAAGATGTCTTGGGAGAAGTTCCAAGAGTTGTTAAACGATAATATGACCGTGTCGCAATACGAGGCTAAATTTACGGAGTTATCCCGGTTTGCATCCCATTTGGTCGATAATGAGGAGCAAATGACGCGAATGTTTCTAATAGGTTTGAAACCCGATATACGTCAATACCTCATTTCTCACAAACTTTGTTTATATTCAGATGTTGTGAATAGGGCTCAGTTATTGGAGCGCGATAATGAGTCAGCACAACCAAAAGGCAACTACCAACAACACGATAATAATCTTCCCAGTGGAAACGGCTATCGGAACAATGATAACCATCGTGAAGGAAATTATCAGGCAAGAAATGGTAACCACTTCGGTGCTAATCATGACCAAGATAATAGGAGAAATGATTCAAGTGAAAAATTCAAGAAGAGAATATTTAACGATGATAGGAAGACGTCGGTAGCAGCACCAACAGCAGCAACAAACTCTAGGGGAGGAGAATGACCGCCAGTTAGATGCTACAGATGCGGAGAGGAGGGACACATAAGTCCAAACTGTTCACAGCCTTACAAGGTATGTTTTAGTTGTGGAAAAGACGGTCATATAGCTCAATTTTGCCCTGTTGCGAAATCAAGTCCAGATGGGACGGTGGCACCAAAGGCGGATACGGACAAAACAAAGTCAGTGGTTTCAGGAAGAGTGTTTTTCGTGACTTCTCAAAAAGTGAGTAACCCGAACGAAGTTAGCACGGGTTAGTTTATTATAAATTCTTACGAAGTCTATACCTTATTCTACCCATTATTTTATCTCTCTTGCTTGCCCTCAACGTTTAAATTTGACCCCAGAGAAGTTAGACTTTGACTTATTGGTTAAAAATTCGTTAGTAGAAAACTTCGTTACCTCCACTGTTTTGTTGATTCAAATCGACACTTTCACGTTACCTGTCTATCTTATCTCTTTGAAAATACTTGCCCTTGATGTGATTTTAGGAATCGATTGGTTAACTACTCATCATGCCAAAATTGATTATTTTTATAAGGTTGTTAGCTTTTATATTCCTAACCAACCTGTTATACGAATTCAAGCAACCAGACCACTAAAGTTAATCACTATTATATTAAGTCATAAGTAAAGAGCCCTGAGCCTTTCGCTAGTGACTTCCTTATGTGGAATGCACCGAAGCCAGACTTTCTGTAGGTGACGCCGTGAATGACGATGGCAAGTTGATAGGTATCAATGTGATATACTATCAAAGTCTTGGGATGAGAGTCACAGTTTTTTTTTCTATCGTTAATAAATTTCCTAACGTATTCTTGAAGACTTCCTAGCCTACCCTAGAGCGTGAAATCAAATTTTGTATTGACCCCAGTACAAAACCCATTTCTAAAACCCTCAAGTATTTCTTCACCCAAAACGAACGTATAATGTGCCAAAGACGTTGGCTCGAGTTGTTGAAGATTACGATTATACCATTCAATATCATCGTGGAAGAGCGAACGTGGTAGCTGACGCGTTGAGTAGAAAATCGTATGCGTTTACGAGTGCAACGTTGTTAACACAAAGACCCATTTCACATGACTTACAAATGATAAAGATAGAGTTAAAGAATCTAAGGACCCACGTGATGATGTCAAATAATACGAGTAGAATCGACGTTAACCGATAAAGTTAAAACCGCTCAAGCTACACACCAGGAGCTGATGAATGTGAAGAAGAAGGTTCAAGAGGGCGTTATTTTAGAATCAAGAATCGACGAAGAGAGTAAATCTCAACCCTCAATTTAATTGGCCCATTTAAAATCCTCGGTCGAATATGAACTTTGGCCTATAGACTCGTTTTATCGCCAAGTATGTCGCGTGTTCATAACATTTTTCACGTATCGATGTTACTTAAATATGTGGACGAACCACATTATTGAATTGGAACTAGACGAAATAGCAGAAGATTTAACGTATGAGGAGATACATGTTAAAATCTTGGACAAGAAGGATCATATTCTACGCGCAAAGGTTATACCTCAAGAGTTAGAATCTGACGAGGTATCCTCACCTGTTCGACATACCAGGTACTTACGTAAATTTCGAGGGCAAAATTTCATAAGGAGGGGAGATTGTAAGACCCCAAATTTTATGAATAAAGATTTAATTTTCTCGAAATATTTTTTTTATATTATGATGTGGATTTGAGATAATGTTATAGCTGTGGGTAATATTTATAAATTTTGCAAAGTATGCAAGTTGTTATAAAATATTCGATTGGTCGGGGAATATTCTTTTTAACAGGGAATATTCGTACGACGACACAGTCATTGGTGAACCCCACAACGAAAGTATTGTAGTATTTAGAAAACGACAGAATTATCTTTTTATAAAAATAACGGCGAAAGTGTTACCATTAAATTGTTGAACTACCCAGTAGTAAAAGTACAGTAATACGCGTGGTTGCATAGTAGCACACGGTATTGATTATTGATGCTTACGTAAGAAGTCACTCAGTTATACTCAATTATTGCTACAGTAATTGCTGCATCATATCTCTCATATTATTGATTCAATTATTGTCACAGTATCATCTGCATAATATTTTATATTATTAAATCAATAATTGAGACGACAAAGTTATTCATATTGTTATTCGCAATACTGACAATGTCTAGAAGTTCTTTCAAGGAGAGGTTTGATCACCTAATTACGCGCCAATAAGAAGAAATCCTTATCGGAAAGCCCCCTCTTTCCTGTGAATGACCTGGTTGTTAAATATTGTGAGTTATAATATTAATGATGAATAAGTTCGTGTTGATTAAAGATAAAATTGATAGTTCCATTGCGTTTGAATTATTAGTGTTAGTGGAAATCAACATTTATTTCGAAAATAATTGATGTCTAGAAGTTATACTGACCAATCGGGTAATTAATTGGATAAATGAGCAATTAATTGCTATTAATTCACATGCTTATGACTATTTATTCACATGTGTGTACTATTGATTCACATTCATGTACTATTAAGGGAGGTGGTGCAAGATTGATAATACTTGCATAACTAAGTTAAAAATAGAGGTATAGATGGAGGTACTATACTGTATTTCGTATTTTCACATGTATAGAACTATTGATTCACATGATTGAACTATTAATTCACATGATGTACTATTAGGGGAGGTGGTAAAAGTTTGATAATACTTGCATGACTAAATTAAAAATGAAGGAAAAGATAAAAGTATTATACTGTAATATTTCAAGCCCCAAAACTTGCTATTATCGAAACTATATTTTCCTATAAATAGAAGCTCATTCTTCCTTCATTCTCTCCAATTCACTAAGACTCACAAGAGCAATTATAGAGAGAGAAGCTATAGAGAGAGAAGCTATAGGGAGAAAGAAGTAGGGATGATTCGATGCTGTGGTTTATTTATTAAGCTGAGTCTCAACGATAAATTTGATAAAAAACTTTTTAAATCATATAAGATAATAGATGTCATGCTCTACTTGATTCTTCTAATGTATTGCTTGTTCCGCTGCAGTTGTTGATCTAAAACTTGCTGGCTATTATATTCTATCAGTTGTTATACTGTTAAAGGCTAAGGATAATTTATTCTGCATTATCGTAGTCATATTATTTCTTACTGGGTTAGTTGAGCTCACCCTTTTGCTTTTATTGTTCTCTTCAGGAAATGAGAATATAGCTAGGACGAGTCGGGGAATGGAGTGATGGTCCAGGATAAGTGACTTTAGTAGTCCTCACTATTCTATGAAATAGTGTGATAATAATTGTAATGAGGACTTCATTGAGTATGGATATTGTCTAGAATGTAATATTCTTGTTTAAATTTTCAGCTATGTTTTGTCGTATTTTTACACGACAGTTGTATTAAAGAAGTTTGTATTTAATTTCTGTACCATGTATTTGGCGATTCAAGATGGGTGATGTATACCTATTTTGGGGGCGTCACAGAACACACATGCCATATGCAGTTAATATTTGATTGATGCCTTGATGTAGACCTGGCAAACATGGCCCAGGCTCGCGGGCCAGGCCGGTCCGCCTGCCACGGGTTGGGCTTTGGGCTGCATTTTTTTTAGCTCAAAAAATCGCCCGTTTTTGGCCCAGCCCGTGGCTCGCGACTTTTTTTTTTAATTTTTTATTATTAAAAAAAATATTATTACTTGTTGTGGGTTATGAAACTTGAACACAAATTATATATAATTGTAAAGTTGTGGATTTAAATAATTCAGAATGTTCAGTGTTATTTTATGATGTTAAAAGAGGAGGCTTAAAAGAGTAGTCTCTCCATCCAAATAACTGTCCCCATTTTTTGCAAGTGGCGGACATTTTAAGACTAGCAAAAATATATTAAAAAATAAAAATTCAATATATTTATATATTGAATATATTCCTAAATCTATATAATAAAACAGAGCGGCTTCAATAAACAATGGTTACGATTAAAACTTGATCATCCAATGGCTCAGATTTATTATAACGGCTCTAATGGCTATGACTTTGATTTCATTTAAGCTAGATAAAAAACAAAACAAATGCCCAATTCAAAAATCATTTGCCCCTTATACCTTTGCCCCTTTTCATTCCGCTCATTCCGCATGCTCCTTACCCGCCGGGCATTTCCTTCATTTCTTGAAGAGCTAGAGAAAGTTCCCCCAAAATAAGCCTTTTTCGGAGGGGTCATCTTCCTAAAAATAGGTCGGCGGCAACAAAAATCAAGGTTCTTTTACTCTATCTGATTTTGGATTTGGGTTTGAGTTTTTTTGAAGTGGGTCAATTTTATTTTGAGAGAAATGGTGAACAGATGTCCAAAACCCTAACATTTACTTTTTGTTTTTTGTTTTTCTCTTTTATTGCAGTTGATGAGCCACTCTAGATCACATTTGAGGTATTTTTTTTGAGATTGATTGAATTTCAGTGGTTTATGACTTTACCCAAATTTTTTAATTGTCCATATTGTCCATAGTTTAATTACAGAGATATCTGAAGAAGAAGAAGAAAATAAGGTTCAACACCACAATTACAGGGGAGAAGAAGGAAGATGGGCTCTTGCTGGTGTATTTGTGCTGCTTCTACCTATTTAATTCTCCACCCTTTTCACTCCCTTGAGCCATGCCTCCCCGTCCATTTTCTCTATATCTGCGTTATGCATTTTATTTTTATGTATGCGTATCCATATTTGTATGATTTTCGTTTACGGGAATAGTAATTAGTTTTTCTTTTCCTATTGTTTTTGTGTTCTGTGCTTATTTGTTTTGGTTAGAGATTTAGAATATAACTTCTTGTGAAGAATTTTCTTTTACCTTATTCAAGGCCTTCTATAGTTTTGGTGGATATTTTATTGTGAAACTGTTCAATTTTTGTGTAAAGCATAATTTCCATCTGATGAATTTGTGGTTATTTTTGCATTATAGTAGTATTTTTTTAATTATTTATAAATAGTTAGTATAGTAGTCCCAGGTTCATATTTTATTGTTTGGTCTATTAGTAGATGAAAATCTGCATGTTGGGAACAAAGAAAGTCAGTGCTTTACTAAATTTTGAAGGTATTACTGAAAATGGCAAAGGGAACAATTCGGGCCTTCTCCATTGTGAGTAAGAGTTGATTGAGCTGTATATTTGTTGTGCTTTTATGTGAAATTCTGAATAGTTAAAACTTTCTGTGCTCTCTCTCTCTCTCTCATAGTCAAATTAACAGCAATCTGATCTATGGAAAACTTGTGTTAAATCAACCACTGCGAGTAAGTGATGAGAATTAGTCCTACAAATGGAAGAGTTTAATGCTAGCTATACATTGATTGTAGTTCCAAGTCTTGATGATTTCTATTCATGTTTTTACAATTTCTTGATTTTCCCCTCATGGATCTCTCCCTTAATTGCAGCAGCACCACCGCCACACTTACCTGAAAACTCTATGGGATATGTCCAAGTGTTCCTTGACGGTGGGTTGAACCAGCAGAGAATGGGGGTAGGTATATAGAAAAAACTTATATTTATACTATTAGTTAGTCTTTTAAATTTGAAGCACTAACACCCTTGATTCAGTTTATGACAACTTGTTTAGTTATCTACTAATATGTTGCACTGCTTCCTCCAAAACTATTTGTGATGCAGTTGCTGTTGCTAAAATATTGAATGCCACTCTTGTTATTCCACATCTAGAAGTGAACCCTGTTTGGAAAGATTCAAGGTACTCATATTTCTTTGCATACATTTTCCTTTTTGCATTTTTGAAATTGTCACTAAACGAGTTTTTTTTATTAACTCCCTTTATCATTTGTTTCCTGCAGCTCATCAACCAAAGGCTTCCCGTCATCTTGCATAAGACCAAAAGCTTACATTCCCTAATTAACATGTAAGCTTTACATTCCCTTAATCTTTATGCAACAGAGAATTTTATTTATATCATTGTGGTCATTTTCTTTTCAGTGCTTGAAATTTTTTCAAACATTATGCAGATCCATATTCGATCCTACATTGCCACATTTGCCTAATCTCATGTTTGATTAATTAATCTGTTATCTGAACTTGAGATGTGGGCAATTGTCAGAGGCATGTAAACATGTTCTGTAATAATAAAACATAACCCAATTCAAATTTTATCATTTGAGAAGCCACAACAATGGCTCAGATTTCATCTCACTTAATCTAATGGCTCATATTACATCTTAGGCTAAAAACAAATCCCGCCCAAACACATCCTTCACCTACACGCTAACCCTCCCTAATCTTTTCTTCTCTCCCTTACATGCTATCCCGCCCAAATCTTTTCTCTCTATCTTCTCTCTGGAATTTGGTGAAACTCTCCCTAATCTTTTCTTCTCTATCTCCTCTCTGGAATTTGGCAAAATTTGGGAAATGAATAGAGAGAGCACTTCTGTCAGAGGAGGGAGAGGTTGGTCATGGCAGTTGACAACATCCGTATCGTCACCTCCCGATTCCTTTACTGCCCCCAGGTTTGTTTATTCAATTTTATAACACTCACTTTCACAAGATTCTCATGTTTTACTCTTGAAATTTTTAGCTTTAATTAGGACACCTACTTAATTAGGGCACCTCAATTAGACATTTGCTAGCACAGTTGCATAAATTTTTAGCTTTCTTTATTTTTCTTTGAAATTTTACTGTAGAAATCTGCATATTTGCTCATTTTGTTTGCACAGTTGCATATTGCATATTTGTTTTATTTTCAATTTTTTTTACTTTATTACTTCTTTCTTCTTTTTTTTTGGGAGGAGGGGGGGGGGGGTTTATTTGCTCATTATGTTTTAATTGAAGGTAAAGTAAAAAAGGAAAAAGTCAGTTTGTATGTATATAATTTTGAAAATCAGTTCCTCATATTAAAAGTTTAAAAGTCGGAGTTTTTTAAATCACTTAGTTTACTAAATAGTTGGTTGCTATGGACTGTTTTGATAAAACATGATCTTCATTTATAATCTTTTGTTAGTTAAAGATACTCTATTCTTTTTTAAATTGTATATATACTCTATTCTAAAAAACATGCACCCTTTTTACTATATAGATTACCTTTTTTTACAAAAAAAAATATGCATATCTTTTAAGACTATTAAATGACATGGTATTCATTACATAACTATTTTATTCTAGCAACATTATGTTTATGAATTTGGGAGGAGGAGAAAGAAATAAATTTAAAACTTAGAGAGGAGAGTGAATGAAAAGAAATTTACTTCTTTTTATGTTTGTGCATAATATTATTTACTTTCTTTTTATGTTTGTGCATAATATTATTAACCAAGTCTTTAAAAAGTTGCAAATCTTTTCAAGCTTGGAAGGAAATTTTAAAAAATTCTCTTCTCAAAAAATAAAATCAAATAAGGGACGTCCAATTTTTAATACACACTGCACACGAGTACTAGAGAAAGTTGAAACTTGGTTGGCTTGAAAACCACCATTTTCCTCGAATTGCATCAAAGATGGAGGTCGCCTTCGGTTCCAAATGCTATTGTAATAGTAGTTTTATACGTTATGTTTATCATGTTCAAAAAGGGATGTAATCCAAGATATGAGTTAGAAATTTAACTTGATCAATGTGACTAAAAAATTGACTATAATTTGTTGTGTTGTAGCAGCAATGGGCAGCAGCAGCTCGCGTTAGGGCAGCGTTTGCGGGCCTCCTTTGCGCTCTCAAATGATGTGTTATTTACCTAAAATGTATGGTTGTTATTTTATATAATAGGAAGGTTATAATATATTGCAAGTTATAAATCGGTGAAATGAGAAGGTCAGAAAAGAAGATGCTGCTCAATTACAGCACCAAGTAGCAATCATCAGTAGCAGCTTTGGCTGTGTTGATGAGCCATTTTGGCTCTATAATTTAATTGATAGTTTCACCATTATCAAAGGAGGGCATCTAACTTTTGGGTTGTTAAGCCAACTTTGGGTTAATTTTTGTTATGACATGGAATTTGAATCTTTTATTGGGTCTTATTTTTTTAAACTCAAATTCTTTTGAACATTTCATAATTTGAAGCATCGATCAATAGTAAAACCTCAACCCTTCTCAGTAGTTTAAAGCATATTTTGATCTTATTTATAGCATACCTTTCAAGCTGTTAAATTCAATATGCTATTGATTGAGTATATTACTATAGAACATTAGTAAACAATATGTTGGATGCAACTGTGGGCCTGTGGCTATGTTGTTTTATTTTTGCATCAAATAAAACTTTTATTATAATTATAATGTTCATAGATGGTTAGGTAGATAGTTTTGTTAATGCAACACTTTATTGTCATGTCAATTAAGGCAACTAGGACAACTTGCACGTTAAATCAACAAAATAATAATTACTTTTTTATGAGTTTGTGGTTTAGGCACCAAACTATAATGTTATATCAAAATCAACATTGCTGCAATGTGTAAGGCTTGCTGCATAAATGCGTAATGCTGGGAAAGAAAATAAGTGCTCCAAACGTCAATTGGGACAACTTGCACATCACGAATGAGAGCGATCAAAACATTGTGTCCCTGTTTAGCCTAAATTTTTTCCTTCTTTACCACCGAGTCGTCGTCACCGAGTATGTCTAGAACGAGAATCAAATAAAAAGTCCCGTCTTCAACCAATGACTTTGGCTGCCATCAATACATATTTATGATTTAAATCATTAAGCAAATGAACCGTTTGTTGAAATGGTACTAAGAAAACTTTATTTGATTATAAGTCCATATCTTTTCCTAAATAAATTGATTATTTATTATAATCTCTCTAAATTCTTATTTATATCAATCTAAATCATTCCCCCCACTACATACAAATATGTGTGCTCATTTGTTTTTTAGATAGTTCAAGGTAAAGTAAGGTCTTATGTTTCGGATTTACAATTGTTTTATTTTGACTCACATATTTCGATAAATTTTAAATTTCAAATATTTCCAGGTATATATTGAAGGATGCTTGGTGTAAGCTGTAAAGAATATACTTGATGTAAACTATAAAGTAAAGGGTTATGCTCAACATGTTATTTATCTATTTTTTGCATGTATGTATTTTTGTGTTCCGTCTTTTGTAAAGTTAGCTAATTATACATGGTTATGATGATTTTGGGTATGAAATGATGGTTTTTTGGTTGTTTGGATATGTATGGATGATTGTAAGTTTCTTAAACAGATTTAAATTTTTCTAGATATCTATTTTTAAAGGAATCTCTGTCGATTTTTTTTGAAATTAGTAGCGACTAGCTTGATGTTTTGGTATTTGGATATGTGTTGATGATTGAGTATATATTAATTTATGCATGTTGTATTTTTTGTGTTTCGTATTTTTTAAAGTTAACTAATTATACATGACTATGATGATTTTAGTTATGAAATAATGGTTTTTTTGGTAGTTTGGATATGTATAAATGATTGTAAGTTTTGTAGACAGATTTAGATTTGTCTGGATATCTATTTTTAAAGAAAATTTTGTCGAAATTTTTTAAAATTAGTAGCGACTAGCTTGATGTATTAATTTCTGCATGTGTATTTTTGTGTTCCGTATATTGTAAAGTTAACTAATTATACATGATTATGATGATTCTGGGTATGGAATGATGGTTGTTTTGGTGGTTTGAATATGTATTGATGATTGCAAGTTTTGTAGAAAAATTTAGATTTTTGTAGAAGTCTATTTTCGAAGATATCTATTTTTGATGTTTTGGTGGTTGAATGTGTTGAGGATTGAGTATGTATTAATTATTGTGTCGGTAATTGTTATGATAATTGTTTTGGTGGTTAGATTATGATAATTGTTATGTTTGATTATAAATTATTTTAGGTTGTAAAGATGTAATATTTTTTGAATTTAAATTTAATTTTTTGTTACATCGTGTCTTCAGGCACGAGCAATTGAACATCTACTCTACTCCTTCTGCTCTCTTTTGTTACTTTTAAATGAAATTATGTTGAAATTTCTTAAAATTAGTATCGACTAGCTCTCTGTTTTGGTGGTTGGATATGTATTGATGATTGAGTATGTATTAATTGTTGTGGTGGTATGAGTCCTTAGTGATAATGTAATATTTTTTGAATTTTAATTTAATTTTTTGTTATCGCATGTTGCCCAAATTTTTGGTCCCAAATTTTTTATAGGAGCATGTGTTTGTTAAGAAAGAGCAGTGCAAGTCCCAGATATCACATGTTGCCGCAAAATAACTCTCATTTCAATTCTTTTTGTTCATAATTTATTTTTACTTTTTTGAGAATTATACAGTGCCTTCAGGCACGGGTTATCGCTACCAAATAGCTCGATGTTTTGGTGGTTATATATGTATTGATGATTGGGTTTGTATTAATTGTTGTGGTAGTATATGTCTTTAGATAATGTAATATTTTTTAAATTTTAATTTAATTTTTTGTTACGCCGTGCCTTCAGGCACTGGTTATAGCTAGTATACTAATAATATATAATAAAAAAAATAGTCTATAACTGAGTTTTTTTCAGTCTTTAAATCCGTTTCACCCCTACAAAAAAGAATAGGACAACAAATTTGGGACAGGACAATATAAATTTAGTTTCAGCTACTTTGGCTGGAAAGTACTACACAAATTTTTTTTATATTATAAAGGAATTAATTTAGTATAGGGAATTGATATCGCTTTTAATTTTATTCGTGGAAATATTAATTCCCTCAATATATCCTCTATATATCTTTACTCACGCTCATAAATAATTACAATTGCATGAACTTTCGAAATAATTCTTCAATTTCAAAGCATATAACTAATAATTATTAGTTTAAGTTAGATAATATAATTATAAAAATTATCTATATATTAGTATTAATTACAATATTTATTATTTTTAAAAGTGAAATAAATTATATTAATTTTAAAAAATCAAATCTGATTATATACTTTGAAAGTAATTTATAATACTATTAAAATTTTAATTGATTGAGATATGTAGTTAATGTAGGTAATTAGAATTATTGTTTATTATAAATTATTTTATTATTTTTAATATTTATTATTATTAATATTTTTGGTGTAGCAAGATTTTGCAAAAAAAAATAGAGGAAGAAGCCCGCGGGCCAGGCCGGGCCAACCCGGGCCACGGGCCTCACTTTATCAGTCCGCTAAAACCTGAGACACTTTGGATCGGCCTGTCGTTAGCCTGGCCCGCGCTCGGCCCTCCCCTCCCCTCCCCTCCCGTCCCCTCCCGTTTGCCACCTCTGCCTTGATGGTAGCAAAAAAAGAATGTTCTCTAGAAACTAAAAGTGCTAATGGAAATACTCAAACACAAACAAAGTCTTTCTAAATGAAGATATGTTCGAATTGTACGCATTATTTTATTTTCGGTGCAAGAGTAATAAAATTTCTCCTCTCAATTCTAAAAAAGTGAAACGAATAAATTGAACTCACAATTTTTATAAATTTGATGGAAATAATCAAATACTAAGAAGATTTCCCTAAAATACAGAGACCATGTTTATTTAAAAGGATTATAATTCCGGGATATAATCTCATCCATGAGATTATAATCCCAAGACTTTATTGGATTATTCATAGAATAACTTAAAATAATCTCATGTTAACATTTTTTTTCTCCAGAATTAATTAAAGTATTGGATTAAAAAATATCGTTCGCACTATTATACCCTTACAAATAATAACATATTTTAAACTTATTTATACATCAAAAAAATAATATTTACTGATTATATATATAGCGTCCACCCCACCCCCAACCCCAAACCCAAAAAGATAATATCTACTGATTATGTATACAATCCCACCTCGCTAACCCCCCACTTCCCCACCCGCACCCCTACCCCCATCCCCCCACCCCCACCCCCATCTCAAAAAAATAATATTTTATGATTATGTATACACTCCCTCCCCGCCCCATTATGATGCCCCAAAATAGGTATACATCACCCATTCTGAGTCGTCAAATACATGATACAGAAATAAAATACAACTTAATTATACAACTGTCGTGCATAATACGACAACACAATAGCTGAGAGTTAATACGAATATTGTCTCATAGACAATATCTAAACTCAAATTTAATTCTTATTACATTTATTATCACACTATTTCCTATAATAGTGAAGACTACTATGGCAACCATTCACTCCATTCCCCGACTAGTCCTGGCTACGTTCTCATTTCCTGAAAAGAACAATGAAAGCAAAAAGGTGAGCTCAACTAGCCTAGTAAGAAATATTATGACTAAGATAATGCAGAATAAATTATCGTTAGCCTTCAACAATGTTAAACTGATAAAATGCAATAAACATCAAGTTTAACTGCAACGGAACAATCAATCCATTAGAAGAGTCAAATCGAGCATGATATCTACTATATTCTATGATTTAAAAAGTTTATCATCAATTTTATCGCTGAGACTCAACTTAATAAATAAATCACATCACTGAAATGTCCCTGCACTACGGGTCAAGGATATTCATTAGTATCACGTCCACGAATTATCCATGCACTACGGGTCAAGGTATTCGTGTTATCACCAATGGTCATGATCATGCCAATAACTGTCCATCAATACACTACGGGCCAATGAGGACTTTTACCACACTATTTGTAACATTACATGTCATGATTATACTGAATGATCCCTAGACATAATCATACCGATCAACAGTCCATCTATGCACTACGAGCCAAAGATGACTTTTACCACATCATAAGCATGTGGATGATAACGATGATATAAGAATTAAATTAAAAGAAAGTAAAGGATAAATTTTTAAAGATTTATAATTTAATTTATCCAGAATTTCAAAAAATGTCCAAATTATCAACATGATACTGCTTTGTGGAGTAAAATTCAAGAATAATATTGTATAAAAAATGATTCGGATCGAAAAGAAATCAATTTTTGTCATGAATAGTACCCTGGGTGAATAGTATCCAAGTGAATAGCACCCCGTGAATAGTACTCTGGGAATAGTACTCCGACATGAAAAAGTTAAAAGTTATCAAGAATGTTCAGAATAATATTTCCATGAAAAGATACTAGATGAAACGCAAATTTCAAGTCTAATTTCATGGAGTATAGATGCCAAAACTTAACAAATTGAGTGTAGAATTCTGAATTTGAAATGAAATAATATTACTTACATACTACAGAGTATGGAAGAAAATATTATTTCTTACGAGTATTGAACAAAAATAATATTATTTACTTTAAAAATGAAAGTATTCCAACTGGTATAGCAGAAATATTCTTGAAGAAAACTTGAACAGTTTTCTAAACTCACAGCTTCCTTAAACTCTAAAAAAACACGCTCAATATTATAGAAGAAAAATTATCTGATTCTAGTGTGATATTCAATTCTAAACTAAGCATCCTATTTATAGGAGAATGGAAGGGGTACTGTTAAGGAAAATCACAGACGCAACAGTGGGATTCATGGGCGAATTTCAAATTCGTCTGATAAATTTTATTCTTTACTATGCAAACACTATACATAATAAAATTTAATATATTTTATTTTTCATAAAAATAAAACTTACTATAATATATATTATATATATACTCCTTCCATTTCAAACCATCCCTTTCTCTTTTCTTTCCCGTGATCCACCCCATTTCATTATCTTATTATATATAAATATATATTGAATAACTTTATATCGATTATTTTGAAAAATGAGTAAGTGGGGGGGGGTCCATTTAATACGCCAAAATTTACTAGAAATACTTCATAAAAATCCCCTAAATATTTTTAAAAATATTTATTCATTATTATAACCCGCAATATTAACAACCAGATCGTTCCCAGGAAAGAGAGGGCTTTTCGATAAGGATTTCTCCCTATTGGCGCGCAATTAGGTGATCAAACCCCTTTCATCGACAGAACTTTCTCGACATTGTTAATTATGCAAATAATAATATGGATAACTTGTCATCTCAATTATTAATTTAATAATATTAAATATTGTGCAGATGATAATGTGACAATAATAGAATCAATAATGTGAGATACTATACAGTAATTACTGTAGCAATAATTGAGTATAACTTAGTGACTTCTCACGTAAGCATCAATAATCAATATCGTGTTCTACTATGCAACCACGCGTATTGCTGTACTTTTCATCACTGGGTATTTTAACAATTAACGATAAAACTTTCGCCGTTATTTTTATAGAAAGATATTTCTGTCGTTTTCTAACTCCAACAATAATTTCGTTGTGGGGTCCATCAATGATTGTGTCGTCGTATAAATATTCCCTGTTAAAGCGAATATTCCCCGACCAACCAAATATTTTATAACTACTTGCTTACTTTGTAAAATTTATAAATATTACCCACAACTATAAGATTATATCAAATTTAAACCATAATATTCAAAAATATATTTTGAGAAAAATTTAATATTTATTTATGAAAGTTGGGGTCTTACAACCTCTCATTCTTATGAAATTTCGTCCTCGAAATTGAGGTACGTACCTGTTATATCGAATAGGTGAGGATACCTTGATTTTATTTCAGATTCTAACTCCCATGTCATTTCCTCAACATCGTGGTTTCTCCACAAAACTTTGACTTGAGGTATAACCTTGGAGCGTAGAATATGTTCATTCTTATCCAAGATTTTAACAGGTACCTCTTCATACGTTAAATCTTCCGCTATTTCGACCAATTTTAACTCAATAATGTGGTTCGGGTCTTCCACATATTTACGTAACATAGATATATAAAAAACGTTATGAACACGAGACATACTTGGCGGTAAGACGAGTCTATAGGCCACAGTTTCTACTCGATCGAGGATTTTAAATGGGTCAATGAATCGAGGATTGAGCTTTACTCTCTTTCAAAATTTCATAACTCCTTCCAATGGAGCAACTCGTAACAACACATAATCACCAACATTGAATTCCACGTCCCTTCGATGAAGATAAACATAACTCTTTTGTCGATCTTGTGAGGTTTTTATATGTTGCTGGATCATTTGAATCTTCTCTGTAGTCATACGTACCAATTTTAGTCCCAACAACGTTGCTTCATCCACCTCATCCTTGCAAACTAGACAACGACACTTGTGTCCATACTACGCCTCGAATGGAGCCATGCCAAAACTTGCTTGATAACTTTTATTGTAGGAAAATTTCACCAATGGCAAGAACTTGTCCCAACTTCCTTTGAATTCAAGGACACAAAGTCTTAATAGATCTTCAAGAGTTTGAATAGTCCTCTTTGATTACCCATCCATTTGAGGATGATATGCTGAACTAAATTGTAAAGCTGTGCCCATAGCTTTTTGCAAACTAACCCAAAATAATGAAGTGAATATTGGGTCTCGATCAAAAATTATGGATATTGGCATACCATACAGTCTTACAATCTCATTTACGTATATACGAGCAAGACGTTCAAGTGTATAAGTTTCTCGTATAGATAAGAAATGAACAGACTTAGTCATTCTATCAACAATGACCCAAATTGCATCTATGCCTTGAGAAACCTTGGGAAGACCTGTAATGAAATCCATGGTAATGTGCTCCCACTTCTATTCTGGAATTTCAAGTGGTTGCAATGGACCTTTTGGCACTTGATGCTCCGCCTTGACTCTTTGACACGTTAAACACCTTGAGATAAACTCCGCGATCTCTCTTTTTCATATTGCTGTAGCAAAATGTATGTCGAAGATCACGATACATTTTGGTACTTCCAAGATGGATTGCAAACGGTGTGTTGGGTGCCTCCATCATAATTTTATACTTCAAATCAGGGTTGTTAGGAACACAAAGTCTGGAGTTGACTCGAAGTATTCCTTCTTCATCGATTCTTGCTTCCGGAATAGCACCTTCTTGTACTTTCTTCTTTATACGCATTAGCTCCAGATCCGTAAGTTGAGCAGCTTTAACTTTATCGACTAAAGTTCGTTCTACTCGTATATTTGAAATCATCACGTGTTTCCCTGGAGTCTTTATCTCTATCTCCATCCTTTGTAAGTCATACCAAATGGGACTTTGCTTTGATAATATTGCACTCATACCCGCATATGATCTTCTACTCAATGCGTTAGCTACTGATGAGTGGGTTTTTTACCCATTAATTGAGTGCATTTAAGCTTAATCTTTTAGAAGTTTTTAAGTGTATGTGGCTATTCATGCATGTTTTATGTTGTTTTGTAGGAATTGGGACAAAAGTTACTTAGATCGACGTTTGGGGTTGCTAGATTCGCATTTTCGGCTTGCCGTTTACATTGCAGCAACTTTAGAGCAAATTTAAGCATTTCTCCAGCCCTTATTTCGAAAAACTCAAAACATAAAAGTTGTATATCTACGTCTCCTCTTTCCAGAACATCTTGAATCATCAAAATCTGAGTTTGGACGAAGAAGTTATGGCCATTTTCCCAAAGGACGTCAGAACAAAATATTTTCAAAAAAGAGGCCAGCGCCAGGGCGCCCATTCCTAGCCTATTTTCAGCGCCTAGGTGCTAGGGGGCAGTGTTCTGGCACCGTGAGTAGTGTCGGGGCACTGGGCTCAGGCATGATCAAGTTGAGACGCGTTTTGGGGCGAATTTTGACATTTTTTTACTCCAAATTGGATTGGGTTTCCTCCTAAGCTAGAAATTTGAATTGTAGCCTATAAATACATGATGGGAGGTATAAAATAAAGGGGGGATTAGATAGATTATATTAGAGATACACTCCATTAGATTAGAACATAAACCCTAGTTCTTAATTAACCATTGGAGATTGAAGCAACTTGAAGAACACTTAAGATTCAAAGCAGAAGTGGAAGAGGAGTCTCAAGACTGCTGACAACAGATTTTATTCTCTTATCTTATCTTACTTTTATCTTTTAATGTTTATTCAATTGTGGATTTTTGATTTTAATTCAATAACAATGAATTAAATTTCTTGTTTAAGATTGCAACAGATCTTATCATGCATAGCTTATTTTAGTATGCTTCTCTGTTAATTACTGTGATTTATTCTATGGATTGTCTATTATGATTGCGTATAATTGTTTAATTGTCTAGCTAACAATTACCATGATAATTTATATGAATTCGGGAGATGAAATATAGATTTAGATCTGATCATAATAGTATGTGATTGCATTTTATGCATGGTGTTGAAATTCATGATTTCTATTTAGGATAGGGATATGCCTTTATGCCACATGTAATTTGATAGGGAACCCGTGCTTTAAATTCTCTTTAATTGTAATTCACATAGGAATATAGTGAATTAGTTAATTAGGGTGTTTGATTCAATTCTATCAACTGTGGATTTGGATTAATATGTTTGTGATGCATCAGAAGGTGGTTATAAATACTAATAAGTTTCTGATTAACAATCTAGAATAGTGAGCATAATTAATAAGAAATATTTTAATATAAGTGAAGCAATAAGTGAAGATATGATCTTAAATCTCTATAACCTAATTTTCAACTAGTGGTGGTAGTAGTAGTAGTTTAATTATATATTTTAATTCACAACATTTAATCGATTGTTTAAATAAAATTAGTTTGGTTAAGAACTAGTACTTAATGATTTTTATTAAATAATTCCTTGTGGGAACGATACTTTTCTTATCACTTTATTACTTATTGACCGTGTATACTTGCACGCATGTTTTGATTGTGAAATCGATCAACAAGTTTTTGGCGCCGTTGTCGGAGAATTAGTTTAATAATATTTGCCAATATTAATTTTTAATCAAATTAGTTTTAATTTAAACATTTTTTTTATTATTTTCTTTAATTCTCTCTCTATTTTTTTCTTTCTTTTCAGGTATCATGACGGAATTTAATTATCAATGGTCGTATACGAGAAAGACTCAGCTAAGGGGAGCGGAGATTGACGGACTCGCGACACTTTCTGCATTGTCAGTGTGACGCCCCCAAAATAGGTACACATCACCCATCTTGGGTCATCAGATACAAGGTACTGAATACAAATACAAACTAATTATACAACAGTCGTGTAAAATATGACAAAACATAAATTGAGAGTTTTAATAAGAATATTGTCATCTAGACAATATCCACACTTAAAGGAGTCCTCAATACATTTATTGTCATACTATTTAACAGAATAGTGAGGATTACTAATACTATCATCTGGACCGTCACTCCGTTCCCCGACTAGTCCCGGCTACGTTTTCATTTCCTGAAGAGAACAGTGAAAGAAAAGGGTGAGCTCAACTAGCCCAGTAAGAAATATTATGACTAAGATAATGAAGAATAAATTATCATTAGTCTTCAACAATATTGAACTGATAAAATACAATAGACATCAAGTTTAACTGCAGCGAAATAAGTAATCCATTACAAGAGTCAAGTAGAGCATGATATCTACTATTTTCTATGATTTAAAATGTTTTCATCAATTTTTTTCGCTGAGATTCAACTTAATAAATAAACCACATCATCGAGTCATCCCTGCTTTATGGGACAAGGATATTCATTAAATTATCAATGGCCGTGACTATACCGAATAATCCCTGGTCATAATTATACCAACAACTATCCGTCAATACACTACAGGCCACTGAGGACTTTTACCACATCATTTATAACATTACAGGTCATGATTATGCCGAATAATCCCTGGTCATAATCATACCAAGTCTATCTATGCACGTAAGCCAAAGATGACTTTCATCACAATATAAGCATGAGGATGATGACAATGACATAATAATTCAATAAAACAAGTTCAAGAATAAATTTTAAAGATTTATAAGTTAATTTATTCTGAACTCAATAATGTTCAAGAATACTCAGAAGAATATTTCCATGAAAAGATACTGGATGAAGCGTAATATCAAGGATATTCCACTAATTTCATGGAGTATAGAAGCCAAAATTTTAACCAAATGAGTATCATAAACTACAACAAAAAGACATATCAGCGACCGCATATCAACGACCGCATTTGGTTGCAGATCAGTATCCGCGACCGAATGCGGTCACTGATATTAGTCGCAGATTATCTGGTCGCTGGATGGACTTCATCAACCAACAATAGCGACCGACTGCTCAACGACTGCCGTTAGCGACCAACGTCATCGCTAATATGACTCATGCTGAGTCATTTATCAGCTGTGATGTGGCACATATGTCAGCGACCAGCAATAGCGACTGCGTTGGTTGCTAGTTTCAAAGTAGCTATCAGCGACCACATTTCAGTTTTAGCGACTGCATGCGGTCGCCGATATTTTTTTTAAATATTTTTCCTGTTTTATTGATTTCCCAAAAATAATCTGCTTTGTACTTGCTTTCTATCCCAACACACAGCAGTATATATAAGCATCCATCCATGATAACTACCATATGATAAACATTCATCCATGATAACTACTATATGATAAACATCCATCGTAAACCAACACAATAAAATCGTAAACATCCATATAATATAATCGTAAACCAATACAATTGTCCAAAGAATCAATCTAAAAGAGTACAAGGCTTTAAAATCTAGAAAACAAGTCTAGCAAAGCTTTAAAAATCTAACATATATGACTGGTCTAGCTCTTCATGGATCATCCAAATTAGTACCCTGTAATTAACAAAAGAATAAAACATATATGTTACATGTGTTGATACTGCTATGACTTGGGAATTAAAAGCTAAACAATATCGATATATATACCTGGTCGCCACCCTGATGCTGTGATGCTTCTGCTGCCGCACCTGCCTCTGCCAACTCATCGGGACTAAGAGAATGCAGATGCCAACCCAGTATACGAAGATGATCACGATTCTGGCAGATCGCTCTCACATAGTCAACAGGACTATGATAGGCTGGATGACCTGATGACTGTGTAGACTGGGTAGCAGAGCTGCCTGTGCCACTAATGGTCGGGCGTTGTTTTTGTCCTTAGCTTTTAACAAAGTTTTTCTTCACGACGGACGCCCTCTCACATAATTCTTGATCAATCGACGGACACGGGGTGCCTTCAGGATAACGCTCGTTCATTAAGCCCTTATAAGTGTCCTGTCAGAAGGTCAACAATTAAATAGTTAAAAATAAATAAAAAAATGCTAAAAAGGTCATCATAATTTATAAACAACATATTAGTATAAAGTTAACTTATTACCGCTATCTGAACAGCATCAGGCAGACCATCACGGGTGGCCACATACACATCCAACCAATTGATAGGTTGACCTTGAGACTCATACTCCTACAATTCATGTTCTCATATTAATATGTAAACATATGATATTTTAGCTACAAAACATGACTGTAAACATAAAAACAAATAACTAAGCCAATAAGCTTGCTATACATACATACCCTAGCAGCAATATGCTGCAGCTGTGATATACTGCCGCCCTTGTACGCGCCTTTTGCCTTTTTGCCTTCAGATACACCTGAGGATTTGTTCGAGGCGACAGTCTTGCGTCTCTTGACCCAGCTCTCTTCTCTCCACTGGTCACACATCTGCACCCATATGGGATGTGCGCACCACCAGGGACTATGCTCATGCATATACTGTTCACCCTGTCCTGGATGGTCAATCTCAGCATTGTGCAGGGCTTTTTGTCGTTCCTTGTTCAGATTATCTTTAGTTCGAATGGCGCACTTCTGCCAGAACAGTGTCTGAATAACTGATGTCTGTGCGTCATCCCATCTATACCGCTTCTGCAAATAAAACAACATTAATAATTTTAAAACTATTATCTATGTATTATCTATCAGAGTGATAAAAAAAATATACCTGAAATTTAGCCCAAACTGCATCCTTATGGGCGAGAGGTGTGCTCGCCCATGTAATCACTGGCTTAGGCCAGTTCTGTAAGCATAATTGTGAAATGCACTTCACAATTTTACTATCTTGAAAATCACTACAATATACAATAATTTACAGTCATATATATTTATAACAATGGAAATATTAAACCCTTATATATACACGATGTTTAACTTATACGTGCTTTCTGGAGGAGGACGGATCTGTATAAGAATGCGATCATCCGGATTAGTCGGGGCCTTCGGCACATGATTAGGGCCCCGACCCAACCCGCGCTTTCGTACTACAGGTTCAGAAGACATCTATAAATAAAAAATTTAAGATGTTAGTATGAATTCTAAATGAAAGATACATAAACGCGTCAATGATATAGAGAACATGTACATATGTAATTGTATGTAATACAATTAAAACTAAACATACATTTTATATAAAAGGATAATAATGATAATTAATTGTATGAAATAGTTAACTACGACAACTATAAATGAAAGGTACATAAACATGTTAAGGATATAAAGAACATTCCTATATGTAATTCATTGTAATACAATTAAAACTAAACATACATTTTAATGAAAATCATTGTCTGAGTCAGAATCATTTTGTACAAGTGTCAAAGATTTATAATCATCTTCTTCTTCAGATTCTGTGTCAGTGTCAGTCAATAACTCTTCCTCAGTATCACTATCATCTGGCACAATAACTGTGTCGGGATCCAATTCATCAGGTTCATCTCCACCCTCTAACTAGATTACATCATTGGTGTCCTCTATATTTATTATAGGAGGTCTATAAAGCATCTCCTCTTGGTAGAAATCCCCGTCTATTACTTGGACATGACTGCGCGCAGGAGTATGAATTACAACTTGCCAATCTGTAGGTGGTCTATCCCTTTTTCTAACAGGACTAGGAGTGTAGTATTCTTGTACTGTTTGAGTTGGTAAAACAAATGGTTCGTTGGAGTAAGCCGACCTATGGAGGTCAATATCGACGATTCCATGTCTGTCAACACGTATCCCTTTTTCTGAATCAAACCAATGACACTTGAACAAGTTAATATGACCCACGTATGTGCCCTGGTACAACAACTCTACGATTTCCTCCAACTCCCCATAAAAGGCACGACCAAGTTCATTATAACAATCTCCTTGGACATACAGTCCATAGTTCGTTGTTCTTTTACCGCGCCCATATGCCTTTGCATGAAATTCATAACCATTTATTTTGTAACCATTGCAGCTGACTTGGTCCCTGTCTGGTCCCAAAGCTAGGACTTGTACATTAGCTGAAATCGTTGATCCCTCAGTCAATGCCTACAAAAACTCCATCTTATGAAATGAAGTCATAGTTAACATGGAGTATATATATATATATATATATATATATATATATATATATATATATACTACGTGCTTAAAAAATTTAACTTACTTGGTCCTTTAGCCAAAGTGAAAATTTTTTATCACGATTGATTTGAATATCTTTATCAGTTATGCCAGGATGCTTCACTTTTAACTCGTCATTATACAATCTATACCATGTTATAAACATTAACATATTGGAATAAATTTTCAACTTAAAAGATAAATTATCAAGTTTACATGTGTACCTCACAAATTCGTCAATCTCCTCGCAATTGAGAAGAATGTAAGTATGTGCATCATGTAATTCTTGCTCAGAGAGGAATATGCGCTTCTCTTTTCCATAAGCGCGACCCAATAGACCAAATACAGAGAGCCGACCATTTAGTTCAACATTTCCCCCATCACCATGTCTCGATACTCGATTGGCCTTTGTCAAGACTTTGTCCAGAAAATAATCAGAGACAAACGTAGATATCTCATCGAAACTGTATGCCTCACATATCGACCCCTCGACATATGCTCTATTCTTCACCTTCCTCTTAAGGTTTCCATCACCCTCTCGAAAGTTTACATCCATCTATATTGAACTGGACCCCCAACACAAGCTTCATAGGGAAGATGGATTTGCAAATGCTCCATGGAGTAAAAAAAACCAGGTGGGAATATTTTTTCTAGTTTACATGTGATCTCTATGATGTTCTTCTCAAGTACAAACATGTCCTCATTTAATGATTTTGAACATAAGTCTTTGAAGAAACGACTAAGATCCGTTAAAGAATCCCATATTGGTTTATCAAGCAGATCCCGAAATGCTATAGGCATGAGTCTCTCCATGAACACATGACAGTCATGACTCTTCATCCCTTGCAATTTCCCACCTGTAACACACCTTGCAATGTTTGACGCATATCCATCTGGTAGTTTCAGAGACTTAACCCATGTGCACACATCTTCAACTTGCTTTTTGGACAATGTGTACCTTGCATGCGGTTTGAAGGTACCTACTACAGACAACATGATTCCACGGTACCTACTACAGACAACATGAGCTTATTAATCATATGACTTGAGCATACTTGTAACCATATGACTTGAGCATACTTGTAACCACATGATTAACATTTCAGCATACTTGTAAGCATATGACTTGAGCATACTTGTAACCATATGAATACGTAAGGTATAAGAAACTTTAAATGTGAAACTTTACTTAGGCCTCGGCTAACATGTTTTAAGATTATACCCCTCACGGTCCCTTTCTATAATCTTTTATGTTTTGGGATACTCACAACTTGGTTGAGAAATTTATAGTTTCTATAACATTTTTGTAGCTTTATTCTTGTATACATAAGCGTTAAATACCCTTGTTTTTCTGTTATAGCCAAAACAGTCTCTTTATTGACCAAGTGTGTCTAGTTACCTCCTCTGTTGCACTAACAGTTCCCTAGCACTGCCTATTTTGGCTTAACAGCCCCCAATAGCTTACCATGCTGACAACCAAGCTTGGCTTGACCCTGTGAGGCTTGGCTAAGCTTGGCGTGGCCTCGTGTGGCCTCGCGGCCCCAAGCCCAACCTATCAGCTCCAACAGCCCCTTAATAGGCTCTAGTGGATCACTAATATATTTATATCCAATTGATAAGCAGCACCCAGGCTATCTATATAAACAGAACCCAATTTACTGAGAATTACTAAAATTAAGCTACTCACATATTCAAACAATTCAATTTCTCATTTTATTTCAATAATGGGCATAGCTTTCCGATAACCATAAGCTATAATATATATTTTAAACCTAAAATTGTTCACAATAAAAGAGGTAAAAAAAATTCAACTACAAACTTATACTTATAATACTTAAGAAAATTTCGCCAGAGTCTCCCCTACAATATGGACTAGCCATATGCACGACGACATGCATATATGGACATTTTTAGGCACCCAAGACATAAACCAAGAGAAAATATACAAATTCCCAATACAATAAGAACAAAATAATAACGATTGAATGCAAATTAAAGCAGTAAAAAATTCAGCAAATTAAATCAAATTCTTTGTTACGTGAATAAGAATAACATTTTTGTTGTGTTCAGTTTTTTTTAAACCTTTCTATGTGTTCAGTTTTTTTTAAAAACTGAACCTTTCTATGTGTTCAGCCAAATCTGCAGGTTTCTTCCTTTTTCTTTAAACCTTTCTATGTGTTCAGTTTTTTTTGATCAAATTCAAAAAAAAACAAATTTTATTTGTGTGGAAGCAATCAATTGTGAAAATAATCAACATAATAGTTCACTAGCACAACAATGGTAAGCAATAATAGTTCACTAGCAAAACAATTGTCAAGTAGAGAACCCATAATGGTAATCAACAATGGTAAACAATTATAATAATCAACAATTGCTTACCATTGTTGATTATTATGGCTTTTCACTTATCTCTCTCTTTCACATCAATTTCCTGACTTTTGAATCCCTACATAATTTATAATTATCTGAGGGCTCATCTTACATAATGTTATATATGTAAATGTCTTGGGGTTTTCCTTGTTTACATCTGAAATTATCAGGTTTTAAGCTCATATAATTGAATCAAGTAAACAAAAGCGGTGTACTCCACTCCATTGCATTTTCATCTTGCTAAAAGCACTAAAAGTTCTTGGAAATAAATAAATAAATAAAGGAAATGGAGGGCATTTTCATTGGCCCAATTTCTTGTAGAATCTTATTGACTAAACTCTGCAGGTCCCTTCAATTTTCAAAAAGGAAAGTCAGCCGGAAGCATGCCCAAACTTCATCTCAATCCATTTAGCTGGTCTAAGATTATAACTTATTTATGAATTATTATGTCTATAATTGTGTATCTTTTCACATTATTAGTGACATTTAACATATAAAAGTTTGATATATATATATATATGACTATATATAAATTTCAGTTATTACATTCCATTTTGTTTTCTAAATGAGATAATTTGCTATGGACTTTTGACATAATAGTTCACTAGCACAACAATTGTAAGCAAGCAATAATAATCAAATTCTATTTGTGTGGAGTAATTGTGATACTAAAAACAAATTATAACAAAAACCAAAACGAATTACCCAATACCCAGATTAGGGTTACCAGATTTGATGACAAAAACCTATTTTAAAACAAAAACAAGTTACCCAATTTGATAGGTGGTTAAACGAATTACCCAATACACGGTGTATTCATGCACACAATCGCCAAATCCAAAGAATTCACATACAATTTCAAACACGATTCAAGAAATTACAGTGAATGAAGATAAATACATGTTTAGAAGATTCAATCAAACTCGTTTGAAAATTTTGATCTCCTTAGGCAAGTGGTAGGTGGCCGGTGGCAGGTAGCGGCGGCGACGACCGAACTCCTCTTCCTCTCCCCCTTTCTCCCTCTTCTCTCTATTTCGCAGCTCCCTATTTTTGTTCCTTCTCTGTTCTGTGTCGAGCGAATGCCTGATACTGATTTCATTTAGGATGATCAGTGACCGTTATCTGCGACCGCATACGGTCGCTGATTTTTAATGACATGGACTTATTAGCGACCTCATGCGGTCGCTGATTACAATGGGTCGCAAAAAAACTATGCGCCAACATTTCCTGCCAATTTTTGGGTGGGAAATTTGTTCTAGCGACCGATCAGCGACCAACTGCGGTCGCAGATATCACTTAGCGACTGGATTATAAATTGGTTGCTGATGTCAGTCGCTAGTAAGACTATCAGCGACCGGATATGCGGTTGCTGATATATTTAGTCGATGATAGACCTTTTTCTTGTAGTGATAGAATATATGAAACTGCAATGGATTTTCACCCGTCATGCGGTAATCCACGTAGACAGATCATTTCCATAATTTAATAAGAAATGAATACGAAGGGTTATTCACCATGCATGTGGTAATCCTCATAAATAGGTTATTCCAACAGAATAATAAAGAATGGACTAACAGAAGAATTCATTATGCATGCGATAGACCGCACAGACAGGTTATTCCAACAGAATAATAAATAATGGAACCAGGTCATGCATAAACGCACAAACAAGATATTCCAACAGAATAATAAATAATGGAACCAGGTCATGCGTAATCACACAGACAGGATATTCTAACAGAATAATAAAGAATGGAATAACAAAAGACTTCACCAGGCATGCGATAGATCGCACATACAGGTTATTCCAACAGAATAATAAATAATGAAACCAGGTCATGCGTAATACGCACAGACAGGATATTCCAACAGAATAATAAAGAATGGAATAATAGAAGAATTTCACCATGTATGCGGTACTTCGCATATACAGGTTATTCCAACAGAATAATAAGGAATGGAATAACAGAAGAATTTCACCATGTATGCGGTACTTCACATATACAGTTTATTCTAACAGAATAATAAAGAATGGAATAACAGAAGTTCTCTTCATGAATACGAAAGAAATAATACCCCTTACCTTATAAAGAAGAGTACTCCGACGGGTAGGGCGGGGATATACTTGAAGAAAAACTTGCACTACGCTCAAAGCTTCTTAAAACTTTAAAGAAATACGCTCAAAATTATAGAAGAGAATTCTCTTAATTTCTGGTGTGATTTCAATTCTAACTAAGCATCCTATTTATAGAAAAATAGAAAGGATACTATGCAATAGAATATAATATATATATATATATAATTTAAAATCTAATAAAACAATTAACTTTATAAAAGTATTCTGTTTTATATAAAAAGATTTTACTATGCAAACACTATACAGGTACTATGCAAATACTATGCATAATAAAATATATTATATTCTAATTATTGTCTAATAAAACAAATAACTTTATAATAGTATTTTGTTTTATATAAAAAGATTTACTATGCAAAATATTATGCATAATAAAATATATTATATTCTAATTATTGTCTAATAAAACAAATAACTTTATAAAAGTAATCTGTTTTATATAAAAAGTTTTTCTGTTTTATTACATTAATAATACTAATAAAATAAAATTTATATATATAAACTTCCATGACTTCATAAAAAGACACCTCAATATATTTAACAACATTTATCATCATTATTATAATTCACAATATTAATCGACCAGGTCGTTTCCAGGAAAGAGGGGGCTTTCCAATAAGGATTTCTCCCTATTGGCGTGTAATTAGGTTACCAAACCTCTCCTTGGCAGAACTTCTAGACATTGTTAATATTGCAAATAATAATATTAATAACTTCGTTATCTCAATTATTGATTTAATAATATATAAAATATCGATAATAATTGAATCAAATAACGTGAGATACTATGCAACAATTACTGTAGCAATAATTGAATAAAATTGAATGACTTCTCACGTAAGCATCAATAATTAATACTGTGTGCTACTATACAACCACGCATATTACTATACTTTTAACACCGTATGTTTCAACAGTTAATGGTAAAACTTCCGTCGTTATTTTCATAAAAATATTTTTTTTATTTTCTCAATTCGACTAGAATTCCGTTGTGGGGTCCACCAATGATTGTGTCGTCGTACGAATATTTCCTGTTAAAACGAATATTCCCCGACCAATCGAATATTATATAACAACTTGCATACTTTTCAAAATTTCTAAATATTACCCACAACTATAACATTATATCAAATTTACTCCATAATATTCAAAAATGATATTTATTGAAAATTCATCTTTATTCATAAAAGTTGGGGTCTTACAACCTCCCCTTCTTATGAAATTTTGCCCTCGAAATTAGGGTACATACCTGGTATGTCGAAGAGGTAAGTATGTCTTGATTTTATTTCAGATTCCTACTCCCTGATCATTTCCTCAACATCGTGGTTTCTCCACAAAACCTTGACTTGAGGTGTAACTTTGGAGCGTAGAATATGTTCCTTCATATCCAAGATTTGAACATGAATCTCTTCATATGTTACATCTTTCGCTATTTCGTCCGGTTCTAACTCAATAATGTGGTTCGGGTCTTTCACATATTTACGTAACATGGATATATGAAAAACGTTATGAACATGAGACATACTTGGAGGTAAAGCGAGTCTATAGGCCACAGTTCCTACTCGATCGAGGATTAAAAATGGGCCAATGAATCAAAGATTGAGCTTTACTTTCTTTCTAAATCTCGTAACTCCTTTCCATATAACAACACGTAACAACACATGATCTCCAATATCGAATTCCACATCCTTTCGATGAAGATCAACATAACTCTTTTGTCAATCTTGTGAGATTTTTATACGTTGTCGGATCGTTTGAATCTTTTCTGTAGTCCTACGTACTAACTCCGGCCCCAACAACGTTACTTTACCGACCTCACCCCAACATACTGGAGAACGACACTTTCTTCCATATAACGCTTCGAATGGAGCCATACCAATACTTGCTTGATAGTTGTTATTGTAGAAAAACTCCACCAATGGTAAGAACTTGTCCCAACTTCCCTTGAAGTCAAGGACACAAAGTCTTAATAAATCTTCAAGAGTTTGAATAGTCCTCTCTGATTGTCCATCCGTCTAAGGATGATATGCCGAACTAAATCGTAAATCCGTACCCATAGCTTTTTACAAACTAACCCAAAATTTTGAAATGAATCTTGGGTCTCGATGAGAAACTATGGATATTGGCATACCATGCAGTCTTACAATCTCATTTATGTACAAACGAGCAAGATGTTCAAGTGTATAAGTTTCTCGTATTGGTAAGAAATGAGCAGACTTGGTCAATCTATCAACAATGACCCAAATTGCATCTATGCCTTGAGAAACCTTGGGAAGACCAGTAACGAAATCCATGGTAATGTGCTCCCACTTCCATTCTAGAATTTCAAGTGGTTGTAATGGACCTTTTGGCACTTGATGCTCCCCCTTAACTCGTTGACAAGTTAGACACCTTGAGATAAACAACGATATCTCTCTCTTCATATTGCTCCACCAAAATGTATGACAAAGATCACGATAAATTTTGGTACTCCCATGCTGGATTGAAAATGGTGTGTTGTGCACCTCCATCATGATTTTATACTTTAAATCAGGGTCGTTAGGGACACAAAGTCTGGAGTTGACTCGAAGTATTCCTTCTTCATCGATTCTTGCTTCTGACATAGCACCTTCTTGCACTTTCTTCCTCATACACATCAGCTCCATGTCTGTAGCTTGAGCATCTTTAACTTTATCAATTAAAGTCGGTTCTACTCATATATTCGCCATCATCACATGGGTCCCTGGAGTCTTTAACTCTATCTCCATAATTTGTAAGTCATACAAAATGGGCCTTTGCGTTGACAATAATGCACTCGTACCCGCATATGATCTTCTACTCAATGCGCCAACTACCACGTTCCCTTTTCCAGGGTGGTATTGGATGGTATGATCATAATCTTTTAATAGTTCAAGCCAACGTCGTTGTCGCTTGTTGAGTTCCTTTTGAGTGAAGAAGTATTTGAGGCTTTTATGATCCGTAAAGATCTCCACTTTCTCCCCATACAAGTAATGCCTCCAAATTTTAAGTGCGAAGACAACAGCTGCCAACTCTAGATCACGAGTAGGATAATTCCTCTCATATTCTTTGAGTTGCCGAGAGGCATATGCTATGACTTTCCCATGTTGCATGAGAACACATCCTAACCCTTTGCCCGAAGCATCACTGTAGATGACAAATCCCTCCAAGCCAGATGGTATTGTCAGAACAGGTGCTGAAATGAGTCTCCTCTTGAGTTCTTGAAAACTCTTCTCACATTCTTCGCTCCAACCAAATTTTGTATCTTTCCTAGTCAGCTGAGTTAATGGAGTAGCGATTCGAGAAAATCCTTCCACGAATCTCCGATAATAACCAGCTAAACCGAGAAAGCTACGTACTTCGGTCACTGATTTAGGTTGCTCTCAACTTTTAATTACTTCAATCTTTGCTGGGTCAATAGATATTCCATGACTTGATACTACGTGTCCAAGGAATTCTACTTCCTCAAGCCAAAACTCGCATTTCTTCAACTTGGCATAAAGCTTGTTTTCACAAAGCTTTTGGAGTATCAGCCTCAAGTGTTGCTCATGATCTTCATGGATTTTGGAATATATGAGGATGTCATCAATAAAGACAACCACAAAGTGATCCAAATATTCCTTGCATACTCAGTTCATCATATCCATGAAGGCAGCATGAGCATTAGTCAATCCAAAAGGCATGACTAGGAGTTCATAATGCCCATACCGAGTTCTGAAAGCCGTCTTTAGAATGTCATCGGTTCTAATCTTAAATTGATGATATCCGAAACAAAGATCAATCTTTGAAAAAAATTTGGCGCCTTGCAACTGGTCAAACAGGTCATCAATGCGAGGCAATGGATATCTATTTTTGATAGTGACATGGTTCAACTCCCGATAATCAATACAAAGTCGCATACTCCCATCTTTCTTCTTCACGAATAGAACAGGAGCACCCCAAGGAGACGTACTAGGACGAATGAAACTGATGTCTAACAATTCCTGCAGTTGGGTCTTTAACTCCTGAAGTTCAATAGGAACCATTCGATATGGGGATTTGGAAATGGGTTTTGTACCGGGTTCAAGGTCGATACAAAATTCAATTTCACTCTCTGGGGGTAGGCCAGGAAGTTCTTTTGGGAATACGTCAGGAAATTCATTAACAATAGAAATATCATTCAAAACTAACGTATTTTTGTTTAGATCCGTGACATGAGCTAAGAAATCTTGACATCCGTTTTTCAATAAACGAATAGCTTTATGGTTTGAGATAACAGTGATGGATTTTAATGGTTTGGTTGCTTGAATTCGCATAATAGGTTGGTTAGGAATATGAAAGCTAACAACCTTACGAAAACAATCAATTTTTGCATGATGAGTAGTTAACCAATCAATCCCTAGAATCACATCAAATGCAAGTATTTTCAAAGAAATAAGAGCGACAGGTAATGTACGGTTACCAATTTGAATCAAACAAGACTTATATACCGTGGATGTAATGAAGGTTTCTCCTAACGGAGTTTCAACAGATAAATCAAAGTCTAATTTCTTCGGAGTCAAATTTAAACGTTGAGCGCAAGTAGAAGAAATAAAGGAATGGGTAGAACCGGTATCAAATAAAGTATAAACTTTGCTAGAGTTTATGATTAGCTTACTCGTGATCACCTCGTTCAGATTCCTCGCTTTTTGGGAGGTTACGACAAATGCACTCTCTTGAACTATCGGTTTTGTCTTGTCTGGGACACCCTTGGATGCCTCCATCCCAGCTGGACTTGACTTTGGTGTATGACAAAATTGGGCTAGGTGACCTTCTTTTCCACAATTGTAACATGCTTTGGACTGCATCGTGCAGTTTGAACTTATGTGTCCTTCCCCTCCATATTTGTAATATACGACCGGCGGTCGTTCTCCTTCCTTAACAGCGGGTGCTGGTGCTGACGTCTTTCCATATTTGTTAAACCTTCTCTTCTTAAACTTTCCACTCCTACTGTCTTGGCCATGATTACCACCGAAGTGATTATCATTTCTGGCATATTGATTCCCTCCACGTTTGTTGTCACCGCTTCGATGATTGCTACCACTGGTATTATCGACTTGTTGGCTGCTCTCTCTTGGTTGGGTTGACTCATTATCGTGCTCCAATAACTGAGCCCTATTCACAACATTTGAATACAAACACAGTTTATAAGAGATAAGGTATTGACGTATCTTGGGTTTCAAACCTCTTAGAAACATCCGCGTCATTCTCTCTTCATTATCAACCAAGTGGGACGCAAACTGAGACAACTCGGCAAACTTAACTTTGTACTGCGCCACGGTCATATTGTTCTGCTCAAGCTTGATGAACTCCACCTCTTTCATGTGACAAATACTTTCAGAAAAATACTTGTCGTTGAACAATTCTTGGAACTTCTCCCAAGACATCTTCAGTGCGGAAGGTTAAGTACGCATTACAGATTTCCACTAATAATCTGCCTCTGCACGCAACATAAAGGTGGCATAAGGAACCTTTTGTTCCTCGGAGCATCCCAAGACATCAAATATCTTGTTGATCTGCTTTATCCACGTCTCCGCCTTAAGTGGTTTTGGCTCTCCAAAAAAACTCCGGTGGTCCCAGCTCCTTGAACTGCTTAGCGGTGACCATCCGAGAGTTGTCAGTGTTTTCACCTGCATTTTGGACAGGAGTCGCTCTCGCCTGATGTTGCATGAATTGCATAAAGCCTCTGAACATACCATCATTCACCATTTCATCGGTGTTATTATTTTCATAAGGATTATTGTCTTCCTGTTGCACATTACCCTGGGCATTGATCGTTGGTGACTCAACTGTCTCATGTGATTCATTGCTTATCTCAACATTTTTGGATGCCATTTCAAATACTGTCACAAAATAAGGGTTAATTAAGATATCACATATTATCTCTATACTCTGACCGACCAATTAAATACCTAATAAACTTAGGTAGGTCATACTAACGAAGTAATTCCCCGTCTCTCCCCTCCTAGTTCTTGTCTCACATCTCAGTCAGGGATCATATCCCTAAGCTTTGATACCAACTGTGATGCCCTCAAAATAGGTACACATCACCCATCTTTGGTCGTCAGATACAATGTATTGAATATAAATACAAACTAATTATACAACAGTCGTGTAAAATATGATAAAACATAAATTGAGAGTTTTAATAAGAATATTGTCATCTAGACAATATCCACACTCAAAGGAGTCCTCAATACATTTATTATCACACTATTTAACAGAATAGTGAGGACTACTAATACTATCATCTGGACTATCACTCCGTTCCCCGACTAGTCCCGGCTACGTTCTCATTTCCTAAAGAGAACAGTGAAAGAAGGGGGTGAGCTCAACTAGCCCAATAAGAAATATTATGACTAATGATAATTTATTCTGCATTATCTTAGTCATTATTTTTCTTATTGGGCTAGTTGAGCTCACCCTTTTCTTTCACTGTTCTCTTCAGGAAATGAGAACGTAGCCGGGACTAGTCGGGGAACGGAGTGACGGTCCAGATGATAGTATTAGTAGTCCTCACTATCCTGTTAAATAGTGTGATAATAAATGTATTGAGGACTCCTTTGAGTGTGGATATTGTCTAGATGACAATCTTCTTATTAAAACTCTCAATTTATGTTTTGTCGTATTTTACACGACTGTTGTATAATTAGTTTGTATTTGTATTCAGTACCTTGTATCTGACGACCCAAGATGGGTGATGTGTACCTATTTTGGGGGCGTCACAGTCAGCACAGATTGAGACACTTTCGAGGAGATTGGACACTTTTGCAGCACAACGTTGTCAGAGTGTGGCGGTTACTTGTGATTATTGTGATAGAATCATTCGAGTCATCAACGCATCACCAGTTTCGAGCCGGTACTTTATGGCAATAATTACCCCAATAATTATGCTTATCCCAACAACTATTATCAGGATTGAGGGTATCACCCAGATTTTTTATGGAGCCATACTCATTAAGATCAATTTTATGCTCCAAGTCCAACATACCCACCGGAGTTCTCATGTCCACCTCCACTACAATAGGAAGAAAATCTAAATTTGGAGGAAATTATGTCCAAGTTCATAGCTTCAGCTGAGGAGAGGAGGATTAGTCAAGAGATATCGAGTCAAAATTTTGCAGAACAACTAGTCAATGCCTTGAATATTTGTCCTCAATACACTTGGCTCTATGACATGGATTCCGAGATTGATGGAGAGCCCGAACAAAATCTGCAACTGGATGAGCCATAAGATGTTGAAAGCGACAAAATAATTGGGAACCAAGAAAAGGAGATCGACAAAGAGTTAACTGTAAGATTCAACGAAGATGAGTCGATTTCATTAGTATCCCATGTGCCTACTCCACCAAAGTTCAAGAATACGTACAGTTTTGCAAAACCATGCCCAATGGGCAGTCATGTCGTCGGCAAAGCTCTTTGTGACATAAGAGCTAGTACAGCTGTGGAGTAATGGTGGGATGAAAAGGAGAAGATAGATGAAGATCCCATTGTATTTATTAAACTTCAATGCCATAATCTGATCATAGACATAATGGAGAAAACACGTAGTTGTTGGACGCTATTAATGGGGAACCTATCTACAAAGAGCATGCTAGTTGACTTTAATTCAATGGCCATTACAATTGGGAACCTACCAAAAGAGACATTGTTACTGATGGATGGAGGGTTCCTCAATTTTCGTAGGGGAATTGGATAGAGAATTGAAGAAGTCAGGCTGAGACTATAAAACAAGCACTTATTGGGAGCCAACCAAAGTTTAATTTTTAGTTTTTATTTTTATTAGGTTTTATATTTGTAGCTTTGAATTTGCATTTATTTAGGATTTAATAAAATTGCTTCTATCATGGTTTTACAAGTTATTCAAGTCAAATTAAAGTGTGGTGCCCAATTTTTTCCATGTGCCTAGCCTATTCTCCAAACTTAGTGGACAAGGAGGAAGATTGCTATATTTTTAGGGAAGTTCTATGCTTTACTTTTTTTATTTCAGCTATTGAGGACAATGTCTAGTTTAAGTTTGGGGGTATTTTAGTGTCGTATTGCATATAGTTAGTTATTTACATTGTAGTTCGTTATTTTTATGTGTTAGCATTATTTTTTTAGGTTGCATATAATACATGGTAGTTAATTGTATATTCATATATGTGTTGCATTAGTATGTGTTCTTGTAGTATAATTGCATTTTTTTTACATGAATCTGTGCGATAGGTTGGTGTGGTCTTAGTTCGGCCTGTGATATGATTGGTTTTGCATGTTAACTTGAACAGTGTTGATAATTGATGATAAGTTTTAATTTTAAATATGAAGAAAATCTAAGCCTGTCTGAAACTTATGTAACCAATTAGCACTTAAATTTTAACTATTTTAATCTACTTGGTTTAAGGGTTTCATAATTTATTTCTGAGGAAAAATCTTGGTTAAAATTTAAGGAAATTAGTGAACTGGCGATAAAGGTTAGAATGACGTAAAAGCTTGAGTTTGGGAGAATCTATGGGGTATGTATATATTAAAAAAAAGAAAAAAAGAAATGATGAAAAGGAAAAAAATAAAAAAGAAAAAAAAAGAAAAAAAGAAAATAAACACCGTGGCATGCTTGTCTAGTTTTGTGGCCTTTGTTACTTGAGTAAGTAAACCCAAAGGGATTGTCTTTACACCTAGCGCCCTAAGGTCTTAATGGTCTGGGAGTCATTGGTCAAAAGCTCGTTAAGGTAACATTAAAAAGCCTAAGGGAATAAGACATTGCACAACCATTAGAATAAAAAATGAATAAAACACGAGAAAAAACAAAAATGCCCTCGTGGTTGAATAAAAGTATAAATAAATCATGTATTTACCCTTAGACTTGGTAATTGCTTAGTTTTAACCGGAGTTGTTATGTTCATAAAAGTAACTGAATTGGAACTGAAATTTTCCTTCTAAGAAGTTTGTTATGTGATTATTTTAAACTGTGGTTGGTTAGAATGGTTAACAAGTACACACGCATAACATGGGTGATGACAGGTTTGGATTGACTAACTGGTTAGAGTTATAGACTTTGATTTGATTGAATATATTGTTTGAGTATCATTGGTATCTTTGAGACCTATTGCTATATATCATACTGATTTATTACTGGGTTCGTAGGTATATTAGGAAGTAGATCATGCATATGCATTCATGTAGTTGAGTTAGTTTGTTTATTTTTAGTTCTTTTGTGTTTTTGCTTGAGGACAAACAAAGGTTTAAGTTTGAGGGTATTTGATGAGTGGGTTTTTTACCCATTAATTGAGTGCATTTGAGCTTAATCTTTTGGAAGTTTTTAAGTGTTTGTGTCTATTCATGCATGTTTTATGTTGTTTTGTAGGAATTAGGATAAAAGTTTCTTGGATTGACGTTTGGGGTTGCTAGATTCGTATTTTCGGCTTGCCATTTATATAACAGTCACTTCAGAGCCAATTTCAGCATTTCTCCACCCTTATTTTGAAAAACTCAAAAAATTAAAGTTGTATATATACGTCTCCTCTTTACGGAACATCTTGAATCATCAAAATCGGAGTTCGGACGAAGAAGTTATGGTTATTTTCCCAAAGGACGTCAGAGAAGAAAATTTTTGAAAAATAGGCCAGCGCCGAGGCGCCCTTTCCTAGCCTATTTCCAGCGCTTGGGCACTAGGGGGCAGTGTTCCAGCGCCGTGAGCAGTGCTGGGGAGCTGGGCTCGAGCCTTGTCAAGTTGGGATGCGTTTTGGGGCTAATTTTGACACTTTATTGACTCCAAATTGGATTGGGTTTCCTCCTAAGCTAGAAATTGGACTTGTAGCCTATAAATACATGATGGGAGGCATAAAATAAAGGGGGGATTAGATAGATTAGATTAGAGATACACTCCATTAGATTATAACATAAACCCTAGTTCTTAATTAGCCATTGGAGATTAAAACAACTTGAAGAACACTGGAGATTCAAAGCAGGAGTGGAAGAGGAGTCTCAAGACTGCTGACAATAGATTTTATTCTCTTCTCTTCTCTTAATTTTATCTTTTAATGTTTATTCAATTATGGAATCTTGATTTTAATTCAATAACAATGAACTAAATTTCTTGTTTAAGATTGAAACGGATCTTATTGCATAGCTTATTTTAGTATGCTTCTCTATTAATTATTGTGACCTATTCTATGGATTGTCTATTATGATTGCGTATAATTGTTTAATTGTCTAGCTAACAATTACCATAATAATTGTTTAATTGTCTATTATGTGATTGTGTTTTCTGCATGGTGTTGGAATTCATGATTTATTTTTAGGATAAGGATATACCTTTATGTCGTATGTAATCTGATAGGAAACTTGTGCTTTAAATCCTCTTTAATTGTAATTCACATAGGAATATAGTGAATTAGTTAATTAGGGTGTTTGATTCAATTCTATCAACTGTGGATTTGGATTAATATGTTTGTGATGCATCAGAAGGTGGTTATAAATACTAATAAATTCCTGATCAACAATCCAGAATAGTGAGCATAATTAATAAGAAGTATTTTAATATAAGTGAAGCAATAAGTGAAGTTGTGATCTGATATCTCCATAACCTGATTTTCAACTAGTGGTGGTAGTATCAGTAGTTTAATTATATATTTTAATTCACAACATTAAATCAATTGTTTAAATAAAATTAGTTTGGTTAAGAACTAGTACTTCGTGATTTTTATTAAATAATTCCTCGTGGGAACTATACTTTTCTTATCACTTTATTACTTGTTGACCGTGTAAACTTGTACGTATGTTTTGATTGTGAAATCGATCAACAGCTACCACGTTCGCTTTTCTAGGTTGATATTGAATGGTGTGATCATAATCTTTCAACAGCTCGAGCCAACGTCGTTGCCGTATGTATAGTTTCTTTTGGGTGAAGAAATATTTGAGGCTTTTATGATCCGTATAGATCTCCACCTTCTCCCCATACAGATAATGCCTCCAGATTTTTAGTGCAAAAACGATTACTTCCAACTCTAGATCATGCGTAAGATAATTCCTCTCATATTCTTTGAGTTTTCATGAGGCATAGGCTATAAATTTCCCATGTTGCATGAGAACACATCATAATCCTCTGCCTGAAGCATCACTGTAGATGACAAATCCCTCCGAACCAGATGGTATTGTCAGAACAGGTGCTGAAATAAGTATTCTCTTGAGTTCTGGAAAACTCTTCTCACATTCCTCGCTGCAACCAAATTTTATATCTTTTCGAGTCAGCTGAGTTAATGGAGTAGCGATTCGAGAAAATCCTTCTATGAATCTCCGATAATAACCAGCTAAGCCCATAAAGCTACGTACTTCGGTTACTGACTTAGGTTTCTCCCAGCTTTGTATTGCTTCAATCTTCGCTGGATCAACAGATATTTCGTGATTTAATATCACGTGCCCAAGGAATGCTAATTCCTCAAGCTAGAAATCGCATTTCTTCAACTTGGCGTACAACTTGTTTTCACAAAGCTTTTGGAGTATCAGGCTCAAGTTTTGCTCATGATCTTCACGGATTTTGGAGTATATGAAGATGTCATCAATAAAGACAACCACAAATGATCCAAATATTCCTTGAATACTCAGTTCATCATATCCATAAAGGCAGAAGGAGCATTAGTCAATTCAAAAGACAGGACTAGGAATTCGTAATGCTCGTACCGAGTTCTAAAAGCAGTCTTTAGGATGTCATCGATTTTAATCTTTAACTGATTATATCTGAAATGAAGATCGATCTTTGAAACGAATTTGGCGCCTTGAAACTGGTCAAACAGGTCATCAATGCGTGGCAACGGGTACCTATTTTTTATGGTGACATGATTCAACTCCCAATAGTCAATACAAAGTTGCATACTTACATCTTTCTTCTTCACGAATAGAACAGGAGCACCCCAAGGAGACGTGTTAGGACGAATGAAACCGATGTCTAAAAATTCCTGTTGTTAGGTTTTTAATTCATGGAGTTCAATAGGAGCCATTCGATATGGGGTTTTAGAAATGGGTTTTGTACCGGGTTCAAGGTCGATAAAAATTCAATTTCTCGCTCTGGGGGTAGGCCAGGAAGTTCTTCAGGGAATACGTCTGAAAATTTATTAACAATAGAAATATCATTCACAACTGACATATTTTTGTTTAACTCCGTGACATGGGCTAAGAAAGCTTGATATCTGTTTTTCAACAAATGAATAGCTTTATGGATTGATATGACAGTGATTGACTTTAGTGGTTTGGTTGCTTGAATTCCCATAATAGGTCGGTTAGGAATATGAAAGCTAACAACCTTACAAAAATAATCAATTTTAGCATGATGAGTAGTTAACCAATCAATCCCTAAAATCACATCGAATGCAAGTATTTTCAAAGAGATAAGATCGACAGGTAATGTGAGGGTGCCGATTTGAATCAAACAAGACTTATAAACAGTGGATGTATTGAAGATTTCTCCCAATGGAGTTTTAACAGATAAGTTAAAGTCTAATTTCTCCAGAGTTAAGTTTAAACGTTGAGCGCAAGTAGGAGAAATAAAACAATGGATAGAACCAATATCAAATAAGGTATAGACTTCGTAAGAGTTTATGATTAGCTTATCCGTGATGACTTCGTTCGGGTTCCTCGCTTTTTGAGAGGTCACGACAAACGCTCTCCCTTAAACTACCAGATTTAACTTCTCTGGGATGGCCTTTGGTGCCTCCATCCCCGCTGGACTTGATTTCACTGCACGATTAAATCGAGCTAGGTGACCTTCTCTTCCGTAATTATAACATGTTTTGGACTGCTGTGGATAGTTTGGATTGATGTGTCCCTCCTCTCTGCATTTGTAACATATAACCAGTGGTCGTTCTCCTTCCTTAACAACAGGTGTTGGTGCTGATGTCTTTCCATCACTATTAAATCTCCTCTTCTTGAAATTTCCACTTCTATTATCTTGGCCATGATTACCACCGAAGTGGTTACCATTTCTGGCTTACGGATTCTCTCCACGTTTATTGTCACCACTTCGATGACTGCTACCACTGGTATTATCGATTTTCCGGCTGCTCTCTCTTGGTTAGGTTGACTCATTATCGCGCTCCAATAACTGAGCCTTATTCACAACATCTGAATACAAGCAAAGTTTGTGAGAAATGAGGTATTGACGTATCTCGGGTTTCTAACCTCGCAGAAACATTCGCGTAATTCTCTTGTCATTATCAACCAAATGGGATCCAAACTGGGACAACTCGGCAAACTTAACCTTGTACTGCGAAATGGTCATATTGTTTTGTTCCATCTTGATGAACTCTACCTCCTCCATGTGATGAATACTTTCGGGAAAGTACTTGTCGTTGAACAATTCTTGGAACTTCTCCCAAGACATCTTAAGTGCGACGGGCTGAGTACGCTTTACAGATTTCCACCAGTAATTTGCCTCTCCTCGCAACATGAAGGTGACAAAGAGAATCTTTTGCTCCTCGGAGCATCCCAAGACATCAAATATCTTGGTGATCTGCTTTATCCATGTCTCCGCCTTAAGTTGTTCTGGCTTTTCCAAAAACTCTGGTGGTCCCAGCTCCTTAACTTCTTAGCAGTGACCATCCGTGAGTTGCTAGTGTTTTCACTTGTATTTTGGACAGGAGTCTCTCTCGCCTGATGTTGCATAAATTGCAGAAAGCCTTTGAACATCCCACCGTTCATCATTTGGTCGGTGTTGTTGTTCATCTGATGATTATTTCCTTCCAGATGCACATTATCCTAGGTATTGATCAGTGTTGACTAAACGGTCTCAAGTGCTCCATTGCTTAACTCGACATTTTAAGATGCCATTTTTTAAACACTGCGATAAAACAAGGGTTAATTGACATACCACATATTATGCCACATATTATCCCTATATTCTGATCGACCAATTAAATAACAAATAAATTTAGGTAGGTTATACTAGCGAAGGATTTCCCCATCTCTCCCCTAGTTCCAGTCTCACATCTTAGCTAGGGATTATATCCCTAAGCTTTGATACCAACTGTGACGCCCCCAAAATAGGTATACATTGTGAGACCCCGAATTTTATGAAATGAAAGTATTCAATTTTCTTATAATTATTCTATTTAGTAAATAGTTAAATTGATAAAAGTTTAAAGTTAAGGGTGATATGTGAAAAATTTTCAAAGTAAGCAAGTTGTCATAAAATAATCAGTAGTAAAATTACAGTAATACGCGTGGTTGCATAGTAGCACACGGTATTGATTATTGATGCTTACGTGAGAAGTCACTTAGTTATACTCAATTATTGCTACAGTAATTGCTGCATCATATCTCTCATATTATTGATTCAATTATTGTCACAGTATCATCTGCATAATATGTTATATTATTAAATCAATAATTGAGATGACAAAGTTATTCATATTATTATTTGCAATATTGACAATGTCTAGAAGTTCTGTCAATGAGAGGTTAGGTCATCTAATTGCGCGCCAATATGGAGAAATCCTTATCGGAAAGCCCTCTCTTTCCTGGGAAATATTGTGAGTTATAATATTAATGATGAATAAGTTCGTGTTGATTAAAGATGATTTGATAGTTCCATTGTGTTGAAACTATTAGTGTTAATGAAAATCGACATTTATTTCGATAATAATTGATGTCTGGAGGTTATATTGACCAATCTTGTAATTAACCGGATAAATGAGCAATTAATTGCTATTGATTCACATGATTATACATATTTATTCACATGTGTGTACTACTGATTCACATTTATTTGCTATTAGTGGAGTTGGTGCAAGATTGGTAATACTTGCATGACTAAATTAGAAATGGAGGTATAGTTAAAGGTACTATACTATAATTAATTTTTCACATGTTTAGAACTATTGAGTCACATGATTTACTATTGATTCACATAATTTACTATTAGGGGAGGTGGTGCAAGTTTGATAATACTTGGATGACTAAATTAAAAATGAAGAAAAAGAGGAAAATATTATACTGTAATATTTCAAGCCCCAAAATGTGCAATTATTGAACCTATATTTTCCTATAAATAGAAGCTCATTCTTCCTTCATTTCTCTACAATTCACTAAAGCTATAGAGCAATTATTATAGAGAGAAATTATAGAGAGAAAGAAGAAGAGAAGTCTGCTACCTCACTATTCTAGTATCCAGTTTTCTTCTAAGGTAAGGGGTATTATTCTTTCGTATTCATAAAGAGAGTTATTTTCTTTCAATACTCGTAAGGTTGTTATTCCATTCTTTATTATTATGTTGGAATAACATGTATATGCGACGTACCGTATACATGGTGAAATTCTTCTATTATTCTATTCTTTATTATTTTGTTGGAATAACCTATCTGTGAGGTCTATCGCATGCCTGGTGAATTCTGTTGTTATTCCATTCTTTATTATTCTGTTGGAATATCCTGTCTGTGCGGATTACGCATGACCTGGTTCCATTCTTTATTATTCTGTTGGAATAACCTGTCTGTGTGATCTATCGTATGCCTGGTGAATTCTGTTGTTATTCCATTCTTTATTATTATGTTGGAATATCCTGTCTGTGCAGATTACGCATGACCTGGTTCCATTCTTTATTATTCTGTTGGGAATAACCTATCTGTGTGGTCTATCGCATGCATGGTGAATTCTTCTGTTATTTCATTCTTTATTATTCTGTTAGAATAACCTATCTATGTGGATTACCGCATGCATGTTGAATGATCTCTTGTATTCATTCCCTATTAAATTGTGAAAATGATCTGTCTACGTGGATTACCGCATGGCGGGCGAAAATCCATTTGCAGTTTCGTAATTTTTCTGACCATCAAAAATTCTGAAAAAATTTGAAATAATTATTTGTTGAGTTTTCTAGATTATGTCCAAAAATGATGATTTTTGGATGTATAGATTAGGAGTTATGAATTTTATGGGAAAATACTATTTTAAAAGTAAACCCTTATAACTCCTTATGATTAACTCCAAAATTAGTGAAATTTTTATTGGGAGTACATGTATATAACAGGAGTATACCCTATAAATTTTGGAATTTTTGGACAAACGTACAATTTATGATAAATGTCTAAATATTCAGCAGTTTTGGCCATATGAAAAATAGTAAATGAATTTTTAAAATTCTGAGAAAAATATATGTTCAATATGGGACTATATTCTGCCAAATTCCAAAAAAGAAATATTTTTGGAACGGATTTGGTATCTTTCATGAAAATAAACTAGTTATGAGTAAATAAATTAAATATGTTATATGAAGTAACAAAATTAGAAAATAGGATTTTATGGCTTGGGAATCTTATATGGTATATACAAATTTTTGATGAGGAATTTGATCATTGGTGATGAAATCTTATGAGTATGACATTTTTGAATGATTAAATGCATTATTTGGTAACGTGTAAACAATTGAAATAAATTATTTATAAGTTTAAGAAGTGATTAAAATATTATTATAATATTAATAATATTAGATTGTGAGTTTATTAAGTGATTGATAATATTTGGATAAATTTAAAGTCTTTAATATTTATCCTTGATTTCGTTTGATTAATGTTTATATCATTGTCATCATCCTCATGCTTATATTGTGATGAAAGTCATCTTTGGCTTACGTGCATAGATGGACTGTTGATTATTGGTTTTACAGTTGTATATCTTTGGCTTACGTGCATAGATGGACTGTTGATTATTGGTTTTATAGTTGTATATCTTTGGCTTACGTGCAAAAATGGACAGGTGTATGACATGATCATGACCACTGGTGATAATAACGAATATCCTTGGCACGTAGTGCATGGATAATTCTAGGATGTGATTGGCAGGATCATGACCATTAGTTAACAGTTGAATGTCTTTGGCCGTAGTGCACTGACAGACAATTGATTGGTATGATCATGACCATTGGTTTTATAGTTAAATATCTTTGGCCCGTAGTGCAAAGGTAGACAACTGATTGGTATGATCATTGTTATTACATTTGAATATCTTTAGCCTTTGGGGTAAGGATATTGAGTAAATGTTCTATTAAGCCTTTGTGGCAAGGAGAAACTGTTGATTTACATGATTATAAATATAAATTGTGGATTTAACTATAATCTTTGGTGGTTCAGGTGAAGACAGGTGATGATAGTTCTTTTTGTCTTGGGTATAACAAAGAATTATTGATGAGTATTACAGGAATAAAATATTAACGATGGACTTTTAATCTAGAGGAGATAGTAGACATTATGTTCTACTTGACTCTTCTAATGGATTGCTTATTCCGCTGCAGTTAAACTTGATGTTTATTATATTTTATCAGTTTAACACTATTGAAAGCTAAGGATAATTTATTCTGCATTATCTTAGTCATAATATTTCTTACTGGGCTAGTTGAGCTCACCCTTTGCTTTCATTGTTCTCTTCAGAAAATGAGAATATAGCTGGGACTAGTTGGGGGATGGAGTGACGGTCCAGATGATTGCATTAGTAGTCCTCACTATTCTATAAAATAGTGTGACAATAAATGTAATGAGGACTCCATTGAATGTGGATATTGTCTAGAAGATAATATTCTTGTTTAAACTTTCAGCTATGTTTTGTCGTATTTTTACACGACAGTTGCATAATTAAGTTTGTATTTGATTTATGTAGTGTGATATCTGGCGACTCAAGATGGGTGATGTATACCTGTTTTGGGGGCGTCACATACATCACCCATTCTGAGTCGTCAAATACATGGTACAGAAATCAAATATAACTTAATTATACAATTGTCGTGCATAATACGACAACACAATGGCTGAGAATTGATACGAATATTGTCTCATAGACAATATCCAAACTCAAATTTAAATTCTTATTACATTTATTATCACACTATTTTCTAGAATAGTGAAGACTACTATAGCAACCATCTCGGAACATCACTCCGTTCCCCTACTAGTCCCGACTACGTTCTTATTTTCTGAAGAGAACTATGAAAGCAAAAGGGTGAGCTCAACTAGCCCAGTAAGAAATATTATGACTAAGATAATGTAAAATAAATTATCGTTAGCCTTCAATAGTGTTAAACTAATAAAATATAATAAACATCAAGTTTAACTGCAGCGGAACAAGCAATCCATTAGAAGAGTCAAGTAGAGCATGATATCTACTATCTTATATGATTTAAAAAGTTTATCATCAATTTTATCGCTGAGACTCAGCTTAATAAATAAACCACATCACTAAAATGTCCCTGCACTACGGGTCAAGAATATTCATTAGTATCACGTCCACAAATTATCCATGCACTACGGCCAAGGATATTCGTGTTATCGCCAATGGTTATGATCATGCCAACAACTGTCCATCAATGCACTACAGGCCAATGAGGACTTTTACCACATTATTTGTAACATTACAGGTCATGATTATACAAAATAATCCCTGGTCATAATCATACCGATCAACAGTCCATCTATGCACTACGGACCAAAGATGACTTTTACCACATCATAAGCATGAAGATGATGATAATGATATATGAATTCAATTAAAAGAAAACAAAGGATAGATTTTTAAAGATTTATAATTTAATTTATCCAGAATTTTTAAAATGTCCAAATTGTCAACATGATATTGCTTTGTGGGGTAAAATTCAAGAATAATATTGTATCAAAAATAATTTGGACCGAAAAAAAATTAATTTTTATCATGAATAGCACCCCGGGTGAATAGTATCCGAGTGAATAATACCCCATGAATAGTACTTCGGGAATATTACCCCGTGAATAGTACTCCAGTATGAAAAACTTAAAACTTATCAAGAATGTTCAGAATAATATTTTCATGAAAATATACTAGATGAAGCACAAATTTAAAGTCTAATTTCATGGAGTATAGAAGCCAAAACTTAACAAAATAAGTGTAGAGTTCTGATCTGAAACGAAATAATATTACTTACATACTACAGAGTATGGAAGAAAATATTATTTCTTACGAACATTGAACAAAAATAATATTCATTACCTTAAAAATGAGAGTATTCCAATTGGTATAGCGGGAATATTCTTGAAGAAAATTTGAACTTTTTTCTATACTCACAGCTTCCTTAAACTCTAAAGAAACGCGCTCAAAATTATAGAAGAAGAATTCTCTGATTCTGGTGTGATTTTCAATTCTAAACTATGCATCCTATTTATAGGAGAATAGAATGGGTACTGTTAAGGAAAATCACGAACGCAACAGTGGGAGTCACGGGCGAATTTCAAATTCGTCTGATAAATTTCATTCTTTACTATGCAAATACTATGTATAATAAAATATAATATATTTTATTTTTCATAAAAATTAAAACTTATTATAATATTATATATATATATATATATATATATATATATATATATATATATATATATACTCCTTCCATTTCAAACCATCCCTTTCTCTTTTCTTTCCCGTGATTCCTTCCATTTTATTTTTTCTTCTACACGTGGACCCCACATGTGGCCCCCCTCTTATTATATATAAATATATATCGAATAATTTTGTACCGATTATTTTAAAAAATGAGTAAGTGAGGGGTCCATATAATATGCCAAAATTTAAAATAAATACTTCATAAAAATTTTCTCAATATTTTTAACAACATTTATTCATCATTATTATAACTCACGATATTAACAACCAGATCGTTCCCAGGAAAGAGTGGCTTTCCGATAAGGATTTCTCTCTATTGGCGTGCAATTAGGTGACCAAACCCCATTTCTTGGATAGAACTTTCTAGACATTGTTAATTATGCAAATAATAATATGAATAACTTGTCATCTAAATTATTGATTTAATAATATAAAATATTGTGCAGATGATACTGTGACAATAATAGAATTAATAATGTGAGATACTATGCAGCAATTACTGTAGCAATAATTGAGTATAACTGAGTGACTTCTCATGTAAGCATCAATAAACAATACCGTGTGCTACTATGCAACCACACATATTATTGTACTTTTCATCACCGGAAATTTCAACAGTTAACGGTAAAACTTTCCCCGTTATTTTTATAGAAAGATATTTCTGTCGTTTTTTAACTCTGACAATAGTTTCGTTGCGGGGTCCACCAATGATTGTGTCGTCGTACGAATATTCCCTGTTAAACCGAATATTCCCCGACCAACCGAATATTTTATAATTTGCTTACTTTGTAAAATTTATAAATATTACTTACAACTATAACATTATATTTAATCCACACCATAATATTCAAAAATATATTTCGAGAAAAATTTAATCTTTATTTATGAAAGTTGGGGTCTTACACCCACCCCAACCCAACCCCATCCCCAACCCCCAACCTCCAAAAAAAGTAATATTTACTGATAATGATAATGTACACCCCCACCCATCCCACTCCCATCCCACCCCCACCCCACCCCCACCCCCACCCCCACCCCTGCCCTGCGTAGCCCTTAGCCCCACGCCCCCCTCCAAAAAAAATATTTACTGATTATGTATACGCCTCACTCACCCACCATTACCAAAAAAATAATATTTAGTGATTATATATACATCTCCCCCCAACCTCCCCTCTCCCCTCCCCCCCCTCCCCCCCTCCCCTCCCCTCCCCTCCCCTCCCCTCCCCTCCCCTCCCCCCTCCCCCATCCCCCATCCCCCATCCCCCATCCCCCAAAAAATAATAATAATATTTAATCTTTGTACTAGTAAGTTTTAAGTTACCAGTAATAATAACATAAATTGTAGGATATTATGGTCATTTAAAAAAAATGTTGAGGTAAATTTTGTGTAGCAATTTTTAATCTCAAATGATAGGGATTATAATACAAAGTAGAACATGGTATTAAATAATCTCACATCTTAAGCTATTTTATAATCCTTATAATCCCAAATTCAAATTTAAAAATAAACAACACTTGAGATTAATAGTCTTATCCAAAGTGTAATCTTTGCAAACAAACATAGCCAGTGTTTTAATGAAAATTGGACATAATAGGTTGAATGTTGGCACCATGCATAACAATTGTCAATACAACCGGAATAGCGAAATCGAACAGAACACATACAAAAGAGAGATGGAGTACCGGGTGAGAAGACATAGTAACAAGTAACAAAAGTCTGCAAAATTATATCTTCTTGTTTGATTAGACTTGTGCAGTTCTGTATGTCAAAATTGTCATATGGACAACTGCATTTCACAAGACACGAGACTCACCAAGTTACAAAACTTTTTCTAAACCTTCTTGAGAATAGATACAGTACAATGACTCTTTACAAGGGTTGGGTAATGCACCTTCATCTCTATTCTCAAGAAGCTCAAAATACCTGCACTGATGATTACTGCAATAAATCCTCCCTGCCTTGCTCCATCCTGTATGCACAAAAGAGCAGCCAAACCCAAATGGTTTAAAAATTTGAATGTACATCCACTGAAGTTAGAAGCGAGAGGTGAAAGGTTCCTGCTCTGAAAGAATAGGTCAACAACCGATCTGCTGCTGCATATCTGACACTTTGAAGCTTCTTCAAGCAGACGAGAATTCTTGGCTCATTTTCCAGAATAATTATAGCCCTTCGAAAGTAATTGATTGAACCAGATGAAAGGAAGGCATTCACCATGTGAAATTAGATAGAATATAAATGCCACATATGCAGCAGTCCCCATACAGACAAAAAATCCAAACAGTACCCCGTTAACTTCGGAAATGAAAAAATCCAGCAAAAGATATCCATTGATCACCATCACCAGGGCAGCCACAGTCCACGCAACTCTCTACAGCAGAAGTCAAACAGAAATAATAAACAAATAGGAAGAGGTAGATTAGTTTCCATAATATGGCAGTCCATTTAATCAAATTATTTATAATGCACATTGATCTTTGCAACCACAATTCAAAGAAAATAGAAGCAATTTGTGTTATTTCTAATTTATTTTCTCACTGAAGGAGATTAAGTTTTGTTCATGAAAATAAACATTGCTCATTGGACATATAACACAAAAATGTGAAAATATGCTTGTTTTGACTCTACGCTTAGAAACAAATCAACTGGTTTAACTATATCTCAACCAGTGTTGGCTATATCTCAATTAATTTTGAGTATATCTTTTTACAAGGATATTCCTAGCTTACCACACTCTTAATAAACATATTTCGTACCAACCAGTAGCAGACCCAAGCATGGGGCAGGGGGGCACCTGTCCCCACTGAAATTTTAGGGGGTTAGGGGGTCAACATAAAAAAAACTTATTTGAGGGGGTGTTAAATGAAATTGTTATGTTTGATACTTCCTCCGTCCCTTAATATAAGTCGTTTTAGAGTTGTACACAAGTATTAAGGAAATAATTGTATAGCATTAAATATAATATCTATTGTCTATATTGTCCTTGTATTGAAAAAAGAGAATTTTATTTATTGGGTAAAAAATAACGAGAGAACCAAAGTTATATTTAATACTTGGAGTAATATTGAAAACTAAACAATTAATGCTTACTTGAAATCTTCAAACGACTTATATTAAGGGACAAAAACACTTCTCTAAAACGACTTATATTAAGGGATATAGAGAGTATAAAAAATTATTCTAATAAAGTCTAAAAACAAGGGATATTGACTAAAAGTATTCAGGGGATAATGAGATTGGTCTTGGCACCTTCCTCAAATAATTTTTTTTTTCATTTGGTCCATTTCTTTTTCTTTTTTGACAAATGATAAAACATAGGTTGAACTAAAGATATACTTAAAATTATTATTTAAATATATTTGTTTCCATTTATAAAAAAATTTGTGCTTTTTATTGTTTTAAAATATTTTTAGTTGCTTTAAGTATTAAAAAATATAAATATATAATTATATTTTGATTTAAATGTCAACTAAGATACACGTGATTATATTTTGTGAAATGATATATTTTTCTTTAATATTTTCTTTTGAATCCACTGAATTGTGAGGCTGGATCCGCCCCTGGTACCAACTAGGTGATTAGAAGAAACCTAGCCCTACCGTATTTTGTACCACAAAAAGTATCATTTTTCGTTTCCATTTTTTGTTTCACGTACCACATCGAACCACAATTTTGGTAATATTGGTTTGAAATTTAACTACAACTTTAATAACCGATGTCTCAACACCTGAAACCAGTGTTAAGAACAACTGCTTGTTGCATTGTAATACAATGCCAACTCTATATACTTCTCAAGTTGTTTTTCTTGATGGTTGGAATGCCAGTAACTAAAAGACCTCATCACAAATATATTTGGTGGCAACATGCTCTTGGCAGACCTGGAAAAAAAGAGTCAACATGACACATGATGTACATGATGGATTCTCACCATTAAGACAGATTTTTGTCAATGAAACAACTGGCCCAACCCTGCAGACCTAGTAATTCATATTTCATACCATGCAAGTTGGTAATGCCAATCTTGGCATTAAGATTTGTGGGATCCTCATCTCTAGGAGCTGCATATATTCGACGGAGATGCCAATTGTAACAGCCAGTTTGAGAACCCTCTCAACTGCAGTTCATACTTGTTCTTTTTCTCCCCCCCAATTTGGCCAACCATTTCCATTTCTGTCCTAGTTTTCTCTGGCTTCTCTTCCTAGTTCCTAGGCAACCCCCAATGAGAAACCGATATTAATCCCTGTGATTCTAGGGACTGATTCAGGGATACTTTTTTCTTTATATTAACTCGGGAAGAACTTTTCTGGTTATTTTACTATACTAGTCCAACAAGGCAATCAACAACACTATTAGATTGAAATAATGACCAGCCAGGTCTTTTAGTTTCTGATTTTTCAGTTTGGCGGCCGCGGGAGGCGGTAGGGGGGGGGGGGATGTGAAGCCAAAAAGTTATGACAATGGGGTTAAGTGCATGTCATGTTCCCTTGAAAACCAAAGGAAATAATATACATGGAACAAGTTCTTAAAGAATAAAGGTGTCAAAATTCAACACTAAAAGTTGGTAAGTTAAATCCCTATCATATAGAGATTGATTAATTATGGGTGATCATTTTCTTTACAGTACTTCGGGAGGATTTTTTGGATCATTTGTTTAGTATAGTTTAAAATGTTGATCAACAACAATTGTAGATTGAATCAACGCCCAGTATATTCTTTATTTCTGATCTTTCATCTTGGCTCTGTCCTGAAGTTTTGAATTTTGGCAAGGGAGTTGCATGTATTGTTCTTTTGATGTCCAAAATCCAATTAAGGAAATTATAGACATGGAACAAGTTCTTAAGGAATAAAGTTAAGAGTTCAATACGTTAAGAATTTTATATATTCACCCCGCATATTAGATAACGGTAGTATTTCTAAAAAAAATCATCTATTTATTTATTTCCATCTATTTCATTCTTTTTATTTTATTTATGTTATTCTTTTCTTATTGTTATTTGTTCCAGTTTTTTTATTTTTCCCATAGTTTTTCTACTTTTTGCTTCAATATCTAACAATTTTAAAGAGTTACGTTGGGCAATTGCCCACCATATTATGCAAAGGTTATATCCTTCCTTTGTTCTGTACATGAACAGAAGCAAGACAAGTTGTCCTACTAAAAACATTCAAGGGCTAAAGTGCTCATAATATGTCATGCTGTTAATTGTTATTTATAAACACTTGGCAAGGCCAATTGACACAAACAAATAGAAGAGCAGTTTAATAAACATCTTACCTCTAGGGTAGGACCAATTTTGAAAACTCCCATGACCTTCTCCTTGGCCACCAACGTAAGAAGTGGTATAAGAGCAAATGGAATCTGTATAGATTGAAGCACATTAAGCCATTCATTCAGAACATCAAGTGAAGCTTCAGATCTGTTAAAAACAAGAGCTACAATTATGGTTGGCACAATCGCACAACTTCTAGTGATCAATGCTCTCAGCCATTTTTTCAAACGAAGGTTGAGGAAACCTCCCATGATGAACTGTCCAGCATAAGTACCAGTGATGGTGCTACTTTGGCCCGCTGCCAATAACCCAATACCCCAAATATAGAGTATAGGCAATGAACCACCACCATACTTTTCTTGGAGATACTGTCCTGCATTTACAAGGCCAATACTATTGGCCTGTTTAGTACCATAGAATCCCTTAGCAAAAACAGTTGTAACGAACAAATTGATCATGAAGGAGACGAAAAGGGCAGCAGAGGACTCGATTGTATAATAATTAACTGCCTCTTGAACCCGCCCTTTCTTGCTGGGGTCAATCTTTCTCGACTGTACTAATGCGGAATGTAAGAATACATTGTGAGGCATAATAACACAACCTACAACTCCCACAGCCTGTCGTATGGTTCTTGAGCTAAGTTTTGGAACCAAAAGACCTGCAAATATCATTAGGCTGATAACTATAAGAGACATGAACTAACCAGTAATTAAACAAAAAAAAAGGAACAATTGAGAGTAAAACACATCAAAAGGCAGACCTATTAGAAGTTCCTTTCCACTAGGCTGTGTGTCAGCAAACATCCAGGCAAACGAGAGTCCCATAGTTGATATAAGAACCGCAAAAACAGCCTCCAATTTCCTCACTCCATAATTCTCAAGAAGTAAGAATATGAAACTGTTCCAGAAGGAAACACAGGATCACCATCAGCCAGCAGTATGAACATCCACAATTTAAGAACAAAGTGTAAAAATGCTAAGCTACCAACTACTAAATAAGATACACAATTCTAAGACCCAGAAATGGCATAAGAATGAACTATAAATAAAAATTTAAAAATTAACACACCAAAATCTTTAGTGGGTAAAATGTTTAAAAACAAACCAATAACTTTTATGCACCAATAAATACATGAGAAGGGAAGAAACTTTAAAAATTAGAAAAGTAAACACCAGCAGAAACAAAATAATCCCCGAAAAAAAATCCTACTTTCTCGATGATTTTCATTAAAAATGGTATCTTATTTTAACCTGACAAACGAAGGATAAATCTACAACTCAATAAGTGAAATCAAGATTCCATTATGACAGCCTATAAGTTAAGTTGAACGTGCCTTAACTGTACCGGTATTATTTTATGGATAAAAACTGATCAAATCACCTACTTTTGGCAAGTGCTCAGTAAAATAATTTACCAAAAAGCAAAAGTATAATCTTTTTCCATGAAAACTTTCCATTAACTAATTAAAAAGAAAAATTATAGTATCCATCTCTAGCTATATTCAGAGTCTAACAAAGAAACTTAAGAAAATCATAATTCAACAGGATTTAATCCTCATAATTCATACCACAATAAAAAATAATCATAATAAAAAAGGAGCAAAGATTAAGCAGAAGGGGAAACTTAATTACCAATCAGAAGCAGTAATCACAACTCCAGCCCAAAGAGGAAAAACCCCACGACTAAGAATCTGAATAGCAATTGCACTCCCAATCACTTCCTGAATATCCGCCCCAATCAATGCCACCTCCGCCATAAACCACAACAACAACCCGGCCCAATACGGATACTCCTCCCTACAGAGCTCCGCTAAGTGACGACCTGTCGCCACCCCTACCCGCGCCGACAAAAGCTGGATCATCAGGCCCATACCCGTGGCCCACATCAACAACCACAACAACGAGTACCCGGCAATTGCACCTGCCTGCAAATCCCCTTCCAGATTTCCAGGATCCAAAAACGCTATGCTCATCAAGAATCCCGGCCCGGTAAATAACCATAGCTTCTTCCAGGAGAACGGTGGAGCCACAGCGTAATCAAGATCGTCCGTCGATTCAGATTCTAAATCGACAATCAGGATCTTTTCCTGAGACTCGTAGGCGACTTCATCTTCAGTGTCGCCGTCCAACGGCAGGGCCAACGACGATTGCGAGGATAATAACCGGCGAGCTTCTTCGTCTTTGGGGGCTGCGACTGTATTGCCATCTGATGGAGGTGAGCTCATTGTATAATTTTTTCGTCGGTCAGTCGCTGGAATGTTCTAATTCGCGGCGGCGTACGTTAGAAAGAGAAGTATTTACGGTGGTCCGAAATTTAAGATCAGCTGTTGTGCTCGTGGACGGTGCTTTATTTATAGATTGGTCAAAGTTTTGATCCTCTGCGATGACGATTAACACGATGAGAGAGAATCGCTAATGGAACAATCACACTTGGAAGAAAGTTGGGTATTTCTGTCATTTGAGATTATTAGAGACATTTGTGATATAAGACTAAGATGCTCTTTGTTTACGTTTGATTGCCTCTTAATGGACTGTCTCTTATTTGCTAAGAGGCATGATGTTGTTTGTTTTATTTTTTGTTACCTCTGAATGCCTCTTAATCGGTAAGACAGAAAATAAAATCTTAATAATTAAGAGGTACCTCTTAATGAATTTTTTTTGCTAATTTTTTTTATATAAATATATTAAACAATATTATGCACTCATTTTTATTAAATTGAATATTTAAAATTATTAAATAAAATTTTATCCTTTAAAATGATAAAATAGTGTCATTAAAAGACAACTTACTTTTTAGTTATCAAACAATTTTTTAGATTCAGACCTCATAACCATTCAGATGATCTAATCTATTAAGATATCATAATCATTCAGATCTTAATTCCCAAATTAATATATCTGTGACATTTGTGATATCTGGTGACTCCCGCAATCAAACGGAAAATGAAATTTTTTGGGATGTTTGGCTACAAGGCTACGGCAATGCCAAACTTGGATAGGCCTATCAGGTAGTAGAATAAATTTGTGTAATTGGGGAAGGATTTTAACTGCTAATTTTGACGTCTCAACTATGGGAAAAAGTCAATTTCTAATCTATCTAATAAAATACAAATGATTTTGAATTTCCCGCTCATTCAATAAATCATCTGGGCCGTCCAAAGTTTGGGATAAATCTCACCATCCATCTATCTAATAAAATACAATCTATCTAATTCTATCTATCTATATCTATATTCTATATATCTAATTATATCTAATAAAATACAAATGATTTTAAATTTTTCGCTCACTCAATAAATCATATAGGACGTCTAAAATTTGGGATAAATCCCACCATCCATCTATCTAATAAAATACAAATGATTTTGAATTTCTTGTTCACTCAATAAATCATATGAGTCGTCCAAAATTTAGAATAAATCCCAACGTCCATAGTGCCGGAGGCACGGGACAGTTGCTAGTTATATCATATAGTAGAATTTTACGTAAAGTTTGAAATTGGAAGTCTAATTTTCTTTTTTCTTTTTCGAAAAAATAATTTAAATATGTAATTTAATGTGATGTGAAATAACAAGACTAAAATAAAACTTAAACTCGATATATGCTATTACGCAAACAGTCAAAATTTTAAGAATTGGACACAAATAATTTTGTTATATATTTGTTATATTCTTCTATATATATTTGCTATATAGAGTTTCTATATATATATATATATATATATATATTTGCTCAGTTGTTTGGAGTTTCCTAATTGTTATGATTAGCTGTGGCTTGTTGTGTTTGTAAAATAGTAGCGTTTGGATTGAAGTAATGAAGATAGGAATAGAATGACTCATTCCTATGAAATATAAAAAATTGTGTTTGATTACGTTTGAAATGGATTGAACCATTCTTATTTCTTTCAAATTTATGAATTTTATTCTTTGAGAGAGGGGGGAGTATGGAATAACTCAATCCAACTATAATGGAATAAAACATTCCATTTTCCATTCAATTCTTTCAATCCAAGCGATAACATAAATGTTGGATGTATGTTTATATTTGATATTGAAGTTTTCTATGGTTTTATCAATTAATCTATCTAATAAAATACAAATGATTTTGAATTTCTCGCTCACTCAATAAATCATCTGGACCGTTCAAAGTTTGAGATAAATCTCATCGTTTATACAGTGCCGGAGGCACGGGACCCAACTAGTAATAATAATAACAATTAATATTATTATTCCAGTGCTCTTAAACACTATAATCAAAGTGGAGATTTTAAATATCATTTTTATGAACAAAGTTAGAGTTCCATATCTACCATATTGTTGACAGGACTTGCAAATAATTCCCAATTCTCTAAGGTTTTCATTCTTAAAGGATTATTTGGACATTATTATTTTGCTAGTTTTATAGGATTCCCTCAAATATAGTACCTATTTATCATTTATGTAAGAGTTGTGGAATTCCCAATTCTTTTTTTTTTTTTGCAAAAATAACAATTTCAGTGTTTTCGAATTGTTGATATTGGGTAACAAATACTGCCTGTGTTTCAAAATTAAAAATACAATTCGAATTTTGAGATCAAACAGACGGTTTATTAAACTTCTTTATTAAACTTCAAAATTGATACGACTCATAAAAATTTAGAATGAAATAAATTTTGTGATTAATAATTTTTTTATTATATACTATACAATTGTAATAATTATATTAACTAAACTTAAATAAATTTATATTAATTTAAAGTTTAATATAATATGGTCCGATTTCAAAATTCAAATTATATTTTTAATTTTGGAACACAGGGTATTATTGAATTTGGAGAGTAATATTGAATTTGGAATGTGCTTGTTTTGTCATTAAACACTACTAGTACACTAGTGCTTATCGCATGGATGGGAGCTTTGCAATTCACCTTACAATTGTTGGCCACTAAAAGGCACCTTCCAATTTTTGACTTATTAGCCCAAAAAGTTCTATCAACTAATAAAACCTTTTTTTTATTTAAAAAAATCGCTATGCTCTCAGAGGAGAGTGTTCAGTATGAATTTAATTTTAATTAATTGACTAATATAATATTGACACGCAGATTGTGAGGTGATTTCTCTTTTACATGTCAATAATGTATTGATCAATTGATTAACTTTATGATTAAGTTAATTTTATAATAATTGGATTCGTAATAAAGGTATTCCAAAAACACACGAGATTAACAGAGCAAGTTCTATTCCACCCAAACATCAAATTAAAGTATTAGTTTGTTGTAGTAATAATCAATACGTTTTCTTAATTCCATAAAAAAATAAAGGAGAAAAAAGAAAGAAAGAAAATACTAGTCCTGTGACATTTTTTAGGGACAGTCACTATCCTTATTATTGTGCGTATGAGAGATATAGGTAACACTGTAAAATGAACAAACAGTTCGGACTCGATTCGTACTCGCTCGACTAAAAATTCGATAAAATTGACATTCTGTTCAAGTTCAGGTAATATAAGATTAGGTTGCATGTATATAACACATAATTCCAGTGTAATATCAATAACATACAAAAGCATACAATTTTGTGCAAGACAAATGTAACTCTTTTTTTTTAAAAAAGAAAAATTTGATAATTAAATAATGACTCTAACGCTCTGTTTCTGAGTTTTAAAATAGACAAAAAAGAAAAGAAATGAACGGAAAATTTAAGTTTTCTTTCTAATTTTTATGTTTCTGAGTTTTTTAATAAACAGAAAAGAAAATAAATGGATAGAAAACTTTGCCACTTTTTTTGTCAAAGTTTTCCGTCCAAAATTTGTCTGATTTGGACGGAAAAGAAATTGGAATAAGTAATATTTTTATATTTCTCATATTATCCTCAACTTTTAATATAATAAATTTTAAATTATAACTCATATCCTCAATTTTAAATTTTCTATTTTTTTCTATTAAAAACTCAGAAACAACACAAAGAAAAACTTCAAGTTTTCTTTCCTTTTCTTTTCTGTTCTAATTTAAGTTTTCTAATTTTTTTTTTCTGTTCAAAACTTAGAAACAGAGTGTAACTATCTAATAATCAAAGAATGACTCTAACTATCTAATAATTAAATATCCGATAGTAGTAATTTACACACGCTATTTAGTTGGAATTTAATTCATACAACATATTTAATTAATTATGAGTTGAATGCATCTTATTTAACAAAAAGAAGGATATTTCTTCCTCATTATCCAACAACAATCACTTATATGGACACCCAAAGAAAAGCATTTACTGGCATCTCAAACCACAGCCACTGGTTTAGTTTTAGAGTCAGCACATGCAACTTAGTGGGAATTGAAGAGAACGGTACCATTAGGCCTATGCATATATATATATGATCGGTTCTAAGCTTGCTCATATGAGATTCTCTTTCTGGCTAGTTTTATCTACCAGTTGGTCATGCCTGAAAATGAATGAATGGATATAGTGGCCTCTTACTATAAGATGTATTAGAACAATAATATTCCTAGCTACTTTTCATTTAGATCTACAAAAAAAGAGTAGCAAGAATACATTCGTGACGTGTATATATATATATATATATATATATATATATATATATATATATATATATATATATATATATATATATATATATATGTGTGTGTGTGTGTGTGTGTGTGTGTGTGTGTGTGTGTGTGTGCGCGTGTGTGCGTGTGTGCATGTTCGTATTCGTTTATATTTTTTGTTTATTTAGAAATTGTTTGAATAAACTTAGGTTATTTTTGTTTGCAATAATTATAATTTCGAGATTATAATATCTGATATTATAATCCCGGAATTATAATATATGAGATTATAATCTCGGAATTATAATACCTAGTTGAACATGGTATTAAATACTCCCTCATATTAAATTATTTTATAATTCAAGGACTAATAGTCTAATGTTCAAATTTGAAAACAAACAAGACACTTGGAATTAATAGTCATATTCCAAGTATAATTCTTGCAAACAAACATATTCATAGTAAAAAAAAACAATTAGAAACTGATATTTTCACATGACTTTTTGATATTTCACATGAAAACCGTCGCTATAGATCCTATAGCTATAGCGACGATTTTTATCGTTATTATACATCTATAGCGACACTTTTCATATACAAATATAATTTTTTTTTTTGAAAATATCAATTTTCAAAACAACGTCCTTAACATAAATTTTGTCCTTAACATAAAGAATAAAGACTTGATCCATGAATTCAAAATTTTGGAAATATTTTTTCAGATTCTGGCAAAAATAATTATTTGGACTAAATTTCAAGACTAAACTCCAAATTGAACTTTAAACTTTAACCCTAAAATTGATTTGCACCATAAACTTTATTTTGAATTATATGCATCCTAAACTTTGAGTTTCAATACAATTTGTATTTTTTGCAATGAAGTATAGAGTGTAAATTATTTTGATGTAGAAGGTATGGAGGGTGCAAATTATTTTGAAACTCAAAATTTAGAGTACATTTAATTCAAAATAAAATTTAGGGTGTAAAATGATTTTAGAGTTAAAGTTTAAGGTAAAAATTGGAGATTAGTCAGTTTTCAAACATCTGAAATATGCAACAAAACAGGCTTCAAGTACTTTTTGAATTTTACAGATTCATAATATGGGATCACAGGAATTGTTTGTCAATTACTTTAAATTACAACGATACAAGTGAATTATGAAATAAGAGCTGCTACCTTTCCACAATAATTTTTGGATTAAAATACAGTTTGGGCCCTAAAGTTTATGAGTAATGCTATAGACACAATTAATTTTACAAAATGTTTACAAACTGCTAAGATGACATATTCCACCTCATCTTTTTAAAAACTAAAATTCCACATCAAAAATTAACAAAGTAAATTAAAAAAATAAACCAAAACAACGTTTGCAACAAACCCTCTCCCTCTTCTCTCCTCACATTTTCTGCGCCTCTCCCTCTCTGCGTCTCCCTCTGCCTTAGCACCTCTCTGCACGCCCTCTCTCCTTGCCATAAAATTCTCACACTCCGACCAACGCCGCCGCCAATTTGCTGGAATCGTTGCCGAATCCGCAGGAACCATGGCTGAGAACGATGTTGCAATCCCATCTCTGCTAATGCTGCCGTGAGTATGGTGTCTCCATGTCATCTGACTCCCTCCCGGTAACGAAAACAGTTACACTGTTTCAGTATTGAAATTTGTTTTTTGTTTTTGTTTTTTATTCAAGTAATTCATATGAGGTTTCAATGTCAATGAATACTCTAGTGATTGCTTTGTTTGCTGAATTGGGTGTACCTGTGGTGAGTTTTAGGGTTATTGCAATAGATAATCCTTATTAACTCTGTCAATTGTGAACTTATGCCTGTAATGTGTTTGTTTAAATGCTTGTGAAGAATTTGCTTAACGTCGTTGGCCATGGCTGAGAACGATGTTGCTATCCCATCTGATGAGAATGATGCTCCCACTTCGGTATCTGATGCTTCTAATTCTTCTACTTTTGGTAATTCCTAAACTACTTTAGATAATAGAGACATGCATGCTTTAGATAAGAAAACCATTCATAGTCAAACATGCCAACATTCTGCTATTAAAAACGTATTCATTCTATTGAAATAAAGGAAATTATATATATGATATGATTACAAATCAATTTGGTTGGTAAGCATATAATTCATCACTCAAAGAGATTCAATATTAAAAATAATGTAAATAGGATTAGTGATTATTCACTCACACTCAATGAATAAGTTAGTTGTTTTTCGTAATGTTGTAAGACCCCAAATTATTATAAATGAAATTGAATTTCCTCTATTTATTATTTTGAAATAGTAAGGGTTGATTTGATTAGTGTTGTTAGTTATGGGTAAAACGCGCAAATATTTCAAATAAGCAAGTGGTTATAAAATATTTATTGTTGTCGGGGAATATTCGTTTAGTCGTGGAATATTCTTGTTGTCGGGAAATTTTCATACGACGACGCAGCCTTTTGTGGGTTCCATAACGGAAAGCGATTGGATGAAGAAAACCACACGTATAAGTTTTTATAAATAACGACGTAGTTGTTACCGTTAATACTGTTGGAATACCCGGTGGTTAAAATACAGTAATACGCGTTGTTGCACAGTAGCATACGGTATTGCACCAATTATTGATTCTTACGTAAGAAGGTACTACCCAATAATTGTTACAATAATTACTATTCAATATTTTATTTTATTGATTCAATAATTGCTACGTTGATATTTTGTATTATTATTGTTTCACTAATTGTCACTACACATTATTTTTCATTATCAGATCAATAATTCATATTATTTTAATAATATTATTAGATAACATTATTGACAATGTCTAGAAAGTTCTGTCTAAGGAGATGTTTGGTCACCTAATTGCGTGCCAGTAAGGAGAAATCCTTATTAGAAAGCCCCCTCTTTCCTGGGAACGGCCTGGTTGTCAGTATTGTGATTCTGTAATATTATTTGTGAATAATTAATTATTAATTTATATAATAAGAAAAATATTCATTTTATGTAGATATAGATGGAGAAAATTTTTAATGTGACAGTTGTTAAAAATTGATATTTTATCTTTTCTGATAAAATAATTTATTTAAATATATTATTATATTTTAATAATATAATAATGGTGATATTTTTACAATGAATGTGTGATATATGAATAAATGAGGAGGAAGAGTATTTTTGTTACAAAAAATATTTAACACATATTTTATGTGTTGGTGGACCCTATTTTTGACTGAAATTTTATTATAGCCTGTAAAATCATCCGTATATGAATTTCGGTCAATTTATGTTTGAAATTTGGAAAATATTTCTTCTACAAAGTTGTAGAGAATTATATTTTCTAGGGAAAGGACATAAGATTTGAATTTTTTGATAAAAAGGCTATTTATAATGAATTATTGAAGTTCTGGAGTATTGGGTCTGAATTGATTTTGTTGCATTAAATGATAAAAACATGTTTTTCATGTTGGCGGGCCCCACTAGCATGTACAAAATACTGAATTCAGATTTCAAAGTGGGCGTAGGAATTTATTTTATAAATAATATTATTATATTAAATTTTTTTCTTTGGTGTTCTAAGCATTTTCCTATAAATAGAGTGTTTAGGTTAGAATTAAAAATCACACCAAAAACTGAAGTTTTCTCTCTCTATATTATCGAGCATATTTTTGTGAGTATTTAGATATCTTGAGTGTTGCTATACGGTGCAAGTTTCCTTTAGCGTTATATCTGATATTCCATCCAGAAGTACTATTTTTTGAGGTAAGGGATGTTATTTTTTTTATAAATGATATTATATCTTTCAATATCATTATGCCAGAATATTGGTAAGATTTTTCTTGTGAAATTCTTATCTTTTTATGTCGGGGTAACTATTCATGAGCTACTATTCACAAGTTACTATTCATGAGTTCCTATTCATGAGTTACTATTCACGAGTACTATTCACGAAGCATGATGATTTTTCTTATGAAATTTCTACCTTTTAGTGTCGGAGTTATTATTCATGTATACGGTACTATTCACGTATACAGCACTATTCACGAATACGACACTATTCACAGAAAAATTAAATTTTCTTTTCTGTGTCCAAGATTGTCTGTTTTGGTTCCTATCTTTGATTGGATCTATATGTTTTGATCTTCATTTTTGAATTCTGCTCCACAATAGTTTATTATGGAGTATTTTTTGAACTTGGATTGTCTAAAATACGAATCCTTAATATTTGTTCTTTTGTCTCACTGGATTCGTTTTCTTTAATATATATTTTTCATCATCCTCAGTCCTAAATGATGATATTACTGAATATCTTTGGCCTGTAGTGCAAAGATGAATGATTTCATGATGAATATCTTTGGCCCGTAGTGCAAACATGAACAGGTGTTGAGATGAACATAACCGACTGATTAATATCTTTGGCCTGTAGTGCAAAGATGACTATTTGATTCAAGATGTATATTGATTGATGTTACAAGGATAAAATATCGATGATGGACTTTTAAATTCATAGATGATAGTAGATTTCATTCTCTACTTAACTCTTCTAATGAATTATTGTTTCCGCTGCAGTTGTTGATCTAAAATTTGTTGTCTATTGTATTCTATGAGATTTTTCCCTGTTGAAGACTAAGGATAATTTGTTGTACATTATCTTAGTCATAATATTCTTTACTGGGCTAGTTGAGCTCACCTTTTTCCTTTTTGTTCCATTTTTCTTCTCAGGAAGCGAGAATATAACTGGGAGTAGTCGAGGTGTGGAGTGATGTTCCAAGGCAGTTGTTATAGTAGTCCTCACTATTTTGTAAAATAGTGTATCAATAATTATAATGAGGACTTTATTTGAGCGTGGATATTGTCTAGAAGACAATATTTGTATTTAAACTCACAGTTTATGTGTTATCGTATTTTGCACGACAATTGTATTAATGAAGTTATAGTTATTTCTGTACCATGTATTTGGCGACTCAGAATAGGTTGGGTGGATTGGACCTATTTTGGGGGCGTCACAGTTGGTATCAGAGCTTAGGGATATAATCTTTGGCGGAGATCAGGGAATAGAACTAGGAGGGGAGAGACGAATAAATCTTTTGCTAGTATGTCCTACCTAAGCTTATTGTTGGTCGGTCAGAATATAGGGATATTATGTGATATGTTAATATCTTTAATTAACCCTTATTTTATGGCAGTATTTGAGAATGACAACTGAGAATGTTAACAGTGGAACAAATGAGACTGTGGAGACACCTTTACTCACTAATGAGGAGAACGTGCAACAGGCCGGTTATGTTCCTCCTGTAAACAACACCACTGATCAGACGATGAACGATGGGATGTTTAGAAGCTTTTTGCAGTTCATACAAAATCAGACGAAGGAGACTCGTGTACAAAATACAGGTGGAAATGATAGCAACGCACGGTTTATCACAGCCAAGCAGTTCAAAGAGTTGGGACCACCAAAATTCTGCGGAAAGCTAAATCCGATTAAGGCGGAGACGTGGGTCAAGCAAATTACCAAGATATTCGATGTCTTGGGATGCACGGAGGAACAAAAGGTTCCATTCGCCACCTTTATGTCCCGTAATGAGGCAGATTACTGGTGGGAATCTGTGAAGCGTACCCATCCAACTGCACTCAGCATGTCTTGGAAAACATTTCAGAAACTGTTCAATGACAAGTATTTTCCTGAAAGTATTCGTCATATGAAGGAGGTAAAGTTTATTAGACTAGAACAGAACAACATGACAGTGTCCCAGTACGAGACGAAGTTCGCGGAGTTATTCAGGTTTGCACCTCATTTGGTAGAGAATGAGGAACGTATGACGCGAATGTTTCTGAGAGGTTTGAAACTCGAAATTCGTCAATACCTCATTTCTCATAAATTTTCTCTATATTCAGATGTTGTGAACATGACTCAATTATTAGAGCGAGATAATGAGTCTGTTCAACCGGGCGACCAACAACAAGATAATAATCGTACCAGTGGTAACGACCATCGGGACAATGATAATCATCGTGAAGGAAATTATTATGCCAGAAATGGTAACCACTTTGATGGTAATCATGGCCAAGATAATAGAAAAAATAATTTAAGTTGAAATTTCAAGAAGAGAAGATTTAACGATGACGGGAAGACGTCGGCAGCAGCACCAGCAAAAAATTCTAAGGGAGGAGAACGACCGCCAGTTAGATGCTATAGATGCGGAGATGAGGGACATATAGGTCTAAACTATTCACAGCCTTCCAAGGTATGTTTTAGTTGTGGAAAAGACGGTCACATAGCTCGATTTTGTCCTGTAGCGAAATCAAGTCCAGTAGGGACGGTGGCACCAAAGGCGGATACGAACAAAATAAAATCGGCGGTTTCTGGAAGAGCGTTTGTCGTTACTGCCCAAAACGTGAGAAACCCGAATGAAGGTATCACGGGTTAGTTAATTATAAATTCTTGCAAAATCTATACCTTATTAGATACCGCTTCTACCCATTCTTTTATCTCTCCTGCTTGTGCTCAACGTTTAAACTTGACTCTGGATAAATTAGACTTTGAATTATCTGTGGAGACTCTATTAGGAGAAACTTTTATCACATCCACTGTTTATAAAATTTTGTTTGATCCAAGTTGGCACCATCACATTACCTGTAAGACCCCAACTTTTATGAATAAAGATGATTTTTCTATAAATATCATTTTTAAATTTTTAGGTATGAATTTGAAATAATATTATAGTTGTGGGTAATATATATAAATTTTTCAAAATATAAGTTATTATATTATATTCGATTGGTCGGGGAATATTCGGTTTAGCAGGAAATATTCGTACAACAGCTCAATCATTGGTGGAGCCCACAACAGAATTAATGTCGGATTGAGAAAACGACAAAAATATTTTTATGAAAATAACGGCGAAAGTTTTACCGTTAATACTATTGAACTACTCGGTAGTAAAAGTACAGTAATACGCGTGGTTGCATAGTAGCACATGGTATTGATTATTGATGCTTACGTGAGAAGTCATTCAGTTTTGTTCAATTATTGTTATAGTAATTGTTGCATAGTATCTCACGTTATTTGATTCAATTATTGTCGATATTTTATATATTATTAAAATCAATAATTGAGACGACAAAGTTATTAATATTATTATTTGCAATATTAACGATGTCTAAAAGTTCTGTCAAGGAGAGGTTTAGTCATCTAATTGCGCGCCAATAGAGAAAAATCCTTATCGGAAAGCCCTCTCTTTCCTGGGAACGACCTGGTCGATTAATATTGTGAATTATAATAAAGGTGATAAATGTTGTTAAAATTATTAATGTGATTTTTATGAAGTTTTGCTTATTTTATGGACCCCCATTTATCTATTTTTCAAAATAATCAGTAGAAAATTATTTAAAAGTGGGGCCCATATGTGGGGCCCATATGTATTGAAAAACTAATTTTAGAATTGGGGGTGGGAGAGATATGTATAGGGGATGGAGTTTATGTATATAAGATTGTTATGTGTGTGTGTGTGTGTATATATAATATTATATGTGTGTGAGTGGGAAGTGGTGGGGGAAAAGAAAGGGTAAAAGTGATGTGTGTATGATTATAGTATATATGTTTATTATGTGAGTGAGAAATGGTGGGAGAATGTAGTTGAATTACAATAGAGGTAGTTAGTATTATATATATATATATATATATATATATATATATATATATATATATTATTTTTGCTTTATTCCTATTGGTTGGAGGTTTGAAAAACTTGCACCTTGAGTTATCCAAATTATCATCCGTAAATTGCATAATTATTGATTCCTAGCACAGTGCCTTTCCATTCTCCTATAAATAGAAGCTCATTCCTTCATTATTTCTTACGAATTCACTGAAACTCAAGAGAGAGAAATTATAGAGAAACTATAAAAAAGTATTCTGCTACTTCCCTACTCTTATATCCAGTTTCTTTTACGGTAAGGGATATTATTCTTTTATTGTCATGAAGAGAACTTCTATTATTCCATTCCTTATTATTGTGTTAGAATAACCTGTATACGCGGGCTACCCTATACTTGGTGACATTCTTCTATTATTCTGTCTTTATTATTCTATTGGAACATCCTGTCTGTGCATTATACGCCGGACCTGGTTCCGTCTTTATTATTCTATTGGAATATCCTGTCTGTGCGTTTTACGCCGGACCTGGTTTCGTCTTTATTATTCTGTTTAAATATCATGTCTGTGCATTTTATGCCGGACCTGATTCCGTTATTTATTATTCTGTTGGAATATCATGTCTATGCGAAGTACCGCATACATGGTGATTTCTGTTGTTATTCCATTCTTTATTATTCTGTTGGAACATCCTGTCGGTGCGAATTTCTCTTGACCTGATTCAGTTACTTATTATTCTGTTGGAATAACCTGTCTATGCGAAGTATCGCATGCATGGTGATTTCTTGTCATTTCATTATTTAATATACTCAGTTTGTTAAAGTTTTGACTTATATACTCTATGAAATTAGTGGAATATCTTTGATATTTACACTTCATCTAGTATTTTTTCATGAAAATATTCTTCTGAGCATTCTTGAATTTTACTCTACAAAGCAGTATCATGTTGATAATTTGGACGTTATTGGTTCCTGAACAAATTAATTCGTGAACTTGTTTTATTGAATTCTTATATCATTGTCATCATCCTCATGTTTATATTATGTTGAAAGTCATCTGTGGCCTGTAGTGCATAGATGGACTTGGTATGATTATGACCAGGGATTATTCGGTGTAATCATAATCGTAATATTACAAATGATGTGGTAAAAGTCATCATTGGCCCGTAATGCATTGATGGACAGTTGTTGGTATGATCATGACCATTGATGAATACACGAATATCTTTGTTCCGTAGTGGATGGATAATTTATGGTCGTGATACTAAAGAATATCCTTGGTCGTAGTGCAGGGGTGATTCGATGATGTGGATTATTTATTAAGCTGAGTCTCAGCGATAAACGTGATGAAAAACCTTTTAAATCATAAAAGATAGTAGATTTTATTCTCTACTTGACTCTTTTAATGGATTGCATGTCTGCTGCAATTAAACTTGATGTCTATTGTATTTTATCAGTTTAACATTGTTGGAGACTAATGATAATTTATTATGAATTATCTTAGTCATAATATTTCTTGTTGGGCTAGTTGAGCTCACCTTTCTTTCACTGTTCTCTTCAGGAAATGATAACGTAGCTAGGACGAGTCGGGGAACGGAGTGATGGTCCGAATGATAGTATTAGCTAGTAATCCTCACTATTCTGTTAAATAGTGTGACAATAAATATAATGAGGACTTATTCTGAAAGTTGATATTGTCTAGAAGACATTATTTGTATTTAAACTCACAGCTCTCTTGTTGTATAATTAAGATTGTATTTGTATTATGTACCATGTATTTGGCGACTCAGAATAGGTGATGTATACCTATTTTGGGGGCGTCACAGTTGGTATCAAAGCTTAGGGATATGATCCCTGGCTAAGATGTGAGACAAGAACTAGGAGGGGAGAGACGGAGAATTCTTTCGCTGGTATGACCTACCTAAGTTTATTTGGTATTTAATTGGTCGATTAGAGTATAAGGATAATATGTGATATATTATTTAACTCTTGTTTTGTGGCAGTATTTGAAAATGGGATCCAAGAATGTTGGGAACATCAATGGAGCACAGGAGACCGTTGAGTCTCCACAGATCAATAGTCAGGATAATGTGCATTAGGAAGGTGACAATCCTCAGGCAAACAACAACACTGACCAAATGATGAATGATAGAATGTTCCGAGACTTCATGCAATTCATGCAACATCAGGCGAGAGCGTCTCCTGTCTAAAATGCAGGTGGAAATACTATCAACTCTAGAACGGTCACCGCCAAGCAGTTTAAGGAGCAGGGACCACCGGAGTTTTTTGGAGAGCCAAAACCACTTAAGGCAGAGACGTGGATTAAGCAGCTCAACAAGATATTTTGTAAGACCCCAGATTTTTTTTATATAAAATGGAAATTCCTCTATTTATTATTTTGAAATAGTATGGGTTTATTTGATTAATGTGGTTAGTTATGGGTAAAATGCACAAATATTTTTAAATAAGCAAGTGGTTATAAAATATTCATTGTTGTCGGGGAATATTCGTTTGGTCGTGGAATATTCTTGCTGTCGGGGAATATTTGTACGACGGCGCAGCCTTTTCGGGGAATATTCGTACGACGACAAATATAAGTTGTTTATAAATAACGACGTAGTTGTTACTGTTAATACTGTTGGAATACCCGATGGTTAAAACACAGTAATACACGTTGTTGCACAGTAGCACACGCTATTGCACCAATTATTGATTCTTACGTAAGAAGACACTACTCAATAATTGTTACAGTAATTACTGTTCGACATTTTATTTTATTGATTCAATAATTGCTGCATTAATATTTTATATTATTGTTGTATCAATAATTGTCACTACATAGTATTTTTCATCATCGGAGCAATAATTCATATTATCTGAATAATATTATTAGATAATATTATTGGCAATGTCTAGAAAGTTCTGTCTAAGGAGAGGTTTGGTCATCTAATTGCGCGCCAGTAAGGAGAGATCCTTATTGGAAAGCCCCCTTTTTCCTGGGAACTGTCTGGTTGTCAGTATTGTGATTCTATAATATTATTTATGAATAATTGATTATTGATTTATAAGATGAAGAAAATATTAATTTTATGTGGATATAGATGGAGAAAATTTTTAATGTGATAATTTTTGAAAATTGATATTTTATCTTTTCTAATAAAATAATTTATTATTATATTTTGATGGTGATATTTTTACAATGAATGTGGGACATATGAGTATATGAGGAGGAAGAGTATTTTTATTGCATTAAATGTTTAACACATGTTTGGTGTTACAAAAAAATGTTTAACACATGTTTTGTGTGTTGGTGGACACAATTCTTGACTGAAAATTGATTATAGCCTGTAAAATAGCCCGTTTGTGGATTTCGGTCAATTTCTGTTTGGAATTTGGAAAAAATTTCCTCTGTAAAGTTTTAGAGAATGAAATTCTTATGGAAAGGACATGTGGTTCGAATTTTTCTGATAAAAGGGCTATTTATTGTGAATTATTGAAGTTTCGGTATATCAGGTCTGAATTAATTTTTTGGAGTTTTAAGTGTTTTTTGTTAGAAAAACGTTTTTGTTGCTTTTGGCACATGTGTGGCTGATTTCTTTTGTCAAAATGGTGGGCTAAGGAAAATTATATAAATATATTAATACTATATTCAATTTTCTAATTTGGTGTTCTAAGCATTTTCCTATAAATAGGGTACTTAGGTTAGAATTGAAAATCACACCAGAAACTGAAGTTTTCTCTCTACTTCTCTCTCTATATTATCGAGCGTATTCTTGTTAGTATTTTGAAACTTTGAGTGTTGCTATACGGTGCAAGTTCCTTCACCACTATATCCAGCATTCTAGTCAGAAATACCGTCTTTCCGAGGTAAGGGATATTATTTTTTTTAAATGATATTATTTCTTTCAATATCATTATGTCGGAGTATTGGTAAGATTTTTCTTGTGAAATTCTGATCTTTTCATGTCAGAGTTACTATTCATGAGTAACTATTCACAAGTTACTATTTATGAGTTACTATTCACGAGTTACTATTCATGAGTTACCATTCACGATTTATTATTCACGAGTACTATTCACAAAGCATGATAATTTTTCTTGTGAAAGTTCTACCTTTTAGTGTCGGAGTTTCTATTCACGTATACAGTACTATTCATGTATAGAACATTATTCACGAATACGACATTATTCACAGAAAAATTAAATTTTCTTTTCTGTGTCCAAGATATCTATTATGGATACTAGCTTTGATTGTATCCATGTTTTGGTCTTCATTCTTGAATTTTACTTCACTATGATTATTTATGAAGTATTTTTGAACTCGGTTTGGTTAAAGTACGAATCCTTAATATTTGTTCTTTTGTTTCACTGGATTCGTTTTCTTTAAAATATTTTTCATCATCCTCAGTCCTAAATGATGGTAATACTGAATATCTTTGGCCTGTAATGCAAAGATGGTTGATTTTATTATGAATATCTTTGGCCCGTAGTACAAAGATGAACAGGTGTTGAGATGAACATGACCGACTGATGAATATCGTTGGCCTATAGTGCAAAGATGAAAATTTGATTCAAGATGTATATTGATTGATGTTACAAGGATAAAATATTGATGATGGACTTTTAAATTCATAGATAGTAGTAGATTTCATTCTCAGCGTAACTCTTCTATGAATAATTATTTCCGCTGCGAATATTTATCTGAAACTTGTTGTCTATTGTATTTTATCAGATTTTTCCCTGTTGAAGACTAAGGATAATTTTTTGTACATTATCTTAGTCATAATATTCTTTATTGGGCTAGTTGAGCTCACCCTTTTCCTTTTTGTTCAATTTTTCTTCTCAGGAGACGAGAATATAGCGGGAACTACTCGGGGTGTGGAGTGATGGTTCAAGATAGTTGTTTTAGTAGTCATCACTATTTTATTGAATAGTGTATCAGTAATTGTAATGAGGACTTTATTTGGGTATGGATATTTTCTAGAAGACACTATTTGTATTTAAACTCACAGTATATATGTTGTCGTATTTTGCACGATAAATGTATTAATAATGTTGTAGTTGTTTCTGTACCATGTATTTGGCGACTCAGAATGGGTTGGATGGAATGGACCTATTTTGGGGGCGTCACATATTTGATGTCTTGGGATGCTCCGAGGAGCAAAAGGTTCCCTTTGCCACCTTCATGTTGCGGGCAGAGACAGATTACTGGTGGGAATCTGTAAAGCATCCTCAACCTGCCGCACTGAAGATGTCTTGGGAGAAGTTCCAAGAACTGTTCAACGACAAGTACTTTCCCGAAAGTATTCGTCACATGAAAGAGGTAGATTTCATCAAGCTGGAATAAAACAACATGACCGTATCGCAGTATGAAGCCAAGTTTGCCGAGTTGTCCCGTTTTGCTTCCCATTTGGTTGATAATGAGGAGAGAATGACGCGAATGTTTTTAAGAGGTTTGAAACCTGAGATACGTCAATATCTTATCTCTCATAAACTGTGTTTGTATTCAGATGTTGTTAATAGGGCTCAGTTATTGGAGCGTGATAATGAGTCAACCCAACCAAAAGAGTGCAGCCGACAAAATGATAATACCAGTGAGAACAGTCATCGAAGCGGTGACAACAAGCGTGGAGGGAATCAACAGGCCAGAAATGGTAACCACTTCGGTGGTAATCAGGGCCAAAACAATAAGAATGGACATTTCAAGAAGAGGAGATTCAAGAATGATGGAAATTCGTCAGCACCAGCACCCGTTGTTAAAGAAGGAGAACGGCCACCTATCATATGCGGAGAGGGAGGACATATTAGTTCAAACTGCACGATGTCTTCCAAAGTATGTTATAATTATGGAAGAGAAGGTCACCTAGCCCGATTTTTTCATTCACCGAAGACAAGTTCAACTAGGATGGAGGCACCAAAGGTCGTCCCAGAAAATTCAAAACCAGTAGTGCAAGGGAGAGCGCTTGTTGTGACCTCCCAGAAAGCAAGGAACCCGAATGAAGTCGTCACAGGTAAGCTAATCATAAACTCTAGCGAATTTTATACTATATTTGATAATGGTTCTACCCACTCTTTCATTTCTCCTACTTGCGCTCAACGTCTAGATTTGACTCCGAAAGATTAGATTTTGACTTATCTGTTAAAACTCCGTTGGGAGAAACCTTCATTACATCCACGATTTATAAGTCTTGTTTGATTCAAATTGTTAACCGCACATTACCTGTCGATCTTATTTCTTTGAAAATACTTGCATTTGATGTGATTCTAGGGATTGATTGGTTAACTACTCATCATGCAAAAATTAATTATTTTCGTAAGGTTGTTAGCTTTCATATTCCTAACCAACCTATTATGCGAATTCAAGCAACCAAACCATTAAAATCAATCACTGTCATCTCAAGCCATAAAGCTATTCGTTTATTAAAAAATGGATGTCAAGCTTTCTTAGCTCATGTCACGGATCTAAACAAAAATACGTCCGTTTTGAATGATATTTCTATTGTTAATGAATTTTCTGGCGTATTCCCTGAAAAACTTCCTGGCCTACCCCTAGAGCGTAAAATTGAATTTTGTATCGACCTTGAACCCGGTACAAAACCCATTTCCAAAGCCCCATATCGAATGGCTCCTATTGAATTTCAGGAGTTAAAGACCCAACTGCAGGAATTGTTAGATATTGGCTTTATTCAGCCTAGTACTTCTCCTTGGGGTGCTCCTGTTCTATTCGTGAAGAAGAAAGATGGGAGTATGCGACTTTGTATTGATTATCGGGAGTTGAATCCTGTCACCATCAAAAATAGGTACCCATTGCCACGTATTGATGACCTGTTTGACCAGTTGTAAGGAGCCAAATTCTTTTCAAAGAGTGATCTTCATTCCGAAAATCACCAGTTAAAGATTAAAACCGATGACATTCCAAAGACGGCTTTCAGAACTCGGTACGGGCATTATGAATTCCTAGTCATGTCTTTTGGATTGACTAATGCACCTGCTGCCTTCATGGATATGATGAACCGAGTATTCAAGGAATATTTGGATCACTTTGTGGTCGTCTTTATTGATGACATCCTCATATATTCCAAAACCCATGAACATCATGAGCAACACTTGAGGCTGATACTCCAAAAGCTTTGTGAATATAAGCTTTATGCCAAGTTGAAGAAATGCGAGTTCTGGCTTGAGAAAGTAGCATTCCTTGGGCATGTGGTATCAAGTCATGGAATATCTGTTGACCCAGCAAAGATTGAAGCTATTCAAAGCTGGGAGTAACCTAAATCAGTGACCGAAGTACGTAGCTTTCTCGGTTTAGCTGGTTATTATCGGAGATTCGTGGAAGGATTTTCTCGAATCGCTACTCCACTAACTCAGCTGACTCGGAAAGATAAAAAGTTCGTTTGGAGCGAGGAATGTGAGAAGAGTTTTTAAGAACATAAGAGAAGACTCATTTCAGCACCTATTCTGACAATACCATCTGGTTCGGAGGGATTTGTCATCTACAGTGATGCTTCGGGCAAAGGGTTAGGATGTGTTCTCATGCAACATGGGAAAGTCATAGCCTATGCCTCACGACAACTCAAAGAATATGAGAGGAATTATCCTACTCATGATCTAGAGTTGGCAGCTGTTGTCTTCGCACTAAAGATTTGGAGGCATTACTTGTATGGGGAGAAAGTGGAGATCTCTACGGATCATAAAAGCCTCAAATGTTTCTTCACTCAAAAGGAACTCAACATGCGACAGCGACGTTGGCTTGATCTATTGAAAAATTATGATCATACCATCCAATACCATCCTGGAAAAGCAAACGTGGTAGCTGACACATTGAGTAGAAGATCATATGCGGGTACGAGTGCAATATTGTCAATGCAAAGGCCCATTTTGTGTGACTTGCAAAGGATGGAGATAGAGTTAAAGACTCTAGGGACCCATGTGATGATGGCAAACATACGAGTAGAACCGACTTTAATTGATAAAGTTAAAGCTGCTCAAACTACAGACCTGGAGCTGATGCATATGAGGAAGAAAGGGCAAGAAGGTGCTATGCCGGAAGCAAGAATTGATGAAGAAGGAATAATTCGAGTCAACTCTAGACTTTGTGTTTCTAACGACTCTGATTTAAAGTATAAAATTATGATGGAGGCGCACAACACACCATTTGCAATCCATCCTGGGAGTACCAAAATGTGTCGTGATCTTCGTCATACATTTTGGTGGAGCAATATGAAGAGAAAGATAGCGCTGTTTATCTCAAGGTGTCTAACTTGTCAACGAGTCAAGGCGGAGCATCAAGTACCAAAAGGTCCATTGCAACCACTTGAAATTCCAGAATGGAAGTGGGAACACATTACCATGGATTTCGTTACTGGTCTTCCCAAGGTTTCTCAAGGCATTGATGCAATTTGGGTCATTGTTGATAAATTGACCATGTCTTCTCACTTCTTACCAATACGAGAAATTTATACACTTGAACGTCTTACTCGTATGTACATAAACGAGATTGTAAGACTACATGGTATGCCAGTATCCATAGTTTCTGATCGTGACCCAAGATTCACTTCACAATTTTGGGTTAGTTTGCAAAAAGCTATGGGCACGGATTTACGATTTAGCTCGGCATATCATCCTCAGACGGACAGACAATCAGAGAGGACTAATCAAACTCTGGAAGATTTATTAAGACTCTGTGTCCTTGACTTCAAGGGAAGTTGGGACAAGTTCTTACCGTTAGTGGAGTTTTCCTACAACAACAGTTATCAAGCAAGCATTGGCATGGCTCCATTTAAGGCGTTGTATGGAAGAAAGTGTCGTTCTCCAGTATGCTGGGATGAGGTGGGTGAAGCAACGTTGTTGGGACCGGAGTTGGTACGTATGACTATGAAAAAGATTCAAACGATCCGACAAAATATAAAAACCTCACAAGATCGACAAAAGAGTTATGTTGATCTTCATCGAAAGGACGTGGAATTCGATATAGGAGATCATGTGTTGTTACGTGTTGCTCCATGGAAAGGAGTTACAAGATTTGGAAAGAGAGGAAAGCTCAATCCTCGATTCATTGGCCCATTTTTAATCCTCGATCGAGTAAGAACTATGGCCTATAGACTTGCCTTACCGCCAAGTATGTCTCGTGTTCATAATATTTTTCACATATCCAGGTTACATAAATATGTGAAAGATCCAAACCACATTATTGAGTTAGAATCAGACGAAATAGCGGAAGACTTAACGTATGAAGAGGTACCTGTTCAAATCTTGAACACATTTTACGCTCCAAGGTTATACCTCATGTCAAAGTTTTGTAAAGAAACCACGATGTTGAGGAAATGACCTGGGAGTTGGAATCTGAAATGAATTCAAGGTATCCTTACCTCTTTGACATACCAGGTACGTACCCTAATTTCGAGGGCGAAATTTCTTAAGAAAGGGAGGTTGTAAGACCCCAACTTTTATGAATAAAGATGAATTTTCTATAAATATCATTTTTAAATTTTAAGGTATGAATTTGAAATAATATTATAGTTGTGGGTAATATATATAAATTCTGCAAAATATGCAAGTTGTTATATTATATTCGATTGGTCGGGGAATATTCGGTTTAGCAGGGAATATTCGTACAACAACTCAATCATTGGTGGACCCCACAACAGAATTATTATCGGATTGAGAAAACAACAAAAATATTTTTATAAAAATAACGGTGGAAGTTTTACCGTTAATACTGTTGAACTACTCGGTAGTAAAAGTATAGTAATACGTGTGGTTGCATAGTAGCACACGGTATTGATTATTGATGTTTACGTGAGAATTCATTCAGTTTTGTTCAACTATTGTTATAGTAATTGTTGCATAGTATCTCACGTTATTTCATTCAATTATTGTCGATATTTTATATATTGTTAAAATCAATAATTAAGACGACAAAGTTATTAATATTATTATTTACAATATTAACGATGTCTAGAAGTTCTTTCAAGGAGAGGTTTGGTCATCTAATTACGCGCCAATAGGGAGAAATCTTTATCGGAAAGCCCCATCTTTCCTGGGAACGACCTGATCGATTAATATTGTGAATTATAATAAAGGTGATAAATGTTGTTAAAATTATTAATGTGATTTTTATGAAGTTTTGCTTATTTTATGGACCCCCATTTATCTATTTTTCAAAAAAATCGGTAGAAAATTATTTAAAAGTGGGGCCCACATGTGGGGTCCATATGTGTTGAAAAACTAATTTTAGAATTGGAGGTGGGAGAGAGATACGTATAGGGGAGGGAGTTTATGTATATAAGGTTGTTATATGTGTGTGTGTATATATAATATTATATGTGTGTGAGCGGGAAGTGGTGGGGGAAAAGAAAGGGTGAAAGTGATGTATGTATGATTATAGTATATATGTTTATTATGTGAGTGGGAAATGGTGGGGGAATGGAGTTGAATTATAATAGAGGTAGTTAGTATTATATATATATATATATATATATATATATATATATATATATATATATATATATATATGTTTATAACATGTGTGGTTTGTATATATATATATATATATATATATATATATATATATATATATATATGTATTAATATTTTTGCTTTATTCTTATTTGTTGGAGGTTTGAAAAACTTGCACCTTGAGTTATCAAAATTATCATCCGTAAATTGCATAATTATTGATTCCTAGCACAGTGTCTTTCCATTATCCTATAAATAGAAGCTCATTCCTTCATTATTTCTTACGAATTCACTGAAACTCCAGAGAGAGAAATTATAGAGAAACTATAGAAAAGTATTCTGCTACTTCCCTACTCTTATATCCAGTTTCTTTTATGATAAGGGATATTATTCTTTTGTATTCATAAAGAGAACTTCTGTTATTCCATTCCTTATTATTTTGTTGGAATAACCTGTATACGCGGGCTACCCTATACTTGGTGACATTCTCCTATTATTCTGTCTTTATTATTCTGTTGGAACATCATGTCTGTGCGTTATACGCCGAACCTGGTTCCGTCTTTATTATTCTGTTGGAATATCCTGTCTGTGCGTTTTACGACAAACCTGGTTTCGTCTTTATTATTCTGTTGGAATATCCTGTCTGTGCATTTTACGCCGGACCTGGTTCCGTCTTTATTATTCTGTTGGAATATCCTGTCTGTGCGTTTTACGCCCGACCTGATTCCGTTATTTATTATTCTGTTGGAATATCCTGTCTATACGAAGTACCGCATATATGGTGATTTTTGTTGTTATTCCGTTCTTTATTATTCTGTTGGAACATTCTGTTGGTGCGAATTTCGCTTGACCTGGTTCCGTTACTTATTATTCTGTTGGAATAACCTGTCTATGCGAAGTATCGCATGCATAGTGATTTCTTTTGTCATTCCATTCTTTAATATACTCAGTTGGTTAAAGTTTTGACTTCTATACTCCATGAAATTAGTGGAATATCCTTGATATTTGTGTTTCATCCAGTATTTTTTTCATGGAAATATTCTTCTGAGCATTCTTGAATTTTACTCTACAAAGCAGTATCATGTTGACAATTTGGACGTTATTGGTTCCTGAACAAATTAATCCGTGAACTTGTTTTATTGAATTCTTATATCATTGTCATCGTCCTCATGTTTATATTATGTTGAAGGTCATCTGTAGCATGTAGTGCATAGATGGACTTGGTATGATTATGACCAGGGATTATTCGGTGTAATCATAACCGTAATATTACAAATGATGTGGTAAAAGTCCTCATTGGCCCGTAGTGCATTGATGGACAGTTGTTGGCATGATCATGACCATTGATTAATACACGAATATCTTTGGTCCGTAGTGAATGGATAATTTGTGGTCGTGATACTAAAGAATATCCTTGGCCGTAGTGCAGGGGTGATTCGATGATATGGATTATTTATTAAGCTGAGTCTCAGCGATAAACGTGATGAAAAACTTTTTAAATCATAAAAGATAGTAGATTTTATTCTCTACTTGACTCTTTTAATGGATTGCATGTCCGCTGCAGTTAAACTTGATGTCTATTGTATTTTATCAGTTTAACATTGTTGGAGACTAATGATAATTTATTCTGCATTATCTTAGTCATAATATTTCTTGTTGGGCTAGTTGAGTTCACCCTTCTTTCACTATTCTCTTCCGGAAATGAGAACGTAGCTGGGACGAGTCGGGGAATGGAGTGATGGTCCGGATGATAGTATTATCTAGTAGTCCTCACTATTCTATTAAATAGTGTGACAATAAATGTAATGAGGACTTATTCTGAGAGTGAATATTGTCTAGAAGATAATATTTGTATTTAAACCCACAACTCTCTTGTTGTATAATTAAGATTGTATTTGTATTCCGTACCATATATTTGGCGACTCATAATAGGTGATGTATACCTATTTTAGGGGCGTCACATTACCTATTGATCTTATCTCTTTAAACATACTTGCTTTTGATGTGATTTTAGGGATTAATTGGTTAACTACTCATTATGCCAAAATTGATTTCTTTTGTAAGCTTGTTAGTTTTCATATTCCTAAGCAACCTGTTATTCAAATTCAAGTAACCAAACCATTGAAGTTAAAATCTTTCATATCAAGCCATAAAGCCATTCGTTTATTAAAAAATGGATGTCAAGATTTCTTAGCCCATGTCATGGACTTGAACAAAAATACGTTAGATTTGAATTATATTTTTGTTGTTAGTGAATTCCTGACGTATTTCCTGGCCTACTCCCAGAGCGTGATATTGAATTTTTTATAGACTTTGAACCCGGTACAAAACCCATTTCTAAAATCTCATATTGAATGACTCCTATTGAACTTCAAGAGTTAAAACCCCAACTATAGAAGTTGATAAACCGAGCCTCTAACTGGTGACTTCTTTTGTGGAATTCACCGAAGCCAGACTCTTCGTAAGGGATGCCATATTCGTGCGGTAGTAAACTGATAGGTGCCATTGTGACGTGCTATCCATGATTGGGATATGAGTCACAGTTGAGAGCAACCTATGTCAGTAATCGAAATACGTATCTTTCTAAGCTTAGCTGGTTACTATCGGAGATTCGTGGAAGGATTTCTCGAATCGCTACTCCATTAACTCAGCTGACTCGTAGAGATACAAAATTCAAATGGAGCAAGAAATATGGAAGAGCTTCGAAGAACTCAAGAGTAGACTCATTTCGGCACATGTTCTGACCATACCATCCTGGAAAAGCGAACGTGGTAGCTGACGTGTTGAGTAGAAGATCGTATATGACTACGAGTGCGATATTGTCAAAAACCCATTTCGTATAACTTACGAATGATAGAGTTAAAGACTCTAGGGACCCACGTGATGATATACGAGTAGAATCAACTTTAATCGATAAAGTTAAAACCGCTTAAGCGACACAACGGAGCTGGTGAATATAAAGAAGAAGGTGCAAGAAGGCGTTATTCTAGAAGTAAGAGTTAATGAAGAGAAGAAATCTCAACCTTCGATTTATTAGTCCATTTGAAATCCTCGATCGAATAGGAACTGTGGCCTATAGACTCGTTTTACCGCCAAGTATGTCGCGTATTCATAACGTTTTTCACGTATCGATGTTATGTAAATATGTGGATGACCCAAACCACATTATTGAGTTAGAACCAGATGAGATAATCGAAGATTTAATGTACGAAGAAGTACCAGTCAAGATCTAAAGGAGCATGTCCTACGCACAAAGGTTATACCACTAGTCAAGGTTTTGTGGAGGAACCATGCTATTGAAGAAATGACCTGGTAGTTGGAATCAGAAATGAAAGCGAGGTATCATCACCTTTTCGAAACACCAGGTACGTATGTCCATTTTGAGGACGAAATTTCATAAGGAGGAGAGGTTGTAAGACCCCAACTTATTATAAATGAAATTGAATTTCCTCTATTTATTATTTTGAAATAGTAAGGGTTGATTTGATTAGTGTGGTTAGTTATGGGTAAAATGCATAAATATTTCAAATAAGGAAAATATTCATTTTATGTGGATATAGATGGAGAAAATTTTTAATGTGACAATTGTTAAAAATTGATATTTTATCTTTTTTGATAAAATAATTAATTTAAATATATTATTATATTTTAATAATATAATAATGGTGATATTTTTACAATGAATGTGTGATATATGAATAAATGAAGAAGAGTATTTTTGTTACAAAAAATGTTTAACACATGTTTTGTGTGTTGGTAGACCTTATTTTTGACTGAAATTTGATTATAGCCTGCAAAATCGTCCGTGTGTGGATTTCGGTCAATTTATGTTTGGAATTTGAGAAAACTTTCTTCTGAAAAATTGTAGAGAATTAAATTTCTTATGGAAAGGACATAAGATTTGAATTTTTCTGATAAAAGGGCTATTTATAATGAATTATTAAAGTTCTGGAATATTGGGTCTGAATTGATTTTGTTGCATTAAATGATAAAAATATGTTTTTCATGTTAGCGGGCCCCACTAGCATGTGCAAAATACTGAATTCAGATTTCAAAGTGGACATAGGAATTTGTTTTATAAATAATATTATTATATTAAATTTTTTTCTTTGGTGTTCTAAGCATTTTCCTATAAATAGAGTGTTTAGGTTAGAATTAAAAATCACACCAAAAACTGAAGTTTTCTCTCTCTATATTATCGAGCATATTTTTGTGAGTATTTAGATATCTTGAGTGTTGCTATACGGTGCAAGTTTCCTTTAGCGTTATATCTGATATTCCATCCAGAAGTACTATTTTTTGAGGTAAGGGATGTTATTTTTTTTATAAATGATATTATATCTTTCAATATCATTATGCCAGAATATTGGTAAGATTTTTCTTGTGAAATTCTTATCTTTTTATGTCGGGGTAACTATTCATGAGCTACTATTCACAAGTTACTATTCATGAGTTCCTATTCATGAGTTACTATTCACGAGTACTATTCACGAAGCATGATGATTTTTCTTATGAAATTTCTACCTTTTAGTATCAGAGTTATTATTCATGTATACGGTACTATTCACGTATACAGCACTATTCACGAATACGACACTATTCACAGAAAAATTAAATTTTCTTTTCTGTGTCCAAGATTGTCTGTTTTGGTTCCTATCTTTGATTGGATCTATATGTTTTGATCTTCATTTTTGAATTCTGCTCCACAATAGTTTATTATAGAGTATTTTTTGAACTTGGATTGTCTAAAATACGAATCCTTAATATTTGTTCTTTTGTCTCACTGGATTCGTTTTTTTTAAAATATATTTTTCATCATCCTCAGTCCTAAATGATGATATTACTGAATATCTTTGGCCTGTAGTGCAAAGATGAATGATTTCATGATGAATATCTTTGGCCCGTAGTGCAAAGATGAACATGTATTGAGATGAACATAACCGACTGATTAATATCTTTGGCCTGTAGTGCAAAGATGACTATTTGATTCAAGATGTATATTGATTGATGTTACAGGGATAAAATATCGATGATGGACTTTTAAATTCATAGATGATAGTAGATTTCATTCTCTACTTAACTCTTCTAATGAATTGTTGTTTCCGCTGCAGTTGTTGATCTAAAATTTGTTGTCTATTGTATTCTATCAGATTTTTCCCTGTTGAAGAATAAGTATAATTTGTTGTACATTATCTTAGTTATAATATTCTTTACGGGGCTAGTTGAGCTCACTTTTTTCCTTTTTGTTCCATTTTTCTTCTCAGGAAGCGAGAATATAGCTGGGAGTAGTCGAGGTGTGGAGTGATATTCCAAGGCAGTTGTTATAGTAGTCCTTACTATTTTATAAAATAGTGTATCAATAATTATAATGAGGACTTTATTTGAGCGTGGATATTGTCTAGAAGACAATATTTGTATTTAAACTCACAGTTTATGTGTTGTCGTATTTTGCACGACAATTGTATTAATGATGTTATAGTTATTTCTGTACCATGTATTTGGCGACTCAGAATAGGTTGGGTGGATTGGACCTATTTTGGGGGCGTCACAAATGTAATCTAAGCTCTATATTAATAGGAAATTATTGTTTTTTCATGATTCAACCAAAGACAGAACTTTATGAGATTATTTTATGCTAAAATACGGTGTTGCGATTTCATGACACAATTTTTAATGTTTATATGACAAAATTTTTAAATTTTTTGGCATTATTTTATGCTTGACTAAGGTGTTGCAATCCCATATGACATAATTTTATATGACAAAATTTGTAAAGTTTATAAGACAGAATTTTTTAATTTTATTGGATTATTTTATGCTCGACTACAGTGTTGCAATCCCATATAACAATTTTATTCTTAAAGTTTTGTATGCTCGACTGTTGAATGGTTTAAATTTTTATATTTTTAACTAAATAATTGAATAGTATTTCTAATAGAACAATCATGTGATTGTCAGACAATGAAGACTACATGTCTTCAGCTGAAGAAATTTTCATCGATAAGGAAGAAAATAAGCAAAAGTTAGATATTGAAAAGATTGAAGAAAAGAAGCATGAGATCAATAAGATTTTAGATGAAAATGTAAGTGTTTTAGAACTAAAGTTTGGGATGATGTTTAATTCAGAGGAAGAAGTTAGAGCATATTATATGCAATATGCTAAACAAGCAGGTTTTGGTGTGTCGAAGAGAACCTCTAAACTTGGACATGATGTGTGACGTCCCCAAAATAGGTATACATCACCCGTTCTGGGTCGCCAAATACATGGTACAGAATAAAAATACAAACTTAAATATACAACATGAGCTATGAGTTTTAATACAAATATTGTCTTCTAGACAGTATTCAAACTCAAAATAAGTCCTCAATACATTTATTATCACACTATTTCATAGAATAGTGAGGACTACTAATGCAAACATCTGGACCGTCACTCCGTTTTCCGACTAGTCCCAGCTATATTCTCATTTCCTGAAGAGAACAATGAAAGCAAAAGGGTGAGCTCAACTAGCCCAGTAAGAAATATTATGACTAAGATAATGCAAAATAAATTATCATTAGCCTTCAACAGTGTTAAACTGATAAAATATAATAAACATCAAGTTTAACTGCAACGGAACAAGCAATCCATTAGGAGAGTCAAGTAGAGCATGATATCTACTATCTTCTATGATTTAAAAGCTTTTTTATCACTTTTATCACTGATACTCAGCTTAATAAATAATCCACATCATCGAATCACCCATGTACTATGGCCAAGGATATTCATTAGTATCACAACCACAAATTATCCATGCACTACGGGCCAAGGAAATTCGTTTTTTCATCAATGGTCATGATCATGCCAACAACTGTTCATCATTGCACTACGGGCCAATGAGAACTTTTACCACATCTTTTGTAATATTATGGTCATGATTATACCGAATAATCTCTGGTCATAATCATACCAAGTCCATCTATGCACTACGGCCACATACGACTTTTATCATAATATAAACATGAGGATGATGACAATGATATAAGAATTCAATTCAATGAGAGCAAAGAATAAATTCTAAAAGATTTATAATTTAATTTATCCAGAAATCAATAACGTCCAAATTGTTAACATGGTACTGCTTTGTGGAGTAAAATTCAAGAATAATATTGCACCAAAAATGATTTGGACCAAAAACGAATCAATTTTTATTATGAATAGTACCCCGGGTGAATAGTACCATGTGAATAGTAACCCGTGAATAGTACTCTGACAAGAAAAAGTTAAAACTTGTCAAGAATGCTCAGAATAATATTTTTATGAAAAGATACTGGATGAAATGCATATATCAAGGATATTCAACTAATTTTATGGAGTATAGAAACCAAAACTTTAACAAAATGAGTATAGAATTTGGAATCTGAAATGAAATAATATTACTTACATACTATAGAGTATGAAAGAAAATATTATTTCATATGAATATTGAACAAAAATAACATCCCTTACGAATATTAAACGAAAATAATATTCCTTTCGAATATTGAAGGAATATAATATTCCTTACGAATATTAAATAAATATAATATTTCTTGCGAATATTGAATGAAATAAAATTTCTTGCGAATACGAAAAATAATATCGTAAGCGAATATGAAATAAATAATACCCCTTACCTTAAAAAGAAGAGTATTCCAACTGGTATAGTAAGAATATCCTTGAAGAAAACTTTCACTATTTTCTACACTCAAAGCTTCTTAAAACTCAAAAGAAATATGCTTAATATTATAGAAGAAAAATTCTTTGATTCTGGTGTGATTTTCAATTTTAACTAAGCATCCTATTTATAGGAGAATGGAAAGGATACTATTTAAATTTTTTCTCACGGATTGCATAGAAAGAAATTCACGGGCGCTGCATCAGAAGATTTTTTTTTTTACTATGCAAACACTATGCAGGCACTATGCATAATAAAATATAATATATTCTATTTTTTATAAAAAATAAAACTTATTATAATATATATATATATATATATATATATATATATATATATATATATATATATATATATATATATATATATATAACAAACATTACTCCTCCCGTGACCCTTCCCAGATTCCTCCATCAATTCATTTCCTTCTTTGGGCCCCACATGTGGCCCCACTTTTATTATATTAAATAATTTTTTAACGATTATTTTAAAAATTGGGTAAATGGGGGTCCATAAAATTACAACAAATACTTCATAAAAATCCCCTCAATATTTTTAACAACATTTATTCATCCTTATTATAACTCACAATATTAACAACCAGATCTTTCCCAGGAAAGAGGGGATTTTCCGATAAAGATTTCTCCCTATTGTCGCGCAATTAGGTGACCAAACCTCTCATCGACAGAAATTTCTAGGCATTGTTAATTATACAAATAATAATATGAATAACTTATCATCTCAATTATTGATTTAATAATATAAAATATTATGCAGATGATACTGTTACAATAATTGAATCAAATAACGTGAGATACTGTGCAACAATTACTCTGGTAATAATTGAATAAAACTGAGTGACTTCTTACGTAAGCATCAATAATCAATATTGTGTGCTATTATGCAACCACGCGTATTACTGTACATTTATCAGCGGGTATTTCAACAGTTAACGGTAAAACTTCCGCCGTTATTTTCAAAAAAGTTACTTCTGTCGTTTTCTAACATCGAAGTAATTCCGTTGTGGGGTCCACCAATGATTGCGCCGTTGTACGAATATTTCCTATTAAAAATGAATATTCTCCGACCAATCGAATATTTTATAACAACTTACTTACTTTGTAAAATTTATAAATATTACCCACAGCTATAACATTATATCAAATTCACGCCATAATATTCAAAAAAATATTTCGAGAAAATTAATCTTTATTCATAAAATTTGGGGTCTTACATGATGTGAATTTAAAATAGGGTTCTTTACAGAAATATACAATAATTAGAAAGTAATTACACCATTAGTGCATCAACAATATAATTACATAAAGAGTGTAATCAGGACCTATATTATAAAAATAGTACAATTCACATTAATAAAGAAACCTAAAATCAAGGATAAATAACTGCCATAATTAATAATTTAAATTCAAATATTTGGGATCTAACAAAAAAATTCAAATTCAAAATAATAATTCAAATTCAAATCTTTCATCTCCCTCACATACACTTTGAAATAATAGTTAACAAATAAATAAATAAATAAATAAAATATATGTACATGTAAATCGGGCCCTGTTTCCGTTTTTACTTTTTAAGTTCTCTCTTCCCGCCGACTTCTCTTCCGCTACTCCACCGCTACACCGCCGTGAATCTACGTTGTCCAAAACGCCAATGAGAAGAAGAAGAAGATTCGCCCTTCAAAAAGTTTAAAATAAATAGATGTAACTTTTAATGTTCTGAATTTTTTTTATGACTATTTTGTTACTCATAAATATTAAAATGGTTACCTTTTTATGAATGGTTGGCTACCAACTGCATCACATTCAAATGAAATTGGTAACTTAATAAAACTGAATTGGTTACCTTGGTCTAAAGGTTTGGCTATCTACTGCACTATAAAAAAACTGCAGGTGTGGATGTGAATTGGTTACATTGGTATGAAGGTTTGCTTACCTTGATCTGAAGGTTTGGTTACCAACTGCACTAAGAAAAAAATTAAAAGTGTGGAGGTTGATTGATTACTTTGATATGACACTTTGGTTACCTTAGTATGAAGGTTTAGTTACCATCATCCAGTATTTGAAGGAACACATTAAACACGTCAGAATTGGCTTTCTCAATCTCATCAAACAAAATAACTAATAACCGGACAGTTTCTGTCAACTGACCTCCTTCGTCATACTCAACAATACCAACATATATACATAACTTGAGCAAATTAGAAACACTTCGGCTTGAAGATAACATGCTTGCAGGAGAAATCCCAACCTGGTTATTTGACATAAAGAGCCTGAAGAATTTGTTTCTTGGTGGAAACACGATGATTTGAAATAACTATATTGTTGGGTCTCCAACTTTTAGTTTTATTTTAATTATAACAATAATTAGTAAATAAATTAATTAAAAGGTAGAATCCTCTCCATAGGATTTATATTATAATTATTTTAATTATCTTATTTATTTTGACCAAAAATATTTTCTAAATCTTATTTAATTGATTTTCTTGATCTTCGATAATTTAATTTGGTGACATTCCTTTTGGGACAAAAGCCTTATCAATTCATGTATGTGCTGAGATATAATTATGTAAGAATTCATTACATGAACAAGTTTTGACCGAATGGAACTTGAAAATGGGCATTAAACGAATTATTTCTTATTGACCAAAATAGAATGCATATGCTAGAGATTTTGATTAAATCATTTTTTACATATGGGCATTTTCTATTTATTCTCAAATTAATTTTATTAATTAAAATTTTACAAAAATTATTTTATTTCAAAATTAGGCAAAATTATTTTATTATTTATATATATATAAATTATATAAGTTTTATTTAATTATTTATACAAAAATCGAATATATATATATATGTTATTAGGATGTAATCTTTATATCATATACTCCCTCCATCCTATTTTAATAGACGTTTTAGGAGGGGGGGTTTCCCCAAAATATTTGACGCTCTACAATCCCAAGAATATTTTGCCATTTATTTTCCTTCTCTACCCTTCCTTCTCTATCACTGTTAATGCCTATTGAGAACAGTTCCTGTTAGAGCGAGAGAGATGATCTGAACAGTCACCTATATCGGAAATAACAACTCCAAACCCATGAAGAAATCATCACTCAAAGCGAGAGAGATGATCTGAACGGTCAGATTCGGCCAAATCGCGTGATCTAAACTCCGCCATATTTATACTCGGATGATCTGAACGATCATATTTATACTCCGATGATCTGAACGGACAGATCTGGCGGAAGGTTTAAGTATTTCGCCATATTTTTGTCAGTTCAGTTTTGAACCGATGATCTTCAATGGAGATAAATGATCTTCCCGGTCAAAGGTAGATCTGGCCGATGATCTTCCCGGTCATTATCTCAAATCCGGCGGGTGAAGGGTGATCCGGCCGATGATCTTTAATGGAGTAGATCTTAATTCTGGAGAGAGAGAGAGGGAGAGAGAGAAGATGAAGGCTTGCATCTATGGAGTATTTCTCTGCTACCGGTAATAGGAAGGAGGAGTGAGAATTTTTAGAAGAAAATAGAGAAACATTAATGGAATGATATATTAATTAAGGGTAAAATATTAAAATTATATTCATTCTTAATTTACGTGAAAACTTGTAGAACGTCTATTAAAATGGGATGTAGGGAGTATTATATATTATAATAGTGCACGTATGTGTGGTGTGTAGAGTATTATCTAAGCTACAATTAATGCATGCATGACATATAATGTATATATGTAGTAACAAGAACGATTAATATCACATATATATATATAGTGCATTAAATATGATATATATATATATATATATATATATATATATCTAATAAAATATAAATGATTTTGAATTTCCCGCTCACTCAATAAATCATCTGGGCCGTCCAAAATTTGAGATAAATCCCACCGTTCATACATCTATCTAATAAAATACATCTATCTATCTAATAATCTAATAATAATTTAATAAAATACAAATGACTTTAAATTTCCCGCTCACTCAATAAATTATTTTGGTCGTTCAAAATATGAGATAAATCTTATTATCCATACAGTGCCGGAGGCACGGGACCCAGCTAGTATATATATATTATATAACAATTAATGCATGCATGTACATAATAAATATATATATACATTAAACATATAAATGCATGTGCTTTAAATATATAATATATATCATACACAGTGGCGAAGTAAAAGATTTTTAACAGTGGGGTGAAAATTATTGCTAAATTATAAAAAAAAATTGACGGGGGTTCGGGGGCAGCGTCCCCGAGATAATTTTTTTAATATTTTATATTTTCAAGTGTATATATATATATATATATATATATATATATATATATATTATATTACAATAAAAATATAATGAGTAATAATATATGGTATATATTACACTATATTGACTCATAATAAACTTTTTTAATCACAATTATTCATAAGTAAGTAATTTATTATTTATTTTTAAAAATAATATAAATTAGATTATTATTTAGTTTAAAATATTATATATATATATATTGAAAGGATATGAGTCATATATGATTAAAATTTGATTGACAAAGTTAAAAATTTTCAATTTGACCCCGTATAATAGAAAATTTATAAAATTTTAGTGGGGTCAATTTATATATATTATTTAAAATTTTTAAAATTTGTCTTATATTATAAAATAAAATTTTTTTTGAGTGGAGTTAATTGACCCCACAAAAATGACGTGGCTTCGCCACTGATCATACATAGCATACTAATGGGATATTAAAAAAAACGTGTGTGTGCTGGAAAGTGCATGCATTAATCTATCTAATAAAATACAAATGATTTTGAATTTCCCGCTCACTTAATAAATCATCTGGGCCGTCCAAAGTTTGGGATAAATCCAACCGTTCATACATCTATCTAATAAATCTATCTAATAAAATACAAATGATTTTGAATTTCCCGCTCACTTAATAAATGGCAAAAAACACCTTTTCACCATTGTGGTTATAGTGATTTAACGAAATAGTCATTGTGCTTTTAAAATATTCAATTAGCCCACTGTACTTTTTAAAAATGTTCAAACAGGTCATTCCGTCCATTTTTTGTAACTGCCGTTAACAAATTGCTTACGTGGCATTTAAAAAACAAAATAAAAATGACAAATTGCTTACGTGGCTTTTAAAAACAGATTTGTTAAAAATTTTAAAAACAGATTTTTTTAAAAAAAATAGAATTTATTTTAAACAGATTTGTTAAAATTTTTAAAAACAGAATTTTTTTAAAAAAATAGATTTTTAAAAAAACAGAATTTGTTAAAAAAGAATTTTTTTTAAAAATATAATTTTTTAAAAAAATAGAATTTTTTTAAAAACAGAATTTATTAAAAACAGAATTTTTTTAAAAATATAAAATTATACAGATTTTTTTTTAAATATAATTATATAGATTTTTAAAAAATAGTTTTTTTAAAAATATAATTATACAGATTTTTTGAAAACATATTTTTTTTTAAAAAAAGGGATTTTTAAAAAATAGAATTATTTTTAAAAACAGATTTTTTTTAAAAAACAGAATTTTTTTAAAAACGGATTTTTTTTAAAAAAAAAATTATTTTTAAAAAACAGATTTTTTTTTAAATAGAATTTGTTTTAAAAGCATAATTTGTTTTTCAAAAACGGTTTTTTAAAAAAAAAAATTAAAAATCTGTTTTTTTAACAAATTCTGCTTTTAAAACAAATTCTATTTTTTAAAAATAATTATATTTTTTTAAAAAATCCATTTTAAAAAAATTAGTTTTTTTAAAAAATTATGTTTTTAAAAAAATCTATTTTTAACAAATCTGTTTTCTTTAAAAAAATTTAAAAATTTTTGTTTTTTTTAAAAAAAATTTAACAAATCTGTTTTTAAAAATCTGTTTTAAATTTTTTTTAACAAATCTGTTTTTAAAAATTTTAACAAATCTGTTTTTAAAAATTTTTAAAAATCTGTTTTTTAAAATTTTATTTTTTTTAAAAAAAATGTTTTTTTAAAATTTCTATAATTATATTTTTAAAAAAATCCGTATAATTCTATTTTTTAAAAAAATCTATTTTTTAAAAACAATTATATATTTTTTTAAAATCCGTTTTTTAAAAAAAATTGTTTTTAAAAAAAATTATGTTTTTAATAAAAATTCAGTTTTTTTAAAAATAATTATATTTTTTTAAAAATCCGTTTTTTAATAAATTCTGTGTTTTAAAAAAATCTATTTTTTAAAATAATTCTTTTTTTAACAAATTCTGTTTTTAAAAAAAATTCTATTTTTTAAAATTTTAACAAATCTGTTTAAAAAAATTAATTTTTTTTTAAAAAATCTGTTTTTAAAAATTTTAACAAATCTCTTTTTAAAAGCCACTTAATCAATTTGTCATTTTTTATTTTGTTTTTTAAATGCCACGTAAGCAATTTGTTAACGGCAGTTACAAAAAATGGACGGAATGACCTGTTTGAACATTTTTAAAAAGTACAGTGGGCTAATTGAATATTTTAAAAGCACAATGGCTATTTCGTTAAATCACTATAACCACAGTGGTTAAAAGGTGCTTTTTGCCCTTAATAAATCATCTGGGCCGTCCAAAGTTTGGGATAAATCCAACCGTTCATACATCTATCTAATAAAATACATCTATCTATCTAATAATCTAATAATAATTTAATAAAATACAAATGACTTTAAATTTTCCGTTCACTCAATAAATTATTTTGATCGTTTAAAGTTTGAGATAAATCATATTGTCCATACAGTGCCGGAGGCACGGGACCCAGCTAGTATATATATAAGTTACAATGCATGTATCATATATATTATGTATATCCGTGTGTCTTATATAATAATGGATGCATGTGATTGCAAGTTTTAATGTCAATGTTTTTGGGACATCAAACCGCGTGAAGTATGCTAGCATTAATCTTTTCGGCTTTAAACATGTGTTAGTCAAAGTGTATATTAAATGATAAGTTGATGATTTTTGGCCTAGGCGGTTGTTGAGTTTTGGCCATTAAATGAACCACATAAAATCTGTTCCAATCTGGACAGTTCAATTCAAAAATTGTTCATCCAAATTGTTCATTTAAAATCAGTTTTTGAAAATTATCATTTTACCCCTGACCTCAAAAATTTATAAATAGGAGGTTTTCCTTTCATTTTTAATTTGTCAATTCACTTGCAAAGAAAAGCTTATTTCCCTCACACATACTCTCTCTCTAAAAAGCTTTCTCTCTCTTCTTACAAAAATTCTGATTATTTGAGAAGAGGAAATTTGTCTAACCATATTGAGATAAGTTATTTGATTTATTTATTTGAATTATCTCTTGCTTATTTATATTTATAGATATACGAATATAAATTGTTATACACAATTCTATATATCTATATTTCATCTATTTATCAAATAAAAGGATACTTGGGCGCCGCAAGGCTACGGAGATAAACCTCTACGGAGAGGAATCCGATCGTACGATTCCTTATAGTCTTCAGTAACCTTTTATTGATATTATTTATATAAATATCGTAAAATAGATACGACACTTGATAGCTCAAAACAACACTGAGATACTACTACAAAAAAGAGTAGTCATCTGGACCGGATTTAAGAATCGTAGTGATCTACTGAAAATATTTATATAAATATCAATTGTAAAAATTATAAATTCTGTTATAATTGGACGCCGCAAGGCTACGGAGATAAACCTCTACGGAGAGGAATCTGACCGTACGATTCCTTATAGTACCAAGTGACACTATTTATAAAAGTTCACATAATAGATAAAATATTCTTATATATTATTTGAGTGAAACAATAATATTTGTAATATCAAGAATTGCTTAACTGATTTATTTATTATACTTGATATCTGTCATCACAAGTATTTGTTCATAAATTTATTTATTCATAAAATACTTGTTGCATAATATAAAAGTTATTTAAACTTTTATTTCACAAACTTAAGTGAATTTATCTGCTTAATTAGAAGCATATTTGATTCAAAGCTTAAAATAACTTATTTGTTTATCAGAAGCATTTTCACTCTAAAAGTTATTTAAATTTAAAGTGACTTTTTCTTTACTCATAAAGAATAAATAATTCTTTATAAATTTGCATTAAATTTATATATCTGCTTAAATAAAAGCATTTTTGAGTAAAAGATAAAATTGATCTATTTGCTTACTCAAGAAACACTTTTCACACAAAAATATAAAAGTTATTTAAACTTTTATACCAGAGCATAATTTTCATATTTACTTACACGTAACCTTTATTTAATCAAAGCACAAATTAATATCTGCTTACTAAGAAACATATTTTCTCAAGTATAAAAGTCTTTGAACTTTTATAAATATATTTGCTCTTTACTTGATATCTGCTTATTTGAGAAGCACCAATCTGTACTAAATTATATCTGTTTATTGAAGAAGCATCCATTTGTACTAAATTCTTATTTGTTTATTTGAGAAGCATCAATCTGTACTAAATTGTTATCTACTTATTTGAGAAGCACATTGTTGTAAATCATTTGTAAAAAGGAGAAAAGGTCAGGGTTGGTGTATTTTATGTACCTGTGAGAAAGACGAGTAATTCTTCTACCAAGACCATAGTCTTAGAGAGGTCAGTGGGAAGTTGGGTCTCTAGTGTACTTGTGAGGTAAGGAAGAGGCTGTTGTTTCAAGACCAGATCATAGAATAGAACTGAACTCAAAAGAAGTACAACTAAACTTGAGGAGGGAGCTGGGAGCTTGTTGTCAAAGATAGATTAGTTGGGAACAGTTGGAAGTTTGACTATACAACTTTGTAAAGGCTTCTCCGCCTATTGAAGGAGTATTTATTACTGATAGTAATAGGATCTCAAGTCCTGAAGAGGAGCTTGAGACTGGACGTAGCAGCATACCCGGGATGTATGTTGTGAACCAGACAAATCTCTGTGCATTGTGTGATTAAATTTTTACTGTCTTGCATATTAATTTCTAACACTGCAAATTATTATTCAAAAATTTAAAAAGGCCTTAGATAAATTTTAAATCTGTAATAATTTATTCAACCCCCACTTCTAGATTATTATTGGACTTTCAAATATGAAGATAGTGCCCAAGTGTATACTATCTCAACTCTCTCTCAAATCTTGCAGACTTTTAGGAGAGATTCCACAATGGATTTCAACACAAAGGAACCTCGATTTTCTGGACTTGAGTGACTTGAGTCAAAAGCTTGCCGATCAAAAGCTTGTTAGGGATATATATATATATATATATATATATATATATATATATATATATATAGAAAGAATACGTTGAATGAAGAAAAAGGGTGATGACTAACTAATGAAGTTATTCTAGACGAGGAGATAGAGAAGAAGCCATGGGGATAACTAATCCATAAATTAAGGAATCCTAATTGCATACTAATTTCCCAAATTAAGGAATCCTAATTGCACTACTATTATAAATGTAATAGAATATGTAATTCATCCTTTAAAATATTTCACTATTTCATGTGTTAATCAAGACAAGGCAATAAGTAAGGCAACTAATGCTCTTAAACCGAGACCAAAAAAAAAATCTTGAGTGCAAGGCCAAGATTAATGTTACTTGTTGTCCTCATGGAAAGTTTACATTGACTACTGTTGTGCTTGACCATGTCCATACTTTGAGTCCTGGAAAAGCTAGATTTTAGATGTCATAAACAGATGGACTCTTATGTGAAAAGAAGGCTTGAGTTAAATGATAAAGATGGAATTCGTATCAGTAAAAACTATAAATCTATTATTATTGAAGTAGGAGGATTTGAGAAGCTTCCATTTAGAGAGAAAGACTGTAGAAATCATGTTGACAAAGCAAGGCGGCTTCGACTTGGGGTGGGAGGTGCTAGAGCACTTTATGACTATTTTGTTAAAATGCAAGAGAAGGATGACTGATTTTATTATGTAATGGATGTGGATGATAGGTCTCAATTGAAGAATGTGTTTTGGGTGGATGCAAGAAGTAGAGCCACATATGAATATTTTGGGGATGTTATAACATTTGACACAACATACTTAACAAATCTATTTAAAATGTCATTTGCTCCATTTATAGGAGTGAATCATCATGGTCAATCAATACTTCTTGGGTGTGGTCTAAAATCAAACGAGAATGTTAATACTTTTGTTTGGTTATTTGAACTATGGATGAGTTGTATGTCAGCCGAGCTCTAAAAGAAATTATAACTGATCAAGACCAAGTTATGAAGAGAGCAATTGAAATAGTATTCCCTGAAACTAAAAATAGGTTTTATTTATGGTATATAATTAAGAAAATTCTTGAGAAATTTAAAGTATATTCTCAATATGAGGCGATTAAGAGGGATATAGACCGCTGTGTATATGATTCCTTGAGTCATGATGAATTTAAAGATAGTTGGCAAAGATTACTTGAGGTGCATAATCTCCAAGATAATGAATGGTTGCAATGGTTGTATTATGAACGACATCATTGGATACCAACATATGTGAAAAATATATTTTGGGCGGGAATGTCTACTACACAACGTAGTGAAAATATGATTGCCTTTTTAATGGTTATGTGGGGCCGAAGAATACATTAAAACAATTTGTTGATCAATATGACGAGGCCTTGAAAACTAAGGTTGAAAAAGAGAACACAGAAGATTTTATTTCTCTAACTTCAAGAGTTCCATGCATAACTCATTATGCTATTGAGAAGCAATTTCAGGATAGTTATACCAATTCAAAGTTCAAGGAAGTTCAAGATGAGATTAGGAGGAAAATGTATTATCATCCTTCTCTTCTTAAAGAAGAATGTACAATTTCTACATATCAAATTATTGACGAGATAGAAATTGATGCTGATATAAAGGAAGTAACCTTCCATGTTTACTTTAATGAAGATGAATGGGAGGTACAATGCAATTGTTGCTTATTTGAATTTAGAGGAATCCTCTGCAGGCATGCCTTTTTTGTGCTCATGATGATAAAGAAAATTAAAATATTGCCATCAAAATATATTCTTCCACGGTGGAGTAAGGACTTGAAATGAAGATATACATTTATTAAATGTATTTATGATGAATTGAGTGGAAATCCTAAATCACAACGTTATGAAAAATTATAAACTTATTTTTATGAAGTTGCATCAATGACATCAAAAACTGAAGAAAGTTGTATGACTGTGATGACAGTTTTAGATAAGCTGAAGGAAAAGTTGAGTCTGAATGTGTCAAGTAGTGAAAATCGGCAAACATCTCATCACGCACCGGGTAGAGTGACAATAAGTAATGAAGTAATTAATGGGACATCAAAGGAATGTATTCAGGTGCTTAGTGTGACGCTCCCAAAATAGGTATACATCACTCATTCTGAGTCGCCAAATACATGGTACAGAATAAAAATACAAACTTAAATATACAACATGAGTTGTGAGTTTTAATACAAATATTGTCTTCTAGACAGTATTCAAATTCAAAATAAGTCCTCAATACATTTATTATCACACTATTTCACAGAATAGTGAGGACTATTAATGCAAACATCTGGACCGTCACTCCGTTCCCCGACTAGTCCCAACTATATTTCCATTTCCTGAAGAGAACAATGAAAGCAAAAGGGTGAGCTCAACTAGCCCAGTAAGAAAATATTATGACTAAGATAATGCAGAATAAATTATCGTTAGCCTTCAATAGTGTTAAACTGATAAAATATAATAAACATCAATTTAACTGCAGTGGAATAAGTAATCCATTAGAAGAGTCAAGTAGAGTATGATATCTACTATCTTCTATAATTTAAAAGGTTTTTCATCTCTTTTATCGCTGAAACTCAACTTAAGAAATAATCCACATCATCGAATCACCCCTGTACTACGGCCAAAGATATTCATTAGTATCACAACCACAAATTATCTATGCACTACAGGCAAAGGATATTCATGTTTTCATCAATGGTCATGATCATGCCAGCAATTGTCTATCAATGCACTACGGGCCAATGGAGACTTTTACCACATCTTTTATAACATTACGATCATAATTATATCGAATAATCCCCGGTCATAATCATACCAAGTCCATCTATGCCCTACAGCCACAGATGACTTTCATCATAATATAAACATGAGGATGATGACAATGATATAAGAATTCAATTAAATGAAATCAAAGGATAAATTTTTAAAGATTTATAATTTAATTTATCCAGAAATCAATAACGTCCAAATTGTTAACATGATACTGTTTTGTGGAGTAAAATTCAAGAATAATATTTTACCAAAAATGATTTGGACCGAAAACGAATCAATTTTTATCATGAATAGTACCCCGGGTGAATAGTACTCGAGTGAATAGTACCCCGTGAATAATAACCTGTGAATAGTACTCCGACATGAAAAAGTTAAAACTTGTCAAGAATGCTCAGAATAATATTTCCATTAAAAGATACTGGATGAAACGCATATATCAAAGATATTCTACTATTTTCATGGAGTATAGAAGCCAAAACTTTAATAAAATGAGTATAGAATTCAGAATCTGAAACGAAATAATATTACTTACATACTACAAAGTATGAAAGAAAATATTATTTCATATGAATATTGAACAAAAATAACATCCCTTACGAATATTAAACGAAAATAATATTCCTTTCGAATATTGAACGAATATAATATTCCTTAAGAATATTAAATGAAGATAATATTTCTTGCGAATATTGAACGAAATAAAAATTTTTACGAATACGAAAAATAATATCGTAAGCGAATATGAAATAAATAATACCCCTTAACTTAAAAAGGAGAGTATTTCAACTGGTATAGCGGGGATATCTTTGAAGAAAACTTTCACTATTTTCTACACTCAAAGCTTCTTAAAACTCGAAATAAATACGCTCAATATTATAGAAGAAGAATTCTCTGATTCTGGTGTGATTTTCAATTCTAACTAAGCATCCTATTTATAGGATAATGGAAAGGATACTATTTAAATTTTTTATCGCGGACTGCACAGAAAGAAATTCACGGGCGCTGCATCAGAAGATTTTTTTTTGATTTTACTATGCAAACACTATGTAGACACTATGCATAATAAAATATAATATATTCTATTTTTCATAAAAAATAAAACTTATTATATAATATATATATATATATATATATATATATATAATAAACATTACTCCTCTCGTGACCCTTCCCAAATTCCTCCACCAATTCATTTTCTCCATTGGGCCCCACACGTGGCCCCCACTCGTGGCCCCGCCTTTATTATATTAAATAATTTTCTACCGATTATTTTAAAAATTGGGTAAATGGTGGTCCATAAAATTAAAACAAATACTTCAGAAAAATTCTCTCAATATTTTTAACAACATTTATTCATCATTATTATAACTCGCAATATTAACAACCAGATCGTTCCCAAGAAAGAGGGGGTTTTCCGATAAGGATTTCTCCCTATTGGCGAGCAATTAGGTGACCAAACATCTCCTCGACAGAATTTTCTAGACATTGTTAATTATGCAAATAATAATATGAATAACTTGTCATTTCAATTATTGATTTAATAATATAAAATATTATGAAGATGATACTATAACAATAATTAAATCAAATAACGTGAGATATTATACAATAATTACTGTGGTAATAATTGGACAAAACTGAGTGACTTCTCACGTAAGCATCAATAATCAATACTGTGTGCTACTATGCAACCACGCGTATTACTGTACTTTTATCACTGGGTATTTTAACAGTTAGCTGTAAAACTTCTGCCGTTATTTTCATAAAAAGTTACTTCTGTCGTTTTCTAACTTCGATAATAATTCCGTTGTGGGGTCCACCAATGATTGCGTCGTTGTACAAATATTTCCTGTTAAAACGAATATTCCCCGACCAATTGAATATTTTATAACAACTTGCATACTTTGCAAAATTTATAAATATTACCCAAAACTATAATATTATATCAAATTCGCGCCATAATATTCAAAAAAAATATTTTAAGAAAATTAATCTTTATTTATAAATTTTGGGGTCTTACAACCTCCCCTTCTTATGAAATTTTGTTCTCAAAATTGGTGTACGTACCTGGTATGTCGAACAAGTGAGGATACCTTATTTTAATTTAAGATTCTAACTCTTGATGTATAACCTTTGAGCGTAGAATATATTCCTTCGTATCCAAGATTTTAACAGATATTTCTTCATAAGTTAAATCTTCCACTATGTCGTCTAGTTCTAATTCAATAATGTGATTCGGGTTGTCCACATATTTACGTAACATCGATACATGAAAAATGTTATGAACACGCGACATACTTGACAGTAAGGCGAGTCTATAGGCCAAAGTTCATACTCGATCGAGGATTTCAAATGGGCCATTTAAATTAAGGGTTGAGATTTCCTCTCGTCATCGACAATTGCTTCTAGAATAACGCCTTCTTGAACCTTTTTCTTCATATTCATTAGCTCTGGGTGTGTAACTTGAGCGGCTTTAACATTATCGATTAAAGTCATTTCTAATCGTATATTCGTTATCTTCACGTGGGTCCCTAGGGTCTTTAACTCTATCTCTATCATTTGTAAGTTATACGAAATGGGTTTTTGTGTTAACAACATCGCACTCGTAAATGCATACGATCTTCTACTCAACGCGTTAGCTACCACGTTCACTTTATCAGGATGTTATTGAATGGTATGGTCGTAATCTTCAACAGCTCGATCCAACGTCTTTGGCTCATGTTACGTTCGTTTTGGGTGAATAAATATTTGAGGGTTTTGTACCGGGTTTAAGGTCGATACAAAATTTGATTTCACGCTCTGGGGGTAGGCCAGGAAGTTTTTCAGGGAATACATTAGGAAATTTATTAACAATAGAAATATCATTAAAATCTGACGTATTTTTGTTTAAATCCGTGACATGGGCTACGAAAGCTTGACATCCATTTCTCAATAAACGAATAGCTTTATAGCTTGAGATGAAAGTGATTGATTTTAATGGTTTGGTTGCTTGAATTCGCATAATAGGTTGGTTAGGAATATGAAAGCTAACAACCTTACGAAAATAATCAATTTTTGCATGATGAGTAGTTAACTAATCAATCCCTAAAATCACATCAAATGCAAGTAATTTCAAAGAGATAAGATCGACAGGTAATGTGAGGGTGTCGATTTGAATCAAACAAGATTTATAAACAGTGGACATAACGAAGGTTTCTCCCAATAGAGTTTTAACAGATAAGTCAAAGTCTAAGTTCTCTGGAGTCAAATTTAAATGTTGAGCGCAAGTAGGAGAAATAAAAGAGTGGGTAGAACCAGTATCGAATAAGGTATAGACTTTGCAAGTGTTTATAATTAACTTACACACGATAACTTCGTTCGGGTTCCTCGACAAATGCTCTCACTTAAACTACCGGCTTTGACTTGTCTGGGACATCCTTTGGCTTCACTATCCTAGCTGGACTTGACTTCACTACATGATAAAATTGAGCTAGGTGACCTTCTCTTCTGAAATTGAAACACGCTTTGGGTTGCTGCGTACAGTTTGGATGGATGTGTCCCTCCTATCCGCATTTGAAACATACGACCAATGGTGGTTCTTCTTCCTTTGAAACGGGTGCTGGTGCTGCTACCGACATCTTTTCATCATCGTTGAATCTTCTTTTCTTAAAATTTCCACTTCTATTATCTTGGCCATGATTACCTCCGAAGTGGTTACCATTCTTGGCATGATAATTTCTCCCACGATGGTTATCATTGTTCCGATGGCCGTTGCCACAAGTATGATTATTATCATGTTGTTGGTTGTTAACTTTTGGTTGAGCTGACTCATTATCGCGCTCAACTAATTGAGCCCTATTCACAACTTCTGAATATAAACAAAGTTTGTGAGAAATGAGGTATTGACGTATTTCGGGTTTCAAACCTCTTAGAAACATTCGCGTCATTCGCTCCTCATTATCAACCAAATGGGATGCAAACTTGGATAACTCGGCAAACTTAGCCTCGTACCGCGACACGGTCATATTGTTTTGCTCCAGCTTGATGAATTCCACCTCTTTAATGTGATGAATACTTTCGGGAAAGTACTTGTCGTTGAATAATTCTTGGAACTTCTCCCAAGACATCTTGAGTGCGTCAGGCTGGGTACGTTTTATAGATTCCCACCAATGATCTGCTTCTTCACGCAACATAAAGGTGGCGAATGGAACCTTTTGCTCCTCTGAGCATTCCAAGACATCAAATATCTTGGTGATCTGCTTTATCCACGTCTATGCCTTAAGTGGTTCTAGCTTTCCCAAAAACTCTGGTGGTCCCAACTCCTTGAACTGCTTAGCGGTCACCAGCCGTGAGTTGTCAGTGTTTCCACCTGTATTTTAAACAGGAGTCTCTCTCGTTTGGTTTTGTATTAATTCTAGAAAGCTCCTAAACGTACCATCGTTCGTCATTTGATCGGTGTTGTTGTTTGCATGAGGATTGTTGCCTTCCTGATGCACATTATCATGATTATTGATCGTTGGTGACTCAACGGTCTCATGTGCTCCATTGCTTATCTCAACGTTTTCAGATGTCATTTTTAAACACTGCAAGACAAGGGTTAATTCATATGCCACATATTATCCCTATATTCCGACCGACCAATTAAATAACAAATAAACTTAGGTAGGTCATACTGGCGAAGGAATTCCCCGTCTTTCCCCTCCTAGTTCTTGTCTCACATCTCAGCCAGGGATCATATCCTTAAGCTTTGATACCAACTATGAAGCCCCCAAAATAGGTATACATCACCCATTCCGAGTCACCAAATACATGGTACAGAATAGAAATACAAACTTAAATATACAACATGAGTTGGGAGTTTTAATACAAATATTGTCTTATAGACAGTATTCAAACTCAAAATAAGTCCTAAATACATTTATTATCACACTATTTCACGGAATAGTGAGGACTACTAATGCAAACATCTGGACCGTCACTCCGTTCCCCGACTAGTCCCAGCTATATTCTCATTTCTTGAAGAGAACAATGAAAGCAAAAGGATGAGCTCAACTAGCCAGTAAGAAATATTATGACTAAGATAATGCAGAATAAATTATCATTAGCCTTCAACAGTGCTAAACTGATAAAATATAATAAACATCAAGTTTAACTGTAGCGGAACAAGCAATCCATTAGAAGAGTCAAGTAGAGCATGATATCTACTATCTTCTATTATATAAAAGGTTTTTCATCACTTTTATCACTGAGACTCAACTTAATAAATAATCCACATCATTGAATCACCCCTGCACTACGGCCAAGAATATTCATTAGTATCACAACCACAAATTATCCATACACTACGGGCCAAGGATATTCATATTTTCATCAATGGTCATGATCATGCCAACAACTATCCATCCATCAATGCACTACGGGCCAATGAGGACTTTTACCACATCTTTTGTAACATTAGGGTCATGATTATACCGAATAATCCCTGGTCATAATCATACCAAGTCCATCTATGCACTACGACCACAGATGACTTTCATCACAATATAAACATGAGGATGATGACAATGATATAAGAATTCAATTAAATAAAAGCAAAGGATAGATTTTTAAAGATTTATAATTTAATTTATCCAGAAATCAATAACGTCCAAATTGTCAACATGATACTGCTTTGTGGAGTAAAATTCAAGAGTAATATTGTACCAAAAATAATTTAAACCGGAACGAAATAATTTTTATCATGAATAGTACCCCGGGTGAATAGTACTCAAGTGAATAGTAGCTCATGAATAGTAACCCGTGAATAGTACTCCGACATAAAAAAGTTAAAACTTGTCAAGAATGCTCAGAACAATATTTCCATGAAAAGATACAGGATGAAACACATATATCAAGGATATTCTACTAATTTCATAGAGTATAGAAGCCAAAACTTTAACAAAATGAGTTTAGAATTTAGAATCTGAAACGAAATAATATTACTTACATACTACATAGTATGAAAAAAAAATATTATTTCATATGAATATTGAACAAAAAATAACATCTCTTACAAATATTAAACAAAAATAATATTCCTTTCGAATATTGAACGAATATAATATTACTTATGAATATTAAATGAAGATAATATTTCTTGTGAATATTGAACGAAATAAAATTTCTTACGTATACGAAATATAATATCGTAAGCGAATATAAAATAAATAATACCCCTTACCTTAAAAGGAAGAGTATTCCAACTGGTATAGCGGGGATATCCTTGAAGAAAAATTTCACTATTTTCTACACTCAAAGCTTCTTAAAACTCGAAAGAAATACGCTCAATATTATAGAAGAAAAATTCTCTGATTCTGGTGTGATTTTCAATTCTAACTAAGCATTCTATTTATAGGAGAATAGAAAGGATACTATTTAAATTTTTTCTCACGGACTGTACAGAAAGAAATTCACGGGCGCTGCATCAGAAGAATTTTTTTATTTTACTATGCAAACACTATACAGGCACTATGCATAATAAAATATAATTTATTCTATTTTTCATAAAAAATAAAACTTATTATATATATATATATATATATATATATATATATATATATATATATATATATATATATAACAAACATTATTCCTCCCGTGACCTTTCCCAAATTCCTCCACCAATTCATTTCCTCAATTGGGCCCCACATGTGGCCCCACCTTTATTATATTAAATAATTCTTTTTCGATTATTTTAAAAATTGGGTAAATGGGGGTCCATAAAATTACAACAAATACTTCATAAAAATTCTCTCAATATTTTTAACAACATTTATTCATCATTATTATAACACGCAATATTAACAATCAGATCGTTCCTAAGAAAGAGGGGACTTTCTGATAAGGATTTCTCCCTATTGGCGAGCAATTAGGTGACCAAACCTCTCCTCGACAGAACTTTCTAGACATTATTAATTATGCAAATAATAATATGAATAAATTGTCATCTCAATTATTGATTTAATACTATAAAATATTATGCAGATGATACTGTGACAATAATTGAATCAAATAACGTGAGATACTATGCAAAAATTACTGTTGCAATAATTGAACAAAACTGAGTGACTTCTCACGTAAGCATCAATAATCAATACTGTTTGCTACTATGCAACCACACGTATTAATGTATTTTTATCACCGGGTATTTCAACAGTTAACGGTAAAACTTCCGCCGTTATTTTCATAAAAAGTTATTTATGTCGTTTTCTAACTTCGACAGTAATTCCGTTATGGGGTCCACCAATGATTGTGCCTTTTTACTAATATTTCCTGTTAAAACGAATATTCCCCGACCAATCGAATATTTTATAACAACTTGCTTATTTTGCAAAATTTATAAATATTACCCACAACTATAACATTATATCAAATTCATGCCATAATATTCAAAAAAAATATTTCGAGAAAATTAATCTTTATTCATAAAATTTGGGGTCTTACACTTGGTCCTTTAGTAACTCGAAGTAAAGGGAGACCAGTGTCAAAACGAAAGGAAACTAAAACAGACCAAGTGATTAGGAAATTGAAAACAAGAAAGAGACAGGAAGGGAACAAAACTAGCAAAAAAAAAAAGAAAAACGAAAACATGTACTTGCCTATATAATTTTAGCTAATAACCTATTTTATTAGTTTTTTGTTTTATTATGTATATTTGTTTTATCTGAATAACTTGTCTAATTTATCTATTTCTTTCTAATGAAAGAATTCTCAAGTGGCACAAGAAATTGAAGTCGATGCAGGTGAAATTGGTTTGCCTACTTTAAGTACTCCACAAGAAGATCATGAAATGAGAACACAAGAGAGAAGTAATGTTCAGGTATTAAGAATAAGAAAAAATTATGAGATTAATTGTTTTAGATTTTAATCTACTGTGTAAATAATTTACACGATTGCATTTTTTTAATCTAATTATCTATCAAAAAAATTACTCTACTTATTTTGGTTAGGGGTACAAATTTTACTTTTTCCATCTGTTATGATCAAACTAATTTCGCATAATTTTTTTTCTCTTGTATATTTAACTTTTTAGATTTATTTTCAATTGCATAGTGTCATCTGAGTCAAGGTTCTAGTGATGAATATATGATGCCACATTTTGGCTCTCCTTTATTTCCTGTTTACCAAATGCATATTTTCTTTATCTCCCTTTTGACTAAAATATTTTTTAATATTCAATTTATTTTACCCTCCCAGTCCCTTGGTTTTTGCATAATTTTTTCTCTTTTGCTTGATATGTAATTTTTTAGATTTATTTCAATTGCACAGTGCTATTCGAGTCAAAGTTTGAGTGGTGGATATATGATGCCATATTTTGGCACTCCTTTATTTGCTAGAAGCCAAATGCAGTTATAATTTATCATTTATAATTTATTTTATACTAATCAAATTATGGTAACTAATATTAACCCAACATATTTTGGTACTTCGGGAAGCAATATACACCGACTATCAGATTTTCCTTAACTTCTATTCAATGTTATACTTGTTAATAGTTTGAAATTTAACCTTTTTTAATGAAATTTGTATTTGTAGGGTCATCCAAATCAATTTTGGGGAAGTGGATGTCAAGTGCCAAATACTGGCCAACTTAGTGTTTATGGAACACACAACATCATATAACTTGAATCATTTGGATCTGCTACAAGTATTGTTATTACATTGTATATTTAACTGTCAATTTTAAGCACGTTGATTTTTAATAATTTAATACATTTTCTTTTGTTCTTTTGTAGGCTCAACAACATGGGCATCAGTTTAATGATCAAGATGCTAGCAAGTTCTGTTAAAATTAAGTTCAACTTGGTGAGGATGACAAACTTTATGTTTTCCCTTTTTGTGTTGAACACAACATAGTTCTTCATTTGTAATAGATATTATGGTATTATTTGCCTAGGGAAAAGCTTATATTTTTTTAAGCACGTATGGTGACTTACAACAAAGGTTTTTTTTTTTTCTCAACATTATTTGAGCTTTACATCTATGGATTTCTTTGCTCTTTATTTATGTTATTAAGAGATGGACAAGTTTGATCCTCATTATGTTCAAATTCATTACATAATTTACTTCAACATGAACTAGATATAAATATAACAATAGAATACAAAGAGACATACACTGTAATACAACCAAGCCTCTCCTTGAATAGAGGATACCTCGTTATCAAATTCGAAAAACAACTAAACTATAAAGCTAAAAATAAGTAGACCAGGAAAAACATTGATATCAAACAATTGTGCAATTGGGCATTAGCGATTTTTATCAAGGTACTCCATTACTCTTCTTTTTCTATATATATATATATAATCAGAAAGGATTAAGAGTAGAATTCTTAAATAGCAGAATGCCTTAAATAATAGAATTTTATCAAAACGACGTAATTTTGATAAGACGCGGTGACATTTTTATAAATACGCGGTGGCATGATATTTACAAAAATGCCACCGCGTCTTATCAAAACTACGTTATTTTGATAAAGTTCTATTATTTAAGAGAGTTCTACTACTTAAGAGGTCTACTCTTGATCCTGTCTGATATATATATATATATATATATATATATATATATATATATATATATATATATATATATATATATGGTTCGGATCTTAAGCACACCCATTATCTAACATACCTTGCTCACCCTCTTTTAGCGACGAACCGGACGACGATTCTTTCCGTCGCTATATGTTATTCGTCGCTAAAAGCTAAGAAAACGGTTCTATATATAGCGACGGACTGAATCGTCGCCCGGTCTGTCACTAAAGGGGGGTGAGCAAGGTATGTTAGATAAGGGGTGAGATTAAGATTCGAACCGTAATATATATATATATATATATATATATACACACACACACACAATATTAACTGGAATACCCTTGCCAAGTTAAACTAATGTAAAATCCTTAGAAAACATCCACTAATCCATATACATCTTTTATAATTTTATTATCAATAAGACTGACAGTTATCCAAAATAAACAATAGCTTGATATCTTACAATAGAAAATTAATCATCTAATGTACAAAATTTTTTTGGAGTACTCTTGATTGGAGAGCTGATGAGCAGCACCAAAGTAAATGAATGTTAAATGTTGAGCCCAACATAGCTCCTTTTCAATTTCATATTCATATGATGAATATGTAGAAGTTCAAAACCATTAAATTGTTTGGCCTCCCTTGTCATTATTTTAGTTACTGTTGAAATTGTAGAGTAGAAGTTGATTGAACATGTTCAAAGAATAACACAAACACAACCTTTATTGTCATCACTGTCATTATCAGTATCTTCTATTTCACTGTCAAGGTGGAAAAAAAGAATGAAATGTTAGTAAATCACAAACACAACTGCATAATGAGCATAAAATGAACATGTTTGCCTCAATTAGTAATAGCTAGTGTGCAATGTGCTATTGAAAGTCCATCTGATTGCATTAATTTAAAATTTATGCATATTCTTTAAAACTAAACACACAGACACATAAGTAAGCACACGTTGATTGGTTGAAGACAATGGTGATTGAAGACAAATTTTAAAATCCATATACATCTCAATTAATATAATGCAAAAATGACCCCAAAAAAACATATTCATATAAACGGTCTTTGCAAAGGCACCCCCAAACTTGAGGTTTGGTTTTTATTCACAGTCAATCATGGTGAAATGTAGCACTGTAACATGTATTGTAATTCATTCTAAACTCACTAAGCTCCATGTGCTCAATGTACGTAAATTAGATATCAAAAATAGTCCCCCATATTACAACATTAAAACTAAGCCACCAATGTGAAGGTGATCACCAATACAATTGAGTATGATGGCAGAGTGTAAAATATTCATGAGCAATATGCCAAGCCAATGGTTATACGCTCACTCAAATTGGGGTTCAAAGCAACGAATGTCAATGCCAACTTGATTCATCAGTACAAATCTACTTATCATCTTGGAGAAATTAGACGAAAAATGGCCAACGGCATCAAGCAAATTCTTCACAGACATTTAAACAAACACATCACAGGCATAAGTTCACATTAACAGAGTTAATAATGATTATCTATTGAAATAACCCTAAAACTCATCACAGGTACACCCAATTCAGCAAACAAAGCAATCACTAGAGTATTCATTGACATTGAAACTTCATATGAATTACTTGAATAAAAAAACAAAAACAAAAAACAAATTTCAATACTAAAACAGTGTAACCGTTTTCGTTACCAGGAGAGAGTCAGATGACATAGAGACACCATGCTCACGGGCCACGGCAGCACTAGCAGAGTTGGGATTGCAACACCGTTCTCAGCCATGGTTCCGGCGGATTCTGCAATGATTCCAGCGAATTGGCGGCGACGTTGGTCGGAGTGTGAGAATTTTATGGCAAGGAGAGAGGGCGTGTAGAGAGGTGTTGAAGCAGAGGGAGACGCAGAGAGCGAGAGGCGCAGAAAGGGAGAGGAGAGGGAGAGGGTTTTGTTGCGAATGTTGTTTTGGTTTATTTTTTTAATTTACTTTGTTAATTTTTGACGTGGTATTTTAGTTTTTAAAAAACTGAGTTGAAGTATGCCATTTCAGTCGTTTGTAAAAAGTATAAATTATTTATGGCTATAGCATTATTCAAAGTTTATAGGGTAGTTGAGGTTTGGTTTTTTTTTTATAGGTATAGAGGCAAGAATATATATATAAATTAATACAATTAAGGGGGTAAACAAAAAAAATTCATAAAACAATTCTAAATACAATTACAAAACTCTTTTTAGTTTTAAGGCTTAGTAAAATATTAGAATTATACACAACATTAGTGTGTGAACTGTGAGAAATTGTTTGATTCAAGTTTGAATTTTTTTTGTTATTGATTTGGTTGACTGTAGTTACTATTTATTTGGTCTGATTGAGTATTTATTTTTGGGTTATTTGATCTTCAATTGAAAATGGGATCATTTTGGTTGAGTAGTTTCAGTCTTTTATTGTGATAGTTTACAATAATTTTGCCTTATTTTATAATGGGGAATGAAAAATGAAAAATGACTATGAGACTTTAGCAACCCTTCATTTCTAATTGTTATAATCATTCTACTTTCATGCATCTAACTAATGGACACTGTATAATTTTTGGTGTTCTGAGTATAAATTTTGAATGATTTGTTTCTCTTGTTTCAAGTAAAGCTTATTTGAAAGTTATAAAAAGATACCAAAATTGATTTATGCTTTGAAATTAATTCATGATTTTGTTTGAATTTAGAAAGTAAATTTGTTTTAAATGTTTTTTATTTGAAATTTATTTTTTAGTTTGGATTATGAATATTTATTGCAATTTGTAAAAATTATTATATTTAGTTCAAATTTTCTTTATTTAATTTCAACAAAAAAATTAGTTAAAATTCGTCAGTGCCGAAAAAAATTCCCAAATCTGTCTCTGAGTGTACCTCAAAGTTCTTTTTGATGTTTTAACCATTCAAAAATAAGGATCCATTTTGTTTAGCACAAAACTTTAGAGTACATTTTGTTGAGCTAAAAAGAATTTTAAGGTGCATTTTGATCGGTTTTAACCTTAGAAGGTATATTTTTTTTAGCATAAAAGATTTTTGAATGCACTTAATTCGTTTTAAACATTACGGTGCGAACCTCAACAACCCTAAAAACTTTAGGATTCAAAATGTATTTTAATCTAATTTTTGGCTGTATTTAATGAAAATGAATACGAGGGAACTATCTAATGCTGAAATACACAATATATCTATGTAGTTCTATCACGATTCGGAGATAGTAAGAGTCACATTTTTCAGTAATTAAAGACTTGTACTGTTTTAAACGGACTCTGTTCCAGTTGCAATACAAAATATATCAATATACTACAAATACAATATGGGAATACATGTCTGTGCCACACACGCCCGTAGAACTTGGAACATAAAACCTGCTACCATGAAGATTGGATCATTTGAAATGATCTGCACATGAATTGATTCAATTTTCAGAAACAAGGCTTGCAATGGATGGACGAAGGCGACACTTAGCAAGCAAAGGTATAGCCTTTGACACCGTGACTCCAGTTCCTTCAGTCATGTCCTCCTTATCTTTACCAACCCTTTCCCAATCAAAACACTGTATTAGTGACCCCAACACCAACCCAACCATGCGCATTGCTAAGCTTTCCCCGGGACATCCCCTCCTCCCTGACCCGAAGGGCATCAGTTTGAACCCGTCTCGAGTCCCTTCAATTCCTTCAAACCTCCCGGGCTTGAATTTTCCGGGGTCTTCCCATACCTTTGGGTCATTTTGTATGCCCCATAAGTTGACAAATAACATAGTCCCGCTAGGGATTCGATAACCTCCTACTCTGCATTCCTCTGATGATTCATGAGGTACTAATAGTGGGGTCACTGGGTGAATACGTAGAGTTTCGTTGATGATGCAACGAAGGTAAGAGAGCTCACCTAAATCCGATTCGTTGATCAGCCGGTCTTGTCCAACAAGATTGTCTATTTCAGTTTGTGCCTTTTTAAGAATTTCTGGATTGTTAAGGAGACAAGACATTGCCCACTCCATTGTCCCAACTGACGTATCAGTTCCTGCATGTAGTAAAACCTGAATAAATGGTGCGGGATTAGAGCTAGTTTATAGATGGAAAAATGTCACATTTGTTTTATGGTCAGTTCAATCATACATTATGGAATCAGTAGTGTCACTTCGAGTTCCAATTTGCTATATATAGTCAATACACAATATTAGTCAGTTCCAATTTTTATTTTTCTTGATGATAATGTGAACTGTCGTTAACTTGAGGACTATGCTGTATTGCAACTGCCTAACAGAAGCCAGTGATCTGCAATGTGCACTCATTAAAGTTTGTGCGATATTATTGGAAATAGTAATGCATAATTAACTAGTTAAATACATAGTATTAAGATTAAAACTAGGTAAAATGGTTAATTGGTTATCTAGGAGCATAAAAGGGTGAACGTGGAGAAAAAAGAGAAGTAGATACAAGCATGTATCTACTATATAGATATCCTATAAATATGACCTGTTAAGTTTAGAATATTGTCATTGTCTTGCTTTGAGACTCACCAATATAATCAATCTCTATCTCTCTCTCTCTCTATATACATATATATATATATTAGTTTGGGAGATTCAATATTCTCATAAATTTAATCAAAGTGGTATAGACAGTGGTTCTGCACTAAAAAGGTTCATGGTAATGAAAAAACTGGGCGAGAAACGACTCTGAAGAGTTTATGTATGCTTTGGTGGAGAGGTGAGCAAAAAAAGAATTTGGGCTACAAGGGGAAACTCAAAAAAGTAAAGTCCTCTAATAGAGTTGATGCTCTACAAGCAGTTTTGAAAAAAAACATGGATGTGCCTTTAATAGAAGAGGGTTGCATGGTGAATGCCATAGTATTAGAGAAGTTCAGACGGTTGCCTGAAGCAAAAGAAGCAATCTAGGAGCAGCTATGAAAGGGAAAATATGCTGATCAAAGAATGCTTCAAAATGAGGAATTTTCTCACTCTAGCTCCATGTCATGTGATACTATAGCTTACTCCAAAGTTATGAGTTCAAACCGGGATGGAATTGGCCAAGTGTTGAAATCGGAGATTATGTAAAAGAATGTGTCAATTTTTTGGACAGAAGAAAACCAGACCAATTTGTAGCTGGAAAAAGGTAATCAAAAATAGACAGAAGAAAATAATAGACAAGTGAGGAGATCCAAGTGCAAATGGAAAATAAAAGAAAAATCAAAGAAAAAATATTTTGCTAAAAAAATTGAGAATTAATGGAGGATGTTGGAAACCGTAATTCAGAACTAAGTAATTAAATACATAATAAAAAGATTAAGAGTAGATACAATGATTATCAATGACCATGAAGGTGTGCGAGTGAAAACAAGCGACTCTAACACAACATGGAATGGTTGCTTTCCAGTGCACTGAATATCATTTGAGAGGACCCTAAAAATTCAACTCAGATATAACCAGTCCATAAAGAGTAGTAATAATTTCAAAAACTCATTTTGCATTTGGAGAATACATGGTGTGCATATGTATAAACTTGTATTTGTGTATTGTGTATGTTTTATCTTTACCAGCATGAGGCTTTTGATCGTTTCATCTGTGTAGTATTCAGGATCCGATTCGTGGAGAGACAACAAAATTTCAATCATAGTTTTCTTCCTCCCGTCTGAAGGATTGAACCTCATTCTCCGATGCCCATCTATTAGATGCTGCATAAACTTATCTCTCTTCTCATGCATTGCCATCAACCTCTTCTCTATTCCTTTAAATCCAAGCCACCACATAAATGGAAAGAAATCTCCCACATTAGACGTGGTTCCTAATCGCGCCGTCTCCTTCACCATATCTTGAAACCTTTTAACTTCTTCAGTACTTGCCACGTCCTTGCCATAGTATTTCTTCCCAGCAATCATCCTCATCATGATGTTGAATGTGAGCTCGAAGAACACCGACTTCAGCTCCACAGGACGGTCTGGATCTTCTGCTGAGGCTTTATTGAGCTGGTTAATCAGTGTACGAACCTCATCGATGCGAATGCCAGAGAGCATTTGTAACCGGTGGGAGGACAAGAGTTCAAGGGAGGAGATGCGGCGGAGGTTTCTCCAGTGATCGCCATAAGGGGCCCACGCAAGGCTGGTGTAGTTGTAACCAAAGTGTTTTCCGGTGAGAAGGCGAGGGCGGTTTGCGAATATGATATCATTTTTTGTAAAACACTCTTCAGCAGCTGCTGGGGAGGAGACAAGAAGGACGGGGTGGGAGCCGAATTGGAGAAAAAGTATTGGACCATGCCGCGATGAAACCTCATATAGTGCACGGTGGAAAGGTTTTTTGAGTAGATAAAGGTGGCCAATGATCGGTAGAGTTGGGAAGGGGCTAGGTGGGAGGTTTTGGAGCTTGTGAAGGAAGCGTTTAGTGAAAAAATACAACGTTAAGAAGAGTAGTGGAAGGTATAGATAAAAGGTGTCCATTGACTCGGGGAGATGATGATCAATTTCGATGATATTTGTTATGATCTTGGCAGGTTTCCATATAAGATCTCTCTCTTTGATAGGTAAAATATGGTACAAGAAGCTTATCTTTTCTCCATATTATTGTAAATATAAGATCCCTTGTTATTGTAAATATAAGAAGAGATGAAGAAAGTCTAGTTGGAATTTTGTATCTTTGGATCTTGGAGGAGCTGTTTATATTAGTTTATCTTATCTTTTAATATTCTTCCTATATATTTTCAATCAGGAAGACCTTAGAGGTGGTTGAAATAGTCAAATAGCCCATCAAACATTAAATTTATTGGATTACAACCCTAAATTATTTGGCATAGGTATTCGGCACCAAAGTCAACCTTCTCTACCACTTCAGAAAACCAATGTAACTAAGCAAGTGCAACTCTGATATACTACTCCCTATTAAGATTATTAGGGAGGGGGAGAGTTTTTGAGCTTTTGTATTGATGTAGCTTTTCAAATCTGCAATAAATATTGATTCTTGCTACAATATTTTCACCATCGGTTGTCATGTGACTCATGTCAAACACTTGACAGCGTAGAAATGTTTTCATTGTATATGAAAATGTTCAGAGGTTGATTTAGTGCCAACTATAATGTCTCTAGGTCCGCTTGAACACTAGTTATCCAATAATCCAGCCAAAGTTCTATGGACCAAGTGAAGTTTTTTTGGACCGCATGAATAGGTTTTAAGTGGCTGAGGTAGCGTGGAACAGAGGACATTTAGGACAGACTACAGACGGAGTATTAGATCAGTAGTTCTACAGAGACATTTTTTTGGACCGGTCCAATTTTTGGTTTTTTTTGCTTTTCTTGTATCTCCCAAAAAATGTATAGTATTTATTTCAACTGAAATTTTTACAAAATACAGTGTTTTTAGGTGTAATTTGAATACATATACAAAACAAAGTTATACAGTTAAAAACACTGTATTTTGTAAAAATTTCAATTGGAATAAATACTATACATTTTTTGGGAGATACAAGAAAAGCACCAAAAAAAAAAACTTGAACCGGGCCAAAAGAACTGACTGCCAAGACTTATTGGTATTAGACAGCTTTATAGGTGGGGTACTAATCATCTACAACCATTTTTTATTTATACACTTGGTAATTTAGAAACAATTCCCTGGGATTGTTTCTAGGGCTTGTTTTTAGATATTTAGATTTCAAATAAACAATTATGAAAAATCCTTGAATCTCTAATATACATAATAAAAATGAAAATTTTAATGAGAGCTAGCTAGTGGAAGACGAGAAGTATTAAACATATATAACATAGATTAGGTACATCACAATTGTAAACTAAAACAATGTCTAAATTCAGTTCTAATAGAATAGTCCAATAGGAAGAGTTCAAAACAATAATTTTGACAATCATATAGTTCACAGAAAACTTTGTACCTTTCTTAGATCAAAATATATATAAGTTTGAGGAGGAAGGGTTGTGATGTTTGGATGCAATTCCTTTTTTTAAAATATAATAGTATTTTTTTCATCTGCATTTTGCATATTATTGTGCACTTATATTTTGGAATATATGATATGTAAACTCCTCATTTTGAGTCAACTCCTTGAGAAAAGTAAGAGATTGTACCATTTTGTTCCTGATTGGTCATCTTTGGACTTTTATGCAATGCCATGATTCATTATTTTACATAAAAATACTACTATATTAAATGTGAATAGTTCTAGACAACCAAACAGGCTCTTACTGGCAACTTGTCTTTGGAATAATGTCCCATTGATCAGCAGGTAAGGAAGGTTACTACTCACTCACATCCAATGCACTGAGCAACTTGTCTTGCGCGGTACGATTTTCTACTTCAGCCTTTATTATCTCTGGGTTGTTGAGGAGAACTGCCAATGCGTTGTCCCATCATATGTATCAGTAGCAGCATTGAGTAGATCCTACAAATACAGATAAATATTCGACTTCAGTACTAAAGGAAAAACATATGACTAGCTAGAAACTCAATAAGAGTGGGATATATGTAGCAGTTGGTTTAAGGTCTCTTGCACTACATAGGAAAGATTCAAGCAGTGACCTCAATTTTGAAATACTATCAAACTTAAAGTTCATTTGCATGAACTTACAATCTTCTTATATATCATCATCATCTTCTCTAGTTTTCTAAATCCAAGCCAACGCATGAATCACTCAACACTCAACTCCTATATTTCCGGTTTGAATAGAAAATTTAACACCGACCCTCAAGTTTTTAGTTTACCTAGCCAACACTATAAAACAAATACTCCATTTGAGACGAATAAGGAAAAAAAATGCTCCATTAATTAGGTACTTGTTAGAATTTGAACCTAAATTAATGTGGGTGTCATTAATTATTTGTAATGATTTCACACATTAATGTGTTGTACTCCATGAGTAGATTAAATTAAGTATTTGAAAGCTCAAATCCATGAAATAATGAAAGAGATATTAACTCCCAAAGATCACCCTTGAAAATAATAAATGATAATGAATACATGTGGGAAAAGTCAAGTCCCACATCGGTTAAGAACTAAAATATTAATGTGTTTATATAAAAGAAAATTGCTCTTGGATTTGGGTCCCAAGGGACATCCTACTTTTGTGGAAAGTATCAAAACTACGTCATTTTGACCAAAGGATCAAAACTACGTCATTTTGAGCAAAGGTTGTCATGCCTTTTTAGAAGCATTCTATGCCTTTTCAAGTGCTAAGTGTCCATCCGAATGATCACCAACCCCTCCTATAAATAGATGGGATGGGGTGGGGTGGGGTGGGGTGCGGTGGGGTGGCCCATTCATTTCATTCATTTCTCTAGCATTCGAGTATTATAGAGAATTCTAGTCTTTATTTCTTTATCAATTTCCTTAGTTAATTTTGAGAGAGAGTCGGAGCATTTCTTTAGTTCGTAGAGTATACTTTTTGTAGTGCTGCTAAAGTATACATTGTCATTAAATCCCGAAAGACAAGTGCTATCAACTCTGAGCACCGTAAGAAATGCATAATTGTCTTAAAAACATAGTATCAAGTACTAGCCTTGATAAATTAAATTATGCAGTTTGAGATTAGTTATATATATATATATATATATATATAGTTTCCATTCTGTTTTCCTAACAGTACTTTCATCAAACACTTGCAGGGCAACCAAACAGATACAATTAAACATTAACTGAGTAAACAATAATAAGTCATCCAAATATGTTTCACTTGAAAATAAGCACATAAATCCATTAACCCACTTGGAAAAAACCTTCTAATTACAATTTGAAAAGCCCCAAGTTATTGTCAAATTACCATTATTCCCATAGTATGAAAAATTAATGGTGAAGAGATAGTTGGAAAGAACACAGTCTAAATCAGCTGCTAGAGAAGACCGATGAATCTTTCAATATAGGAAGTAACCAATTTAGTCCAATAAATAGTCCAACAATCCTATATTTTTATTACCTGAGAAAAGACCAGTTGATAGCTTCAAGGGAAGTGTGGGGACTGGGGCTGGCTGTTGCACGTGGGTTCTATGGATAAGTTTCGAAGTTAGGATGGTGTAAATGAATTTGGGCTGGTTAGCATCTCCATGTCTCTGTTGTTAATGCTGTATTGATGAATTAACTAATTTAACATAAAATTAATTTCATAATAATCGGATTCATAAATTTTTATCGAATTTGAAATAAAGTTTAATTAAGACTTGTTTTAGAGTTAAGCATATCTAATTCAATTGGGCTAACAGTAGTCTTGATTTTGAAGGGCAGGGTAATATTGTGAATAGCAAGGGCGAAGTGGTCATTAATTAAATACAAGTGGCAAGAAGCATCAAGAAGCACTGCAAAGAGAGATATAACTGAAATAACTATGTGAGTTGGAGCTTAACATAGTATAGGAGGGAAAAATAGAATTCAAATCAGTTAGGTTGACCGTTGTAATTATTAGTTATTGTGACTACATTGTATAAATAGAGGAAGGGAAGTTAGAGGAGGTATCATCTTTGTAATATGAACAACTATATAATCTTTTAGCTATCAATATACCTGTTCTTGTTCTTTACCATTTCTGAGTCTATCATTGTAATACCCAGAAAAAAAAAATAATAAATAACATATAAATTTATTTATTTATTTATTTTATATTTTAATTGGATTTTGCATTCTATTTGGGTCAAAGTGGTCATTTAATTTATGTGGGCTAATAAGTATTAATAAGTGATGGATAAAATAGATTAGTAAAATTTGGGCCTTAATATTAATTGAACCCAATTAGAAGTTTATTAGAACAAGACCTCTTCATTAATAAACATCTATACCTAATATTATTTTATTATACAAACTAAGGGAAAGAGAGGAGAGAGAGACTTGTGTGGCTGCAAAAAGAGAAGAGGAGAGAGTGACTTGTGTGACTGCAAAAAGAAAAGAAAAGAAATTTGCTATCAAGTGAAAAACAATTCAGTTGAGTAAGTATGGTTTGAAATTTTTTTTGCAATAGTGATTTTTTTATTATTGTTATAATAATGATAATGGTGAACTAATGTTACACACACACACACACACACATATATATATATATATATATATAATGGCAAAACTTGGGTCCAAAATCAAATATATATGTATCTATCTAATAAAATACAAATGATTTTGAATTTCCCGCTCACTCAATAAATCATCTAGGCCGTCCAAAGTTTGAGATAAATCCCACCGTCCATCTATCTATCTAATAAAATACATCTATCTATCTATCTAATCTATCTAATAATTATTTTGAATTTCCCGCTCACTCAATAAATCATCTGGGCCGTTCAAAGTTTGAGATAAATCTCATTGTTTGTATATATATAAGAATAATTTTAAATAAACCTGCAATAAAGAGTTTTAAAAAAAAATCGTAACAGGATGAAGGTAACTGTTATAAAGATGATGTTGTGTAGTGTGTGTATATATATATATATATATATATATATATATATATATATATATATATATTATGTTATTCACGGTAATATATATACATATATTATATTGTTTATATTATATTAACCAACCTATGTTATTTATAAATTAAATTACAAATTTTATATACTAATTAATTAATTTTAATGATAAAATTATAAATTTACTTAATAATAAATTAAATAGTATTATGTTAGTAATGGTTAGATTTGTAATAAAATTTTATTTTATTTTATTAGATCGGATTGAAGGAGACTAGCGTAATCTTATTTAAATTTTTAGGTATTATATTACTTAATCCAGGTACGGATTCCGTACTCTTTCAGCGATAATCCTTTACTTTTGATTTATTGTTTCGCTTTTTGTTTAGAAATTAGTTATTGTTTCACATGATTGTTCCTTCTCAAATTCTTGAAAATGTTTTGTTTTAACATTGATACTTAGAACTAGTATTTGTACTCGTTGAACTTGTCTATCATGTTTAGTATTTATTTCAATCTCTGTATAAAGTGCGTGTTAATATTTTTTTTGGAGACTTCGTATCGATGATTCATTCAGTTTAACATGTACATATTAGAACCCCTTTATGTTGATATTGTGTCGCATGTGTTGTGATATGGTATTTTGTTAGAATGTACCATAGGGTATACCTGAGCTATAACCACATGTGGGGGTACCACAGGCATGTCCTTTTGGCACCGAGGCATTATACCTTCCATGGCGGTGTGATTAGTCCACGACGTCTCCGTTTTGTGCTCCCGTGGGAGTTGGCCATTTGATGATTTATTGTGGGAGGTGTATGGGTCGACCCTAGTTTCTGTTTTGTTTTGTTCTGTGGATTGGTGATGTTTGTGCCAAACATACCTTCTAATTTTACATGCATTGAATTTGCAGTTCAATGTGTGTGTCTTGACTGTGTGGCATTATTTGATTTGCCTATGTGGCAAGGTATATTTCTATTTTGTTTTGAGCTCGGTATGAAATAAAACCCAACCATTTGATTTAACCTATTATCTCGTTGTGTTAGTTTTTTCCGTTTTGGTTCATTTCAGTTCATTTAATTGAGTTAGTTATCTCAGTTCTTTATTTTGTACTCTATATACGTACTGGGCATTTGGCTCATGCTGTGTTTTTCTTCCAGTAGGTAATTAGGGGGATCAAGGGCAAGTGTGATGAGAGATCCCTTCTATCCAATAGTTCATATATATTTTGTTAGGCTATGATAAATTGGTTTATTTAGAGTTGTAATAATTATTTCAGATTGTGGTTTGAGCTAGTGTGACATTTATTATGGTTTGTCTTATGACATTTAATCATTATGAGATTATTCTTTTGTGATTTAGAGCCTTGTTATATTATCTTCAGTTTTGTTGTGTTTTGAGTAACCTCTCTTTCTAATTCGGAAAGGGGGTGTTACGGAGTTGGTATCAGAGCTTAGGTTCTTTTTTTGTAGAAAACCAATTTAGGTTTGACCTGTGAGTTATGGGTAGACTTCTGGGTTAGGTTTTTGTTTTGTTTGATTTTCTGTTCAGCTATCATATCAGCTATATTCGAATTTGTCTCTAATCTACTTTGTTTATATTCGTGATCTCTTTCTTAGATGGCTCTTAGATCCACTAGAGTTGTTAGGAGGCAAGGCAACAATAGGGGAAGAAGAGGTGAGGGTCAGACTAATGAGCAACCTAATGATCATATTAATGCTCAATTGACTACCTTGGTGAATTGGACGGTGAATCAGGCTTTACGTCAGTTGGTGGCACAGGTTGTACATGCAATACAACAGCCATCGCCAGAAATTCCTAAGTAGGAGAACACGGGAATTAATGGTCCACAAGCAAACGAAGAAGAAGGGAATGTAGATGGTCATGATCAGAGAATATCTGTCTATTCGGCAAAAAAATGATGAGTTCATCACGGATTTCATGACGAGGTTCACCAGGTTGGCAGGCTTTGCAAAAACTTCTGTAGGGACTGCAGCAAAACAGGCAGAGAAGTTTAAGTGGAAGATTCATTATAGGTATCTCCAGCATCTTATTAACAACAAATTTGCATGTGACACCCCCAAAATAGGTATACACAACCCATTCTGAGTCGCCAAATATATCGTACAAAATACAAATATAAACTTAATTATACAACTGTCGTGTAACATAAGCTGAGAGTTTTAACACGAATATTGTCTCGTAGACAATATTCAAACTCAAATGAAGTTCTCATTACAATTATTATCACATTATTTCATAGAATAGTGAGGACTAATATAGCCACCATCTTGGACCATCACTCCATTCCCCGACAAGTCCCAGCTATAATCTCATTTCCTGAAGAGAACAATGAAAGCAAAGGGTGAGTTCAACTATCCCAGTAAAGAATATTATGACTAAGATAATGTAGAATAAATTATCGTTAGCCTTCAATAGTGTAAAACTGATAGAATATAATAGACAACAAGTCTAACTGCAACGGAACAAATAATCCATTAGAAGAGTCAAGTAGAGTATAATATCTACTATCTTCTATGATTTAAAAGTTCATCATAAATATTTTATCGCTGTAACACAGCTCAATAAATAATCCACAGAATTATCCATGCACTACGTGTCAAGGATATTCATTAGTATCACATCCACGAATTATTCATGTAATATGGGCCAAGGATATTCGTTATTATCACCAATGGTCATGATCATGCCAACAGCTGCCCATCAATGCACTACGGGCCAATGAGGACTTTTACCACATCATTTGTAATATTATGGGTCAAGATTATACCAATACATAATTCCTAGTCATAATCATACCAATCAATACTCCATCTATGCACTACGGGCCAAAGATGACTTTCATCACAATATAAGCATGAGGATGATGACAATGATATAAGAATTCAATTAAACGAGATCAAGGATAAATATTAAAGATGTAAAATTCAATTTATCAAGAGTTTAAGAATGTCCAAATTGTTAACATGATAACTGCTTTGTGAAGTAAAATTCAAGAATAATATTCATGTAAAAATAATTTGGACAGAAAAGAAATCAATTTTTGTCATGAATAGTACCCCGGGTGAATAGTACATGAGTGAATAGTACCCTATGAATAGTATTTCGTGAATAGTACCCCGACATGAAAAGATTAAAATTTAACAAGAATGTTCAGAAAATATCCTTGTGAAACGATACTAGATGAAGCGCAAATTTCAAGGATATTCTACTAATTTCAAGGAATATAGAAGCAATACTTAACAAAATGAGTGTAGAATTCAGAATCTGAAACGAAACAATATTACTTACATACTACAAAGTATGGAAGAAAATATTATTTCTTACAAATATTGAACAAAAATAATATCCCTTACCTTAAAAGGAGAGTATTTCTGACTGGTATGGCGGGGATATTCTTGAAGAAAATTTATACTGTTTTCTATACTCAAAGCTTTCTTAAACTCAAAAGAAATATGCTCAATATTATAGAAGAATAATTTTCTAATTCTGATGTGATTTTTATTTCTAAACTAAGCATCCTATTTATAGGAGAATGGCAGGATATTATTTAAATTAGAAAATCATGGGTGCGCAGTAAAGGATTCACAAACGATTTTCACGGACAAATTCTAATTTTTTTTTATTTTACTATGATTCACTATGCAGTACTATACAACACTATGCATAATAAAATATAATATATTCTATTTTATATAAAAAACAAAACTTATAATATATATATATATATATATATATATATATAATACTTATATATATAAGTAATAAAACAAAACTGATATAACTTTCTACCAACGATTTTAAAAAATGAGTAAGTAGGGGTCCATATAATAAGCCATATTTAAAGCAAATACCTCATAAAAATCTCCTTTATTTATCTCAATTCACTTGGCTTCACAAAATACATTTTTAATAACTTTTATTCATCATTAATATTATAACTTGCAATATTAACAACTAGATCATTCCCAGGAAAGAGGGGACTTTCCGATAAGGACTTCTCTTTATTGGCGCGCAATTAGGTGACCAAACTCCTTTTCTCGACAAAACTTTCTAGACATCGTCAATAATGCAAATAATAATATGAATAACTTTGTCGTCTCAATTATTTATTTAATAATATAAAATATTATGACAATAATTGAATCAATAATGTGAGATAATATGCAATAATTACTGTGTCAATAATTGAATAAAACTAAGTGACTTTTCACGTAAGCATCAATAATCAAAGATACTATACAATACCGTGTGCTAATGCGCAACCACGTGTATTACTGTACTTTTACTACCAGATATTTTAACAGTTAATGATAAAAATTTTACCGTTATTTTTATAAAAAGTCATTTTTGTCGTTTTTTAACTCCGACAGTAATTTCGTTGTGGGTTCCACCAATGATTGTGTCGTCGTACGAATATTCCCTGATAAAACAAATATTCTTCGACCAAACGAATATTTTAAGACAACTTGCATACTTTGTAAAATTTATAAATATTACCCACAACTATGACATTATATAAAATCCACACCATATTATTCAAAAATAATATTTAGAGAAAAATAATCTTTATTCATAAAAGTTGGGGTCTTACAATATATATTTAGTACGGCGTGTATGCATATTTTTATGTATATAGTATGTTAATATATATATATATATATATGTATATATATATTTAGTACGGTATATATATATATATATATATATATATATATATATATATATATATATATATATATAATATGTTATTTACGGTAATATATATACATATATTATATTATTTATATTATATTAACCAACCTATGTTATTTATAAATTAAATTGAAAATTTTGTATACTAATTAATTAATTCTAATGATAAAATTATAAATTTACTTAATAATAAATTAAATAATATTATGTTAGTAATGGCTAGATTTGTAATAAAATTTTATTTTATTTTATTAGATCGGATTGAAGGAGACTAGCATAATCTTATTTAAAATTTTGGGGTATTATATTACTTAATCCAGGTACGGATTTCGTACTCCTTCAGCGATAATCCTTTAATGTTGATTTGTTGTTTCTCTTTTCGTTTAGAAATTAGTTATTGTTTCACATGATTGTTCCTTCTCAAATTCGTGAAAATGTTTTGTTTTAACATAGATACTTAGAACTAGTATTTGTACTTATTGAACTTGTCTATCATGTTTAGTATTTATTTCAATCTTTATAGAAAGTGCTTGCTAATATTTTTTTTTGGAGACTGTGTATCGATGATTCGTTCAGTTTAACATATATATTGGAACCCCTTTGTGTTGATATTGTGTTGCATGTGTTATGACATTGCATTTTGTTAAAATGCATTGTAGGTTATACCTGAGCTATAACCACTTGTGGGGGTACCACAGACATGTCCTCTTCGCACCGAGGCATGACACATTCCGCGGCCGTGTGATTAGTCCACGACGTCTCCGTTTTGTGCTCTGGTGGGAGTTGGCCATTTGGTGATTTATTGTGGGAGGCGTATGGATCGATCCTAGTTTTCTGTTTTATCATGTTCAGCGGATTGGTGATATTTGTGCCAAACACACATTTCAATTTTACATACATTGGATTCGTGGTCCAATGTGTGTGACTTGTCTGTGTGACATTATTTGATTTGCTTGTGTGGAATTATTTGACTTGTCTGTGTGGCAAGGTATATTTCTGTTTTGTTTTGAGCTCGGTATGAAATAACACCCAACCATTTGATTCAGCCTATTATCTCGTTGTGTTAGTTTTGTCTTTTTCGATTCATTTCAGTTCATTTAATTGAGTTAGTTATCTCAGTTCTTTATTTTGTACTCTATATTCGTACTAGGCATTTGGCTCATGCTGTGTTTTTCTTCCGGCAGGTAATCAAGGGGATCAAGGGCAAGTGTTATGATAACTCCCTTCTATCCAATAGTTTATATATATTTTGTTAGGCTATAATACATTGATTTATTTAGAGTTGTAATAATTATTTCAGATTGGGTTTGAGCCAGTGTGGCATTTATTATGGTTTGTCGTATGGCATTTAATCATAATGAGATTATTCTTTTGTGGTTTAGAGTCTTGTTATATATTCTTTAGTTTTTTTTGTGTTTTGAATAACCTCTCTTTCTATTTTAGAAAAGGGGTGTTACAGAGAGCTTAGGTTCTTTCTTGTAGAAAACCTATTTATGTTTGACCTGTGAGTTATGGGTAGACTTCTGGGTTAGGTTTTTGTTCTGTTTGATTTTCTATTCAGCTATATTTGAATTTGTCTCTAATCTACTTTTTTTATATTCGTGATCTCTTTCTTAGATGGCTCTTGGATCCACTAGAGTTGCTAGGAGGCGAGGCAACAATAGGGGAAGAGGTGAGGGTCAGCCCAATGAGTAACCTAATGATTAGTTTAATGCTCAATTGGTTAACTTGGTGAATCGGGCGGTGAATCAGACTTTTCCTCAGTTGGTGGCACAAGTTGTACAGGAAATGCAGTAGCCGTCGCCAAAAATTCTTTAGCGGGAGAACCAGTGAAATAATGGTCCACAGGCAAACGAAGAGGAAGGGAATGAAGATGGTCATAATCAGCAGACGTGTTAGCAGCGGATAATATAACCAAGAATATTGAGACGGAGCGACATGATTTTTGGTCTTTTAAACCGGAGGGTAGTCGAAAGAAGGACAGAGATGACCAGCAAGGTCAAGCTTTGGATCAGCATGGGAAGAATCAAGGTGGTCAGTGGAATAAGAATCGTGGAGGTCAATAGGGGCAATGGCGTGGCCAGAATCAAAATAGGGGTTATAAGCAGATGCCTCAGCAAGGGCAGAATCGTCAGCTTCAGCTACATTGGCACGGTCAGAATCGTCAGCAGCGGCAGAATCGTCAACATGGGAAGAATCAGGGTTGTTATCCAGGACTAGCTGGTGGAGGTAACCCAAATCTTATTCCGATATCTCCTTGTGCTACTTGTGGGGCTAATCATCTGGGGAGGTAGTGCCACAACCTCACTGGTGTATGCTTCTTGTGTGGACAGATGGGTCATATGGCTAGAGATTGTACCGGGCCACTTGGTAATGGTGGAGGTAGAGATAATGGTGGCAATGAAGGTCAGCGTCAGGGTGGTCGAGTGTTTGCTTTGACGTATAATCAGGAGGCAGGTGCTCCAGGTACTGTTTTTGGCACTCTTTTAGTTGGCAATCGTGAGGCTTCTATTTTTGTTTGATACTGGTTTTACTCATTCATTTGTTGTTAAGTCTTTTGTTCGGCACCTTGGTGTGCCATCTCATTCTTTATATTCGGTTATGTCTATTGCTACCCTGATGGGGATATCTGTTGTTATTTCTGATTTGTACCAAAGGTGTCCGATCAGTTTTGGGGATAATATTCGTAAGGCTAATGTTCTTCCGATGAGTATGCACGATTTTGATTTCATTCTTGGGATAGACTGGTTGAATAAGCACCAGGCCACTATAGATTGTCAGGCGAAGAAGGCTATATTTGGAGATGTGAATTCTCCAGAGTTCGTGTTTCAGGGTTCACAGCCGAGTAGAGTGGTGAAGTTAATTTCAGCTTTAAAGGTTGGGAAGTTGGTAGCAAAGGGTGGTGAGGGGTATTTGGCATTTGTGAAGGATACCTCTATGGGTGAGTCCCGTATTGAGGATGTTCTAATTGTTCGTGAATTTTTCGATGTGTTTCCTGAGGAGTTGTCAGGGTTGCTACCACAGCGAAAAGTGAAGTTTGCTATTAAGCTTGTTCTTGGTGCGGAGCTTATCTCTAAGGCGCTATTTTGGATGGCACCATTGGAGTTGCAGGAATTGAAGGAGCAGTTACCGGAACTATTAGATCGTGGTGTGATTCGGTCGAGTGTTTCGTTGTGGGGGTGCTCTGATCTTGTTTGTGAAGAAGAATGATGGGTTTATGAGGTTATTCATAGACTTCAGGGAGTTGAAAAAGATTACCATTAGGAGTTGGTATCCATTGCCGAGGATTCATGACTTTTTTGACCAATTTCAGGGGGAAAAGTATTTTTCGAAGATAAGATTGAGATCGGGCTATCATCAGTTGTGGGTGAGGGATGAGGATATCCCTAAAATAACTTTTCGTACTCGATTTGGGTATTACGAGTTTCTGGTGATGTCATTCGGGTTAGCTAACGCTCCAACGATTTTTATGGATTTGATGAATCGGGTGTTCAGGGAGTACTTGGACCAATTTGTTATTGTATTTATTAATGACATTTTGTTTTACTCTAAGTCTAAAGAAGAGAATGAGGAGCATCTTCGCACAGTGTTGGGGATTTTGCAGAAAGAAAAGCTGTATGCTAAATTCTCTAAATGTGAGTTTTGGTTGGACCAGGTTGCATTTTTGGGCCATGTTGTTTCTACTGAAGGCATTAAGGTAGATCCTGCGAAGTTTGAGGCTATCACTAAATGGCTAAGACCTACTACAGTGATAGAGATTAGGAGTTTCTTGGGTTTGGCAGGGTACTTTAGGCGATTTATGGAAGGATTCTCTTTGATTGCCTTGCCATCAACTCGGTTGATGAGAAAGGGCACGAAGTTTGTGTGGAATGAGGAGCGCGACAAAAATTTTGAGGAGTTAAAGAAACGACTTTTGACAACTCCAATACTTACATTGTCTTCGGGGACAGGAGGTTACCAGATTTATAGTGATGCTTCTAAGAAAGGTTTGGGGTATGTTTTAATGTAACACGGTAAGGTGATTGCTTATGCTTCTAGACAGCTTAAACCTTATGAGGTGAATTACCCCACACATTTTGGAGTTGGCAGCAGTGATCTTTGCCCTAAATATTTGGAGGCATTATTCGTATGGAGAGACTTGTGATATCTTCACCGATCATAAAAGTCTTAAATACATTTTCACTCAAAAGGATCTTAACATGAGGATGAGACAGAGGCAGAGGCGTTGGTTTGAGCTTCTAAAAGATTATGATGTGAGGATTCAATATCACCCAGGGAAGGCAAATGTGGTCGAAGATGCTCTTAGCCAAAAGAGTTCAGGGAGTATAAAGCCCTTATTACGCAACCTCAGCTTATTTTGGATATAGCGCGGCTAGGGTTAGAGTTGTATTTGCAAGGTTCAGATGGGCATTTGGCTAGTATAATAGTGGAGCCCTCTCTTATCTCGTGAGTTAAAGAAGCTCAAAAGGAAGATGGAGAATTGTGGGGTTTGGCGCAAAATCTGGAGGAGGGCAAGCAGCCCGAGTTTTGTATTGATGTTCACGGTGTGATTTAGTTGGGTGAGCAGTTGTGTGTACCGTCGGATCCAATCATTCGGGAGGCGGTGTTGGTTGAGGCTCATAGTTCGCCATTTTCTATTCATCCAGGTTCTACGAAGATGTATAGGGATTTGAAGAAGAATTTTTGGTGGAATGGGATGAAACGAGATGTGACTGAATATGTTGGGAAGTGCCTCACTTGTCAACAAGTGAAGATAGAACATCAACGAGCTACTGATTTGCTGCAACAGTTAGAAATTTCTGTGTGGAAGTGGGAGGATATCACGATAAATTTTGTGACTGGTTTGCCGAAGACTTTCAGGAAAAATGATGCCATTTGGATAGTGGTGGACCGACTGACCAAATCGACACATTTCTTGGCTATCCCTGAGGGTTATTCGGAGGATAGATTAGCACATATCTTTAAGCAGGAGATTGTTAGAATTCATGGTACTCCGATGTCTATTGTTTCAAATCGGGACCCATGGTTCACTTCACGGTTTTGGAAAGATTTTCAACGAGCTTGGGGCATTCGGCTCAACTTTAGTACTTCTTTCTATCCGCAAACTGATGGAAAATCCGAAAGGACTATTCAGACGTTGGAGGACATGTTAAGGTTTTGTGCACTTGAGTGATCGGGTAATTGGGATGATTACTTGAGCCTAGTTGAGTTTGCTTATAACAACAGTTGGTATGCAAGTATTGGGATGACTCCTTTTGAGGCATTGTATAGTAGAAAGTGTTGGGAACCAACTTGTTGGGATGAGGTTGGTAAACAGACCATAGAAGGACCTAAGTTAGTTCAAATCACTACGGAGAAGGTAGCGGTGGCTAAGGAGAAATTAAAGTCGGATCGATCATGACAGAAGTGTTATGCTGATAAGCATAGAATGACTTTAGAGTTTGAACCTGGTAAGCATATATTTCTAAAAGTTTCTCCTTGGAAGGGCATTCGACGATTTGGGTTGAAAGGGAAACTTAGTCCGCGTTATATTGGCTCATTTAAGATTCTGGAGAGGGTTGGTGAGGTTACATATGAAGGGTTTTGGCACATAAAACACAACGGAAATTAACCAATTTAAAGGCAATTTCGAAACCCTAAAATAGGATCCATCCGAAAAACAAATTAACTCAGTGGTTAGAAATTATACTGATTATGAAAATAGAATTGTTGACTTATGTCATACTCCATGTTTTGATGATAACCATATTATTTCTCTAATCATGCTCTATGAAATTTCAGGGGAAGATATGGCATTATAGGAACATCAAGGAGGAAATTACAAAGGCTTGAGATCTTTAAAGGATGAAGGGTCTTTTTGAGTCCTAGAAATATATGTAAGATCTTAGCATTAATTATTTTCCTATACAAGGCTTTAGGGCATATATATATATATATATATATATATATATATATATATATATATATATATATATATTCTGGAATATAGTAAATAGACTAAAACTGTTAAAATAATTGTTAGGTAGATTTACTGTGATCATGGGTTAACAGTTCCCCAAAATAATTGATCTCGTGGGTCATAAATCAAGGAATCTATCTCTGATTAAACAAGGTAACTCAATGGTAATAGTTGGCTAAATAAATTGCCTAGAATCATGTTTTATATCAATGCTTAATTTAAGGAAGGAAAGAAGTCTGTCTCTAAATCACAGTCTTGATAAATTAATATGTCAATATGTTTAGACGTGATGGTCTTAAAGATTGCATAAAATGGTAATATGATTTCATCCTAAAATTGATACATATATATAGAAATTAAATATGACAAGGTGGGATAAACTCTAGGAGTCATCACATGATGCGCACTAAATCAGGAAAAGTCCTCTCGCTAGGCTCTAATATATTAATATATCTTATACTGATCATGACAGTGCCCTACGTAAGTATATAACTGGAAAGTGTCTTGATCATTGGCATAATATCTGGATGTTATATCAGATTACGTGACTTATGCAAATTGTCCCAAACGGTCATATTATGAATTTGTAATGAGCAACAGTAACTTATCATAGTTGGCTATAAAAAAAGAGTACATAACGATAAGAAAGAGCAATAATTACATGCAGAAACTGATAACATATATACTTCTAAACTGTGATTCTTCCAAATACTATTGATTGCTATTAACGGAGCTGCTGCTGAGGGGATCTTGTTGAAATTACTCTGGTAATAACTCTATTGTATATCATTACATACTAGAGCCTTGCATTGGTGAATAATATATTGCTTGATCATTAGACCTCTATTGTGTATCTTATATTTACTCATATCAATTAATCTTCTCTAAATTTTGATTCGATTTGGATTAGTGTATTATTACAATCAAGTGTGAAAGCATAGGTTCTTGAGGGTGCATAGGTGCACAAGGAGCAAAGGTGTTCAAGTTGTTGGAACTTGTATTGTAATTGGAATTTTTTTAATAAAAGTGTCTCCAATACTAGTTGGTATTGGACGTAGACTAGACTACTATTATAGAGGGTAGTAGTTGAACCACGTAAAAATTCTGATATTTATGTGATTACATTTTTGATACACTAATCTGTTAACTATTCAGCTGCCTGCATTCAATACCTACACATATTCTCAACATAATTATTAAATTATTTTCTCGTAATCATATTCTGAAAAAGGTTAAATCTCGTATTTAATCGTTATGGAAAGTGTGACATAAATTCAATACATTATCTTAACATTTCCATTTATAAAGATATAGAATTCATCTTGCTGCATTGAATATTCAAAGGAATTTTTAGCTAAACAAAAATTAGGCATAGTTTGTTCCTACACTTATTCAACCCCCCTTCTAAGTATGCCTAATTAAATTTCAAGAATTGATGCGCTCGAATCTCCAACGCAATCCAAATGAATTGCGCCTCTACAGTATCCACACGAACGTCCCGCGAATCATTGTACGATCTGCAGTAAAAAGGAACTGCGGTACTAGCCACAAGGATGAGGATTTTTCCTTTTCAAAATTGTTTCTCTCTAGTCTCTCTCTAAGAGAGGCTAGGGTTTTGGTTAATGATATATCCTAATATGGCTGCTACATATCATATATATAGCGGTTAAAATGAATCAATCAAAACCCTAAAATAAAATCCGAATTTATATATATATATATATATATATATATATATTAATTAAGTCTTACTTAATTAATATACCTATATATAAATTATCCTATTAATTTAAATTCGTAATTTAAATACTATCAATCATATTAACATATTTAAATCTTTACAATTTAAATTAATTCCCTTTCAATTACGTTCAATGTGTGTGACCCTATAGGTTATTATTACGTTGACAATAATTTTAAAATTATATTATAAAATTATAAACAATGAGCGGCATCTAGTAATGCATCATTGCTACCCAAGTAATAATAAGATCGATGATTCGATGCAACCTTTTCGTGACCAATGTTTCAATGTAATTTAATCCTTTTAACCTTGACGTCCTAGATTAAACTCGAGTCATGGAATGTGTCATACTCTTCATAATTTAATATGTTTTTCTTTTGAAGGGTTTCGACACAGAAATGCACAGCGGAAATAGAACAATTTAAACCAATTTTGAAACCCTAAACAGTATCCATGCGAAAACAATTAATTCAGTGGTTAGAAATTATACCGATTAAGAAAGCTAGAAATGATGCGGTCGAATCTCCAATGCAATTCAAACGAACTGCGTCTCTACGGTATCCACACGAACGCTCCGCGAATCGTCCTACGATCTGCAGAAGAAGGAACCGCGGTACTAGCCACCAAGGATGAGGATTTTCAAAACTATTTTCTCTAGTCTCTCTCTAAGAGCGGCTAGGATTTTTGTATTTTGACGTAATCCCTAAAGTGACTGATATATATCATATATATAGCAGTTAGGAGGAATTAATCAAAACCTAATATTATTAAAATCTGAATTTATATATATATATATATATATATATATATATATATCTTAATTAAGTCTTACTTAATTAATATACATATATATACAATTTATCCTTTTTAATTTAAATTCGTGATTTAAAATACTATCAATCATATTGATATATTTAAATCCTTACAATTTAAATTAATTTCCTTTTTAAATTACGTTCTATGTATGTGACCCTATAGGTTATTATTACGTTGGCAATAATTTTAAAATTATATTATAAAATTATAAACAGTGAGCGGCATCTAGTAATGCATCACTACTACCCAAGTAATAATAAGATCGATGATTCGATGCAACCTTTTCGTGACCAATGTTTTAATATAATTTAATCCTTTTAACCTTAATATCATATATTAAACTCGAGTCATGGAATGTGTCATACTCTTTATAATTTAATCTGAGTTTTTCTTGATCAATGAGTAAACTATATGAAACAAATCACTATTTGAGCATGGCCATACATTTCATAGTCCTACTCAATCAAGAGGCCTATGGATATCACCCCTAATATTTAGGATGGTTAAATTCCATCTAGATCACTCATATTCCTGACACGGTTCATGATGTACCCAATAATCACCTTTATAGTCCACCCTATTAAAGGTGACATTTGATGATATCAAAGTACAAAAATTTTCGTGTAGTAATATAGTGATTTCAGGTCGGAGGACCATTACATCATTGTCACTATGAGAATTGCTAATGACACTTCGCATAATGCTCCATATAGAATTCTCATGGTTGGTCTATCCAGTACATCGTTCTCTAACATGTACCTATGCATTGAGTTAATATCTTATATATTTATGACCAATGAGATTTGGTCATCAGCCAATTCACATACTAGTCTTAATGCATCATTGTTGTCCCATCAATAATGATACTCGACTAGGGACATTTAAGAACAATGATACTAATTGTAATTATATAATCTCATGTTTATGTCACATACTTGAAACTATATGATTTGTATCACTATTCTAAGGATTTTTATTATGTTAACATTTATATAACGCAGTAAATAAAACCATAATAAAATCATTCATTTATTCAATCAAATATAATATCAAAATATTAAGCAATTATATCAAATAATTGGCCTCTAGGGCATAAACTCTAACATCCTTGATCAATGAGTAGACTATATGAAACAAATCATTATTTGAGCATGGCCATGCATTTCATAGTTCTACTCAATCAAGAGGGCTATGGATATCACCCCTAAAATATAGGAGGGTTAAATTTCATCTAGATCACTAATATTCCTCACACGATTCATGATGTACCCAATAATCATCTTTATAGTCCGCCCTATTAAAGGTGACATTTGATGATATCAAAGTATATAAATTCCCGTGTAGTAATATAGTGATTTCAGGTCGGAGGACCATTACATCATTGTCACTATGAGAATCGCTAATGACACTTTGCATAATGTTTCACGTAGAATTCTCATGGTGGGTCTGTCCAGTACATCGTTCTCTAACATGTACCTATGCATTGACTTAATATCTTATATATTTATGACCAATGAGATTTGGTCATCAGTCAATCCACATACTAGTTTCAATGCATCATTGTTGTCCCATCAACAATGATACTCGACTAGAGACATTTAAGAGCAATGATTCTAATTGTAATTATATAATCTCATGTTCAAGTCACATACTTGAAACTATATAATTTGTATCACTATTCTAAGGAATTTTATTAGGTTAACATTTATATAACACAGTAAAAAAATCATAATAAAATCATTCATTTATTCAATCAAATATAATATCAAAATGTTAAGCAATTATATCAAATAATTGGCCTCTAGGGCATAAATTCTAACAGCATATCGGTTAGCTTTGCCTCCACAGCTAGCTCATGTGCACAATGTGTTCCATGTGTCGGTGTTGAGGAGTTATCATTATCATCCGTTGCATGTGGTGCAATATCCGTTCGATAATATTCGGGAGGATCTTACTTGTGAGGAGTAAGTCGAAGCAATTTTGGATTTTCAAGATAGGATTATGAGGAGGAAGACTATTCCGTTTGTTAAGGTTTTGTGGAGAAATCATTTGGATCGGGAAGCCACTTGAGAGATGGAGGAGTCTATTCAAGCGGAGCATCCGCATCTTTTTGATAATTTGGTGCTTTCAATTCTTTTGATTCTAGGGACGGAATCCTTTTTAAGGGGTAGGTAATGTAATACCCATAAAAAATAATAAATAACATAAATTTATTTATTTATTTTATATTTTAATTGGACTTTACATTTTATTTGGGTCAAAGTGGTCATTTAATTTATGTTGGCTAATAAATATTAATAAGTGATGAATAAATTAGATTAGTAAAATTTGGGCCTTAATTGTAATACCCGGAAAAAAATATATTAAATAAAAAAATAAAAATAAATTAATTATTTTGTTTGAAAACATATTAATTGGACTTTGTCATTTATTTTGGGTCAAACTAGTTATTTAATTTGTGTGGGCTAATAAATATTAATAAGTGATGGGTAAATTAATTTAGTACAAAGTGGGCCTTAAAAATTAATTGGGTTTAATTTATGTGAGTAATATTAAAATCCTTTTATAATTAGGAAAAATAATAAATAAAACCTAATTCACTTAAACATCATGTCTGATACAAATTGAAGGAGAAGAAGGGAGGCGGCAACTTAAGAACATAAGGAAGAAATTGTGTGCTATATTTCTTAAGGTACTTGAGTATGACTAACATGTAAATTTTTTTTTCCTTTTCTCTCAATTGATGTGATCATTAGAGGTTAGAAAGAAATAAATGATGATATGATAGATTTCTTGTATGGATGAATTAATCATTATTTGGGCGGTAGTTACTGAACCTATTATGTATATATATTAGAATTCGTAATTTTGTTTAAAGCCTACTGTTATAACTATGTTCATAGTCTATATATTTATATATATAAATAAAACTACTGCTTGGTCTTAAAAAAAATGCTAACATGATAGAGTGAAAAGCTACTGACTTTGGTAATCAAGTTTTGTTTGCGGATGAAAGTTGCAGACTTTTTTTTTCAGGATGAGTTTTCTCTCTCTCTCATATATATAGTATATTTCGTTAATTGAAATTATATATATATAATATGTTTAAGTTATTGTTTTGTTAAGGTAAAAAAATAATAATAATTAGAAGATAAATTATAATTTAATTAAGGTTGTATTGTGAAATTGGTATAATTGGAGAATTATTTTCATATTAAAATAAATTATAATTAGTAACTTATAATTGTATTATTATTACCTTTTATTTTGATTGAACGCAGAGAATTTAATGAGTAATATTTGAAATATAAATTTTGGAGTATTAATAATTGATATAAAGCGATGATTAAAGGCATATTAAATAGATTGTGAATTATTTTAGAATTGTTAGTTTGGATTATTTTTAATTTGAGGTGAATATGTTTAGGTGATGAATAACGTTTCGTATTTGATATCGTTGACATTTGAGGGTAAGATTTTGTGGAGTGTGCTATAAATGGTTTGGAAGTATCAGGTACGGATTTCGTACTCTTTCAGCGATACCTTTGTTAAATTTGATTTGTTCGTTTGTTTCCTTATTTTGAATTCTATTATGATTTCACATAATTATTTCTTGTGAAATAAATATATTAGTTTCATTTTAGAGTTGATACGTATGACTCGTATTTGTACTCTTTGAATTAGGTTATCATGTTTAGTATTATTTATTTTGATAATTGTAGAGCGGTACATGTTGCTACCTTTCTTTTGAAACCTTGTGACTATAATTTGATTCGGTTCAACATGTACATATAGAACCCTTTTGTTGGTATTATGTCGCATGTGTTGTGACATGATATTTTTGTTAGAATATACCGTAGAGTATACCTGAGTTATAACCACCTGTGGGGGTACCACAGGCACGTCGTCTTGGCACAAGAGACGTGACACTTTCTGTGGCGGTGTGATTAGTCCACGGCGTCTCCATTTTGGGCTCCAGAGGAAGTGGGCCGTTTGGTGTTTTGTTGTGGGAGGCGTATGGGTTAACCCTAGTTTTCTGTTCTGCGGATTGGTGATGTTGTGCTAAACACACCTATCCGATTTGCATACATTTGGATTCGCGGTCCAATGTGTGATTTGCCTGTGTGGCATTATTTTGACTTGCCTATGTGGCATGGTTTTGACTTGCCTGTGTGGCATCATTTGACTTGCCTGTGTGGCATGGTTTTGACTTGCGTGTGTGGCATTATTTTGACTTGCCTGTATGGCATTATTTTGACTTGCCTATGTGGCAAGGTATACTTCTGAGCTCATTCGGTATAAAATAACTCCAGCCATTTGTTTCAGCCTATTATTTTATTTGATTAGTTTTGTTGGTTTCTGTTCAGTTCAAGTCATTAAGTTAGTCACTTCAGTTCGTTATTTCTTTATTCTTTTATGTGTTTCGTCAATTACATTGATTCAGATATATTCATTACGTTGATTCAGATATATTCCATTCAGATCTTTGGATATTATACTTTCGTTCGTATTTGCACTTGAGGCTTTGTTCAATATTTTGTCTCAGTTATTTTCGTATATTAGTTGTATATCTTTTGTATATCTGTATCCGTACTGGGCAATTGGCTCATGCTGTGTTTTTCTTCCGGCAGGTTTGCAGGGGTGATTCAGGGCTAGTGTGATGAGAGTGTTGCCTTTGACCATCTAGGTGGATTCGAATTTTAGGTTTTGATTATTTTGACTCTATGTTGAGAATCGCATTTAATGCCTTATTGATGGTTATCATTATTACATATTTGAAGTCTTTAGTGCTCTGTTTAATAATGTTGAGGTTTGTTGTGCTTTGCACGTGACCGCCCTTTCCTTTTCGGGAAGGGGGTGTTACAGAGATGGTATCAGAGCTTAGGTTCTTTCTTGTAGAAAACCTATTTAGGTTTGACATGTGAGTTATGGGTAAATCATTGGGTAGACGTAGGAGTTTGATTTGATTTTGTTCTCTGTTTGGTTGGTCTTATTCTGACCAAATGTTTTCTTAGTTCTTTGAGTTATAGTTGATTTGAGAAAGGCGAGATAATTTGTTAAGATTATTATGGTTATGCATTGGAGCAATACTATTAGTTAAGGATTGTGATTGGATCATTAAGGAGAATAATGTTATATTATGTTCAGTTAAGAAATGATTATACGATTATGATATGAACAGTTGTATCATTGAGTTTTGATATTGGAGAATTATTTGTTAGAGTTATTTCAGGTAATTACAAATTATTATGATTTTGGAATTGAGGATTTTATTTGGGTTAGATTCTGATTTTTGTTAAGTTGTGAATCATTTGAGGTATGTGAATCGGTGGGATAATATGATAAAGTGAAAATTATTAAGTACAAAGGATCTCTTGTAATTTTGTGTTGTTGTAAAGATTCGAGGTAATTAGATTAATTTTTTTGAGTAATGAATTTTGCGATTATTTCCTAGTAGAATATTGGAGTTATCTTATATGAAATTTTGAGTGATAGTATGAGGAGATTTTGGAATTTGTTGGGTTAAGGTTTGTACTAAGAGAATGATTGATTTATTAAATGATTAGATATTAAGTGATGAATCTTTAAGAGATTTTGAAAGCTATCGTTTGTTTATTCAGATAGTAGGATATATGATTTAGAGTTTGGTATGGTGATGGAGAGATATTAGTAGTAGTATATTTTTGGTGTAATAATATTTGAGAACTAATTTGATTGGAGGTTATGATATTTTGAAACTCTTATGGACTTAGGAGAATTGGTGATAAAGAGATATTAATAGTATATTCTTTGGTGTAATATTATTTGGTGAATAGTTCAAATTAAGGATGAGATATTTTGAAGCTCTTGAGGACTTGGAGAGAGTTGGTAATATGGTTTGCATAGTTGTTTTGGTTATCTGATGTCTTTAGAGTTTTGCGTGAATTTATGTAAAAATAAAACAAAAATAATTTGTTAGATCCTTGTCATGTGTGGAACATAAACATTTTACAAATTAAAAATAATTTTAAATATTTTGGGTATTCGAATCGTATTTAGAGGAAGAGAAATGTTTGTGATTTCGAATTATGTTCCGAAGAGTACGTACGTTTGCAAGAATGAAACTCAAAGATATTAACGGGGGGCCCGCAACAACAGTGGATCATGTGATTTAACGCGAAGAACCTTACCGGCCAAGGCTTGACACGATAGATGACGAAAATTTTACGAGTACATGGATAATTGTGTGGACCTCTGGACTTACCAGGCTTGATCGTTACAAAATGCGGCGCTACGTCATAACTAAATTATTATTTTTTTGTAGCTTATTTGATTCCGAGGACGGAATTATTTTTAAGGTGTGAAAAATATAATAACTCATTTTTTTATTATTAAATATTAATTAATTTTATCTTATACAGTTGTGTTTAAATTGAAAAAGGTAAATGATTTTGTTTCCCTCTTTTCTTCTTTGTTTTGTTTGGAAAATTAAATTCTTTTAGTAGATAATGAAATAACTGATTAAATTAAAATTGAGGAAGATAATTCCTTTTGTTAAAGTCTTTTGGTAAAATCATTCGGAGCGGGAAGCTACTTGAAAATAGAGGAGTCTATTCGAGCGGAGTATTTACATCTTTTGATAATTTGGTACGTTCATTCTTTTGATTCTGGGGACGGAATCCTTTTTAAGGGATAGTTGATGTAATACCCGAAAAAAAAATATATTAAATAAAAAAATAAAAATAAATTAATTATTTTGTTTGAAAACATATTAATTGGACTTTGTCATTTATTTTGGGTCAAACTAGTTATTTAATTTGTGTGGGCTAATAAATATTAATAAGTGATGGGTAAATTAATTTAGTACAAAGTGGGCCTTAAAAATTAATTGGGTTTAATTTATGTGGGTAATATTAAAATCCTTTTATAATTAGGAAAAAAAATAAAATAATAAATAAAACCTAATTCACTTAAACATCAAGTGAATTAGGTTTTATTTATTCGAATCCACCTAGATGGTCAAAGGCAACACTCTCATCACACTAGCCCTGAATCACCCCTGCAAACCTGCCGGAAGAAAAACACAGCATGAGCCAATTGCCCAGTACGGATACAGATATACAAAAGATATACAACTGATATACGAAAATAACTGAGACAAAATATTGAACAAAGCCTCAAGTGCAAATACGAACGAAAGTATAATATCCAAAGATCTGAATGGAATATATCTGAATCAACGTAATGAATATATCTGAATCAATGCAATTGATGAAACAAATAAAAGAATAAAGAAATAACGAACTGAAGTGACTAACTTAATGACTTGAACTGAACAGAAACCAACAAAACTAATCAAATAAAATAATAGGCTGAAACAAATGGCTGGAGTTATTTTATACCGAATGAGCTCAGAAGTATACCTTGCCACATAGGCAAGTCAAAATAATGCCATACCGGCAAGTCAAAGTAATGCCACACACGCAAGTCAAAACCATGCTACACAGGCGAGTCAAATGATGCCACACAGGCAAGTCAAAACCATGCCACATAGGCAAGTCAAAATAATGCCACACAGGAAAATCACACATTGGACTGCGAATCCAAATGTATGCAAATCGGATAGGTGTGTTTAGCACAACATCACCAATCCGCAGAACAGAAAACTAGGGTTAACCCATACGCCTCCCACAACAAAACACCAAACGGCCCACTTCCTCCGGAGCCCAAAATGGAGACGCCGTGGACTAATCACACCGCCACGGAAAGTGTCACGTCTCTCGTGCCAAGACGACGTACCTGTGGTACCCCCACAGGTGGTTATAACTCAGGTATACTCTACGGTATATTCTAACAAAAATATCATGTCACAACACATGCGACATAATACCAACAAAAGGGTTCTATATGTACATGTTGAACCGAATCAAATTATAGTCACAAGGTTTCAAAAGGAAGGTAGCAACATGTACCGCTCTACAATTATCAAAATAAATAATACTAAACATGATAACCTAATTCAAAGAGTACAAATACGAGTCATACGTATCGACTCTAAAATGAAACCAATATATTTATTTCACAAGAAATAATTATGTGAAATCATAATAGAATTCGAAATAAGAAAACAAACGAACAAATCAAATTTAACAAAGGTATCGCTGAAAGAGTACGGAATCCGTACCTGATACTTCCATATCATTTATAGCACACTCCACAAAATCTTACCCTCAAATGCCAACGATATCAAATACGAAACGTTATTCATCACCTAAACATATTCACCTCAAATTAAAAATAATCCAAACTAATAATTCTAAAATAATTCACAATCTATTTAATATGCCTTTAATCATCGCTTTATATCAATTATTAATACTCCAAAATTTATATTCCAAATATTACTCATTAAATTCTCTCCGTTCAATCAAAATAAAAGGTAATAATAATACAATTATAAGTTACTAATTATAATTTATTTTAATATGAAAATAATTCTCCAATTATACCAATTTCACAATACAACCTTAATTAAATTATAATTTATCTTCTAATTATTATTATTTTTTTACCTTAACAAAACAATAACTTAAAGATATTATATATATATATATATATATATATAATTTCAATTAACGAAATATACTATATATATGAGAGAGAGAGAAAACTCATCCTGAAAAAAAAAGTCTGCAACTTTCATCCGCAAACAAAACTTGATTACCAAAGTCAGTAGCTTTTCACTCTATCATGTTAACATTTTTTTTAAGACCAAGCAGTAGTTTTATTTATATATATAAATATATAGACTATGAACATAGTTATAACAGTAGGCTTTAAACAAAATTACGAATTCTAATATATATACATAATAGGTTCAGTAACTACCGCCCAAATAATTATTAATTCATCCATACAAGAAATCTATCATATCATCATTTATTTCTTTCTAACCTCTAATGATCACATCAATTGAGAGAAAAGGAAAAAAAAAATTACATATTAGCCATACTCAAGTACCTTAAGAAATATAGCACACAATTTCTTCCTTATGTTCTTAAGTTGCCGCCTCCCTTCTTCTCCTTCAATTTGTATCAGACTTGATGTTTAAGTGAATTAGATTTTATTTATTATTTTATTATTTTTCCTAATTATAAAAGGATTTTAATATTACCCACATAAATTAAACCCAATTAATTTTTAAGGCCCACTTTGTACTAAATTAATTTACCCATCACTTATTAATATTTATTAGCCCACACAAATTAAATAACTTGTTTGACCCAAAATAAATGACAAAGTCCAATTAATATGATTTCAAACAAAATAATTAATTTATTTTTATTTTTTTATTTAATATATTTTTTTTCCGGGTATTACATTAATATTAATTGAACCCAATTAGAAGTTTATTAGAATAAGACCTCTTCATTAATAAACATCTATACGTAATATTATTTCATTATACAAATTGAGGGAAAGAGAGGAGAGAGAGACTTGTGTGGCTGCAAAAAGAGAAGAAAAAAAAATTTGTTATCAAGTGAGAAATAATTCAGGTGAGTAAGTATGGGTTTGAAAATTCTTTTGTAGTAGTGATTTTTTTTATTATTGTTATAATAATGATAATGGTGATGAACTAATGTTATACATATATATATACTGGCCAAACTTGGGTTCAAAATCAAATATATATGTATATGTATATGTATATATATATAAGAATAATTTTAAATAAACATGTAATAAAGAGTTTTAAAAAAATCGTAATAGGATGAAGATCACGGTTATAAAGATGATGCTATGTAGTGTGTGTGTATATATATATATATATATCAGACAGGATCAGGTAAGGGCTCCCTTATTTTGTTAAAATGCGGATTTTTTTTTTTTGATTTTTTTTGGTTTTTTTTTTAAAACAACTAAAAAAAAATATTTAATATTTTTTGGAACTGAAATTTTTCTATAATATAATGTTTTGGGCGTGTTTTGAATACCTATACCAAAAAGTGGTGGTACAGTCTGCCCAGACTGTACATACATATTTTTGTTATACGTACCCAAATCACATCCAAAACACTGTATTATGAAAAAATTTCAATTCCATAATTTTTTATTTATTTATTTTTAGTTGTTTTAAAAAAAAAAGCAAAAAAAAAATATATAAAGGTCCGTATTTTAACCAGGTGCGGGATCCCGCACCTGATCCGGCCCCATATATATATATATATATATATATATATATATATATATATATATATATATATATATATATATATAGTATGTTATTCATGGTAATATATATACATATATTATATTGTTTATATTATATTAATCAACCTATGTTATTTATAAATTAAATTAAAAATTTTGTATACTAATTAATTAATTCTAATGATAAAATTATAAATTTACTTAATAATAAATTAAATAATATTATGTTAGTAATGGTTAGATTTGTAATAAAATTTTGTTTTATTTTATTAAATCGGATTGAAGGAGACTAGCTTAATCTTATTTAAATTTTTGGGTATTATATTACTTAATCCAGATACGGATTCTGTATTCTTTCAGCGATAATCCTTTACTTTTTGATTTGTCGTTTCACTTTTCGTTTAGAAATTAGTTATTGTTTCACATGATTGTTCCTTCTCAAATTCGTGAAAATGTTTTGTTTTAACATTGATACTTAGAACTAGTATTTGTACTCATTGAACATGTCTATCATGTTTAATATTTATTTCAATCTTTGTAGAAAGTGCGTGTTAATATTTTTTTTTGGAGACTTCGTATTGATGATTCGTTCAGTTTAACATGTAAATATTAGAATCACTTTGTGTTGATATTGTGTCGCATGTGTTGTGACATGATATTTTGTTAGAATGTACCGTAGGTATACTTGAGCTATAACCACTTGTGGGGGTACCACAGTCATATCCTCTTGGCACCGAGGCATGACACCTTCCGTGGCAGTGTGATTTGTCCACGGCGTCTCCGTTTTGGGCTCCGGTGGGAGTTGGTCATTTAGTGATTTGTTGTGAGAGGCATATGGGTCGACCCTAGTTTTCTATTTTGTTTTGTTCTGCGGATTGGTGAGTTTGTGCCAAACACACATTCCGATTTTACATGCATTTAATTTGCGGTCCAATGTGTGTGATTTGACTGTTTGACATTATTTGATTTGCCTGTGTAACATTATTTAACTTTCCTGTGTGGTAAGGTATATTTCTATTTTGTTTTGAGCTCGGTATGAAATAACACCCAGCCATTTGATTCAGCCTATTATCTCGTCGTGTTAGTTATTTTCGTTTCGGTTCATTTCAGTTCATTTAATTGAGTTAGTTATCTCAGTTCTTTATTTTGTAATCTATATACGTACAGGGCATTTGACTCATGTTGTGTTTTTCTTTTGACAGGTAATCAGGGGGATCAAGGGCAAGTGTGATGAGAGTTTCCTTCTATCCAATATTTTATATATATTTTGTTAGGCTATGATACATTGATTTATTTAGAGTTATAATAATTATTTCAGATTGTGGTTTGAGCCAGTGTAAAACTTATTATGGTTTGTCTTATGACATTTAATCATTATGAGATTATTTTTTTGTGATTTAGAACCTTTTTATATATTCTTCAATTTTGTTGTGTTTTGAGTAACCTCTCTTTCTATTTCGAAAATGGGTGTTATAATTTGAAAAAAAATTATAATTTTAAAAAATTAAAATAATTTATTAAAATTTAAAATTTACCCATATTTAAATTATTTATATTTCATATAGAGTTCGAACCGTTTGGTTCGGTATTAATTAGATGGTGGTGGCTGCTGGCGTGTCTCTTCGCCCCCATTTTTATACTCCTACCATTTTCTTGACATTGGCAAACCAGAGCGCCACAAAGTTTTAAGGGTATAAAATTTTGCAAAAGTTAATAAATGAAATCAACTTGAACAATTATTAAGAAAATGATTATAAAATATTAAATATATTATTAATTGTCTATATTGCCCTTGTATTGGAAAAAGAGATTATTATTTTTTAGGTAAAAAATAGTGAGAGAACCAAAGTTACATTTATTACTTGGGGTAATGTTAGAAACTAAACAATTAATGCTTACTTGAAATTCTCAAACGACTTATATTTAGGAACAAAAATATTTTTCTAAAACGACTTATATTAGTATTTAGTTTTTAATATTGGCTTGTGAATCAATTAGAGTGGTCCGAGCATAAAACCAATAATTTATTGTTGAATAATTTATTACGGATATATATAATTATTTAGAGTAAAGTTTTTGGTCATAGCAGAAATGACCGAAAGAATCTGTTTTGTAAAATGTGCTTTGAAAATAACTAGGCTAAGTAGTCAAATGATTCTTTTGAAAACTACAAATTGTTGAAATGAACAAGTAATAAACTAAAAAAACTACCTATCACACTAAGGGGAATCTGGCGAATAAAATAGGAACAAGCTAAATTGTAGAAAAAATAAATTGTAGGAGTAATTGATATTGATACGAAAAATGGGGAGTGGTTAGCATAAAATTAATTTTGGTCAATTAATTAAAATAGTATCGACACACAAGTGGGAGATGATTCTTTTCTACGTGACAATACTGTATTGGTCAATTGACCAATTTACCAACAAATTAACTTCATGGTAACCGGATCCGAAAAAATGATTCATATTGAGAATGTTTAGGTCGCTTATTTTATTGTCAGTTACGTGAATAAGTATTAGCGGTAACTTTTTTGAAGACATGTATAATAAATATGACCCTTTTATAATAATTCAATGTATTGATAATTTTGAAGAGATGTACTACTACCTCCGTTCCTAAAAGATTGTCGTTTAAAGTTTTGGCACATGGATTACGAAAAATATCATTTATCAAGTAAAATTTATTTGAAATTCCATCACTACCGCTTTATGGGAAGTTGAAAACTATTAATACAAGGGAGATAATTTCTTGGAATAATGAGAGAAGGTAGGGGTAATATAGAAAAGTAAATAATTTATTCTCCTTGAAAGTTGTAAACGATAAACTTTTTAGAAATTTTTTTTTCCTTTTAAAACGACAATCTTTTAGGAACGGAAGGAGTATAATAAATATGACCCTTCTATAATAATCCAATGTATTGAGAAGTTTCGAGCAGGACTCTATCGACATTGATGCTTTGATAATTGAATTTGTACATCCTTGATACTCCCTCCTATTTTAAATAAATGACGTTTTAGAGAGTTTAATTGTATTCTATATAAGTGTCGTTTTGAAATTTCTATGCAATATTGCACTATTTTTTCCTAATTTACCCCTATATTTAATATGCTTAGTAAATGCAATTCCATGAACCATTTTACTACATATACAATCAAAGTTCCAATAACCCATTAATCGCCTTCATCTTTGTGGAGAGAGAAATAATTAATTAGGGATACAAAAGATATTTTGTGTTATTTCTTAATAAATGTACTTAACTCTAAAATATCATTTAATCTGAATAGAAGGGAGTATTTTCATCATGATTGTCTTTTTTATAGAAAAGACGGTCCAAAAAATCACAAAAATCCCTTTATTAATTGTGTTTACTATATTTACCATTAGGACTTTTAATCTTTTCACCAAATCAATATATTTTACGTAATTAATAAAAAAAATAGAGAATTAATATTTTTATAAGTTAAAATAATATTTTTACAAATGAATTTTATTTTTAATTAAACCAACCTTTATGCAATAGACTCAGTGGTTTAGTTCCCACATTTATGTAATTAGACGCTTCCACTGACATCCTGAAAATGGGCTACAAGGCAGAATTTAGCATAATGGTCATCAGATTTGATAGAAAATAATCTACTAAAAGGCTAGAGATTAATGTTCTATCCTTCACTAGATATCCAAGTAAATGAATAACGGCGGTACGAGTAAATATTGATACATAGAGAATAAGAAATATGGACAAAGAAATATGAATGGACTTTTGAGCAATAGTTAAAATAAATTAGAATTTAATTTTTATTAAATAAGGGTAAATTGGGCATTGTTGAGATACGATTATTTGGATCTAGTCAAAATGTAGCCCAATTTATTTAATGGTTCGGATCTGATGTTGTCACATATACATTTATTTTGATAACATGCTCAAATAGTGGGAGTCCTTATTAAAGTAAGATTGTGTTTCTTTATTTGGTGGGATAAGAAGATATAATTTGAGAATGGATCGATCGGTCATTAATTGCAGTTATAAGGTGATTCTAAAAAGAACTACTACTCCTAATTGAATTCGGGTGGAGATTAAATTTATAAATACCGCAATAAGCAAGGGTTTGGGGGATAACACAATAACTTATGACACAAATAAATAATTTATACTCTTCATATTATTTTAGTGGATTTCTTATCTCTCTTCGTGGGTTTTTTTCAATCGGGTTTTCACGTAAATTCTTGTGTCCATATTTTATATATCTTAAAACTATGTGTGTATGTTTATCTCTATATATTTCGTGAGTTTGATTTCACAACAATACAATCAACTACTCAATCAACTGTTAGCACTGTTTTGGTGATTTCATCAGGCGTATAAAATTTGGTGTTAACATTAACGCCGTCCGTGGTAAACCAAAATTTTGTTGTAATGATGATTTAAAAATCATCCATTTACCAAGAAAGAGATCCTGCACATAAAGCTAAGTTACTTTATTATATATATATAAATTAAAATTGATGTATCATCATTATTAATATTACTTTATTCGTATATATACATATATATACAAATTCATGTGGAACATATCTCTTGAGTCAGGGGCTTTATGTTAGGAGTAACGTGATTACTTTTATTAAACTCATGCACCTTATTAATGCCTATTGGTCTGAATGCTTTCAGGGGTTATAAGTATACAACTTTTCAGGGTTATGTATTAGAACTGAGTAAGAAATCAAATTAGAAATGAAATTACATTAAAAATCGTATAAATCGCACCAATTAAAATTATACCAACGGTTTTGGCGTATGTGGCGGTTTTAGGTAGGTTGAAAAACTAAATTTACGATTTCGGTTTGATTCTTAGTCAAAACTGTACGCATAAAATCGAAACTGCACCAAATAATCATCATGTTTTCTCAAATTTGTTACAAGTATATATATTTTCTCTACTATAAAATATTCTCCTCATTTTATTTTAGAAGACATATATTACAAGGTTGAATGAAGAATAAATAGTATCAATTATGTTTGCAAATCAAGAGTGCCTTGGTATTAACTAAATCAAATGTGATAACATAGCATTAATTTTGTTAAATTAGCTCCATGATTGTGTTTACTGCATAATACGTTTGCGTGAATGATTTTGTTAACTATTTTACGGGTTTGTTATTTCAATTGATTTTGGAACCGAAACCGCACCAAATGAAATCAAACTGCATGGTTCAAAACCGCACCGCACCAATCACAAATGGTTTCATGTGCGGTTTTGGATTTTTCAAACCGCACTTAAGCGGTTTCGTGTGCGACTTAAGCTTTAAACCGCACCAAACTGCACCATGTTCACCCCTATTATGTATTGTCTGGTCATCAGATTGTGCTGTTTGGTGGACCCAGTGTCAATACAATAAACAAAATTGAATTCAACTTGATCCGGAGCAAGAATATCAATGGGGCCTATATGAAGAAACAATTTATTCTTGAAGGTCTTTGAAAGGTGTTCCCAAACGATTTGTAAAATTAAGAGGCGATCATGCTGCTAAATTAAAAGAGAGGAGTACAGAGGATTAACTTGAAAATCCTCACAACTACAGGAAGCAGACACCGATTATTGTCGATTTTTCACCTCTTCGGCCATGTCTTTGTGGTCTTGGTGGTAATAACTAAAACAACATCAGATTTTGTGGTAGCCAAGAGTGCCGCTCCAAAATTACTCATCATCTCTCATTCACCCAGAGACGATTCATCGCTTAAAAGTGGAACTTTGACATCTTGTTTGACGTTCCTATAGACACTTGAAATTTTGTTTCCTTGTTATCAACTATGCAGGAGGACAAAAACGCCTTTTTCACACTCTAGAAATATCCTTGGAGGACCACAAATATCAAATCTAACCATGGAGACAATCTCGAAGGACAACCAAAAGCCCCGTCAACCTTGGAGACAACCCTCGGAAAGGAAAAACAGTTATTTTGATAAGTCAACTTTAACACACCTAATACAGATGCAAATAGGGTCACAAAGATCTATTGCAGCACTTCCAAGCACAAATTACGTAAAACAACTCAACGGACTGCCTGCGAAGATCCGAAGATGCCATTTTGTTCATGGACCCATCTTTCTAGATTCAGAAAAGGACAAGCCCTATGTCATTGCGTAGCTCTAGAAAAGAGCTTTTCAGAATGATATGACAAGCCTCCATCGGACTTCAATTGAAAGTTATGAAAGTTCTAGCAGACACCGCGTTGGTTGGAGTGCACATACTTCGAGACGACGGGACCCGGGCCCACCCGGGCAGCCGCGAGTAGATCCGCGGCTATTTTGGTCTATAAATGAGACCCCCACCTGCGACGCCCCCAAATTCAGACCACATTTGTCTCAAATTTGGTTTTCACGTACCAACTCTAATAATAAATCAACATCTCACATAACGGAATAATAGAATAAATTACATTGATATAATATAATTATTCTTTGTCCCAAAGTCTCGCAACCGTAACTAATACAATACATCTTGAACTAAACATAAATTAATATAAATAAGTTCTTCTACAACCACATAATAGTACATTCCTAGAATTATAGAAATAACTACTCCAAAGCTTTCTTTTCACCCTTGTCTTTGCCAGAGGGTTCACCACATTCTGCCTTCACTGAAAGTTTTATGGAAAATAAGGTTGAGCAACGATTTTTCCCAGCAAGTAATATAGCAAAAAGGGTAATCAATATGGTTTTAAATTTCTCAATGGTATATCAATAATGATAGTTCAAGATAGCAAGAAGTATCGATGATTATCAACAATAGTCGCTATGGACAGAAAATATTAATAATATTCAAATATTTATCAATTTAAGATTTCAAAGCAATAAATACTGAGCAGTTACTAAGGACGATGAACTTCTCCTAGAATTAACAATGATATTACTGATAATTCTACAAAACGAGTACAACATGTGATCAACCTAAAGTACCCTATGTCATGCATAACATTTAATCTTTCTTATATGTGCACGTTGGTTTCCAGACAAATATAAAATTCCCCTACCAAGAGGGTTCTTCTTCTCAGTTATAAGAGTCCGCACCAAGTTAATTTAGTTTGGATAGCTTTCGATTAAATATCAATAATCTAGCCGAAGCAATGGCTTATACAATTTTCTTTCACAATATATATATATATGAACAATTATCGTTCAGAATCAAGGTTTGTAAACAATTTCATTTATAGATTACGAAGTATTATACTTTCAAGTTCTACTTGTACGATCAATAATAGCACAAGTTCAAGTAATTCTCAATAAAGAGTAGGGTTCGAGTACTTTCCTCAAGCGTAGTTTACCAAATATAGCTTGTCAACACTCTTTCGAATCCTAACATAATATAGTTACGCGTATAAGATATTCATTAGTTTCATTAGTTTCATCTGTTCACATATGTAAGTTTAAAAGTACATTTAAACATCTAGCTTAGTTGTAAAATCAATACATATCACATAGCACAAAATCAGTTCGTAAGACACCACAAAATCAAACGACCAATTTCAAATCATTGCGTTATAGTTTGCAAATACTTCTTTAAATTTTCATTTGAAAGTTATTATCACTCGTTAAACATTTAACTCTATTATCTAGCATGTTTCTTAACACATTGGATATCACACCGGTCATATAATATAAGTTAACTTAACCATACAAGCATGCTTTGAACATCAGATTACAAACAGAATATATAACCAACTGCAGGATGGCGCAGCTGCGCCCTGGCTAGGCTTAGGGACGGCGCAGCTGCGCTGTCCTCTAGCCTGGCTAGAGTTGAGCCTCTGATCTACTGGTTTTAGTCCAACTCTATTATACCTATACACTTATACTTTAACATACATACACGCTAGAGGTTCTCACATAGCACATGACCATTCTTAAGTTCATTTTTACAAGTTTTAGCTTACAATTTACATGTCATTAAAACATAAAAAGAGCATATAGTCACCATGCTTTATAGCTTGGCTATATGTCTACAAGTGATCACATAATCTGTCAATACACATGTTCATAGTGTACATATCATAAATTCATATTTAGCATCATTTAGTATTTTGAAACATGCTTTAAACCTATGTTTGATTTAGTCATCATTATGTCCAACACATACGAATCATGTTTGGAGATATAATAAACATAAACATGACATCTTAAATCTTTAAAATCTAAGTATTCATATTTAATGTAACTTAATTTTAAAAACATGTTCAAGGTTGCTTTTGAAATCACTTTAACTTGAATGATGTGATATAACACATACAAGACAACTTTAAAACTCTTATCATATGTAATTAAGTCATGTTAACATCTTTTCAAAATCAGAACCTACATCATGTAGCATTCATGTACATTAGTTTTGTTATACCAAGCTTTTCTTGAAAACTTTTCTAACACAAGGTCTAACAAGTTTGTTTATGAAAAAAGGCACTATAAACACTATATCATGCTCATTTATGTTTGAAATTAACCATGTGTATAAACTACTAAGTTTAGAACTTGTAGAACATGTATTCCATCAAAGTTTGTTTTTGAAACTTTAAGTTTTGTTAAAAAAATCTCCCATTATAATCATGTTGGACACTTCATACTACATAAGAAAGCTTTATATCTCATATTATACTCCTTTTCAGGTATATATATAAGTTATAATACCAAGTCAGCAACACCTAGCATAACAAAACCAGAAACTGGTTCTGGGGTGTGGCGCAGCTGCGCCCTACCTGGAACAACAATAGTAACTTGCTCAGTTTTGTAGAGCATCAAACAAAAATGATTCTTCTTGGTTTAAACATATTCAATTCCATCATTAAAGGTTCCATATATGTACACATACTTCCTAAACACATGATTGTATTCTAATTCACATTGATTGACAGAGAATTTTAAGAAATTCTAATAATTTTATAAAACCCAACTAAGAACAAAAGTTAAGATTTTTATACCTCTTGGAGCCTAATAAACTTAGTTTTTTCCTTCTGAGATTGCTAACCTCTTCTTTGAACAACAACCACTCAAACTCAAGTTATCAGAGTTTCAACAGACAAACAAAAGCAAAGTAAAACTGAAAATGGAGCTGCTATTTATAGAGAAAACTTGGACTGGCTAATGGTTTTGCATGGAAGTTTGAGACTAGAATGTAGAAGGAGAACACAATGGTTAACTAGAAGTTTTTCAACCACTCACCATCAGCCATCTCCATAGCCAATAAGTACTACTTGGAAGTTACAAAATTTAGCTATAGGTTACTGTTCATGTACTGTTTGCTCAACTGATGAATTTTATTTCTCAGCAACGTGCTTAAATTTTTCTCAGTTAGTTACTTTAACTCCCAAAATGTAATTTTAATGTACAATTGTTACCATATCAAGAAAATTAGGGATTATTTATGTACTCACATCATATAATCCATGTACATTAAGTACATGTAATAAAATAACGCAGTTAGGAATTATTGCCCGGGTATCTCCCATAATTATTTTTACTACTCACATAACTATATTATTTAATATTAGTAGTTCAGTTTACACACATAATTTCTTTCCCAATTTTTGGAATACACGGATATTTAATTATTTATGTATTAAAGATTACATATGAATTCATTGTACTACTTGGTACTTCATGCCATTAAAATGTATTCTTATCATATGATTTTATTCATGTCACACATTGCAATAATGTTCCAGTTCATTTTTACAGTTAAAACTAACTTTTCCAGACTGACCACTGGCGCAACTGCGCCATTTAGTACTGCTGGGAGGGCGCAACTGCTCCGGTCCCTGGCAGTGCCAAAATAGCTTAGCTCTAAGCCAGTTCCAACTTCTATCACCATACTAGCTTTACATGATATAAATTAACTTCCATATTGGTGATATTACTAGTTTAAGAGTGTATTCATTCCTTATATGGAATCACATAATTATACGCAATTAATCTTCCTCTTAGTTTAACCACTTAAATTTCCCTTCTCATTCCACACAAGGCATTTCTCAATTTTCATCATAACTTCACATTTATAAATTCAATTTGAATTAATTGAACTACTCGTCTTAATACACATCAATATTTATATTCAAGTAAATATTCATTTTCTTATTATATCAAGATAATTAGTTATTCATGAAATTCTTGGTTCTTACATTCTCCCCCCTTATAAAAATTCCGTCCTCGGAATTGGTACAAGGTTACACGAATAAATGGGGATAATCCCTTCGCATCTTATCTTCTAATTTCCACGTGGTCTCCTCGACGTTGTGGTTTCGCCAAAGCACTTTTACTGAAGATATACTTTTATTCCTTAATGTTTGTTCCTTCCTATCTAATATTTGGACAAGAATTTCTTCATATGCTAGATTCTTCTCTACTTGGATGGGCTCGTAAGAAATCACGTGTTTGTAGTCAGGCTTGTACGGACGCAACACGAAAATGTGAAACACATTATGGATGTGCTCCAACTCAAGTGGTAGTTCAACTTTGTACGCCACTTCGCCCACTCATTTTAGTATCTCGAATGGTCCTATGAATCGCAGACTCAATTTTCCTTTCTTGCTGAATCATATTTTTCCCTTCCAGGGAGATACTTTTAAGAAAATGTGACTTATGAATTCAAAGTCGCGGTCCTAATGATGCAAGTCTATGTATTTCTTTTGATGATCTTGTGCAGCTATTAGTCGAGCTCTTATCAATGTCACTACATCGGCGGTTTATTGAACTAATTTCGGCCCTAACATCTTTTGCTCCCCAACTTCATCCTAACACAACGGGGTTCTACACTTCCTTCCGTAAAGGGCTTCGTATGGTGGTATGCCTATACTCGCATGGTAACTATTGTTATAAGTGAATTCCACTAAGGTTAGGTGATCATCCCAACTTCCTTTGAAGTCCATCACGCAAGTTCTAAGCATGTCTTCCAGCGTTTGTATCATTCGCTCACTTTACTAGTCTGTCTACGGATGATAATCGGTACTTAACCTCAATTATGTTCTCATCCTTTCTTGTAAGCTTTTTTAGAATTTTGACGTGAAGCACGGATCTCGGTCTGAGACAATCGATACCGACACTCCATGTCGTGAAACAATTTCCTTTACGTATAAATTCACTAATTCATTTAAACTATATCGGATTTTGATTGGTAGAAAATGAGCCATCTTTGTTAGTCGATCTACGATAACCCAAATGGTGTCAAAACCTTTCTGCGTGACTGGAAGTCCCACCACAGAGTCCATCGTAATGTGCTCCCATTTCAACTTTGGTATTTCCAACGGTTGGAGTAGACCACTCGGCCTCTGGTGCTCTGCTTTGACCCGTTGACACGTAAGACATCTGCTAACACACTTCGTGATTTCTTATTTCAAATTAGGCCACCAAAAATGTTGCCTCAAATCCCGATACATCTTCGTGCCTCCTGGATGAACAAAATACGTCGTGTTGTGTGCCTCGTGCAAAATTTCTTCCCTCAACTCAGTTACTGCTGGCACCTACACTCTCCTTTCGAATCTTAAAATACCTTCTCTATCCATCTTAAATCTCTCCTCTTCATTTTCTGCGATCCACTTTCTGATTCTCTCGCACTCCTCATTATTTTCTTGTTATTCTTTAATTCCATCCAACAAGGTCGGATAAGCTTCTACTGTAAACAATCTCTCTTCAGAATTTTTCGGTACCTTCACTTCTATCTCTAATTTTTCAATATCCCTTATTAACTCCTCCTAAGTTGTCAATTGAAATAACTTCCCCCTTCCCTTCCTACTTAGTGCGTCGGCCACTACATTCGCCTTTCCTGGGTGATAAAGAATATCGCGATCGTAATCCTTGATTAATTCTAATCACCTTCTTTGATGCATGTTCAACTCCTTATGTGGGAAGATATATTTCAAAATCTTGTGGTCAGTGTATATCTCACATTTTTCTCCGTATAAATAGTGTCTCAAAATTTTCAACGCAAAAACTACTGTCGCTAACTCTAAGTCATGAGTAGGGTATCATTTTTCGTAATCCTTCAATTATTGTGACGCATACGCAATGACTTTGCCATGTTGCATTAGCACACATCCCAGTCCTCTATTGGACACATCGCTATACACCACAAATCCTCCCGTATCATCTGGTAGTGATAATACAGGTGCTTCACTCAATATCTTCTATAGCTCCTGAAAACTCTCCTCACACTTGTCTGTCCACACGAACTTCACCGTCTTCCTGGTTAGATAGGTCAACGGGGTTGCTATCTTAGAAAAATCCTGGATAAATCTTCGATAGTACCCAGCTAACCCTAAGAAACTTCTTACCTCGGTTGGCATCTTCGGTTGCTCCCAATTACTCATTGCTTCTACTTTTGCAGGGTCTACTGAAATTCCATCCTTATCCACCACGTGTCCTAAGAATTGAACCGTCTCTATCGAAAATTCACACTTATAAAATAGAATATATTATATTTTATATAAAGTTTTTGTTTTAATTGAATATTATATTCTTATTTTTTAAAAAATGGATGTCTGTGTTGCAAGAATTTGGCCCGTGAGTTTCAAATGTTTCGTCCGTAAATTTTTTTTTTCTTAACAGTACCCCTTCCATTATCCTATAAATAGGATGCTTAGTTTAGAATTGAAAATCACACCAGCATCAGAAAATTCTTCTTCTATAATATTGAGCGTATTTCTTTAGAATTTAAGAAAGCTTTGAGCGTAGAAAACAATATAAGTTTTCTTCAAGAATATCCATGCCCTACCAGTCGGAATACTCTCCTTTCTAAGGTAAGGGGTATTATTTATCTCATATTCGCTTACGATATTATTTTTTGTATTCATAAGAAATTTTTTTTCGTACAATATTCACAAGAAATATTATCTTCGTTTAATATTCATAAGGAATATTATCTTTGATTAATATTCGTAAGGAATATTATTTTCGTTCAACAGTCGTAAGGGATATTATTTTTGTTCAGTATTCGTATGAAATAATATTTTTTTCCATACTCTGTAGTATGTAAGTAATATTATTTCGTTTCAGATTCCAAATTCTACACTCATTTTGTTAAAGTTTTAGCTTCTATACTCCATGAAATTAGTAGAATATCCTTGAAATTTTCACTTCATCTAGTATCTTTTCATGTAAATATTATTCTGAGCATTCTTGATAAGTTTTAACTTTTTCATGCCGGAGTACTATTCACAGGATACTATTCCCAAAGTTCTTATTCACGGGGTACTATTCACCTGGGGTACTATTCATGACAAAAATTGATTCCTTTTGTGACGCCCTCAAAATAGGTATACATCACCCATCTTGAGTCGTCAAATATATGGTACATAAATCAAATACAAACTTAATTATACAACTGTTGGGTAATATACGACAAAACATAGCTGAGAGTTTAAACAAGAATATTGCCTTCTAGACAATATCCACTCTCAATGGAGTCCTCATTACAATTATTATTACAAGCATCTGGACCGTCAATCCGTTCCCCGACCAGTCCCAACTATATTCTCATTTCCTGAAGAGAACAGTGAACTAAACAGGTGAACTCAACTAGCCCAGTAAGATATATTATGACTAAGATAATGCAGAATAAATTATCCTTAGCCTTCAACAGTATAACAACTTATAGAATACAATAGACAACAAGTTTTAGATCAACAACTGCAGCGAAATAAGCAATCCATTAGAAGAGTCAAGTAGAGCATGATATCTACTATCTTCTATGATTTAAAAAAAATTTCATCAACCTTATCGCTGAGACTCAGCTTAATAAATAAACCACATCATCGAATCATCCCTGCACTACGGGCCAAGAATATTCATGTAATCATCAATGGTCATGATTATACTGAATAATCCCTAGTCATAATCATACCAACAACTGTCCATCAATGCACTACGGGCCAATGAGGAATTTTACCACATCATTTATAATATTACGGGTCATAATTATACCGAATGATCCCTGGTCATAATCATACCAATCAATAGTCCATCTATGCACGTAAGCCAACGATGACTTTCATCACAATATAAGCATGAGGATGATGACAATGATATAAGCATTAATCAAAAGAAATCAAGGATAAATATTAAAGACTTTAAATTTATCCAGAGTTTAAAAATATCCAAATTGTCAACATGATACTGTTTTGTGGAGTAAAATTCAAGAATAATATTGTATCAAAAATAATTTGAACAAAAAAGAAATATATTTTTTGAGTGAATAGTACCCCGTGAATAGTATCCTATGAATAGTACTTTGGGAATAGTACCTCGTGAATAGTAACCCAACATAAAAAGTATCCCAAATACCCGAGTGAATAATATTTAAATAAATAGTAACTGGGTGAATAGTAACCTGTGAATAGTAACTCGTGAATAGTAATCTGACATGAAAAGTTTAATAATTATCAAGAAAGCTCAGAATAATATTTCTATGAAAAGGTACTAGATGAAACGCAAATATCAAGGATATTTTACTAATTTCACGGAGTATAGAAGCAATACTTTAACAGAATGAGAGTATAATCAGGAATATGCGATGGAATAATATTACTCACATACTACAAAGTATGAAAAAAAATATTATTCCTTATGAATACTGAATAAAAATAATATCCTTTACGAATACGAAAGAAATAATAACTCTTACGACTATTGAACGAAAATAATATTCCTACGAATATTGAACGAAGATGATATTCCTTACGAATATAGAACGAAAATAATATTCATATGAATAAAAATAATAACATCTCTTCAGAATATGAAATAAATAATATTCATTACCTCAGAAGAAGACTGGATACTGGAATAGTGAAGTAGCAAACTTCTCTTCTTCTATCTCTCTATAGCTTCTCTCTCTATAATTGCTCTTGTGAGTCTTAGTGAATTGGTGAGAATGAAAGAAGAATGAGCTTTTATTTATAGAAAAATATAGTTTCGATAATTGAACGTTTTGGGGCTCGAAATATTACAGTATAATACCTTCATCTTTTCCTTCATTTTTAATTTAGTCCTGCAAGTATTATCAAACTTGCACCACCTCCCCTAATAGTATATCATGTGAATAAATAGTATAATCATGTGACTCAATAGTTCTATATATGTGAAAAAATAATTATAGTATAATACATTCATCTATACCTCTATTTTTAATTTAGTCATACAAGTATTATCAATCTTGCACCATCTCCCCTAATAGTACATGCATGTAAATCAATAGTACACACATATGAACAAATAGTTATAAGCATGTGAATTAATAGCAATTAATTGCTCATTTATCCGATTAATTACCCGATTGGTCAATATAACCTCAAGACATCAATTATTATCGGAATAGATGTCGATTTCCACTAACACTAATAGTCCCAACACAACAGAACTATCAATTTCATCTTTAATCAACACAAACTTATTCATGATTAATATTATAACTCACAATATTTAACAACCAGATCATTCCCAGGAAAGAGTGCGCTTTCCGATAAGGATTTTTTCCTATTGACGCGTAATTAGGTGACCAAACCTTTCATCGACAGAACTTTCTAGACATCGTCAATATTGCAAATAATAATATGAATAACTTTATCGTCTCAATTATTGATTTAATAATATAAAATATTAATACTATGACAATAATTGAATCAATAATATAAGAGATATTATGCAACAATTATTGTAGCAATAATTAAATATAATTGAATGACTTCTCACGTAAGCATCAATAATCAATACCGTGTGCTATTATGCAACCACGCGTATTACTTTACTTTTACTACCGGGTATTTCAACAGTTTAACGGTAAAACTTTTGCCGTTATTTTTATAAAAAGATATTTTTGTCTTTTTTTCATTCTGACAGTAATTCCATTGTGGGGTCCACCAATGATTGTGCCGTCGTACGAATATTCCTTGTTAAAATAAATATTCTCCGACCAAACAAATATTCCCTGACACAACGAATATTTTATGACAACTTGCTTACTTTACAAAAAATTTCACATATCCCCCTTAACTTTAAACTTTTATCAATTTAACTATTTACTAAATAAAATAATAATTATAAGAAAATTGAATAATTTTATCTAGTAAAATTCAGGGTCTTACACCTTTTCGGTTCAAATCATTTTTGATACAATATTATTCTTGAATTTTACTCTACAAAGCAGTATCATGTTGATAATTTGGACATTATTGAAATCTGGATAAATTAAATTATAAATATTTAAAAATTTATCAATTGCTTTCTTTTAATTTAATTCTTATATCATTGTCATCATCCTCATGCTTATATTGTGATGAAAGTCCTCTTTGGGTTACGTGCATAGATGGACTGTTGATTGGTATGGTTATAACCATGGATCATTCGGTATAATCATGACCGTAATGTTTCAAATGATGTGATAAAAGTCTTCATTGGTCCGTAGTGCATTGATGGACAGTGGTTAGCATGATCATGACCATTGGTGAAAACACGAATATCCTTGGCCCTTAGTGCATAGATAATTCGTGGTCGTTATACTAATGAATATCATTGGCCCGTAGTGCAAGGATGATTCAATGATGTGGATTATTTATTAAGCTGAGTCTCAGCGATAAAATTGATGATAAACTTTTTAAATCATAGAATATAGTAGTTATCATAGAATATGTAAGTGTTATGGATCTGGGATTTAACAACCCAGATCACTAAATGACACCTTAATACACTATATTAACCAACCAACAACAACATTTAACAAAGAATCAAGAGATTTTGAAATTTAGGGTTTATACCTTTTTAACCATTGATCTTTGATTTTGATCCATTGTGATCTGCTCTTACTAAGCTAAGAAGTGTTCTTGGCTTATCTTAACACTCTCTCCCATCCCCCATTCGCGAATTTTCAGAGAGAGAAAGAGTTGGAGAGAATGAAAATTAAAGTGAGACTTTTCTCTCTCCTTTTAATTTATATTTTTGATTGGGTTCAATGCATGTTGCTGATTTTTGCTGGATTGCTGGACACATGGCTAGGGCTAGGGCTAGGGTTGCTCAACTACTCCACTAGGCCAATTCTTGCAAGCTAAGTCACCAAGATGCACTAAGGGCATTTTAGTCTTTTCCATTTATTTCTAGGGTTTTCATGAGTTGCAAACCCTTAGGGTTTAGGTTTTGAGCAATCTAATGTCTAGGATTTAGCATTTTAGGGTTTAGGTTTTAACCCTTAACTTTGTAATTTAATTTCTACAAATTTCAAATTTCGGTTTTCAAATAAGAAAATTAACATTTCAAAACTATAATTAGGATTTACTAATTATATTAAAATTCCTTAATCATACCTTAAATCTTACTAATTAGGATTAGTATTTCCTAATTAAAATCGCTAATTAAGCAATTAGGGTCAATATCACGGATTAGGGTTTATAACCCAATAATTAGGGTTTCTAATAGAAAATTTAATTTTCTAATTTAGAAATTAAATATTCGTAATTAGATTAGAGTTTTCTAATTACTCATAAATTAAAATAATTAGAATTAGGGTTTCCTAATTAGCATTGCTAATTCTAGCAATTAAATCCACAATTGAGCATTAGGGTTTCTGACGGAACAATTAGGGTTCCATAAATTGAAAATTAGGGTTTGTAAATTAATTAAACTTTATCCTAATTAGTACTTAATTAATAGCACTTAAGCATTAAAATTATCCGTTATATTCCCAGATTAGGGTTTCATTTTATCAGAATCTGAAATTAGGGTTTTCAGATCTGGTATTAGGGTTTTCAAATAATTAATTAAGATTTTAAATAATTAATTAGGATTTTCCCTAATTAATTACGTTTAACCTTGTACATATCATTGCATTCCCAATCTAGGGTTTTCAATATCCGCATTAGGGTTTCGGACTTCCGGAACTGAAACAAGGGTTTCCAGAACCGATTTATAGGGTTTCTTATTAATCGTTAGGGTTTTCTAACTGAACGTTGTCGTTCTTAAAATATATACTTAGGGTTTGTCACAGATATAATTTATCTGATCAACCCATGACCCTTAACCACATTCTGAACACATCATTAACCATAATCACAGAATTTAATCACATAAATTCTTAATCCTGAATAATTCACCTATATCCTTTACAGAATTTTGAAACCCTCAAAATTCCATCCCAATAACATTAAACGCATACACTTATTTTCTGTCTAGGTCTATATTTGACCTTAAATCAATCATTTAAGATTTTAATAATTTGCCCAAATTCTCGGGTTGTCACAAACACTGTTGAAGGCTAACGATAATTTATTCTGCATTATCTTAGTCATAATATTTCTAACTGGGCTAGTTGAGCTCACCCTTTTGCTTTCATTGTTCTCTTCAGGAAATGAGAATATAGCCGGGCCTAGTCAAGGAATGGAGTGATGGTCCGAGATGGTTGTTTAGTAATCCTCACTATTTAGTGTGATAATAAATGTAACGAGGATTGAATTTGAGTTTGGATATTGTCCAGAAGACAATATTCCTGTTAAAACTCTTAGCTATGTTTAGTCGTATTTTACACGATAGTTGTATAATTAAATTTGTATTTGAATTATGTACCATGTATTTGGCGACTCAAGATGGGTGATGTATACCTAGTTTGGGGGCGTCACATTTGAGCCATGACAGGGTCAGTAGTTCCTATGAATTCTGGAAGTCCTACACTCTTAAAATCCTTAAAGTTTATGTCTGGAGCTGCTTGGGGAATGGGTGGTACTAGTTCGTTTCTTCCCCTAAGAACTTCTCCTAACAAATCTATCAGCCTCTAAATCGGGTCTTCTGGCCCTCTCTCATCATTAACCGACTCTTCCGGTGCGGTTATTCTATGTCTGGGTGGCATTTTTCTTCATCACAAAATTTTCATTTTAACTATTATCTTTTTATATTATTTAAACATTTCTCAAATAAGAATAACATTTTATAACACGTTCTTCGAATAAGATCATTTATATTCATATGCCAAATTGTTACAATTACATGATCCTTTCTAGCATACTTCAATAAATGACAACCACATATCCCCCCTTATCACTAAAGACGGGGACAACACCAACCTACTATCCCTCTAACATTTTTTCAAAAGTTGGGGTTTACAACTATCTCACATCTTACACAAAAGACTGAGATTTCAACAACTGATTAAACATCATATATATAAATACGATACTATAACTACTAAGCTTCTACATCTAGACTTAATCTAACATTACACCCTCCACGGCACTCTGGTATTCCTTTTGAGTAATGTGTACCACCAAATCTCGGTTGATGGTGTGTCGGGTCTCCCCCTGCTCTGCCGGGTAATGATGTACCCATCAATCAACCTCTCCATGGTCATGCGCAAAGCATAGCTCATCTTGTTTATCTTCCTTCTCTTTCATCTCACCTCATACTCTAAGTCATTAGCCCAATCATTAGTTTCTTCCCACTTTTCCTCGAAGTAAATCCTATCCATCACCTCCATCTCTATCTGAGTACTGAGTGCTTCCTTCTCTGTCCTCTCACTCAAGTCTCTCTGTTCCACCTCTTCCAACTTTCCTGCCAGCTCTACATTCCTAGCCACCGACCTATGAAACAAAGTCCCCACCTAGATCCCTGCCTCCTTTCGGTGAGCAATCTCCACCTCCATCTCCTGCATCACTAACTTCCTCTGATGGTCATCGTCCCTCAGTTTCTGGAACTCGGACTCCCTCTCTCTAGCTTCAGCCTCTAACTCCTCCAATCTACATCCTAAATCCAGAATCTGCTCCTCATTCCCCCCCAACATCCGATCCTTGAAAGTAGCCTCATCGGAGTCCTCCATGGGTTCAGGCTCCTCCTCCATAGGCTCCTCCTCCGGATCAGACTCCTCGGGTAATGGCTCCATCTCCTCCTCCTCGTCATCATCATCGATAGGGGCTACTGCTAATATAGGCTCCGCTATCAATGGTGCCTCAAATACCACGTGGATGTCACACGGCTCCTCCTCTACTACTCGGCTAGGTCCTCCCATGTCAGTCATCCTACAACCACCAACATAAGACAAAACAACCAACAACTCCATTAGGATGTTAAACAAAATAAGTTCATTGTATAGAATGAAATTATATTCCCTAACACACTAAGTCTCTCTCTAGGAAAACTCTACGTGAGTCTTCTCTATCTTCTAAGTTCACCTAAGTTATAATCTAAGGACTCTTGCTCCTAAGGTTTATAACTACAGCTTTGATACCAACCTGTGACGCCCCCAAATTCAGACCACACTTGTCTCAAATTTGGTTGTCACGTTGTTGCCTCCTTTTTGGTTTAACAAAATGGACTCTAACTCATGCAAGTATACACGGGTCAACAAGTAGTACAGAGTAAGAAAGTATCGATCCCACGGAGAAAGGTGATAAATCTAATTTATCATGCAACAACTTAATCACTATTTTTGTATGCTCAAACGATCATTCAACCAATGAATTTATAATTAAATTAATTATTAACACAAGAATAATAATTACTAAAAATCGGTAATCAAATTGGAAAGATATGGGATTTTAATATCATCTAATGCTTCATCTAAAATGTATGCTTCATGTTATGTATACTTATTAAATACGAAAAGCTAGTCGAGAGCACATAAGTGAAACATAACCATTTTTCAATGAACTATGCCTCAATTTACACAAAATCCACTAATTGATAGAATTCATGTAAGCATCACAATTACCAAATTCACTATATGTCTATGTGAATTTACAGCAAATATGATTTAAGCTCACACTTTCTTAATGACTACAAATGGTGAAACGGTATATGCCTATTCCGGCTCATAAATCACAAAGCCTAACATAAATAAGCCTTATGAACATATGCCATCATGGTTTAGTTCTATACTTATATTTCATTTTCCAATTCCATACAAGCAATTCGTGTGAATGGTGATCAAGCATTAAGCATTTAGCACAACCATAATGGGTAATCCAATATTAAATATGCAACATTACAATCAGTCATACATGTTTAGACTACGCATTAAAATCCATTAGAATCCCATAATGGAAATTAGTTCATTTATGAACCAAAAGCCATTATGGTATTGAAGCAAAACATGGAAATGAAAAAACACAAACAAGAGTTATAAAGAAACGAGAGATCAAATCTATTAAATCTTGCTGCAAGTTTTATTTTCAGGCTTGTTCCAATTCACAAATATCTCCAAAATGCAAACTAATAATTATTAAGCAATCTAAATAAAGAGAGAAGCTTGAAGTATATGGAAAATGATTCAAACCCTCCTTTTAGTAGTCTAAAACTAAGAACAGTAGTAAAAACTAAAAAACACGTCTTTGGCAACCAACCATATCGTCTCATAACAAAAAACACGCTCAAATTTCAAATTACAAAAAGTCAGCAGTTGAAACTGAATATGACCGGCACGGTCGCGCGATAGTACACTACAAATCGAGCGTGGGCGCGTTGTATGATTGTCTGCCGAGTGCATGGCGCGGGCGCGCCATGTTCCTTTATTGCTGAGGCGCTGCCAGCGCTGTAGGTGTATTTGCTTCTGTACTTCCATTGGTGCGGGCGCGCCGTGATAAGGTTGTATGGCAGCGTGGCCGCGCTGCTGCTGCTTCTTGTCTGCTAGTTGCTTGCTCTTCATTCCTTCTCTTCTTCACTTCACCATGTCAATAACCCTTTAGGTGTTCTCCTCATTTACTGTAATCTAACTGCTATTCATTCTAGCTCAATTTCATCATGCCATCCTTGCCATTCCATGCCTTTGGTTGTTATAGGAGTTCCAGCTATGCACACTAAAAAATAGACAAAAAAACAAATAAACATACTAAAAATACTCGAGTTGAGCACAATTCCAGTGAGTTGGTAAACAATAAGTATAAAACCTACTTATCACATGTACTAACTCTAATAATAAATCAACATCTCACATAGCGGAATAATAGAACATATTACATTGATATAATATAATTATCTTTGTCACAAAGTCTCACAACCGTAACAAATACAATACATCTTGAACTAAACATAACTTAATATAAATAAGTTCTTCTACAACCACATAATAGTACATTCCTAGCATTATAGAAATAACTACTCCAAAGCTTTCTCTTTACCCTTGTTCTTGCCAGAGGGTTCACTATGTTTTGCCTTCACTGAAAGTTTTATGGAAAGCAAGGATGAGCAACGATTTTGTCCAGCAAGTAATATAGCAAAAAGGGTAATCAATATGGTTTTAAATTTCTCAAGGGTATATCAATAATGATAGTTCAAGATAGCAAGAAGTATCGATGATTATCAACAATAGTCGCTATGGACATAAAGTATCAATAATAATCAAAGATTTATCAATTCAGGATTTCAAAGGAATAAATACTGAGCAGTCACTAAGGACTATGAACTTCTCCTAGAATTAACAATGATATTACTGATAATTCTACAAAACGAGTACAACAGGTGATTAGCCTAAAGTACCCTATGTCATGCATAACATTTAATCTTTCACATGTGCGCACGTTGGTTTCCCGATAAATATAAAATTCCCCTACTAAGAGGGTTGTTCTTCTCAGTTATAAGAGTCTGCACCAAGTTAATTTGGTTTGGATAGATTTCGATCAAATATCAATAATCTAGCCGAAGCAATGGCTTAGACAATTTTCTTTCACAGTATATATATATATATATATATATATATATGAACAATTATCGTTCGGGATCAAGGTTTGTAAATAATTTCATTTCAATATTACGAAGTATTATACTTTCAAGTTCTACTTATATGATTAATAATAGCACAAGTTCAAGTAATGCTCAATAAAGAGTAGGGTTCGATTACTTGCCTCAAGCTTAGTTTACCAAATATAGTTATCAACATTCTTTTGAATTCAAACATAATATAGTTACGCGTATAGGATATTCATTAGTTTTATAGGTTCACATATATAAGTTCAAACGTACATATAAACGTCTAGCTTAGTTGTAAAATCTATACATATCACATAGCACAAAATCAATTTGTAAGACACCAAAAAATCAAACTACCAATTTCAAATCATTGCGTTATAGTTTGCAAATACTTCTTTGAACTTTTCATTTGAAACATATTATCACTTGTTAAAAAATTAACTCTATTATCTAGCATGTTTCTTAACACATTGGATAGCACACCGGTCATATAATGTAAATTAACTTAACCATACAAGCATGCTTTGGACATCATATTACAAACAGAATACAGAACCAACTGCAGGATGGCGCAACTGCGCCCTGGCTAGACTTAGGGATGGCATAGTTGCGTTGTCCTCTAGCCTGGCCAGAGTTGAGCTTCTTCTCTCATGGTTTCAGTCCAACTCTATTATACCTATACACTTATACTTTAACATAAATACATGTTAGAGGTTCTCACATAGCACATGAGCATTCTTGAGTTCATTTTTATAAGTTTTATCTTACAATTTACATGGCATTAAAACATAAAAAGAGCATATAGTCACCATGCTTTATAACATGGCAATATATCTACATAGTGGTCACATAATCTGTCAATACACATATTCATAGTGTTCATATCATAAATTCATATTTAGCATCGTTTAGTATTTTGGAACATGCTTTAAACATATGTTTGATTTAGTCATCATTATGTCCAACACATACGAATCATGTTTGGAGATATAATAAACATAAACATGGCATCTTAAATCTTTAAAATATAAGTACTCATATTTAATGTAACTTAATTTTAAAAACATATTTATGGTTGCCTTTGAAATCACTTTAACTTGAATAATGCAATATAACACATAGAAGACAACTTTAAAACTCTTATCATATGTAATTAAGTCATGTTAACATCTTTTCAAGATCAGAACCTTCATCATGTAGCATTCATGTACATTAGCTTTGTTATACCAAGTTTTCTTGAAAACTTTTCTAACACAAGGTCTAACAAGCTTGTTTATGAACAAAGGCACTATAAACACTATATCACGATCATTTGTGTTTGAAATCAATCATGTGTATAAACTACTAAGTTCAGAACTTGTAGAACATGTATTCCATCAAAGTTTGTTTTTAAAAATCTAAGTTTTGTTAAAAAAATCTCCTACTACAATCATATTGGACACTTCATACTATATAAGAAAGTTTTACATCTCATGCTATACTCATTTTAAGGTATATATATAAGTTGTAATACCAAGTCAGCAACACCTAGCATAACAAAACCAAAAATTGATTCTGGGGTATGGCGCAACTGCGCTGCGCCCTACCTGGAACAGCAGCAGTAACTTGCTCTGTTTTGCAGAGCATCAAACAAACTATGATTCTTCTTGGTTTAAACATGTTCAATTCCATCATTAAAGGTTCCATATATGTACACAGACTTCCTAAACACATGATAGCATGCTAATTCACATTGATTGACAGAGATTTTAAGAAATTCTAATAATTTTACAAAACCCAACTAAGAACAAAAGTTAAGATTTTTATACCTCTTGGAGCTTAATAAACTTAGTTTCTTCCTTCTGAGATTGCTAGCCTCTTCTTTGAACAAAAACAACTCAAACTCAAGTTATCAGAGTTTCAACAGATAAACAAAAGCAACGTAAAACTGAAAATGGAGCTACTATTTATAGAGAAAACTTGGACTAGCTAATGGTTTTGCATGGAAGTTTGAGACTAGAATGTAGAAGGAGAACACAATGGTTAACTAAAAGTTGTTCAATCACTCACCATCAACCATCTCTATAGCCAATGAGTACTACTCAGAAGTTATGCAATTTAGCCATAGGTTACTAGTTCATATACTATTTGCTCAACTGATGGATTTTATTTCTCAGCAACGTGCTTAAATTTTGCTCAGTTAGTTACTTTAACTCCCAAAATGTAATTTTAATGTACAATTGTTACCATATCAGGAAAATTAGGGATTATTTATGTACTTACATCATATAATCCATGTACATTAAGTACATGTAATAAAATAACGCAAGTTAGGTATTATTTCCTGAGTATCTCCTATAATTATTTTTACTACTCACATAACCACATTATTTAATATTAGTTGGTAAGTTTACACACATAATTTCTTTCCCAATTTCTGGAATACACAGATATTTAATTATTTATGTATTAAATATTACATATGAATTCATTGTACTACTTGGTACTTCATGCAATTAAAATGTATTCTTATCATATGATTTTATTCATGTCACACATTGAAATAATGTTCCATTTCATTTCTATAGTAAAAACTAACTTTTCCCAGACTGATCACTTGCGCAACTCCGCCATTTTGTACTGTTGGGAGGGCGCAGCTGCACCGGTCTCTGGTCAGTGCCAAAATGGTTTAGCTCTAAGCCAGTTCCAACTTCTATCACTACACTAGTTTTACATGATATGAATTAACTTCCTATATTGGTGATATTACTAGTTTAAGAGTGTATTTATTCCTTATATGGAATCACATAATTATACACAATTAATCTTCCTCTTAGTTTAACCACTTAAATTTCCCTTCTCATGCCACACAAAGCATTTCTCAATTCTCATCAAAACTTCACAATGGAAAAGTTTAAAATAATTGCGTATAAGTTAGATGCTTATTGCTTGGTTAGGAGCGGTAGAAAAGTTCATAAAGAACGGATTAAAACTGAGCTATAATGAAGTTATGGCGAAAATTTCATAAAAGACGAACGAGAATTAGATAGTTATTAAATGAACTCGAACGTGTAGGGTTTCATAAGAATGTAAGAGAACGTAGAAAACATGAGTCATGTACTCAAGAATGAACGAGTTCCGAGTTCAGATGACCGAATTACGGACGAACGAACGAAGAACGTTAAAAATGTAAAACGAACGAAGGACGAAGATTAAGCCAATTGAATGGCATGTTAACAGATTCAGAACAAAGTTCTGTCCAAGGGTAATCGAAGTACGTAAGATAAGGAAGAGAATGGATTTAGAACAACCTCGTTCCAAGTTATAATGAAGAAGTTATGAGATCGGAAAGTAAGCGTCTAAAAATGGATTCAAGACTAAGAAAATTTTTCAAGGACTAAGGCTCGGTGCCGCGGCGCGAGCTGTGCCTTGGGAGGCGGCGCCGTAGCGCCAGCACCGACAGTTGTACACTGCAGAGTGGCACTGTAGCGCGAGTTATAAAGAAGGAACCGGCGCCGCAACGCCGGTGTAGGGAAAAAGCCAGTAATGAGCTTTTAACTGCTCAAAACCTGGGGGAAGTGTACTGAAAGCTAATGAACGTGTAGTTCATTGAATGTAACACTTAATCAAGTGTTTTAAACCTTTAGTGAAGGTTGAACAGAAAGATTAAATGAGATTAAAATATAAATAATGTGAACGCGGGTTACAGAACTGATATCCGGGGACCATAGTCACGATAAACAAACGTGAGGGATTTCTATGATGGTGATTCCTTAGACATTGGTTGACGAGGGTAATGAATAACATTTTGATGTTATGTGGTGGTAATGAGAGATAAGTTTAAAGCGTATAGACGTTGTGAACGCAACGCAGTTACATTGAATGATCGGCTTAGCATATAACGAACCGTATGGCTTCGACATTAAGGAAGAATAACGAATGGTATTAAGAAAGCCATAGCGAACGGTAAGAAGATTAATGGAAGCCGAATGTGGGTCGGATGGAGAATGTTAGAATGAAATGTAAGCGTTGAACACTTTAACCGACGTGAAGGTTGAGTGTACACAAATATTAAACGGGCAAAACCTACACCCCGTGTATGGTTTGGTCGTAGGGTAATGAAGACCAATGATTAAATCATGAACGGTGAAGAAAATGAATTAAATATAATGACATTTAACGTAAAGAAGCTAAGTTAATGATTAACTTGAATGATCGTTCTGAGTATACAAAAGACTGTATGACTTAGACGATAAGAATGAATCCTGAGGTATGGCATTTAGTTGCCAAAAAGCCATAAGGAATAAGAAATTGACTTAACGAACATTATAGTTTAATGGTTCAGATAAGTTAAGATAATTTAGGTTGTGGTGAAATCGTAACCTTTGATGGTTGACATATGGGAGATGGGCTAAAAAATTCCTTCAAAGAGCGAAGGTATATACGAAACTGGCAACCAATCTAACTCACTGTGATGGCAGTGTAGACGAGACGAGAACTTGTTTGTTGGTTGTTTGTGGGAAACCACTCAGAGTACCATATGGACTACTAGCAGAGAAGCGATGTGTGCTGAGTCCTAGAGAAGATATAAGAAGAAGATAACAATGTAAATCATCAAAGATGATGAACTGTATAAGTAAGACATCTCCGTATGTCATGAAGCCGTGGAATGGTAAAGGAAGTTATAGCGTAAACTTAGATTGAAAGAACACGAACCCTAAGAAGTAAAGTTAAGTAAACCAATGTGTAAGTCAATATACATGACTAATTGGTGTATGTATTCCTTATGTGTTACAGGGATTGGAATGAGCAGTTCGGCGTAAGCTGTAGCTGTGCGTAAGGCAAGTTTCCTAACTTTATTCATATTCTAAATGAATGCTAGTTTCTAAAACTTCTCAGACATTGAACTTGAGAAGTTCTTTATATGTTCAAATGTGTGATATTTGTACAAGGTGGTAAAACGTATGAGGCCTTATGCCACAATGTGAACACTTTGGTGTTTCTATGATATGAACTGTTCTATGATTGAACTGTTCAATAAGAGAATGTTTTGTTTATACATGAACCATTATTGTTAAGTCTGTGCTATTGATTCTAGCCTGACAGAATGTGTATGAAAGAGTGTAGAGAATGAAAGTATTTCAAAGTGAATGTGACTAATGTTTTAAAATGATAGGAATCGAGATTATTCCTATTATTCAAGCTGCTTCATAACCTTTGTTCTGTTATTAAAGTTTTAAAGGAATGTTTGAGTACTTAAAGTTATTTGTTCAACTGTTATGACTTGCTGAGCAATTGAATGCTCACACTTGCTTTAAATGAAAAACATTTTCAGCGTACGATGTTAGAAGAACTTAAGGATCCCGTAAAGATCAAGCTGATCGGTATCCAGAAGAAGTGCCATTCATCAGAAGAATGAATGTGAAGATCAATTAAAGACTTGTATATAGAATGATGTAATTAAACTATAGAATAGTTTAATGAATGGTTATGTATCCTTGGTGGCGGATAAAAGTCACTCGTGTAAGATCTAAAGAATAATGTAATTATCATTATTTGTAATGAACGAGGTTATAAGGTTTTAGAACCTGGGAATTGAGAATGTATGTTGTTATATTTCAGTATATAATAATGTATGTTTGGAAAGAAGTGGGACCGTGACGTACGGAATCCGGATATGAAGATAAACTGGATTTTAGGGCGTTACAGATGGTCCAGGATAAGTGGCTATAGTAGTCCAGACTATTCTATAAAATAGTGTGATAATAATTGTAATGAGATTGAATTTGAGTTTGGATATTGTCTATAAGACAATATTCTTGTTAAACTCTCAGCTATGTTTTGTCGTATATTACACGACTAGTTATATAATCAAGTTGTAGTTGTATATCTGTACCATGTATTTGGCGACCCAAGATGGGTGATGTATATCTATTTTGGGGCCAGTCATAGTGCATATTAGAAAGCTGAGTTCTGTTGCAATTCTACTATTGCTTGCGACGTGTACTGAATGACTTTGGATTCAATTGGGACTAGATGGAGGACATAATTAGCTGCTATTACAGAGACTTAGGCTATTCTATTCGGGCAATCAATCGCCAATTTCAACTTTGAAGTTCAATTTAGGAGAAGATTCTTGGAGGAGCAAAGAGAAGAAGCGGGATTCACTAAGATTGTAGAATTGAGTGAAGAGAAGGGTAGGGTCTATACTATTTTTGTTCTTTAATTTCAGTTTCTGTAATTGGGATGATGTTTTCTTTAATCTATTCAGTGTTTAATTCATTAGTTATGAACTAAATTATCTTATTAAGCTTACAATGGATCTTTAAGTGAAACAAGGATTCTCATGCTTTGATTTCAATTCAATGAAGCTATTTTCAGTTCATCTATTATGATTTGTGCGTAATTTATGAATTGCTTGATCACCAATTTTATGTGAACTTGTATGGAATCGAGAGATGAGATATGAGTTTGGACTTAGTCATAATAGCATGTGTTTGTGATTTCTGAGTTTTGATGGAATTCATGATGTATGTTTAGGATAGAGATATACATATGCATCGCATGTAATCATGTAAGAAATTGGGATTTAAACCTTCTTTAATTGTAATTCACATAGAGATATAGTGAATTAGTTAATTAGAGTGTTTGACTTAATTCTATCATCTATGGATTTAAGTAAATATGGGTTTACTGCATCGAGAGATGGCTAATTCTACGTTCTTGTTCTTGATTAATGAACTGAAATAGTTAATTTGATTGAAAAGAAGTGTGATAATATGAGTGAAGCATAAAGAAAAGTTGTAGGTTTAATTCTCCATTATCTGATTAAAATTTCTGGTAATGAGTTGAGTTGATTTACTTTGATTTTTATTTATTAGTTTTTCATTATTTTCAATCATTAATTCGGTTAGTTTAATAAAATTGGAATAATATAAAGTTGGTAATTATTAGATTAAAATTAATTTATGTCTCTATGGGAACGATACTCAACTTATCATTATATTACTTGTTGACCACGTATACTTGCGTGTCAGTGCTTAATTAGATTACACCCAACACCCTGTCCAACTTGAAGAACAAACTGGAGAATCCATGCCTCCTCCAATCGAAGAGCATAAAGAAGAATTAGCCGAAGATGCACAATGTGTGCTAATTAGAAAGAATAGAGGAAAAATCAAATCCAATTCCTCTAGACCAAGGGCGGAAAAAGTTATAACTGAACAAGATTCTATACCTGAACCTCAAAATCATAATGAATTGATGGCTGAGATGGTCTCTATGCCTGATCCACATAATGAGGAAGAAGTGTGTCGACGCTGGGGGGGGGGAAGATTCCCTTTTCCTAATGTGTTATTTATATACTTTATATTTCGCTATGTCAATTAATTTATTTAAAGGGTGATATTTTAGGAAAAGACCGACATAAATGCCGACGAATTTGAAAAGGTTGATTTTAATAATTGAGTCGAACTAGATAGTCGCTAGTTGATATAAGTTGAAATGAATGTACCAACTCATCCGAATTTTGAAGGTTTTTGCAATGTGGCCCAATATGCGACTCCTTAAAATTGATCTGGAACTTGAGATTCATAGAGTTCAGGGGCTTCTTAAGCAAGGGGAAGGTGTTAGACACCCCCCCGACCTCCGTGAAACACGGTTACCGCATCTTGTTATTTTCCTAAGTGTGAAGTGTGTGTGTGTGTGTGTGTGTGTGAATTGAGAAAGACTTTGATATTTTAGAATTGTGTTAAGTGTCTTAATTTTGTAAGTTGTTCTAAGCCTTGTTTTAGCCTAAGAGCGCGATTGTTTGATTTCAATTTGATTTTGATAAAAGGGCTTTTGGATAAGGTTTGGAGAACTTGATGCTATTGCCTTATTTTATCTCTTATTTTTAGCCTTATTTTTTTCTACCTCGGGCGATTTATTTTACAAGTTCTTCGTTATTTAGATTTGTAAATCGTTTTTTGGTGATAATAAACACAAAATAAAGCATTAAAAAGGGTCGGGCCATCACCGGGCATAGAAGCTATCCCGATAAACTTGAACACCTATAATCATAGTTTTCACTATCACGAGGCCCCAAATTTGGTTTCTCGAGAAAAGACCGTCGAAGTCGTTTTAAGGCTCGAAATTACATGTACAATGGTTTAAACATCTATCATTACAATCAAAACGATGTCCATTATGGGAATCGTGCTGATATCCAATTCGTGGATCTCGACTCCAACATTCCTAGGTTCACATCACAATATATTAAAATATAAGTAAAACGAGAACTAAAAGTAGGCTCCTGAAACTCTATCCTTTAGATTGTAATATCGAAACCCACATTCTGAGGGACTATATGTATTGACGAGATCTATCGAAGGATACCCGAATCTAGGATATGAATCCATCAAATCTAGGCTATCCAAAGATCCTTATAGTGACACAATCGGGATTTAAACAAAAGTATATAAAAATGTATCCTAAAACCGCTATCAGGTGATTCATCGATTAGAATCCCTAGCGCGATTAGTTAGGACACCCTCCCCACTAGATATGGATATAGGGTTTTGCGAAGTGTTTAAAATCGATTAAAAACATTGAAAATGACTAGATCTAACCTAGATCCGAGCAGATCTAGCATAAATGTTCAAAATTTGAAGCCATGGAACCGGTTGAGGGCTAGATCTAAGGTAGATCTAGTAAAAATTTGATTTTTAACTATATATATGCCAAATATTCGGTAAAATAGACAGATCTACCAATAAACAACCAATATATATATATATAAAGATTGTAACTTTAAATATATATATATATATATAAGCACTATATTTAACAATATCTAATAGATCTAATAGATTTACAATGAAATGTACAAAAGATTCTATTTTTCACCTTGGAGAATGAAGAAACAAGCTTCTTTGGACTTGAATATAAGCTATACCACTATATATATATATATATATATATAAGATCTAACTATATAATGTTATATCTCACTCGAATCTAGGGATATTTTGTGCAAAACCTGAGCCCCACTCTAGAAATCCTACTCTCTCTCTAAAATGAGCTCCACCTTGCAAATGAGATGTTGATGCTCTAATATAGGCCTTGGGGCTAGCTACATGTGTACCTGCAGGTAGCCGCATTTACACTTGTGACTAGGCTTCGTGGGTCCCGCTGTCTCGAAGTTCATTCCTTCGGTTGTCTGTGTTTTTCAATCCGGGAAAAGTTGGGAGATGTGCCTAACTATCCCGTAAAGATTCTTTCGAGCGCTAAACAATGACGTCGAGTCTGGACAATTTGGGGTCTGGGAAGATGAAGTGATAAGTTGATAGGTATCTTTCTGTATTCGAGGGTAGTCAAGCGGTTGGTCTTGGGTAGTTTGCCTCGTTGGGCTCTTATGTCCTTATCCTCAGCTTTTTGATCCTTGCTTGAATTATGTCATGGTTGGGGCAAATTTCCATTTTTGCCCTTCCATGGGGTTGTCTCCGAGGTAAATTTATGTGTTTTCCTTTCCACGGGGTTGTCTCCGGAGTGAAATTACGCTTTTTCCCTCCTGCACAGTTAGTAAAAGGAAAACGAAATTTTGGGTGTTTACAAAGTACGTGGTTGAGAAGGCTCTCGCGCCTGAGCCACAACTTGAAAAATTGGCCATGAAGACAAATGAGCTAGAGCTTCTTAATGATAATACTAGTCTAAACTGTATAAGATGCAAGCTTTAAGCCTAAGGAGAAGAAGAAGAAAAGCAAATTAAGCAAGATGACTGAAAAAGAAAATAGAAGAAGGAATAAAGCTGAAAAATTAGAAGTAGAAAAGAAAAGGAAGAAGGCAGAAGCAAAGTAGTAAAGGAGAGAAAAGAAGAGGAAGAGAAAATAACTGAGAACCAAAAATAAAGAATATTCAGTTTAACGATCGAGCTCATTCTTTTAATAATTCTCTATGACCGACGCACGTCATCACAAATGTCGTAGAGGAAATTAAAAAGGGTTTCGACCCTATGATCGTAAAATCAGACTGATCCTACTTCTGAGGGGGAGAAACCATTTGAATCTTATGTCCCTCCCTCATCTCTTCCATCCACTTCTCACCCAATGCTAAAAGATACCTGGTTACCTCCATGAATAACATATCAGCCGATCATTTGCATAATTATTCTTATTGGGCAAGAAATTTTAGAAACTGCTCATATTCTTTCGAATGAATTTTACGGTATAGGGACAGGCCGAATGTGAATGGTGCATTCTATAAATCATCTGTTCATTCTCTTCTATGATTTGGAGATAGATCGAAGTACATATGTTTATGAGCCAAAAGGTGATCAGTTGTTCTACTTTATGTCACTTATGCCTCTACTCAGAGTAATGGTGCAACGCGATCATAGCTTGGTCAAATGGGATTATACAAAGTATCCAGTCTAAAGCTGGTGTCTCAGAACTTTCCTAGAGTTCTAAGGTATGTTACCAAATTGTTTTGCTCAAAACCCTTCAATTCAGAACCTTGTACATTCCTCTTTATTTTGCCTATGTTTAGATTTCTACTTGCATCTCTTGGTTACAATGACAAGATCGTAAAATCACCCTCTACGATCTTTGAGCAACCTTCTATCTCACAACGGGTAAATGCAAAGTTGACCACTGAAATTTAGGAGTTTTTGGGTATTAAGCCCCTTTCTTTTGGTCAACGCAAATTGAGCCCCTTTCTATTTAAAAATTTGGAATTTGAGCCTCCAGGCGCCACGTGAGCGTTGACCTACTGACGTGTCGCACGTGGTGCCTACGTGGAAGATCTGACGTGGGAATTTTTCAATTTTATCCCAAAAATATGTTTCTCCACTGATTTGAACTCAAAATACCCAGTTTGGAACTTTGATCATATAACCATCTAAGCACCATGTGCCTAACTGTTAATATTTCGCAAGGATTAATCTTTATAACGAAACAATTCATTTCCCTCAGAAAAATTTAAAGACAAAACAGATCCTTTATATTAACTAAGTCTCATTTCATTATTTATCTTGTATGGAACTTATTGATCGGTTAACCTAAAATAGAATACTACAAATCCTGGATTTATTGACATCCCATATCCATAACAAGCACAAACTCAAGCTCTTTGACAACAGTAAATTGATTTGAACTAAAACCAAAAATAATACATTAATCCCAAAGATTTTTTAATTAACCAGTTCTTGAATAGCTCCCACCCTTTGTGAATTGCTACTATCTGAATGTCTTTCCCTCGACGAAGTCGCCGCCTATTGAACAAAAGCATGACCATTGGAATTTCGACCGATGATGGGTTCTTCCAATCTAGGCTTTTTCAGCCCTAGCTCTCTCGATTTATCAAATGATCTATGAGAGCTCTCCATTTACATAGCAAAGATTTGATAAACCAAAAAACATAAATTAAAACCCTAATTTATTATATAGTCAAAAATTAAAAAAAGGAAAAACTAGGTTTATAGTAACTAACACTAACAAGTATTTCATACGAGCCTTACAAATCAGATACCCTAATCAGTTCCCTAATTATGTATACACAAAATCAAGATTGATACAAAAGTTCGATCTTTGAATATAAATATTGTGAATTGAGGAGAGAGACGAGAATATGATTGACGAAACTCCGATATTAGTCTTCAAATCGAGCTGCCGGGTACTTTCTGATTATGGTTTCAAATTAGCTAAGTCTCATTTCGTAATCTTTCTCATTTCATAATCTAAATGAGACTTAGCTAAATAGAGGTTTAGAGAAAGATAAAGATAAAGAACGAAATGACACTTAGCTACTCTAAAGGATCTGTTTTGTCTTTTAATTTTTCTTTTAGGAGAAATGAATTATTTCGTTATAAAGGTAAATCCTTGCGAAATAATAACAGCTAGGCCTGTGGTGCTCGGGTGGTCATATGATCAAAGTTCCATATTGGGTATTTTAAGTTCGAATCGGTGGAGCGACATATTTTTGGGATAAAATTTTAAAATTCCCATGTCAGATCTGCCATGTAGGCGCCACGTGCAACATGTTTGCATGTCAACGCTCACGTGGCGCCTGGGGGTTCAAATTCCAAATTTTTGAATAGAAAGGGGCTCAATTTGCGTTGACCAAAAGAAAGGGGCTCAATACCCAAAAATCCCTAAAGTTCAGTGGTCAAATTTTCATTTTACCCATCTCACAACCATCCTCTTCTATTTGTTTTGAAGAATCTTATACTCCTACGCATGAAGAGTCTTCAACACTCTACAGGTGATGTAAATAATACTAGTCTTCAAATTATAGAGTTTCAACCCTCTACTAACCCTATAAATGAACTTCATTCTTCAATCGAAGAGCCCTAACACCCTACGATTGATATTGAACCAACTAGTTCCCCTGTTCATTCTCTAATTCCCATTCACATATTACGCTTGTTGACCACACCTCATAATTACTCTCTCCATTCAGAATCCTCCTCATCATGGTCTTAAGATTCTCCAGACATAGAGTCTCCACACTCTACGTCTGATGCAAATAAATCTAAAGCTTTTGTAATTATCCCATCTATCGACATTTTTGTCCCTCCTTCATCTCCCAAATAGGAATCAAAACACTTTATTCCATCCAATATTTTTCACTCCACTTCCCAAAATCAATTATTTGATCTACCTCTTGCCCTGATAAATTTGTCTCAAGGAATTTCGGAAGTAACCCCTTCTTATGTCATGGAGTGCCTAGATCACATAATAAATTGCACTAGTCAGACGTCTCATGACATTGATGATAAGCTTGTAAAGATAAATGTTGACCTCCAAGATAATATGGATAAAATCACTACTACTATACGTGGTTTACCTGGTGTAACGGGTAGAGAAATTCAAAAGAAGATGCAATCCATGTTCATGACATGACCAACCGTCTTCATGAGCGATACCGAGTTTTCTTTGACATTTTGGCCAAGCATAAACAAGTTATATTAGCTTTTTAGCAGCATTGGTCCTCCCTCAAATTAGTCATTGACAAGCTTTTTGAGCTCAGTTCCACATTCTCAGACTTTACGAGATCTATGGAACTGAATGCATCTAGCACTGTAGCCTTGGTTGGTCAGTAAAATGATCAAATAACTGCTTGTTAGAACGAGATTCATGCTGATATTACCATGTCATCCTCCCAACTTCAAGAACTAGTGGATGCTGTTAGAAATCTTTCCCTATTTTCTGATGACAAAAAAGGGGAAAAAGAATGGCATGGGGAGAGATTTCAATCTTAGGGGGATAAAGGGGAGAAACATCTGACTCAGGGGGAGAAACAAAAAATGAATCAAAAGCAAATATCCATTCCTCCTCCGATATTTAGATCACCTCCTCATCTTTCATCAGGTGTTCTTCTGAGCTAGGTTGATCCTCTTTACGAGAAGAATCATCCATTAGAGTCACTCATACTGGTATTAGTGTTCCCACTGGTGATCCTACTTATTTTCGAAGAAATCTTCAAGAAACTCATGTTGTAAGAGAAGAGAGAATGGACATATCATACCTTAACCCAAGAGATTCTACTGAAGAGATCAGAAGAAAATCGAATGAAGATAGAATCAAATCTGATCACAGAAAAGAATCTGAGAAGAAAGGGCTCTCGAAGGAAAAAGACTTAAGGAGGTAAAATAAAGAGATTATTTAAAATCGTTCAAAGTGTAATTTTTGTTGTTGAATTCTCTTGTTAACATTCATGATACATTAATAAATTCATGATTTTGATCTAAGTAATACAGTGTCTTACTCTATTTTAAGGCATATTTATTTTCAAGTAACTGCATCTTAGTTCTTGATGAATGTTATAAAACTACTAGTTTTGACATCATCAAATAGGGGGAGATTGTTAGAGTTTGCATATTTAAATTTGATGATGAATGTGCTTAATGTATATTTGTACCAGTATGATTTGTAAAGTCCTTATTAATAATTTCATTCAATGTACAAGGACTAAAGATCAAATAATGTTAGGTTGATCTTGTAAAAGTTGATCTGATGTATAGTTAATAGGATTCACAATGTTCGTAAAAATACTCTACTATTTTGTAATGAGAAGATGGATCGCAGAGTAAGCACATGATCGCAATACAATAGATAAGTCGTAGAGCTTTTGCAGATGTCGTAAAGTTCACTACAAATCATAAAGCATACTTTAGTTCGTAAAGTGGATAAATGAATCATAAAGTCAAGCAAAGCTCTTTGAGAAGAACCTGATCGTAGAATAGTCAAGTATGACAAATTGACTAACATTGGAGCATTGCAAATTAAAGGCCTCGATGTATTCACCAAACATCCTTGGTTGAAATCGAATATCAAAATGTGTGTTTATCAGCTAGTTGGTGAAACTGACACGTTAGTGGTGTTAGGTGAGAAAGCAGACTGACGTGACATGCAAGCTAAAAAGAAGCTAACACCTAGGTTTAAAATGTCCACATCAAGGATCCTAGAATATCTGAGCATTAAATGTGCAAAAGTGCATCCAACAACGGGAAGATTTTCAACATATTATAAAAGGCAATAAGGATTCAAACTGAAGAAAAGACGAACATTGATCAAAAAGCCTAAGTTTTGCAAAAAAATAAAAAGAAGAACGAACTCAACGATCCTAAACATCTAGTTCAAGTTTCAAAGTACTTGAAAAGAAAAGTTTAAAGCCATCTTAGCAGCACCTCTCAACAAGAATCAATCACCAGATCATCAGAAGGCTGAGAGTTCTTGTCTTAGTGACTAAACATCCAAGTATGCTAGGCTTGAAGAGATCTTAGTTTCCTTATCTTTGTGACTAAATATCTAAGTTTGCGGGGCTTGAAGAGGTTAGAGTGTCCTTGTTTGTGTGACTAAATCCTTAGTGGAATTCCTACTCGAGGAGTAGAAAAGTGAATTAGGAGTTATCCAATCTCCGAACCACTTAAAATTTGTTGTGTCTTTACTTTACTATTCTTACCTTTCATTTGCCTGCTTATATCATTTATCTTGCAAAACTCAAAACTGAGATTCTTTTTCAATCTACAAGGGGTTCTTCAATAGACATATTCTACTGTGCTTAATCAATCTGATTAACAACTATTTGGTAATATCTTATAATCAATTAAAAGTTTTAAAAGATCTATCCAACCCTCATTCTAGATCTATAAATGTCTTTGCGAAATAACACACCTATTTCAATACAACAAGAAAGAGTTTTATATATTTAATTAATTATTTATTTTCTTAATAATATTTCTCATATATATAGCCATTAATTTTTTTTATTTTTTGCAACAAAATAGTTTTATACTTTTCATCCCTAAAGTATGGTTTAAGTGGCAATTTTTTTTTCCTTAAAAGCATCTAGATAAAATTTTATATTGACCAATTTACCTTTAACCCTATTACACCTTAGTTGAACAAGAAATCAATCATATCAAAAATGAATGAGTCAAATTAATTCACTCTCTTTTTCTACAAATTCAAGAGTAGATAAAAGTAATTAATACACATATATCAATACAAGGACAAAATGGAAAATAAATTTATACTCTCTTTTTAAAAAAAAAAAAAAAGTCAACCGATTGAAAAGTGGGGACATTAATCTCCATCGATTGTACGAGCTCCGCTAAACTAAAAGCAATTTTATTACCCTCGCGACCCAACACGTGTATATTCTAAATCCTCAAAATCGCGCCCCAAAATAAAGTAATCATCAATAATACTACTACCTCCATTCCATAATAACTGTCTTTTTAGCTTGATGCACATAGATTAAGAAACTCATTTAATACTATCATTTAAGAATTAAAATTTGTAGGAAATTCCATCACTACCCCTTTATGGGAAACTAAAAACTATTAATACAAGAGAGAAAATTTCTTGGGACAATGAGAAAAGTTAGGGGTAACATAGGAAAATAAATAATTTATTCTCCTAGAAAGTTGTAAACGACAAATAAATTGGAACAAATTTTTTCTTCTAAAAAGACAGTTATTATGGAATGGAGGTAGTATCATTTAGATAAAATTTATTAGACTGAGCTGAAGATAAGTGAGCAATCTCTTGTGCTACGTTTGGATTGAAAAATTAAATGAGAATTGGAATGATTCATTCTATTTTAGTTAGAATGACTTATTTCATGTTCTCCCTCCTAATAAATCAAACACAATTTTTTTCATTCCAAGCGCAAACAAACACAATTTTTTTCATTCTATTCCTACCTTCATTACCCCAATCCAAACGTAGCATTACGGTCACTCTCCACAATCAACTTGGAGACTAAAAATCTAATAGCAAACCGAAGTGCATTTTTAATCGCCAATGCCTCTACACAATCCACCCCGTATTTAAGGTTGTAAAATGAGTAAACAATTTAGACTCAATTCGTACTCGCTCGACTAAAAGTTCAATTCGAACTCGGCTTGAAATATAAATAATTCAAATATGAGCAACTTTTAAAGTTTAATAAATTACTCGAACTTTCTCAAATTATAATTTTTTATTAATACTTGAATTATATCCGTTCGAAAAGTTTAAACTGCTCGGGTTCGTTTCGAGATCATGCTCGACTCGGTAGCTAAACGAGCCTCAATCAAACATTATTTTATACTCGATAAATTTTGTGAACAAAATCTAAGCAACTCAATATTCGACTCGATTCATTTACACCCTTTACCCATATTACCATTAACTCTATTAATATATCCAACTCCCATAACTTTTCCCTAGACCTGGCAAACGGACCGGGCGGGCCGGGCCGGGCCGAGAGCGGGCCGGGCCAAAACGGCTCGGGTTTTGATGGGCCAAAATTCTTCAGCCCGTCGCCCGGGTTGGGCGGGCCAGGCCGGCCCGCGGGCTTCTTTTTTTTTTGCAACAATGATCATAAAAAAGAAACAATAATAATAATAAATATTAAAAATAATTAATAAATCAATAATTAATAATTATCGACTTTTTGAAACAAGATAAATGAAATTAATTGATAGTTAAATTCTATTATGAATTGTTAAAAAATGAATTCTATCATTTTATTAACTAGTTTACAAACTTGGTCATTCCTTGCATGGGCACTGTACTGTGCTTGTGCAGAACAAAAAGTAACAAAAAAAAAAATAAAAGCTTGCATTTTCAAAAGGAAAAAAAAAGTATTGGGCTTTGCTAAGAGATTCATTGTTAAATAAATAGTATATAGAAAAGAATGCTTGTGTATATCTTTCATGGCATGGGCTATGTTAAACCCCAACTCATTATTATAAATTTATAATATATAAAATAACCTATGGGCCTATAAATATTGTACTGTGTGTGCGTGTGTTTCTTTGATAAACAAAACTAATGACTAGTATTACATAGAAAGAAAAGGGAGGGAGCCAGAAAGTTGTAAAAGAAGGCTGGTTATTATTAGTGGCTTGAACAATAAAGAAAAGCCATATTTTTGGTCAACATCACAACACCATTGATGTTTTGAAAACATTGCGACTTTTGTTACTCTTATTACTTTCAAAAGGTTTGAACTCTTATTTATTTAATTACAAGTCTTATGTTCAAGGCTCATAACCCACAAGTATAAATTTTCTGTAAAAAAATATATATATATTTCGCGGGCCGCGGGCGGGGCCGGGCCAAAACGGACCGGGCTAAAACTGGCCGGGCAAAAAACGCCCGTATTTTCTTGGGCTGAATAATTGAAGCCCAACGCCAGGCCCGTGGCGGGCGGGCCGGCCCAGCCCGCGGGCTTGGGCCTCTTTTGTCAGGTCTACTTTTCCCATATTATTTCGGACCATAAACCAAATACACACAAAGTCATTACCCTGAACCGAGGCATCACATTTTTTTTTTTGCAAAGGAGACCTCACAGCCATAGATCTATCTAATAAAATACAAATGATTTTGAATTTCCCGCTCACTTAATAAATCATCTGGGCCGTCCAAAGTTTGGGATAAATCCCACCGTTCATACATCTATCTAATAAAATACATTTATCTATCTAATAATCTATCTAATAAAATACAAATGATTTTGAATTTTTCGCTCACTTAATAAATCATCTGGGCCGTCCAAAGTTTGAGATAAATCCCACCGTTCATACATCTATCTAATAAAATACATTTATCTATCTAATAATCTAATAATAATTTAATAAAATACAAATGACTTTAAATTTTTCGCTCACTCAATAAATTATTTTAGTCGTTCAAAGTTTGAGATAAATCATATTATTCATACAGTGCCGGAGGCACGGGACCCAACTAGTTAATATAATAAAGCTTCATTACAATCAATCTCTAACAACACTAGGATATAAATAGGAGGATATTTACTATTAATAATATCAAAATTATAACTATGACCCAAATCCGCAAGCTTGTCTGCGCATCTATTTTCTTCTCGTCTAATGAATATAAGCTTCGCATTCCCAAGGCTTCCTTAAAAGTTGACTGCATTCCATGATCAAACTTTCATCTGGGTGGTCCTTAACGCCTCCCTCCTTTATGAGTTTGACAGCAGTACTAGAATCAGTTTTCACTTCAATGTTAAGAATTCTCCTGTCCCAAGCAAATATGAGACTATCTCGGATGGCTCAAATTTTCGCGATCAAGATAGAACAAAGAGGCATCACAATTACATCAATCCGAGGTTTCGTCCAACGCGAATGAGATACCCTTATTGGTTTAGACACAGAAGTCTCTCTTCTGTTATTTGATTATCTTAATTTGTGTGCAATTTATTCTTAAATTATATTTTTATGGACAAAGAGTAGCTAGAAATCATAAAAATAGATAGTTTTTTATTAAGAAAAAAAATATGACAGATTTTATTGTGAGTTAGAACATTACATAATTATTTATGTATTATATTAATGTATAGACTATCATTTTGCGATATGTTTTTTGTGGCTATATATAAAAAGTATATCATAGGTTGAATATAGTGGGATTTTAGCAAAATATTATACGGAAATATGACCATTCTAATTAAAAAAATGATTATGGGATAATTATGTAATTTGAATATGTAGATATACATAAAGGGTGGACAAAGTAAAATAGTGTCTGGAAGTAGCAATATTCTAAAAATAAACTATCAAAACTCGAAAACGTTTGCTTGGCAGAAGTGGGAAATCAAACGCCAAACCCTCAATTTTCAAATATTTAGCGGAAACCAAACCCAAAACGAAACTAAACAAAAACTCAAAAACCAGGGTTTTGCGTTTTGAGCGGAAAACTGTAATTTCTTTTTGAAACATTAGAAATGGCGGCATCTCTCTCTGTTTTATTAGATCAGCTCGCTGCCCAGCTTCTCATTCCTCTCTCATTCTCTCTTCTCTCCTTAAACTGTAAGCCCTAATTTCTCTGTTGGAGGGAGAGTGATAAGACAATGGCGGGTCAGGAGAACTGCAGTCGGGTGACCCGATTGGCGTTGAAGAGGGCTGCGGCGTCAATGGGCGTGCCGGAGTCTCAACCAGCCATCAAGAAGAGGGTGGTGTTGGGTGAGATTTCGAATTTGTCTAATGTTCTTCAGGTGAATCAGAATTTGGGTTCTGAGCCTGGAAAAAGCCAAATGTAGGCCGAATAAGAGACCGAAGAAAGCTTTGACGGAGACTTTGAGGGAAGATGATACAAATGGTATTGATATTGATGCGAAATCTGATGATCCCCAGATGTGTTCTGCTTATGTTTCGGACATTTATGAGTATCTTCATAACCTGGAGGTGAGTGAGATTTATGATCTTAGTTAAATTTTTTGTGTTAGTTGCAAATGGGCTGGTTTAATTTGAGAAATTAATTACTGGTTTACTGTTAATTTTAAGGATTAATTCATTTGGTTTGATGGGTCTATTTTTGTGATTGAGGGGATTTGGGAATAATCTTGAGATTTGTATTTAGGGTTTTGGGTTTTAGGTTATATGGGCTCGTTCCATTTCTAAAACTAAGAAATGGGTTACTGTCACCTCCATTTTAAATGTTTTTCAGGGGCTACTCTATAGATGTGTAATCAGGGTTGGTTATTTTGATAAACTTTAGGTTTGCTTCAACTGGTTTTTCTTAAAAAATGGGTTGCTGATACCTTAAAAAGATAATTTTTAGTTGTTTTGATTTATTTGGATATATGCATATTACTATGAATATTTTGAATTTAGACTAATTTGGGTTATTCTTATTCAGATGGAAACAAAAAGAAGACCACTGCCTGATTATATTGAGAAAGTCCAGAAGGATGTGAGTGTTAACATGAGAGCAGTTTTGGTGGATTGGTTGGTTGAGGTTTCAGAGGAGTACAAGCTTCTTTCAGACACTGTGTATCTAACAAGTTCTTACATTGATAGATACTTATCAGTGAATGCTGTTAATAGGCAAAAGCTTCAGCTTCTTGGTGTCTCTTCAATGCTCATTGCTTCGTAAGCGTCTAATACCTTGTTTTAATATAATAATATTTAGGCAATCTTGCTCGGCTCCCTTCTCATAAATATTTACTTTTGTGGTTCATGAATAGAAAATACGAAGAAATCAATCCGCCACATGTTGAAGAATTTTGTTATATCACTGATAACACATACACAAGAGAAGAGGTGGTGAAAATGGAGGCTGATGTACTCAAATCTCTCAAGTTTGAAATGGGGAATCCGACAGTTAAAACATTTCTCAGGTGAGGACAATATCAGCATACTATATCTGCTATTCGTCATTGATCTTTAATGCTTTAGTAAATGAAGTCTGCACTGTATTTGTCTAATTTTCTGTTATCAATTTGCTTTTTCCGCGTACAAAAGATACATCAGAATTGCTCAAGAAAACCACAATGTGAGCCCCCCCCCTCTCTCCCTTTCTCTCTCTCTCTGTGTGTGTGTGGAAGATAATGTGTTTCTGTTAGTTACTTATTTTTGCTTTGTGCCTTCTACAGACTCCTGATTTACAGTTGGAGTTCTTGGGTTATTACCTAGCAGAACTAAGTTTGTTGGATTATGGATGCATCAAATTCTTACCTTCTTTGGTAGCTGCATCAGTGACATTTCTTTCAAGATTCACCATCAGACCAAATGTGCATCCTTGGGTAACAAACCTAACTACTCCTATAAAGTTTTAATCTTTGTGTATCAGGAACACTACTTTCATAAAGTTCTAATCTTCATGTATCAATCAAACTAAACAAGTTCAACATGTCTTGCAGAGTTCAGCCTTGCAACAGTACTCTAGATACAAACCATCAGATTTGAAGGAATGTGTTCTTATCATACACGATTTGCAATTGAGTAGAAGAGGAGGCTCTTTGATGGCAGTGAGAGATAAATACAATCAACATAAGGTATACACTTGACATTTAACATTTGATGATTTTCTATAAACAGTACGGTTATAGATATCTGATCCCATGAGTTGTTTGGAACAGTTCAAATGTGTATCAGCATTATCTTCTCCTCCAGAGATACCAATTTCCTTCTTTGATGATGTTAAAGAATGTCTGTTAGAATAGTTATATGGGATATGATCTTTACAAATCAATGGAAGGCCATGTGGATAAAGCTCAGAAACACACAAGATTGGTTTTTACACTGACTATCCGGCTCGATGGAAGAATGTTTGACTGATTCGATTGTCATGAGCTGCTGGTTTTGAAACTGACCTTACTGGTATCACACTACTGACACAAGTTGTGAATATTACAGTATCTTTATTCAAAATATAGATTAAAGGTTTACCTTGTCAGGAGTCCTATATTTGTTGACAAATAGCTTGTAAGTTTGTCTGATTGATCCCCTGTATAACATGGTATGACTTTAAATTGTTTGGCTTATAAGTTCATGTAATACTTCATTGGAATTAATAATTATGAAGAAAGCATTTATAGTATGGGCTTGGAAGTGGCTTGTTACTTAAATTATTGGTTTATCTAATGTTACAGTTCTGTTGATTTAAGAAATAAAATAAAGTCAAATTGTCGTTTCAGCAAGTTGAACTTGCATTTTATAGACTGCCAAGTTTTGAAAAGAATGACTGGCAATACTGAGTTTTTTTTTTTGGGATACTATTGGGAAGGGTTCAATCCCAAGTTAAATGAGCATAGAAGAGATATGTATTTTTGTCGAAGTTAAAATTGTAGTTTAAGTATTGCAGAAATATAAGAATTTCAACTTCCACATGCTTGGGAAGCAATTATTATTATGTTACTCATCTTACTATTTTGACCAACTACATTTCAACCTGAGAAAGGAAAAAACCATTACATTTTCTTGAAAACGGGTAAAAAATAAATCCAAATGAGATAATTGAAAATAGGTTGTGACTGTAATTTGCTAAAAAGATGGCAGAATTTTTGAACAATTACATTCACTCACAAATATAGTAACTTTATTTAAAATTTTAATAAAAGATGGCAGAATTTCTAAGATGGCAGAATTTCACTATGATCCTTGGCCCATATAGTAACTTTATTTAAAATTTTAAACAACACAAACTGAGTAAAACTATTCCAGCATAAAGTTTAATACAACCTGATCTTCAAAACTTGACTCTGAAAACAGAGTCCCTAACACTTTGAAGTTTTCGAAGCGCATCTCTCATGCTTATGCGCCCGTCGGGAGAATCATCAGCGCAAGATAACCCAATACCAATGACAGTGATCAGACAATGAAGTTGCGCCTCTTGGCTAATTATAAACTCATCATCATCATGGCTGGTTTTTTTTCATGTGCAGAAGCAACTCAGGGTCCAGCACTTGTTCTATGTCGGAAGGGAAAGCGGTTTGCACCCATTTCTTTAGGCTTAAACCTCCTGTAAATCCCCCATGAGTTGGATTCTTCCCAGTAAAAAGCTCAAGCAACATTATGCCATAGCTATACACATCTCCTGCTGTGGATGGTTTTATTCCCATGCCATATTCTGCGTATATAATAATAATTGTTAAATATCAAGCACGAGGAAATTTGCATTCAGAGTGGTATCTAATATTTAGAGAGCACAGCTAGGTTAACCCTGATTCCCATAAGGGAATGGGGGCGGGTATGGTCAAGGGGACCCTTCACCATGCCTACCGCCAACTTCTTGTTCCCCATTACCCATTCACTCTCGAAAATAATTTCTCATAAGTTCCGTTCTCCCTGAATTAAATTCATCTAAATTCTTTTATAATACTTGTGTAATTATTTTTATTTCAAAATCAAACATGCAATATTTTCATTATTAGTAACACCTTGTATTACAAATGTCACGAGTTTTTAATAAATAGCATAATTAGGCATACAATTATATGAAAAATTAAGTGAACTTGATGAATTAATCCACTGACCTGGAGGTATGTAACCAATAGAACCCTTAAGAACATGTGTAGAACTAATAGATTGATCTCCAGTTACTCTCAATCAACAACCTAGCAAGCCCGAAGTCTCCAATCTTTGCAGCCATTTCTTCATCCAAAAGAACATTACTAGGCTTCAAATCACAATGCACAACCGGATTCTCACACATCATGGTGCAAATAGTTTATGCCACATGCAACATCAATTGCAACATTCAGCTATCTAAAATGTTCAGCCCCTCTCCATTTGCATTCCTTCTTTTCCCCTTAATCCAATCATCCAAACTCCCATTGCTCATGAACTCGTAAACCAAAGCCAAAAAGTCCATGTTCTTGAAATCGATGCTTGAGCACGAGGTTATTAGTTTGACAAGATTTCGGTGCCTCACGAGCCTCAAAGCTGCACATTCTACCAAGAAGCTCTTGAAAGATCCACTAAACTCATTGTCAAGAACCTTAACTGCGATCGCCATTCCTTCTCTGAGAAAGCCTTTGTAAACCATTCCAAAACTCCCGTCCGAGCAGATTTTCTTGGTTAAAATTTCCAGTTGCAAGATGAAGCTCATCGTATGTGACCATTTGATGCTCCCCCTTGAAGGACTCTAGTCCTTCCATTATCTTTGATTTTTCTTTTCGAGAGAAGAACAATAAACCAATTGTGAAACATACTACAGCTATTGCAGCTGTAGTAATTGTAACACAAATCAAGATTATTCGCCCTCTCGAGAGCCCTTGAGTTTTTTTGCAGGGGAAATGAAAGCAGAGCTTCTTGTTACCTTCCATATCAACTCTAGAGAGATTTGTGAAAATTCCACCAGTAGGAAGCTCACCCACCAGTTTGTTGAATGAAATATTCAACGACTGTAGGACTAACAATTTTTCTAGGTCATGAGGAACTGAGCCAGAGAGTTGGTTCGAAGAGAGATCAAGAATTTCCAAACCTTTAACTGCTCCTAAAGTTTCTGGGATACCGCCTGATAACATATTTTGGGCAATGAACAACTCCTCTAAGCTCTTACACTTGCCAATTGAGTTGGGTATGTTGCCCGATAAACGATTGTCTGAAAGGTTGATAGTGGCAACACTTTGCAGCAATCCTATTTCTTGAGGCAAAGGGCCACTGAGGAAGTTTCTGGAAAGATTCAGAAAAGTGCTTAAACTAGGGAGATTAAGAATTCCTTCTGGTATGCTCCCATTAAGCATATTATTAGACAAGTCCAGTGCAAGCAGATTCTGAAAGTTTCCAAAAGTAGTGGGAATGGTTCCCACCAACTCATTTCCGGATACATCAAGCTTATTCAACTTTTGGAGATTGCCTAGTGAACTTGGGATTTTGCCATTCAAACGATTTCCAGCCAATCCCAACATTTGCAGTTCTCCCAACTGGCCTATTTCTGGTGGAATTTCACCCGAAATCGAGTTGTAGCTAAGTTAAGCAACTGTAAGCCACTAAGTTGACCAATTGAGGCGGGTATGCTACCAGAAAATCTATTTCCCCCCCATGTAAAGTTTCGCTAGACTCTTCGAAAGATTTCCTATGGACTCTGGAATTACACCCTCTAGAAGATTACCATCAATGGCAAGGAAATTCAGACGGGTGCTGTTTGTCAAAGAAGTAAGAAAACTAAGGCCATCGTCTTTTGAGCTAACGATCTTATTAAACCCGATATTATACATCTGTAGATATGGGAGGTTTCCAAGTCCTGGTGGCACCTTCCCATGCAAATAATTGTGCGCCATACGAATGACTTGTATATTTGTGAGGTTGTGCAAAGACCCTGGAATTGTACCGGTGAATTTGTTTAAGCAAAAGTTGAAGACAAGAAGATTAGGAAGCGTGACTCCAACGTTGTAAGGAAGATCTCCCCACAAATCATTAGACGCCACGGCTAAAGAAACTAGCGAAGACATCTTGTATATGGAGGAAGGAACAGTGCCAGTGAGATTGTTTATGGTGAGATCAAGGTGCTTCAAATTTCGAAGACGGGACAATTCATTAGGTATCACGCCATTTAGTGTGTTGGTGCCTAAGTTTATTGTAACGAGGGACGAAACTTTACTTATAGAGGGTGGAATTGAACCAAAAAGGTAGTTTCGTCCCAAGTTCAAGACTTGAAGCTTGGTGAGATTGTTGAGGTCGTTAGGAATTTGACACAAAATTTCATTTTGCATCAAGTCAAGGATTCTTAGCTCTTTGCACCGGGTTATGTTTGGCGGGACAGTACCTCCTATGCTGTTGAAGCTAATGTTAAGCAACTGGAGACGAGGAAGGTTACTTATTTGATGTGGAAGTGATCCGATGAATTTGTTGCTCTGAAGCTGAAGAGATGTAAGGAAGGAGAGGTTGCCAATATGCGGGCTTAAAGAAGATGTAAGGAAGGAGAGGTTGCCAATATGTGGGCTTAAAGAATCGGTTAGTGACTGGCCTGAAAGATTCAGGCCGACCACTATTTGGCGGAGTTTGTTACATGAAACTCCGGTCCAGTTGCAGGGCGATGTGTTATGGTCCCATGTAGATAGAACATTAGGAGGATCCATAGCTATTTGAGACTTAAATGAGATCAAGGCCTCCTTGTCAGTGACAATACTTAGAGCAGAAAATGCATTTCTACATGACAAAATTAGGAGAAATAAAATAAGAAAATGAAGCACAAGTAGGTAGTGGAAAGCCATATCTAGGTATTGCTTGAAAAATTGGTGAGTAAATCGGAAGAAAGAATATGAGTATTTATAGGAAGAATGAGGTTCGAAACCTGAAGTCTCCAACAAAAGGGTGAGCTTGGCCCATTTCAATGATGGTTATTTTTGTTATGTTCATTGCTTCGATTGACTTGGAATTTGGCAAGCAACACGTTGAAGCCTCTAAAGTTAAAACCAATTAGTACTACATGAGATTTTAGTACGTCTTGTTTAGTCATATATATATATACACGGTCCGGATCTTAAGCTCACCCCTTATTTAACATACCTTGTATATCCCCTTTAGCGACGGACTGGGCGACGATTCAGTCCGTCACTAAAAGCTAAGACGACGGTTCTATATATAGCGACGGATCGAAGCGTCACCTAGTCCGTCGGTCCGTTGCTAAAGGGGGGAATGCAAGATATGTTAGATAAGGGGTGAGTTTAAGATCCAGACCGTATATATATATATATATATATATATATATATATATATATATATATATATATATATGACAATGATCCATAGAATGAATCAAAAATTGACAAATAACATCTCTATCTTCCGTTACAATGATCAAATTAAAACCAAGAACACGACGTCCGATAGAATTTCAACATGATGAAATAGTTCAATTTTTCGCTAGAATTTCTACCGAACGCATTGTTCAATTTTTCAATCACAGCCGTTGTTTTTGGGTATGGACGATAAGGATGATATTTGCCCAATTTTGTCCATAGCAAATACATGTTATAGATCATTGCCTATATATATATATATATATATATATATATATATATATATATATATATATATATATACGGTCCGGATCTTAAGCTCACCCCTTATCCAACTCAGCCGAGCTCACCCCCCTTTAGTGACGGACCCGACAACGATTCGGTCATACAACCGTCGTCTATACTTTTAGTGACGAACAACATATATTGTCGCTAAAAGTATAAACGACGGTTGTATGACCGAACCGTCACCGGGTCCGTCACTAAAGGGGGGCGGGTGAGTTAGATAAGGGGTGAGTTTAAGATCCAGACTCTATATATATATATATGTGTGGGTGTGTGTGTATGGGCAATGATCCATAGCATCTATTTGTTATGGAATAAAAAGTGACATATAACATCTTAACCTTCCATTAGAATATAAATGGCCCAGATTATAAAATGATATATATTCTCCGTCTGTTAGTAATTCTAGCGGACATATTTAAAACATTTTTAGGTTGATTATACCCCCCACTCAGGCCATTTAAAGAAGTAATTGAAATATGGAAAGAATCTGTTCGCTAGTAAGACTAGCGGACGTGTTATTACCCACTGGTAATATACATGTTGTAAACAAGACTTGTAACAAATAAAAGAAAGACCTTCTGCAACATCACAACAATATAAACCTCCTGCAACATCACAACAATATGATATACGTGCTATTCTTATTCCATATCAAAGCCTGTAAACAAAACCTCCTGTAACATCACAACATAAATCTCAGGCACAACAACACTGTTCACGAACACAGCCAGATAAAATCACTGCAATATAAATCAAATCACAGCAACACTGTGCATAGCCAAATATAAATCAAATCATAGCAACATTGTGCACAGCCAAATCAAATCCAATTCCAAATCTTTCCAAATCTTTCCAAATTCAATTCCAAATCTAAAACATTGTAATTAATTTTAGTAACATGCGAACAGACAATCAAACATTCCCAATCAAATAAATTCAATTCCAAATCAAATACATCTTAATTCCAAATCAAACATTCAAAATAAAATAAATCCAATTCCAAATCAAATACATCTTAATACATCTTAATTCCAAATCAAACATTTCAAATCAAATACATCTTAATTCCAAATCAAATACATCTTGCACATAATTCTAGTTCATATTCTAAGTCAAATACATAATATGCCAAGTAAACATAAGAAAATTAATTTTAGTACATAAAAAAATTATATTATTATAAAGCTACTATATTAGGACATAGAGAGTGTATCATACTTAATAAATTTTTTGCCCTACCAAGGTAACCAAAATATTATAGCAGCCTTCAATTGAATTCAAGGAAGAAAACTACACAATTAATCAAGCAAGTCTTCACACCTCAAAAATCGTCGTGGTAAGTTTTGAATTATGGTTGAAGATATGTTTAATTCTAGTTCTTCAAATTCTTATAATATTGACATGGATAATATTGGTTTTCATAACATGAACCAATCGCATCTTTACAATTCAAAAAGTTCATACGAGGGTTAGATTTTTTCTACAATCCAAGAAGCGGAAGAATTTTATAGAAACTATGCATGAAGTAGTGGATTTGAAATAAAAATTGGGGCAAGTCATAAACACGCTCGCTCCAACAATTTGTCCAACGGACTTTTTACATGTACCAAAGCAAGAAAATCGATTGAAAAAAAGAAACAGGACGTTGATGAAGCTGATAGTAGTAAGGTCAAAAGAAAAAGGGATTCAATAGGTCGCACAATATGCAAAGCTAGAATGTCTGTTGTTCATCTTTAAAAAGAAGATTAATGGAAAGTTTTAAAAATTGAGTTGACTCACAATCATGATTTGGTTACTCCGAGCAAGAAAATTTTCATTCAAACACAAAAAAATATAACTTCTGTTGCTCGAACTTTAATCGAAACTTTAAACAGCGCTGGAGTTGGTCCAAGTAAAATGATGATTTTTTTAGTGAAATAGGAGGGAGGGAAAATGTTGGTTTCAGTGATAAGGATATACAGAATGTTGTGCGAGATTTAAGACGTGACACGATAGATTCAAACGATACCTAAGCAACACTGCAATATCTGAAAAATCTATCAGCGGAAAATCCTCTATTTTTTTACGATATCAAATGAGATAAAGATCATCGTATTGCAAGTATTTTGTGGATAGATTACCGATCAATGATAGCTTACAAAAATTTTGGGGATGTAGTGACATTTGATATAACTTATCGAACGAATAAGTATTCCATGTCGTTTGTTCCGTTCACAGGGGTAAATCACCATTACCATTCCGTCTTGTTTGGTTTTGCATTGATACAAGATGAAACAGAGGATTCTTTTGTATGGGTCTTTGAGACTTGGCTTCATGCAATGAACAATAAGACATTAGTTACCATGATAACTTATCAAGACAAAGTTATGACCAATGTGATTGCTAGGGTTCTTCCTGAAACACACCATGCACTTTTCACATGGCATATTAGTAACAAATTTTCAGAGAAATTGCATACATTGTATAATGAGTACCCAACATTTAAACATGATTTTAACTGGTGTGTGTATAAATCATTGGTTGCTGCGGAATTTGAGGAGCGATGGGAAAAGCTGATGACAAATTACGAACTGCATGACCATGATTGGCTACAATTACTCTTAAGACTGTAAATGAGCCAACACAGTTCGGGCTCGACTCGAAAAAATACGAGCGAGACTCGAATTTGTTAATATTATGATCCAAATCTGAGCATTAAAAATAGTTCGAATAAAAATATAAGTAGAATCTGAGCAAGGTTATACTCGACTCGTTTAAGATTCAAACTACTCGAATTTTTGATTGTGATTTGATACATACTCGGTTAATACATATTCGATTAGATGTTCGATACATTCTCTTATAATATATACAAGTTTAAATCAAATTAGGATAATTAGTTATTGTTTTGTTTTGTTTTTAATTTTAATTGTGATTTAATATTTGTAAAGTGTAATAATAAATATATTTTCTCATTTTTAAGTAAAACAACAAATTTAATTTATAATTATATTTATTATAAAACTAGTTATTATGTTGTAGATTCGAATTCGAGCTTGAATTTGAAACTTGCGAGTAGTTTGAATAAATATTCGAGTCGAGTCGGATCGAATTCGAGTAATAAATATTTGAGTCGAGTCGAATCTGAGTAGGAATTTTCAAATATAATTCAAATTCGAGCCAAATTCGAGCACGAATTTATCATTTCGAGTCGAATTTGAGTAGCTCTCTGTTTGCTCTGGTTCGACTCGTTTACACCCTTAATCACTCTATGAGGTTAAGCACAAATGGATCATGGCGTACACAGAATTTTTTTGCAGCAGGAATGACGACTACATCCAGGAGTGAGGGAATGAACAATTTATTCGATGAGTATGTCAATGCGACAACGAGTATAAAGGAATTTATCGTAAACTCAGAAAAAAACCATTGAGAAGCAGGTAATGAGAGAGAGACAAGCTGACTACGCAACCTGTCATCGGACTAGAACTATGGCTCTTGAATTACCATTGGAAACGCATGGAGCGGTTATTTATACAAAGGAGATGTTTAGACGCTTTCAGATTGAGATTGTAAAATCTCACAAGTACATAATGAAGAAACTTCAACATCTAACAACATCGGATACGAAGTCGTACGCAGTGTACAAGACAAACGCCATCGAAGAATCCAATAGGTACTTTAATATTGTCAGTAATGTTCAAATTGGAGATATAAATATAATTGTCAAAGATTTGAACATTCTGGTATGCTTTGTAGACACATTATAAGGTACATGCTTGCAAAAAGTACTACACAGATATGGAATAAATACATTTTAAGCCGCTGGTGTAGAGATGGTAACAAAGTGAACGCTAAACTACCAAAATTTTTGACTGAAATGTCCAACTACGAGGAATCTTAGACGATGCGGTATAATTATTTGGTGACACTGCTCCTACGATTAACTTCTATAGGATCGTGCTCAATTAATGGTTTTAAGCACGTCGTACAGTTGTGCATTGACAATCAACCCATCGTCGAGAAATTTGACCCTGATGAAATTAATGTAAATGGCGTGCCAGAAATTCGAGTAGATGATGATGAGGATGTTCAAGATGAGCCGTTATTGGATCCTATTTGTTCCCAAACAAGGGCGCAAAAAAGCTACAAGAATAAAGAGTCGAATCGAAGAGGCTGGAAGTCGTAAAAAATTGAGAAGGTGTGCAATATGTAATATGATGGCCAATCATGATAAGCGGAACCACTAAAAAGTTTTGGGGCAAGACAAGCTGGGTGTTTGAAGTTGTCTTTATATGAGGTTGTATGACTATAAAATTTTGGTTTTATTAAATATTTAACTGACTATTTTAAAGACAGATTTATTGGGTAAATGTGAAGTATTCATTGGTATATGAATCCATGTTTATTTACTTGCAGATAAAAGTTTTTAGCAGTCAATACACAAGTACATATGGGTGTGTTAGCATGCAAAATTTATGATCCCAAGTAGCAGCAAAAGAATCAATTTGAAGATATGGAATGATGCCATTACAACTATTTAATATTTTAAACTGCTATTTTTTCAATATGTTATTCAAAGAAACAGAGATCTCGTGAAGCCCCAAACCACATTACAAGGATAAATGAATAATATATAGAACTCTATTCATATAATAGCATGAATCAAAGAAAGTATATAAAGCAAACCCCTATACAAATGCCCTAAAACTAATGCCCCCTAAGCATATGTAATTATGTCTTCCAATCTTTCCAATAACAATAAATACATAGGATGCACAATATTTTTACTATTGGTAGGAAACAAAATGGCAAAACTATGTATTTCACCACTGTAATTGGCAAGTTTTATTTAATACATTACTAAACTTTTAATTTTTCGAATTACATCACTGCACTGATTATTATTTTACAATTAAGTCATTCCGTTAAAAAAATTTGACAGACGTTAAAATATTGCTTATGTGGCGCTGACGTGACAAAAAATAAAAAATATTGCTTATGTGGCAAAAAAATCAAAAACAGATTTTAAAAATAAAAAATACTCATTTTAAAAATAACAAAAACATAATAAAATAAAACAGATTTTTTTTAAAAACAGATTTTTTTAAAAAAATAAAATTTTTTTAAAAAGACTTTTTAAAAAATAGAATTTTTAAAAAAATAGAAATTTTTTTAAAACAGAATTTTATTAAAAAACAGATTTTAAAAAAAATAGAATTTTAAAAAAAGCGGAACTTTTTTAAAAAACAGATTTTTTTTAAAATAAGAGAATTTTTTTAAAAATAGAATTTTTTTAAAAAAAGAATTTTTAAAAAAAAAGGATTTTGAAAAAATATAATTTTAAAAAAACAGATTTTAAAAAAAAAATAGAATTCTATTTTTAAAAAAAAATATACTTTTTTTAAAACAAATATACTTTTTTTAAAAATAGATTTTTTTAAAAATATACTTTTTTTAAAACAGATTTTTTTTTTAAAAACGGAATTTTTTAAAAAACAAAATTCTATTTTTTATAAAAATTCTATTTTTTAAAAAAATTCTGTTTTTTCAAAAAATCTGTTTTTAATAAAATTCTATTTTTTAAAAAAATCTGTTTTTAAAAAAATTCTATTTTTTTAAAATTCTGTTTTTAAAAAATTATGTTTTTTAAAAAGTTTGTTTTTTAAAAAATTCTGTTTTTTTAAAAAAAAACTGTTTTTAAAAAAAATCTGTTTTATTTTATTATGTTTTTGTTATTTTTAAAACTTTAAAATGAGTACTTTTTTTATTTTTAAAATCTGTTTTTGATTTTTTTTTGTCCCATAAGCAATATTTTTTATTTTTTTGCCACGTCAGCGCCACATAAGCAATATTTTAACGTCTGTCAAATTTTTTTAACGGAATGACTTAATTGTAAAATAATAATTAGTTCAGTGATGTAATTCGAAAAATTAAAAGTTCAGTAATGTATTAAATAAAACTTGCCAAGTATAGTGGTGAAATACATAGTTTTTCCGAAACAAAATAGTGCCACACAAATACAACATATATGTCTTAGTGTGTTTTACCACATCATCTGAAGTAACATCTTTAGGTACTTATCCATATTTATGTCTTAACCAAGGCAAACTTATGCCCCCGTTTATAGCACTGTTCCCAATCCTCTACTACTACTTGTTGCCCAAAAACCCTTATAAAATAGCTTTTAGGATGTTCTAGTTCTCCGCAAGTCAAAGGTTTTCCTAATATGGGAAACCCGAATATAAATCCCACATTCTATACAATAATGCCGACCTCTCCACATTTTAAGTTAAACGTATTTGTTTCACTCCTCCAACGCTCAACAAAAGCAGATACAAGAGATGCATCAATCTTTGACACTACATCTTGATGACAAAATATACTGAAACCTAACTGTTCCAGTAGACATTCTTGTTGTTTAGTCAAGTTCCATTCAGTTAATTTTGCATACAGTTGACAAATTTCTAACACACCCCTCTCCTACAAGTTAAACAGAGGATACATATATAAATTGTCAAAATATAAAAGTTTTTTACAAAATTTTAAGAGAAATTTGTAATATGGGACAATAAACTTACAATAGTTATCCATAAGTTAGAAGATACATGATTTTCTTGGCCCCATAAGATAATAAGATCAAAAGGTCCTGGATTGATATCCATATATGTCCTAAAAATTCAACACAATGTCAAGTATTAAACAATTTATAAAAATTCCAATAAAGAGGTAGAGGGAGAAGGAACAAATATTTGATATTCTAACTATTTAGGATCAAAACAAGCATATAGTATAAGATTTAGAACTCACAATTTTACATATGCAAACACTCTAAATATGCTTAATTGTGTGCACAGGGAACTAAATTTTACATATGCAAACACTCTAAATATGCTTAATTGTGTGCACATGGAACTTAATAGTGCTTTAGAGCCTCAACTCAAGGAGACCACTGATCAAAAAGTACTTGAGAGATAATAAAAGCTTCCAGTTAGATCTTGGAAACTGATCTGATCAAAATAGCCATATGTGACCCTATAAAAGTACTTGGAAACTCTTGTAGGCCTTCGTGCTAGAAATTTCACACAGTAGTCAACTAAGATTTGAATTGATCAGAAAGTTCCATTCATCATATATTCAGAGATAGAACCAACTAGACTTGGGGAACAGAATAACCACCAAAGGTAAGCAGTAATCATAATATTAAGGAGAACATCGGTTGCTCAAATTACTGAAGTTGCCTCTTGATCAACAACACTCCATTAACAGATCAATAACGGTCCTCAATACAGGTTGCTATGTTACCTAACTCTATGTACACTACTGAGAGATTTATATCTAACCATTTAGTCTGCTTTATCAATTTCATTTCATACTCACGAAAGATAAACATATACAGTCAGTTCCTACTTCATATACAAGTTTTAGGCAGCACATGAAGCTAACAATAGTAGTATTTAGCATTGAAGCACAGAAATAAAAATGTTGTATTGAAGTAGAATCTTTTAAATTGGTAAGAATGATTAAAAAACAATCTGAACAATCTAGAATGTATATGAAACTTCATAGCTGCAAGTACAAAATTGAAAAAAAAAATAGAGATATTACTCCACAAAGAGACACTTTTACAAACATCTTATGTGCATTTTAAATAAAGACATATTTCATTAACATAGATAAAATTTTCAAGAAATGTATTTCCCTCCATTATTACTCCACAAAACAACAACTAGTCCCCCACTATATATATTCCAATCAACAGTCCAAGTATAGTGCAACTATAACCCTAAAATTCTAGTAACCCACCAATTTTACGAAAATCTCAAATAAACTCATAACATACCTCTGATTTGCTGTGACTTTCCTATTTATTAGTGCTTTGTTGAAGTTTCAATGCCAATTACAGGTACAATTTAGTTTCTAGAAGCTCCTGACCTCCTATAGGCTATAGCCAAACCAAAAATAGCATCAGAGATTCATAGTATAGTTTCGACCGAGAATTAATGGAAAATCACATCACCTTCAGATTTTGGATGTTAAATAACAAACTTACCGATTAATTTTGACAACTTATTATCGATTTGCAGTATTTTGATTCTAGGTTTCTAGCGGTTCCCCCAAATTGCAGAATAATAGTGTAGCGTATTACCTTTGTTACCTTTTACCCAATTATTTTGAGTTACTATACGTCCGCTAGTAAGACTAGCGGTCCAGCGGATGCTGGTAATTAGACGTGGTTAGCAGCTAATTTGTCTTGGCTAATTCGGGGCAAAAGCGTCTAAACCATTCATTAACCACGTCCGCTAGTACTTCTAGCGGACGACGTGTTCCCACTTTTAATCACAGCCATTCATTTGTTAAGCGGAATGTATAGATGTTATATGCCACTTTTTATTCTATAGCAAATACATGCTATGAATCATTCCTTTATATATATATATATTTATATATATCGGGTCACTGTTATTAGTAATGCCATCAATTTTCGATTATACCCTTAAGTTTTAACAACTTCCCATGGACTTGCTGTGATTATTGAATCTGTAGCGGATGACTGTTATTGGTAATGCCATCTTTGAAGGTCAGAAAGGACTTTCATGTAGCGTTGGTGCTCCCTTGGTGTACAATCAATAAATTCCAAGATGTAGTGGCATGGTAACCTTTTTCTATGCCGTGTTTTTACTTTTTTACTAGTAAACATGAATGAAATCTCAGATCTTTACTAATATTATATCTGAACCACATGTGAATTCTTTGGAGCTTCGGAACATGGTCGAGAACAAAAGCATGATAGTGGCAGTATATGAAAATATAATTTCTGCTTTGGCAATCCCCTGTCACAGGGTCATGACAGTTCCGTCAAGTTATAGAAATAAGAAATTGGTACTCGTCCGCTAATCATTCTAGCGGACCGAAATAAAATCACACATTGACTAGGTTAACTGGGGGCATTTATGTCTAATTTTTTTAATCCAATCCGCTAAAATGATTAGCTGAAGGTTGTGCTTAATTTTAATCCAAGCCATTCATAATTGTAACACAAGGTAGAGATGTTATTTGTCAATTTTTGATCCATAGTAAATAGATGCTATGGATCATTGTCCTATATATATATATATATATATATATACACACACACACATATATGGAGAAATGTAATTTAAGGCATTGGCTACTTAATAAAATGATGTAATTTTCTATAAAAGTTTTATTAAAGTTTTTTTCTAATAAAATCTAAAACTAGAAAACTTAAAAAATTGGGTCAACAAAATCTTAGATCTGTAGAACTTACACGCTGTTTTTGAGTTTTAAAATGAACAGAAAAGAAAAGAAATAGATGAAAAATTTAAGTTTTCTTTTTAATTCCTATGCTTTTGAGCTTTTTAATAATCAGAAAAAGAAAAGTAATGGATAGAAAACTTGGTCACTCTTCCTGCCAAAGTTTTTCATCCAAAATTGGTCTGATTTGGACGGAAAATAAATTGGAATAAGTAATATTTTTGTAAATTCCATATTATCCTCAACTTTCAATATAATAAATTTTAAATTATAACCTATGTCCCCAATTTATTTTTATCTACTAAACCTAAGCTGATAAAACATGAGTACTTCTTGACAATTTGTTTGTAAGGTTTTTGGAATTATGAATTTCGACATTATTTAATAGATATTTACACTCATCGACTTTTCTTCCTCTCTCCTAGAAAGAAAGACGGGGATCAGATTGAGGAAGTTGAGGCAATTTACCAATGTCTTCAATAGACCTTGGCAGGGGTAAACAAGAGGTAACAACTACTAGTACTACACACTTACATCTATTATTTATGTTTTCTTGGAAACCTAGGGTTATGTTTGTTTTTAAATATTACACTTGATATAAGAATATTTATTTCAAGTGCTTTGTTTGTTTTTAAATTTGAGCTTGGGACTATTAGTTCAGTCCTTAGTGACTCTTATTTCAATTCAGAAGACAGATTTGGAATTGTTAATGCCTCTTTGTTTACAACATTATTCTTTAAAATCTCGAATTACCATTCATCTTTATACTTTCGAGATTAATTTCTTAATACTTATGCTTGTTCACCATTATTGTTATATTACTTGCTGGGCAAATTTATTACTAATTTTTGCTTTCCTTAAATATTTCAGTTAAGGCAGAGTTATGTCGACCCTTAGACAAAGATAAGGGAAAGGGCAAGTCTATGAATTAGTTTTAGTCTTCTATGCTAGAAGATTATTATTATTATGTAATAAGACTTGTTTAATATTATGTATTAAGTTAGTCATGGTTTCGAGACCTTGGGACTAGAAAATTTATGTTATAACAATGTAAATTATTCTATTATTCTGTTGTTTGAGATTTTAGTACGTTATTAGAGTTAGATCGTGAAACACCGAATTCGAGATATAAGTATTTGAATTTGGGGGCATTACAACAAGCGTGGGAATGAGATGATGGTCCCTACTTTATGTATTGGGCGGCTTTCCGAGGAGGTTGGGTTTTGTAACTTTAATTATTAATTATTAGGTTTTGTTTAGAGCAGTCTTCCCTCAAATGTTCTATTTAACCGAAGACTGAGGGACAATGTTGGGGAGTGATAATTTGGGCTAGAATTATGTGGTGGGCCAAAGTCCACGTGAAGTTATTTTAACCCATGTAGGAACCTTTTTTTGGTAGTGGAGTATTTTAAGGAATCAAAGATTTCTAATCAAATTCAATTTATGACTCTTAAAGAAAGTGTCAAGATATGATTCGACTTCCTTTCTTTACGGAGATTCTGTTTGTTACCATTAAAGTATCTTACCTAATGAGGAATCCTATTCCTAACGGGGAATGGCATGAAGGAGGTGGTGTGATCACTATAAATGCAAGGTTATACTCTGATTCTAAGGTACACATACAATTCATTATATTTTAGCACTAGAGAATAAGGCCTCCATTATTAAACCTTATTCAGTCTGTACTTATTCTTACACCAGAGCTATCCCCTGGCGGCCCGAACCGACAAGCTTTTGGTGTGACTTCGTTTTTTTGTAGGATTTGACGCGCTTTGGTGATTGGAGCGCGTATCGATGGAAAGTGTAAGTAATTCAAAAGAAAAAAGAAAAAGACAAAACATTTTGATGATGAAGGTAAATTAACTAATGCAATGGATAGATTAGCTACCATATTGGAAAAGCAAGGGGAGACATTTGAAAAATAGGGAGAAACATTTATCAATTCATTTGTGCGAGTCTATTATGTAAATGATATCTTTATGGTTACTAGAAAATCAAGACAACGCACGATCAGTGTTTGTGTTACCATTGAGAGGAGATTGAATTTTTTGAAAAATTTGATGAATAATCTCTGTTAGTATTAATAATATAGATTATGTTTGGTGACTTTTGGGTATGGTATGATAATGAATTTGTAGAAATAATTTTTGTTTAACATTTATTTGAATATTTGTATTTGATTATGGAATTTTTTTTCTTTGATTAAATTTGTCTTGCATATTTTTATTCATGGTTCAATGATTATAATTAATAGAAAGGTAAATTTATAAAAGTGATATTTTTCTTTTCTTTTTATTAAAACTCAAACACGCAAAAAAAAGAATTTTTTAAAATTTTCTATTCTTTTTTATTAAAAACTCAAAAATAACACAAAAGAAAAATTCAAGTTTTTTATTCTTTTCTTTTCTGTTCTAATTTAAGTTTTCTATTCTTTTATTTTCCATCCAAAACTCAGAAATAGAGCATAAAGGTTAAACGTACGTTGTTTTGTTAAACTACAGACGCTGGTGTTTGATTGCATCTTAATGCATCTTAACAGCCCACCTCTTAATACATTTTAACATCTCATTTTTTTTATTAAGAGATCCTCTGAATAGTTTAGACTCGTATTTATATCTTAATTATTCAGAGAATCTCTTAATACAAATATGTGAGTATAAAACTGTTGATGCTTAAGTATGGCTAGCCAAAAGATTTTGCACAATGATGCTCAACCACAGTTCCTTGATTAATTCATTGATGGAAATTTATAAAAGATTGAAATATCAGAACCTGGCTTAATTGTTATAGTGGTGTGGAACTTATGGAATAAAAGGAACGACTATCTACATAGTAATCATGTTTTGGATCTGCCCACGATTATTCCCCCTCCCCCCAGTGGCGAAGCCATAATTATTTTTCAGTGGAATCAAAATTATTACCAAGCTATGAATAATTTGGCGGGGTTCATGGCCAGTGCCTCCGAGCCAATTTTTTTAATTATTTTTTATTTTCGGGTCTCACACACACAAATATATATATATATATATATATATATATATATATATATATATATATATATATAGTCCGGATCAGGTCCGGACTCCCGGATTTTGTTAAAATCCGGACTTTTTTTTTTTTTTGCTTTTTTTTTTGAAACAACTAAAAAAAAAAAATTATGGAATTGGAATTTTTACATTATACAGTGTTTTGGGTGTGATTTGGATGCCTATAACGAAACATGTCTGTACAGTCTGGGCAGACTGTACATACATTGGTTGGTGTAGGTATTAAAAACACACCCAAAACACTGTATTATTGAAAAATTTCAGTTCCATAAATTTTTTTTTTTTTTTAGTTGTTCTACAAAAAAAAAAAAAAAAAAATTTTTGGGTCCGGATTTTCTCCCGTCCGGGAGGTCCGGACCTGATCCATTTTCTATATATATATATATATATATATATATATATATATATATATATACACTACAATGATAATATAATAAGTAATAATATATGGTATATATACACTATATTGACTCATAATAGACTTTTTTAACCACAACTGTTCATAAGTAATTAATTCATTAATTATTTTTAAAAATAATATAAATAGGGAAAATATATATACACAGGCCACAGCTGTGTAGTACACAGTCTCCTATGACGACGATTTTTTGGGCTATAACGACGGTTCATCCGTCGCTATAGCTATTCTGGTCTATGGCGACGGTTGATATAGTCTAAAAAATCGTCACCATAGGCGACTGTGTACTACACCGCTGTGTATATATATATAGCCCATATAAATTAGATTATTATTTAGTTTAAAATATTATAGAAAGATATACGTATATTGAAAGGATATGAGTCATATGTGGTTAAAATTTGATTGACAATATTATAAATTTTTAATTTGACCCCGTATAATAGAACATTTATAAAATTTTAGTGGGGTCAATTTATATATAATACTTAAAATTTACTTTATATTATAAAACAATTATTTATTTTAGTGGAGTCAATTGACCCCACAATCTCCTATGTAGCTTCACCCCTGATTTCCCCCGATTTGAATTTCTTTGATGAATTTTTGGGAACTGGGTCAAGGTCTTTGTTCAAGCTGTCCACAAATGTTGGTTTGACTCTGCCTCCGTCTCAACTAGTAAAAATCAATTGCACTGCTTTTGTGAGCAGTTATAATTTTATTAGTGTAGATTTTATTATTCGTGATGCATAAAGGAAGATCTCGGGTGCAGAAAGTTGGAGTTTCTAGTAAGTGTGTAAACGAGTCAAATCGAAGCGAATAGAGAGCTACTCGAATTCGACTCAAAATATTAAATTCATACTCGAATTTGAATTCGTCAAATTCGAATTGTATTTGAAAAATTATACTCATATTCGACTATATTCGAATATTTATTATTCGAATTCAATCCGACTCAAATCGAATTATATTCAAACTACTCGCGAGCTTCAAATTCAACCTCGAATTCGAGTCTCCGCATAATAACTAGTTTTATAATAAATATAATTATAAATTGAATTTGTTATTTTACTTAGAAATGAGAAAATATATTTACTATTACATTTTATAAATATAAAATCACAATTAAAATTAAAAACAAAATAAAACAAAATTAATTAATTATCCTAATTTGATTTAATTTTATATATATTATAAGAGAATGTATCGAGTATCTAATCGAATCTGTATCAATCTAGTATGTATAGAATCATAATTGAGAATTTGAGTAGTTTGAATTTTAACCGAGTCGAGTATAACATTTCTCAGTCTCTACTCATATTTTTATTCAAACTATTTTTTATACTCAAATTTGGATCATATTATTAACGAATCCGAGTCTCGTTTGTATTTTTTCTAGTCGAGCCTGAATCGAGTTCGAACTATTCTACTCGTTTACAACCTTAGTTCCTAGTAACTTGGAGATTGATATTTCTAAAGGTATGTCGGTCTTGAAAGCCATTACAAAAACTATAAAAATCTACAAATGCGAAGTTGTTAGATGTGTTTTCTAGGAGGATATCTTTTTGGCTGCCAAGGGGTAATAAATCCTCCAAATTAACTTGAGTGGATGTGGTTGAGCATCATAGTGTAATTTTTTTTAGTTTTGTGTTCAAGTTATAATTATAATCTGTGTTCTTAATCTAAAGAAGAAGAAGAACGAAATAAAATAGCGCATTCAGAGTTTCAAGAGTTATTTGAGAGATTTATAAGTTTAGAGAGAGAAAGTAAACATATTTTTTTATTTTAGTTTTCATTGATTGTAGGGTGAACCAATGAGTAGAGTGGAATCAATAATGAAATCGAAGAGTGTAATCAATTATTTGGCATCCCCAATTTAATAATGCGGAGTCTAGAAAACTAAAAAAAAATGAATTTGACTAATACGACGTCTTTTCCCAATCTGTCAGCCATACTTAGTCATGTCTGCAGTATTAAATTATGGACGAAACTTATTTAAAAAGGACTTCGTTTCCCAATTGGCCAACCATAATGTAGTTAAATAATGCGGATGATGAACTTTTAAAAGGAGGGTAATTTGGACATTTGTCCCGTCTGTAATATTAAATTGTGGAATACTGGAAACTAAACTGTGGACGAGAGCTATATGGATCGTTAGATATTCGGATGGACGATCAGGATTTGTTGTAAGACTAACATCTTTTTTACAACGTTAGCTATGTATCAGTCCCCATATATATGTATGTGTGTTTACTTGCAAAAGATAATTTTTTTTTAGAAACTAATATTTTCACATGTATTTTTTATATTTACACATGGTCATCTCTCATATGAGTATACGGTGTGTCTCACCTTCAAGTGAGAAAGAATCATATGAAAATATTAAAAACACATGTGAAAATAATATTTCTAATATTAATAAGTCTTATTATGTACTGTGACAAATTTTGGTTGAATTACTTGCGAAATATATCAATATATGGATAGAATTATAAGAGAATCTTATTTAGTACACATTTTTCTTTAAAAAGATTATCATTAATATTTATTCACGTAAACATTCAAAAAAAATCTGACGTAAACATTCACAATATATATTATTTTTTTATTAATCATAGAATATTAATATCTCCTCAAGTTGAAAATCTTATCACGAGAACTTTCCGTTTGTTATAAGTCGAGATTCAAGTTCAAATTGAAGCCGAAGTTCAAAGAAGGAGATTACATACTGGTGCATTCTTTTGATGTGACATTAGTGGTTAGCCAGAATAAAGATTTCTTGGTTTCATACAGTCTTCGGGGAAGATGTGCTATCTATCTAATAAAATACAAATAATTTTGAATTTCCCGCTCATTCAATAAATCATCTAGGCCGTCCAAAGTTTGGGATAAATCCCACCATTCATCTATCTAATAAAATACAATCTATCTAATTCTATCTATATCTATATTCTATATATCTAATTATATCTAATAAAATATAAATGATTTTGAATTTTCCGTTCACTCAATAAATCATCAGAGACGTCCAAAGTTTGGGATAAATCCCACCATCCATCTATCTAATAAAATACAAATGATTTTGAATTTCTCGCTTACTCAATAAATCATTTGGATCGTCCAAAGTTTGGAATAAATCCCAACGTTTATAGTGGTTTATAGTGCCGGAGGCACGGGACTGTTGCTAGTAATAAAATATTGAGTAAAAAACAAACTCTTTTATGTGCTCGTACTCGTGTGATGTTTTTGTTATTGAATTAAAAATTTGTGTGTGAACATAAAAATTAAATTTGAGTGTATTTAAATTTTATTTATTTATATTTTTATTTTTAAAATATAAATAAATAAAATTCAAATATACCAAGTCCAATTTTCATATCAGCATAGAAAAGCTCTATTAAATTTGGCTATTTAGTAAATTTTTCCCTAAAAGTATAATTTTTTAGATCAGAAATATATCTTTTAAGGTAAAATGAAGAATGCAAAACTGACCCAAAAAGTATATCTTTATACTACAAATTGACCCACGAGTTAGTGATAAATATCGTTTCGTCGTACAGTGATAAACTCGTACTACATTTTTGCGTTTTAGTCAAAAAAAATATTTGTACTAACACATAGTTTGATTGAATCAATTTCCAAAAATTTCATTTATACCTAGCTTAACCTTAACAGTCATTTATGCTTACAATAGTTGTTAACGCCAAAATCCCTCTTTCTTCAAAATCACCAAATAACGAGCGGGAAACTTGCACAAGAAAAAAAAAGATCACACTGAGAAGCTTGACGGTCGGAGTTGTCAGAGGATAACTCGATGTGGGAATAATTATAGACTAAAAGCAATTCTCATGATTGGATTGGATTTGGTTTCCTTAGAAGTAGGAAATTAAATTAGGTATGATAACTACAAGTCAATTAGGACCGTGAATCCCTCAAAAGTCAAGCCTTTTGATTGAAATATTCTGCCATGTGGCGTGACCCACCGAATCATTCGGCCCACAAAATCATGCCCCAACATTGCCCACCACTCTCCTATTATATGAAACTTAAAATAAGAGAGTACATCAATTAGTCATGGAGGACGATAGCTGAATGGTGTTTAGTCCTGAAAAATGTCAACCCGAAGGACGTGTAGTCCTAGAGGATGCTTGTCCATCCCGGAGGACGCTTGTCCGTCTCGAAGGATGCTTGTTTGCTAGACGTTTAGTCCGATGGACGCTTTTCCGTCCCAAAGAACGTTAGTCTGTTCAGAAGGATGTTATTTTGTCTTGAAGAAAATTAGTCTGTTTGGGAGGACGTTATTCCGTTCAGGAGAATGTTCGTGTACGACCCCAACTTTTTAATAAATAAAATTAAATTTCTAATATTCATTATCATGAAATAATAAAGAGTTAATTTCATATAATACTTTGATTATGGGTGAAATGTGCAAATTTTACAAAATAAGCAAGTGGTTATAAAATATTTATTTTTGTTGGGGAATATTCGTTTGGTCGTGGAATATTCTTGCTGTAGGGGAATATTTGTACGACGATGCAGCCATTTGTGGGCCCCATAACGGAAAACAGCCGGATGAAGAAAACGACAAGTTTGAATTTTTATAAATAACGACGCAATTGTTACCGTTAACACTGTTGGATTACCTGGTAGTTAAAATACAGTAATATGCGTGGTTGCACAGTAGCACACGGTATTTTATAGTATTTTTGAATTATTGATTCTTACGTAAGAAGGCACTACTCAATAATTATTACAGTAATTACTGTTCAATATTTTATTTTATTGATTCAATAATATTTATATTATTGTTATTTTAATAATTGTCATTGCACGGTATTTCCCATTATCAGATCAATAATTCATATTACTTGAATAATATTATTAGATAGCATTATTGGTAATGTCTAAAGAAGTTCTGTCTAGGAAAGGGGTTTAGTCACCTAATTGCGCGCTAGTAAGAAGAAATCCTTATCGGAAAGCCCCCTCTTTCCTATGAACGACCTAATTGTCATAATTGTGATTCTGTAATATTATTTGTGAATAATTAATTATTGATTTATATGATACGAAAATATTTATTTTATGTGGACATAAATGATGGATAGGAAAATATTTATTTTGTGTGGATATAAATGAAGGAATTAATGCTAAGGTATTTTATCAGTATTTTATCGAAATAGAGGTATTAAAAATCGTCCGTATGTAGATTTTGGGCATTTTTCATTTGGAAAAACTTAAATCTACAAAGTTGTAGAGAATTTAATTTTCTATGGAATGGACATAAAATTCATATTTTTCTGATAAAATGGCTATTTATTATGAATTATTGAAGTTTCTAATTATTGTTTAAATGGTAAAATATTTTGGAAATTTCTAGAATGGGTGGGCCCCACTTTTGTTTGGTGAGAAATGTGCTAAAAAATTATTTCAAAAGTGGTGGGAATGAATAGTAACAGGTAAAGTCATCAGGTTGCAGGTTAGTCTGCTTTGGCGTTCTAACATTTTTCTATAAATAGGGTGCTTAGTTAGAATTGAAAATCACACCTGAAACATAAGTTTTCTCGCTATATATATTATCGAGCTTATTTTTACGAGTATTTAGATACTTTGAGAGTTGTTATTCAGTGCAAGTTTTCTTCAACATCATATCCGATATTTCATTCAGAAGTACTGTTCTTTTGAGGTAAGGGATATTATTTTCTTCGTAAATGATATTATTTCTTTTAATATCATTATGTTGAAATATTGGTATTAATTTTATTGTAGAATTTTTACCTTTTTGTGTTGGGGTTACTATTCACGTATACGACACTATTCACGAATACGGCACTATTCACGAATACGGCACTTTTCTCTTCTTTGTCCTAGATATCTATTATGGATACTATCTTTGATTGTATCCATGTTTTGATCTTCATTCTTAAATTTTACTCCACTATAGTTTTTTATGGAGTATTTTTAAACTTGGATTATCTAAAATACGAATCTCTAATCTTTGTCCTTTTATCTCACTGGTTTCGTTCTTTAAAATATTTTTTATCATCCTCAGTCCTTAATGGTGATACTTGATGAATATCTTTGTCCTGTAGTGCAAAGATGAATGATTACTTGATGAATATGTTTGGCCCGTAGTGCAAAGATGGACAGGTGTTGAGATGAACATGACCAACTAGTAATACAAATGAATATTTTTGGCCCGTAGTGCAAAGATGAATATTTGATTCAAGATGTATATTGATTGATGATTACAGGGATAAAATATTGATGATGGACTTTTAAATTCATAGATGATAGTAGATTTCATTCTCGACTAAACTCTTCTAATGAATTATTATTTCCACTGCGAATATTGATCTAAAACTTGTTGTCTATTATATTTTATTTGATTTGTTGAATACTAACGATAATTTGTTGTTCATTATCTTAGTCATAATAATCTTTACAGGGCTAATTGAGGTCACCCTTTTCCTTTTTTGTTCCATTTTTCTTCTCAGGAAGTGAGAATTTAGCAGGAACTATCCGGGGTATGGAGTGATGGTTCAAGATAGTTGTTTTAGTAATTCTCACTATTATGTAAAATAATGCATCAATAATTGTAATGAGGACTTTATCTGAGTGTGGATATTGTCTAGAAGATAATATTTGTATTTAAACTCACAGTTTATGTGCTGTCGTATTTCGCACGATAATTATATTAATAAAGTTGTAGTTGTTTCTGTACCATATATTTGGCGACTCAGAATGGGTGATGTATACCTATTTTGGGGACGTCACAGTTGGTTTAAGATCTGACGCCCCCAAAATAGGTCCAATCCACCCAACCTATTCTGAGTCACCAAATATATGGTACAGAAACAACTACAAGTTCATTAATATAATTATCGTGCAAAATACGACAACACATAAACTGTGAATTTAAATACAAATATTATCTTCTAGATAATATTCACACTCAAATAAAGTCCTCATTACAATTATTGATACACTATTTTATAAAATAGTCAGGATTACTAAAACAACTATCTTGAACCATCTCTCCACACCTCGACTAGTTCCCACTATATTCTCGCCTCCTGAGTAGAAAAATGGAACAAAAAGAAAAAGGGTGAGCTCAACTAGCCTAGTAAAGAATATTATGACTAAAATAATGTACAACAAATTATCCTTAGTCTTCAACAAGGAAAAAACCTGATAAAATATAATAGACAACAAGTTTTAGATCAACAACTGCAGCGGAAATAACAATTCATTAGAACAGTTACGTAAAGAATGAAATCTACTATCATCTATGAATTTAAAAGTCCATCATCGATATTTTATCCCTATAACATCACTCAATATACATCTTGAATCAAATATTTATCTTTGCACTACGGGCCAAAGATATTCATCAGTTAGTCATGTTCATCTCAACACCTGTTCATCTTTGCACTACGGGCCAAAGATATTCATCAAGAAATCATTTATCTTTGCACTACATGCCAAAAATATTCAGTAATATCATCATTTAGGACTGAGGATGATGAAAAATATTTTTAAAGAAACGAATCCAGCGAAATAAAAGGACAAAGATTAGGGATTCGTACTTTAGACAATTCAAGTTCAAAAATACTTTATAACAAACCATAATGGAGTAAAATTCAAGAATGAAGATCAAAACATAGATACAATCAAAGATAGCACCCATAATAGACAACTTGGACAAAGAACGAAAATTTAATTTTTCTGTGAATAATGTTGTATACGTGAATAGTGTCGTATACGTGAACAGTAACCCCGACACAAAAATGTAAAAATTTTACAAGAAAAATCATTATACTTCGTGAATAGTACTCGTGAATAGTAACTCATGAATAGTAATCATGAATAGTAACTCATGAATAGTAATCCCGACATGAAAAGGTAAAAATTTCATAATAAAATTTATACAAATATTCTAGTATAATGATATTGAAAGAAATAATATCATTTACGAAGAAAATAACATCCCTTACCTCAAAAGAATAGTAATTCTGGCTAGAATATCAGATATAACGCTGAAGGGAACTTGCACCGTATAGCAACACTGAAAGTATCAAAATACTCACAAAAATGGTGTGATTTTCAATTCTAACCTAAACACCCTATTTATAAGAAAATGCTTAGAACACCAAAGCCGAAAATTTAATAAAATAATATTATTTATAAAAAATTTCTTACGCACACTTGAAATCTGATTTCAGCATCTTACACATGCAAGTGCGGCACACCAAAATAAAAAACATGTTTTAAATATTTTTGTAACAAAATTAATTCAAACCCAATATTCCGGAACTTCAATAATTCATAATAAATAGCCCTTTTATTAGAAAAATTCAAATCTTATGTTCATTCCATAGGAAATTCAATTCTCTACAACTTTGTAAGTTTAAGTTTTTCTAAATTCCAAGCAGAAATTGACCGAAATTCACATACGAATGGTTTTTCAGGCTATAATCAAATTTCAGTCAAAATGGGGCCCACCAACATGTTTTTAACATTTATTGTAATAAAAATACTCTTCCTTCTCATTTATTCATATATCACACATTCATTGTAAAAATATCACCATTATTATATTATTAAATATAATAATATATTTAAATGAATTATTTTATCTGAAAAGATAAAATATTAATTTTTAATAATTGTCACTTTTCTAAAAATTCCTCCATTTATATCCACATAAGTAAATATTTTTCTTATCATATAAATCAATAATTAATTATTCACAAATAATATTACAGAATCAAAATAATGACAACCAGGTCGTTCCCAGGAAAGAGGGGGCTTTCCAATAAGGATTTCTCCTTACTGGCGCGCAATTAGGTGACCAAACCTCTCCTTAGACAGAACTTCATTAGACATTGCCAATAATGCTATCTAATAATATTATTCAAATAATATGAATTATTGATATGATAATGGGAAATATTGTGCAGTGACAATTATTGAAACAACAATAATATAAAATATCAACGTAGCAATCATTGAATTAATAAAATAAAATATTGTACAGTAATTACTGTAACAATTATTGAGTAGTGCCTTCTTACGTAAGAATCAATAATTGGTGCAATACCGTGTGCTACTGTGCAACACCGCGTATTACTGTGTTTTATCCTCCGGTATTCCAACAGTATTAACGGTAACCATTACGCCGTTATTTATAAAAACTCAAACTTGTCGTTTTCTTCATCCAATCGCTTTTCGTTATGGGGCCCACACAAGGCTGCGCTGTCGTACGAATATTCCCCGACAGTAAGAATATTCCATGACCAAATGAATATTCTCTGACAACAATGAATATTTTATAACTACTTGCTTATTTGAAATATTTGCGCATTTTACCCATAACTAACCACATTAATAAAATCAACCCTTACTATTTCAAAATAATAAATAGAGGAAATTCTTCTTTATTAAAAGAAATTTGGGGTCTTACAACCTCCACTCCTTATAAAATTTCGTACTCGGAATTGACGTACGTGTCTGGTATTTCAAAAAAGTGGGGATACCTCGCTTTCATTTCTGATTCCAACTCCCAGGTCATTTCTTCAGTAGCATGGTTCCTCCATAAATCATTAACTTGTGGTATAACTTTTGTGCGTAGGACATGCTCCTTCCTATCCAAGATCTTGACATGTACATCCTTGTACGTTAAATCTTCGGCTATCTCGTCTGGTTCTAACTTAATAATGTGGTTCGAGTCTTTGTAACATCTAAACATTATAAACACGCGACATACTTAGCGGTAAAGCGAATCTATAGGACACATTTCCTACTCGATCGAGGATTTCAAATGGACTAATAAATCGAAAATTGAGATTTCTTCTCTTCATCGACTCTTACTTCTAAAATAACGACTTCTTGCACCTTCTTCTTTATATTCATTAGCTCCGGTGTGTAGCTGGAGCGATTTTAACTTTATCAAATAAAGTCTATTCTACTCGTATATTATCACGTGGGTCCCTAGATTCTTTAACTCTATCTCTATCTTTTGTAAGTCATACAAAATGGGTCTTTGTGTTCGACAATATCGCACTCGTACCCGCATACGATCTTCTACTCAACACGTCAGCTATCACGTTCGCTTTTCCAAGATGGTATGGTCAGAACAGGTGCCGAAATGAGTCTCCTCTTGAGTTCTTGGAAGCGCTTCTCACATTCCTTGCTCCATTCGAGTTTTGTATCTTTTTTAGTCTGCTGAGTTAATGGAGTAGCGATTCAAGAAAATCCTTCCACGAATCTCCGATAGTAACCAACTAAGCCTAGAAAGCTACGTATTTCGATTACTGACTTCGGTTGCTTTCAACTGTGACTCATATCCTAATCTTGGATAACACGTCACAATGGCACCTATCAGTTTACCACAGCTCGAATATGGCGTCCCCTATGGAGAGTCTGGCTTCGGTACATTCCACAAAAGAAGTCACCAGATAGAGGCTAGGGTACCAACTTTTGTAGTTGAGTTTTTAACTCCTGAAGTTTAATAGGAGCCATTCGATATAGGATTTTAGAAATGGGTTTTGTACCGGGTTCAAAGTCGATACAAAATTCAATATCACGCTCTGGGGTAGGCCAGAAAATTCTTCAGGAAATACGTCAGGAAATTCACTAACAACATAAATATCATTCAAATCTGACGTATTTTTGTTCAAGTCCATGACATGGGCTAAGAAAGCTTGACATCCGTTTTTCAATAAACGAATGGCTTTATGGCTTGATGTGACAGCGATTGACTTTAATGGTTTGGTTGCTTGAATTCGTACAACAGGTTGGTTAGGAATATGAAAACTAACAACCTTACGAAAAAAAAATCAATTTTAGCATGATGAGTGGTTAACCAATCAATCCCTAAAATCACATTAAATGCAAGTATCTTTAAAAAGATAAGATCAACAGGTAGGGTCAAGGTACCAAGAAAAATTTATAAACAGTGGATGTAACGAAAGTTTCTCCTAACGGAGTTTTAACAAATAAGTCAAAGTCTAATTTCTCAAGAGTCAAGTTCAAACGTTGAGCACAAGTAAGAGAGATAAAAGAATGGGTAGAACCGATATCTAATAAGGTATAGACTTCATAAGAATTTATAATTAACTAACCCGTGATACCTTCGTTCGGGTTCATCGCATTTTGGGCAGTCACGACAAACACTTTTCCTAAAACTGCCAACTTTTTTTTGTCCGTATCCGCCTTTGGTGCCACCGTCCCAGCTGGACTTGATTTCGCTACAGGACAAAATTGAGCTATGTGACCGTCTTTTCCACAACTAAAACATACCTTGGAAGGCTGTGAACAGTTTGGACTTGTATTTCCCTCCTCTCCGCATCTGTAGCATCTAACTGACAGTCGTTCTCTTCCCCTAGAATTTGTTGCTGTTGCTGTTGCTGGTGCTGCTGCCGATGTCTTCCCTTCATCGTTAAATCTTTTCTTCTTGAAATTTCCACTTGAATTATTTCTTCTATTATCTTGTCCATGATTACCACCGAAGTGGTTACCATTTCTGGCATGATAATTTCCTCCACAATGGTTATCATTGTTCCGATGACCGTTGCCACCGGTACGATTATCATCGACTTATTGGTCGTTATTCTTCGGTTGAGCTGACTCATTATCGCTCTCTAATAACTAAGACCTATTCACAACATCTGAATATAAACAAAGTTTGTGAGAAATGAGGTATTGACGTATTTGAAGTTTCAAACCTCGCAGAACCATTCGCGTCATTCTCTCCTCATTATCAACCAAATGGGATGCAAATCGGGACAACTCGGCAAACTTAGCATTGTACTGTGACACATTCATATTGTTTTGCTCCTACATGATGAACTCTACCTCCTTCATGTGACGAATACTTTCGGGAAAGTACTTATCGTTGAACAATTACTGGAACTTCTCCTACGACATCTTTAGTGCCATTTTACTGTCACAAAACAATGGTTAATTGACATGCCACATATTATCCCTATATTCTGACCGACCAATTAAATAACAAATAAGCTTAGGTAGGACACACTAGCGAAGGATTTACTCGTCTCTCCCGCCCTAGTTCTATTCCCCGATCTCTGCCAGAGACCATATCCCTAAGCTCTTATACCAACTGTGACGCCCCCCAAATAGGTCCAATCCACCCAACATATTCTGAGTCGCCAAATACATGGCACATAAATAACTACAACTTCATTAATACAATTGTCGTGCAAAATACGACAACACATAAACTGTGAATTTAAATACAAATATTGTCTTCTAGACAATATCCACACTCAAATAAAGTCCTCATTACAATTAGTGATACACTATTTTATAAAATAGTGAGGACTACTAAAACAACTATCTTGAACCATCACTCTACACCCTGACTAGTTCCCGCTATATTCTCGCCTCCTGAGAAGAAAAATGGAACGAAAAGGAAAAGGGTGAGCTCAACTAGCCCAGTAAAGAATATTATGACTAAGATAATGTACAACAAATTATCCTTAGTCTTCAACAGGGAAAAATCTGATAGAATATAATAGTAAACAAGTTTTAGATCAACAACTGCAGCGGAAACAACAATTCATTAGAAGAGTTACGTAGAGAATGAAATCTACTATCATCTATGAATTTAAAAGTCCATCATCGATATTTTATCCCTGTAACATCAATCAATATACATCTTGAATCAAATATTCATCTTTGCACTACGGGCCAAAGATATTCATCAGTTGGTCATGTTCATCTTAACACCTGTTCATCTTTGCACTACGGGCCAAATATATTCATCAAGAAATCATTCATCTTTGCATTACATGCCAAAGATATATAGTAATATCATCATTTAGGACTGAGGATGATGAAAAATATTTTTAAAGAAACGAATCCAGCGAAATAAAAGAACAAAGATTAGGGATTCGTACTTTAGACAATCCAAGTTCAAGAATACTTCATAACAAACCATAATGGAGTAAAATTCAAGAATAAAGATCAAAACATGGATACAATCAAAGATAACACCCATAATAGACATCTTGGACAAAGAACGAAAATTTAATTTTTCCGTGAATAGTGCCGTATACGTGAATAGTAACCCCGACACAAAAAAGTAGAAATTTCACAAGAAAAATCATCATACTTCGTGAATAGTACTCGTGAATAGTAATTTATAAATAGTAACTCATGAATAGTAACTCGTGAATATTAACCCATGAATAGTAACCCTGACATGAAAAGGTAAAAATTTCATAATAAAATTTATTCCAATATTCTGGTATAATGATATTGAAAGAAATAATACCATTTACGAAGAAAATAACATCCTTTACCTCAAAAGAATAGTACTTCTGGCTAGAATATCAGATATAACGTTGAAGGGAACTTGCACCGTATAGCAACACTCAAAGTATCAAAATACTCACAAAAATACGCTCGATAATATAGAGAGAGAAAACTTAAAGTTTCTAGTGTGATTTTCAATTCTAACCTAAGCACCCTATTTATAGGAAAATACTTAGAACACCAAAGCAGAAAAATTAATAAAATAATATTATTTATAAAAAATTTCTTACGCACACTTGAAAACTGATTTAAGCATCTTAAATATGCAAGTGGGCCCCACCAAAATGAAAAATATGTTTTAAATATTTTTTGTAACAAAATCAATTAAGACCCAATATTCTGGAATTTCAATAATTCATAATAAATAGCCCTTTTATCAGGAAAAATTTAAATCTTATGCTCATTGCATAGGAAATTCAATTCTCTACAACTTTGTAAGTTTAAGTTTTTCCAAATTCCAAGCAGAAATTAACCGAAATCCATATACGGACGATTTTTCAGGCTATAATCAAATTTCAGTAAAAAATGGGGTCCACCAACATGTTTAACATATTTTTAACATTTATTGTAATAAAAATACTCTTCCTCCTTATTTACTTATATATCACACATTCATTATAAAAATATCACCATTATTATATTATTAAAATATAATAATATATTTAAATGAATTATTTTATCAGAAAAGATAAAATATTAATTTTCAACAATTGTCATTTTTCTAAAAATTCCTCTATTTATATCCACATAAATCAATAATTAATTATTCAAAAATAATATTACAGAATCACAATAATGACAACCAGGTCGTTCCCAAGAAAGAGGGGGCTTTCCAATAAGGATTTCTCCTTACTGGCGCACAATTAGGTGACCAAATCTCTCCTTAGACAGAACTTCATTAGACATTGCCAATAATGATATCTAATAATATTATTCAAATAATATAAATTATTGATCTGATAATGGAAAATATTGTGTAGTGACAATTATTGAAACAATAATAATATAAAATATCAACGCATCAATTATCGAATCAATAAAATAAAATATTGAACAGTAATTACTGTAACAATTATTGAGTAGTGCCTTTTTACGTAAGAATCAATAATTGGTGCAACACTGCGTATTCCTGTGTTCTAACCTCCGGGTTTTCCAACAATATTAACGGTAACCATTACGCCATTATTTATAAAAACTCAAACTTGTTGTTTTCTTCATCCAATCGCTTTTATGGGACCCACACAAGGCTACGCCGTCGTACGAATATTCCCCGATAGTAAGAATATTCCATGATCAAACGAATATTCCTCGACAACAATGAATATTTAATAACCACTTGCTTATTTAAAATATTTGCGCATTTTACTCATAACTAACCACATTAATCAAATCAACCCTTACTATTTCAAAATAATAAATAGAGGAAATTCTATTTTATTAAAAAAAATTGTGGTCTTACATAAGAGCTTAGGGATATGGTCTCTGGCGGAGATCGGGGATTAGAACTAGGAGGGGAGAAATGAGTAAATCTTTCGCTGGTGTGTCCTACCTAAGCTTATTTATTGGTTAGTCATAATATAGGGGTATTATGTGGTATGTCCTTTTGTTTAATTAACCCTTGTTTTGTGGCAGTATTTAAGAATGGCAGCTGAAAATGTTAACAATGGAGTGAATGAGACCGTGGAGACACCTCTAATCATCAATCAGGATAATGTGATGTCAGGCGAAGAAGAAATTAGAGATATCCATGTGGTGAGTGAAGAATTAATAGTTGCACCCGAGCTAGTCGCAGAAGTAGCAGCTGAGAGTGAGGAAGAATAGGAACCTAAGGAGGATTTATTAAGAGAATTTTATGATCAAAATATAGAATTGCAAAATCGTATTCTTGAATTAGAAGAGCAGGCTGAAGAACGACAGGCGGTCGTGGAGCAAAAAGATGCAACAATTCAAACTTGTGTTACCCGATATGTGATACTTGAACAGAAGCACTCTTTGGCAGAGTATAAGATGACAAAGCTGGAATCTGAGAATTCAAATGTCAAGGATCAGCTGAAAGAAGAAACAACTGAATGAGTGAGAATGAAGGATGCATGGGTAAAAGCTGCACGACGCGTTGATATTGTAGAAAGAGAAGTCTGATCCAAGAAGGCTAAAATAGATGATATGTATTTCTCTTTTTGGACAGTAATTGAGAGAATCCAACATCGAGTTTTGAATTACCCTGTACATTGCGATCAACCCCAATTCGATATGGATCGAAGATTAATGATTCAGATCATAAAGAAGGACTACTGTGAAGCATTTGAGGGTGGAATATGCCCTATAGCGAAAGTCAATTCTAGCGGTAATGATGACACTAAAGGTTGTCCCAGACAAGTCAAAATCGGTTGTTCAAGTGAGAGCGCTTTTCGTAACTTCCCAAAAAATGAAGAACCGAACAAAGTTATCACGGGTTAGTTAATCATAAATTCTTGTGAAGTTTATACCTTATTAGATACCGGTTCTACCCATTCTTTTATCTCTCCTGCTTGTGCTCAACGTTTAAACTTGACTCCAGAAGAATTAGACTTTGACTTATCTGTGGAAACTCCGTTAGGAGAAACTTTCATTACATCCACTATTTATAAATCTTGTTTGATCCAAATTGGCACCATCACATTACCTGTTAATATTATCTCTTTAAAGATTCTTGCATTTGATGTGATTTTAGGGATTGATTGGTAAACTACTCATCATGCCAAAATTGATTATTTTCGTAAGGTTGTTAGTTTTCATATTCCTAACCAACCTGTTATGCGAATTCAAGCAACCAAACCACTAAAGTCAATCACTGTCATATCAAGCCATAAAGTCATTCGTTTATTAAAAAATGGATGTCAAGCTTTCTTAGCCCATGTTATGGACTTGAAAAAAACACGTCAGATTTGAATAATATTTCTGTTGTTAGTGAATTTCCTGACGTATTTCGTGAAAAACTTCATGGTCTACTATGACGCCCCCAAAATAGGTATACATCACCTATTCCGAGTCGCCAAATACATGGTACAGAATACAAATACAATCTTAAATATACAACATGAGCTGTGAGTTTTAATACAAATATTATCTTCTAGACAGTATTCAAACTCAAAATAAGTCCTCAATATATTTATTATCACACTATTTCATAGAATAGTGAGGACTACTAATGCTATCATCTGGACCGTCACTCCGTTCCCCGACTAGTCCCTGCTACGTTCTCATTTCTCGAAGAGAACAATGAAAGTAAAAGGGTGAGCTCAACTAGTCCAGTAAGAAATATTATGGCTAAGATAATACAGAATAAATTATCGTTAGCCTTCAACAGTGTTAAACTGATACAATATAACAAACATCAAGTTTAACTGCAGTGGAACAAGCAATCTATTAGAAGAGTCCAGTAGAGAATAAAATCTACTATCTTCTATGATTTAAAAGGTTTTTCATCACTTTTATCGCTGAGACTTAGCTTATTAAATAAACCACGTCATCTCTGCACTACGGCCAGGATATTCATTAGTATCATGACCACAAATTATCCATGCACTACGGGCCAATGATATTCGTGTTTTCATCAACGGTCATGATCATGCCAACGATTGTCCATCAATGCACTACGGGACAATGAGGACTTTTACCACATCATTTGTAACATTACGGTCATGACTATACCGAATAATCCCTGGTCATAATCATATCAAGTCCATCTATGCACTACATGCCACAGATGACTTTCAACATAATATAAACATGAGGATGATGAAAATACCATAATAATTCAATAAAACAAGTTCAAGAATTAAATTTTAATGATTTATAAGTTAATTTATCCTAAACTCAAAAACGTCCAAATTGTCAACATGATACTGCTTTGTGGAGTAAAATTTAAGAATGCTCAGAAGAATATTTCCCTGAAAAGATACTGGATGAAACACAAATATCTAGGATATTCTACTAATTTCATGGAGTATAGAAGCCAAAACTTTAACCAACTGATTATAATAGAATATATGAAACTGCAAATGGATTTTTGCCCGCCATGCGGTAATCCACGTATACAGATCATTTCCATAATTTAATAAGGAATGAATACAAAAGATCATTCACCATGAATGTGGTAATTCACATAGACAGGTTATTCCAACAGAACAATAAAGAATGGAATAACAAAATAATTCACCATACATGCGATAGACCGTACAGACAGGTTATTCCCAACAGAATAGTAAAGAATGGAACCAGGTCATGCGAAATTCGCACAGACAGGATATTCCAACAGAATAATAAAGAATAGAATAACAGAAGAATTTCACCATGTATGCGGTACTTCGCATAGACAAGTTATTCTAACAGAATAATAAATAGTAGAACCAGATCATGCGTAATACTCTCATACAGGATATTCCAACAGAATAATAAAGAATGGAATAACAGAAGAATTTCACCATGTATGCGGTACTTCGCATAGACAGATTATTCCAATAAAGAATAAGGAATGTAATAACACTAGCTCTCTTCATGAAAATGAAAGAAATAATACCCTTTACCTTAGAATAAAGTTGGATACTGGAATAGAGAGATAGCAGACTTCTCTTCTTCTTTTTCTCTATAATTTCTCTTTATAATAATTATTTTATAGCATTAGTGAATTGGTGAGAAATAAAGGAAGAATGAGCTTCTATTTATAGAAAAATATAGTTTCGATAATTACACGTTTTGGGGCTCAAAAAATTACAGTACAATACCTCCAACTTTTCTTTTATTTTTAATTTAGTCCTGCAAGTATTATCAAACTTGCACCACCTCCCCTAATAGTAAATAATATGAATCAATAGTTCAATCATGTGAATCAATAGTTATAATCATGTGAAAATATAAATAACAGTATAGTACCTCCATCTATACCTCCATCTTTAACTTAGTCATGCAAGTATTATCAATCTTGCACCAACTCCCCTAATAGTACATGAATGTGAATCAATAGTACACACATGTGAATAAATAATTATAATCATGTGAATTAATAGCAATTAATTCCTCATTTATCCGATTAATTACCCGATAACTTCCAGACATCAATTATTATCGAAATAAATGTCGATTTTCACTAACACTAATAATTTTAACACAATGGAACTATCAATTTCATCTTTAATCAACACGAAATTATTCATCATTAATATTAGAACTCACAATATTTAACAACTAGGTCGTTCCCAGGAAAGAGGGGGCTTTCCGATAAGGATTTCTCCTTATTGGCGCAATTAGGTGACCAAACCTTTCATTGACAGAACTTCTTGACATTGTAAATATTGCAATTTAATAATTTGAATAACTTTGTCGTCTCAATTATTGATTTAATAATATATCATATTATACAGATGATACTGTGACACTAATTGAATCAATAATATGAGAGATATGATGCAACAATTACTGTAGCAATAATTGAGTATAACTGAGTGACTTCTCACGTAAGCATCAATAACCAATACCGTGTGTTACTAAGCAACCACACGTATTACTGTAATTTTACTACCAGGTAGTTCAGCAGTTTTGATGGTAACACTTCCGCCGTTATTTTTTTAAAAAGATAATTCTGTCGTTTTCTTACTACGACAATACTTCCGTTGTGGGGTCCAACAATGATTGTGCCGTCGTACGAATATTCCCTGTTAAAACGAATATTCCCCGACCAATAGAATATTATATAACAACTTGCTTACTTTGCAAAATTTGTAAATATTACCAATAACTATAATATTATATTATATCTACACCATAATATTAAAAAATATATTTCGAGAGAAATTAATCTTTATTCATAAAAGTTGAGGTCTTACATCTACCCCCAGAACATGAAGTTGAATTCTTTATTGACCTTGAACCTGGTACAAAGCCCATTTCTAAAACCTCATATCGAATGGTTCCTATTGAACTTCAGGAGTTAAAAGTCCAACTACAGGAGTTGTTAGACATCGGTTTCATTCGTCCTAGTACATCCCCTTGGGGTGATCCTATTTTATTCATAAAGAAGAAAGACGGGAGTATGCGACTTTGTATTGACTACCGAGAATTGAACCATGTCACAATCAAGAATAGGTATTCGCTACCTCGCATTGATGACCTATTCGACCAGTTACAAAGAGCACAATTCTTTTCAAAGATCGATCTTTGTTCTGGATATCATCAGCTGAAGATTAAAACTGAGGATATTCTCAAGACTGCCTTCAGAACTCGGTACGAGCATTATGAATTCTTAATCATGTCTTTTGGATTGACTAATGCTCCTGCTGCTTTCATGGATATGATGAACCATGTATTCAAGGAATATTTAGATCAGTTCGTTGTTGTCTTTATTGATGACATCCTTATCTATTCAAAAAGTCGTAAAGATCATGAGCACCATTTGAAGTTGGTACTTCAAAGGCTTCGTGACAATAAGCTATATGTCAAGCTGAAGAAATACGAGTTTTGGCTTGAGGAAGTAGCATTCCTTGGGCACGTGGTGTTAAAACATGGAGTATCCATTGACCCGACGAAGATTGAAGAAATACAAAGTTGGGAGAAACCAAAGTCGGTGATCGAAGTACGCAGCTTTCTGGGTTTAGCTGGTTATTATCAGAGATTTGTGGAAGGATTTTCTTGAATCGTTACTCCGTTAACTCTGCTGACTCGGAAAGATACAAAATTCGTATGGAGCGAGGAATGCGAGAAGGGTTTCCAAGAGATCAAGAGAAGACTCATTTTGACACTTATTCTAATAATACCATCTGGTTTGGATGGATTTGTTATCTACAACGATGCTTCAGGAAAAGGGTTAGGATGTGTTCTCATGCAACATGGGAAAGTCATAGCCTATGCCTCGCGACAACTCAAAGAATATGAGAGGAATTATCCTACTCATGATCTGGAGTTGGAAGCAGTCGTTTTCGCATTGAAAATCTGGAGACACTACCTGTATAGGGAGAAAGTGGAGATTTATACGGATCATAAAAGCTTCAAACATTTCTTCACCCAAAAGGAACTCAACATGCGACAACGACGTTGGCTCGAGCTATTGAAAGATTACGACCATAACATTCAATATCATCCTGGAAAAGCGAATGTGGTAGTTGACGCATTGAGTTAAAGATCGTATGCGGGTACGAGTGCGATGTTGTTAACACAAAAACCCATTTTGTACGACTTACAAAGGATGTAGATAGAATTAAAGGCTCCAAGTACCCACGTGATGATATCAAACATACGAGTAGAACCGACTTTAATCGATAAAGTTAAAGCTGCTCAAGCCACAGACCCAGAGCTGATACGTATGAAGAAAAAAGTACAAGAAGGTGTTATTCCAGAAGCAAGAATCGATGAAGAAGGAATACTTATAGTCAACTACAGACTTTGCATTCCTTATGATTTTGACTTGAAGCATAGAATCATGATGGAGGCACATAACACACAATTTGCAATCCATCCTAGGAGTACCAAAATGTATCATGATCTTCGACATACATTTTGGTGGAGCAATATGAAGAGAGAGATCGCTGAGTTTATCTCGAGGTGTTTAACTTGTCAACGTGTAAAGGCGGAACATCAAGTGCCAAAGGGTCCATTGCAACCACTTGAGATTCTGAAGTGGAAGTGGGAACACATTACTATAGATTTCGTTACGGGTCTTCCCAAGGTTTCTCAAGGCATAGATGCGATTTGGGTTATTATTGATAGATTATCCAAGTCTGCTCATTTCTTGCCTATACATGAGACTTATTCCCTTGAACGTCTTGCTCGTATGTACGTAAATGAGATTGTGAGATTGCATGGCATGCTAGTATCCATAGTTTTGGATCGTGATCCAAAATTCACTTCACGATTTTGGGTTAGCTTGTAGAAAGCTATGGGCACAGATTTATGATTCAATTTGGCATACCATCCTCAAACGGGCGGGCAATCAGAAAGGACTATTCAAACCCTTGAAGATCTATTAAGACTCTGTGTCCTAGATTTCAAAGGAAGTTGGGATAAGTACTTACCATTGGTGGAATTCTCCTACAACAACAATTATCAAGCAAGTATAGGCATGGCTCCATTCGAGGCGTTGTATAGATGAAAGTGTCGTTCTCCAGTATGCTAGGACGAGGTGGGTGAAGCAACGTTGTTAGGACCAGAATTGGTATGCATGACTACAGAAAAGATCTAAACGATTCGACAAAGTATACAAACTACACAGGATCGACAAAAGAGTTATGCGAAATTTTATCAAAAGGATGTGGAATTTAATATTGGAGATCATGTACTGTTATGTATTGCTCCATGGAAAGGAGTTACAAGATTTGGGAAGAGAGAAAAGCTCAATCCACGATTTGTTGGCCTATTTGAGATTCTTGACCGAATAGGAAATGTGGCCTATAGACTCGCATTACCTCCAAGCATGTCTCGTGTTCATAATGTTTTTCACATATCTATGCTTCGTAAATATGTGAAAGACCCAAACCACATTATTGTGTTAAAACCAGACGAGATAGCCGAAGATTTAACGTACGAGGAGGTACCTGTTAAGATCTTGGATAGGAAAGAACATGTCCTACGAACAAAGGTTATACCACAAGTCAAGGTTTTGTGGAAGAACCATGCTATTGAGGAAATGACCTAGGAGTTGGAATCAGAAATGAAAGAGAGGTAGCCTCAAACACAAGGTACGTACGTCAATTTCGAGGATGAAATTTTATAAGGAGGGGAGGTTGAAAGACCCCAACTTTTTAATAAATAAAATTGAATTTCTTCTATTCATTATCTTGAAACAATAAGGAGTTAATTTGATATAATGATTTGGTTATGGGTGAAATGTGCAAATTTTGCAAAATAAATAAGTGGTTATAAAATATTCATTTTTATCGGAGAATATTCGTTTGGTCGTGGAATACTCTTGTTGTCAGGGAATATTCGTACGACGGCGCAGTCATTTGTGGGCCCCATAATGGAAAACGGTCGGATAAAGAAAATGACAAGTTTGAGTTTTTATAAATAATAGCGCAATTGTTACCGTTAACACCGTTGGATTACCTGGTGGTTAAAATACAGTAATACGCGTGGTTGCACTGTAGCACACGGTATTGCATAATATTTTTGAATTATTGATTCTTACGTAAGAAGGGACTACTCAATAATTTTTACAGTAATTACTGTTCAATATTTTATTTTATTGATTCAATAATTATTGCGTTGATATTTTATATTATTGTTGTTTTAATAATTGTCATTGCACGGTATTTCCCATTATCAGATCAATAATTCATATTATTTGAATAATATTATTAGATAGCATTATTGGCAATGTCTAAGGAAGTTCTATCTAGGAAAGGTGTTTGGTCACCTAATTACGCGCCAGTAAGTAGAAATCCTTATCGGAAAGCCCCCTCTTTCCTAGGAACGACCTGATTGTCATAATTGTGATTCTGTAATATTATTTATGAATAATTAATTATTGATTTATATGATAAGAAAATATTTATTTTATGTGGGCATAAATGATGGATAGTAAAATATTTATTTTGTGTGGATATAAATGAAGGAATTAATGCTGAGGTGTTTTATCAATATTTTATCGAAATGGAGGTATTAAAAATCATCCGTATGTAGATTTCGGGCATTTTTTGTTTGGAAAAACTTAAATCTACAAAGTTGTAGAGAATTTAATTTTCTATGGAATGGACATAAAATTCGTATTTTTCTGATAAAATGGCTATTTATTATGAATTATTGAAGTTTCTTATTATTTTTTAAATGGTAAAACATTTTGGAAATTTATAGAATGGGTGGGCCCAACTTTTGGTTGGTGAGAAATGTGCTAAAAGTTTATTTCAAAAGTGGTGGGAATGAATAGTAACAGGTAAAGCCATCAGGTTGCAGGTTAGTCTGCTTTAGCGTTCTAGCATTTTTCTATAAATAGGGTGCTTAGTTAGAATTGAAAATCACATTAGAAACATAAGTTTTCTTTCTATATATATTATCGAGCTTATTTTTATGAGTATTTAGATACTTTAAGAGTTGCTATTCAGTGCAAGTTTCCTTCAACATTATATCCGATATTCCATTCAGAAGTACTGTTCTTTTGAGGTAATGGATATTATTTTCTTTGTAAATGATATTATTTCTTTTAATATCATTATGTTGAAATATTGGTATTAATTTTATTGTGGAATTTCTACCTTTTTGTGTTGGGATTACTATTCACGTATACGACATTATTCACGAATACGACATTATTTAACGAAAAATGAAATTTTCTCTTTTTTGTCCCAGATGTCTATTATGGTTACTATCTTTGATTGTATCCATGTTTTGATCTTCATTCTTGAGTTTTACTCCACTATGGTTAATTATAGAGTATTTTTAAACTTGGATTATCTAAAATACGAATCTCTAATCTTTGTCCTTTTATCTCACTGGATTTGTTCTTTAAAATATTTTTCATTATCCTCAGTCCTTAATGGTGATACTTGATGAATATTTTTGTCCTGTAGTGCAAAGATGAATGATTACCTGATGAATATCTTTGGCTCGTAGTGCAAAGATGGACAGGTGTTGAGATGAACATGACCAACTAGTGATACAAATGAATATCTTTGGCCCGTAGTGCAAAGATTAATATTTGATTCAAGATGTATATTGATTGATGATTACAGGGATAAAATATTGATGATGGACTTTTAAATTCATAGATGATAGTAGATTTCATTCTCTACTAAACTCTTCTGATGAATTGTTATTTCCACTACGAATATTGATCTAAAATTTGTTGTCTATTATATTTTATCTGATTTGTTGAAGGCTAACGATAATTTCTTGTTCATTATCTTAGTCATAATATTCTTTACTGGGATAATTGAGCTCACCCTTTTTCTTTTTGTTCCATTTTCTTCTCAGGAAGTGAGAATTTAGCAGGAACTAGTCGGGGTATGGAGTGATGGTTCAAGATAGTTGTTTTAGCAGTTCTCACAATTATGTAAAATAGTGCATCAATAATTATAATGAGGACTTTATCTGAGTGTGGATATTGTCTAGAAGACAATATTTGTATTTAAACTCACAGTTTACGTGTTGTCATATTTTGCATGACAATTGTATTAATGAAGTTGTAGTTGTTTCTGTACCATGTATTTGGCGACTTAAAATGGGTGATGTATACCTATTTTGGGAGCGTCACAGCTTGTCTGTCCCCAATAATGTTAGTCCTTTAGAGAGAAGGTTTGTCTGTCCTGAAGAACGATAATCCGTTCGGGAAGATGTTCGTCGTCCGTCCCGAATCACGTTTAAATCTTTGATCGGGTAGTCGATCCCCACGAAGTTCCCAACCACCGACCGACCTTACCTCTGCCGATTGTAAATAATTGACCTTATCTCCCCCAAATGTAAACAACTGGCCTTATATGACGCCCCCAATACATTGTACAAAATTCAAATACAACTTAATTATACAATAGTCGTGTAAAATACGACAAAACATAATCTAAGAGTTTTAATAAGAATATTGTCATCTAGACAATATCCACACTCAATGGAGTCCTCATTACATTTATTGTCACACTATTTAACAGAATAGTGAGGACTACTAATGCTATCTTCTGAACCGTTACTCTGTTTCCCGACTAGTCCCGACTACGTTCTCATTTCCTGAAGAGAACAGTGAAAGAAAGGGTGAGCTCAACTAGCCCAGTAAGAAATATTATGACTAAGATATTGTAGAATAAATTATCCTTAGCCTTCAACTGTATAACAACTGACAGAATATAATAGACAACAAGTTTTAGATCAACAACTGCAACGGAATAAGCAATCCATTAGAATAGTCAAGTAAAGCATAAAATCTACTATCTTCTATGATTTAAAAAGATTTTCATCAACTTTATCACTGAGACTCAGCTTAATAAATAAACCACATCATCCCTACACCACGACCAAGGATATTCATATAATCATTAATGGTCATGATTATACCGAATAATCCCTGGTCATAATCATACCAACAACTGTCCACCAATGAACTACAGGCCAATGAGGACTTTTACCACATCATTCGTTACATTACAGTCATGATTATACCGAATAATCCCTGGTCATAATCATACCAACAACTTTCCACCAATGATTGTGTCGTCGTACGGATATTCTCCGACAAAAAGAATATTCCCCGATCAATCGAATATTATAAACAACTTGCATACTTTTCAAAATTTATAAATATTACCCACAACTATAACATTATCTCAAATACACACCATAATATTCAAAAAAATATTTCAAGAAAATTAAATCTTTATTCACAAAATTCGGGCGTCTTACACCTTATCTGTGAGACCCCAAATTTTATGAATAAAGATTTAAATTTCTCGAAATATTTTTTTAAATATTATGGTGTGGATTTGACATAATGTTATAGTTATGGGTAATATTAATAAATATTGCAAAGTATGCAAGTTGTTATAAAATATTCGTTTGGTCGGGGAATATCCGTACGACGGCACAATCATTAGTGGACCCCACAACAGAAGTATTATCGTAGTTAGAAAATGACAGAATTATCTTTTTATAAAAATAACGACGAAAGTATTACCGTTAAAACTGTTGAACTACCCGGTAGTATAAGTACAGTAATACGCGTGGTTGCATAGTAGCACACGATATTGATTATTGATGCTTACATGAGAAGTCACTCAGTTATACTCAATTATTGCTACAGTAATTATTGCATCATATTTCTCATATTATTAATTCGATTATTGTCACAGTATCATCTGCATAATATTTTATATATTATTAAATCAATAATTGAGACGACAAAATTATTCATATTATTAAATTGCAATATTTACAATGTCTAGAAGTTCTGTCAATGAGAGGTTTGGTCACCTAATTACGCGCCAATAAGCAGAAATCCTTATCGGAAAGCCCCCTCTTTCCTCGGAACGACCTAGTTATTAAATATTGTGAATTATAATATTAATTATGAATAAGATTGTGTTGATTAAAGATGAAATTGATAGTTTCATTGTGTTGAAATTATTAGTGTTAGTGAAAATCGACATTTATTCCAATGATAATTGATGTCTGGGGGTTATATTGATAAATTGGGTAATTAATCGGATAAATGAGCAATTAATTGCTACTAATTCACATGTTTATATAACTATTTATTTAAATGTGTGTACTATTGAATCATATTTTTGTACTATTAGGGGAGTTGGTGCAAGATTGATAATACTTGCATGACTAAGTTAAAAATGGAGGTATAGATGGAGGTACTATACTGTAATTCGTATTTTCACATGATTATAAATATTGATTCACATGATTGAACTATTGATTCACATTACTTACTATTAGGGGAGGTGGTGCAAGTTTGATAATACTTGCAGGACTAAATTAAAAATGAAAGAACAGTTGAAGGTATTGCACTATAATATTTCGAGCCCCAAAACGGACAATTATCGAAACTATATTTTCCTATAAATAGAAGCTCATTCTTCCTTCATTTCTCACCAATTCACTAAAGCTATAGAGCAATTATTATAGAGAGAAATTACGGAGAGAAAGAAGGAGAGAAGTCTGCTACCTCTCTACTCCAGTATCCAGTTTCTTTCTAAGGTAAGGGGTATTATTTCTTTCGTATTCATGAAGAGAGCTATTGTTATTCCATTCCTTATTATTATGTTGGAATAACCTGTCTATGCGAAGTACTGCATACATGTTGAAATTCTTCTATTATTCCATTATTTATTATTCTGTTGGAATAATCTGTCTGTGCGGTTTATCGCATGCCTGGTGAATTATGTTGTTATTCCATTCTTTATTATTCTGTTAGAATACTCTCTCTGTACGATTTACGCATGACCTGGTTCCATTCTTTATTATTCTGTTGGAATATCCTGTTTGTGCGGTTTACGCATGACCTAGTTTTATTCTTTATTATTCTGTTGAAATATCCTGTCTATGCGGTTTACGCATGACCTGGTTCCATTCTTTATTATTCTGTTGTGAATAACTTGTCTGTGCGGTCTATCGTATGCATGGTTAATTCTTCTGTTATTGCATTCTTTATTATTCTGTTGGAATAACCTGTCTATGTGGATTACCGCATGCATGGTGAATGATCCTTTATATTCATATGAATAGTATTTTCATTCAAAAAGGATTTCTGCCAAGGGCAGTTTCATAATTTTTTTGACCCTAAAAAATTCTGGAAAAATTTGAAATGATAATTTAATGAGTTTTCTAGATTGTGTCCAAAAATGGCGATTTTTGGATGTATAGATTAAGAGTTGTGAATTTTATGGGAAAAGACTATTTTAAAAGTAAACCCTTATAACTCTTTGTGGTTAACTCTAAAATTGGTGAAATTTTTATTGGGAGTACATGTATATAACAGGAGTATACCCTGTAAATTTCAGAATTTTTGGACATAAGTACAATTTATGATAAATGTCTAAATATTCGACAGTTTTGGCAATATGAAAAATAGTAAATGAATTTTAAAAATTTCAAGAAAAATATATGTTCAATATGGAACTATATTCAGCTAAATCCTTGAAAAGAAATATTTTTGGGACTGATTTGGTATTTTTCATGAAAATAAACTAGTTATGAGTAAATGAATTAAATATGTTATGTGAAGTAACAAAACTGGAAAATAGGATTTTATGGTTTGGAAATCTTATATAGGGTATATGCATATATTTGATGGGGGATTTGATCATTGGTGATGAAATCTTATGAGTATGGCATTTTTTAATGATTAAATGCATTATTTGATAAAGTGTAAATAATTGAAATAAATTGTTTATAAGTTTATGAAGTGATTAAAATATTATTATAATATTAATAATATTAGATGATGAGTTTATTAAGTGTTTGATAATATTTGGATAAATTTAAAGTCTTTAATATTTATTCTTGTCTTCGTTTGATTAATGCTTATATCATTGTCATCATCTTCATGCTTATATTGTGATGAAAGTCATCTTTGGCTTACGTGCATAGATGGACTTGGTATGACTATGACCAGGGATCATTCGGTATAATCATGACCTGTAATGTTATAAATGATGTGGTAAAAGTCCTCAGTGGCCTGTAGTGCATTGATTGACAATTTTTGGTATGACTATGACCAGGGATTATTAGATATAGTCATGACCATTGATGATTTAATGAATATCCTTGGCCCGTAGTGCAGGGATGATTCGATGATGTGGTTTATTTATTAAGCTGAGTCTCAGCGATAAAAATTGATGAAAATATTTTAAATCTTAGAAGATTGTAGATATCATGCTCTACTTGACTCTTCTAATGGATTGCTTATTCCGTTGCAATTAAACTTGATGTCTATTGTATTTTATCAGTTTAACATTGTTGAAGACTAATGATAATTTATCCTGCATTATCTTAGTCATAATATTTCTTACTGGGCTAGTTGAGCTCACCCTTTCTTTCACTGTTCTCTTCAGGAAATGTGAACGTAGCCGGGACTAGTAGGGGAACGGAGTGACGGTCCAGATGATATCATTAATAGTCCTCACTATTCTTTTAAATAGTGTGAAAATAAATATAATAAGGACTCCATTGAGTGTGGATATTGCCTAAATGTCTATTGTATATTTTACACGACTGTTGTATAATTAAGTTGTATTTGAATTTATGTAGTGTGTATTTGGTGAATCAAGATGGGTGATGTATACCTGCTTTGGGGGCATCACATTATCTCCCCCGACGATGGATAACTGGCCTTAAGACTGCCAAAGGTGGATGATCGACCTTATAATTGCCGAAGGTGGATAACAAACCTTGACACCGCCAAAGGTGGATGACCGACCTCGACACCGTCGATGGTGGATGACCGACCTCGACGACACCGCCGATGGTGGATGACCGACCTCATTATACCTGTCGAAGGTGGATGATCGACTTTGCTACCGCCAAAGGTGGATGACCGACCTTGCTACCCCCGAAGGTAGATGACCGAGCTTGACAACACTGAAAGTGGATGACCGACCTTGGAATCATCGAAGTGGATAATCTACCTTATGTGACGCCCCCAAAATAGGTATACCTCACCCATCTTGAGTCGCCAGATACATGGTACAAAATTCAAATACAATCTTAATTATACAACAGTCGTGCAAAATACGACGACATATATACTGTGAGTTTTAATACAAATATTGTAACGTATATAATACGACAATATTCATACTCAAATTAATACATGCCATATAAAGTATAGCAACAAATATTTCAAGTCTCCAAAGGGACACGAGAAGATTTATGTTCTCTTCATTTTACCGTGGTGCACTTTTGACGCTTTCAGGGTCGGGTTCTTATCACCCTATTGTTGTTCACCAAAATCAATTATTAAGTGACGTATAAAATACGACACACATATCTTAGGTCCCCAATACAATTATATATTGCATGTCATGCCATAGGAAGGACTACTAATGCTATCATCTGGACTGTCACTCCATTCCTCGACTAGTCCCAGCTATATTCTCATTTCCTGAAGAGAACAACAAAAGAAAGGGTGAGCTCAACTAGCCCAGTAAGAAATATTATGATTAAGATAATGCAGAATAAATTATACTTAGCCTTCAATAATGTTAAACTGATAAATATAATAGACGTCAAGTTTAACTGCAGCGGAATAAACATTCCATTAGAAGAGTCAAGTAAGGCATGATATCCACTATTTCTATGATTTAAAATGTTCTCATCAATTTTTATCACTCAAACTCAGCTTAATAAATAAACCACATCATCGAGTCATCCCTGCACTACGGGCCAAGGATATTCATTAAATCATCAATGGTCATGACTATACCGAATAATCACTGGTCATAATCATACCAAAAACTGCCCATCAATGCACTACAGGTCACTGAGGACTTTTACCACATCATTTATAACATTACAGGTCATGATTATACCGAATGATCCCTGGTCATAGTCATACCAAGTCCATCTATGCACGTAAGCCAAAGATGACTTTCATCACAATATAAGCATGAGGATGATGACAATGATATATTAATCAAACAAAAACAAGGATGAATATTAAAGACTTTAAATTTATCCAAATATTATCAATCACTTAATAAACTCGTAATCTAATATTATTAATGTTATAACAATATTTTAATCATTTCTTAAACTTATAAATAATTTATTTCAATTGTTTACACTTTACCAAATAATGCATTTAATCATTCAAAAATGTCATACTCATAAGATTTCATCACCAATGATCAAATCCTTCATCAATAATTTGCATATACCTTATATAGGATTTCCAAGCCATAAAATCCTATTTACCAATTTTTAACTTCACATAACATATTTAACTCATATGTTTGTAACTAAACCATTTTCATGAAAAATTACCAAATCAACTTATTATTTTTCTATCCTTTGACCAAACATATATACATATATTTCATATACAACAAGTATTTTTTTATAATTTTTCAACTCCCTTAAGTATTTTTCAAAAATCAATTTCTAATTAATTCCTTAAGAAATTAGCTACCGCAAGTTTAACTCCAGAAATTTCCAAATCTTGGCAGGATCTTACACATGTTAACGTGAGCTTTCAGTTTAAATTTCATGGTCATCGGAGTTATAGAACTCCAGTTATAGCGTTTTTCGTCGAAAAAACCTAAATATGGAAATAGTCATAACTTGTTCATTTTAAGTCGGAATGAGCTCATTTTTGGACAGGAGGTACTTTATACCATATATTTCCATGTCCCAAAAATTTGGATTTTATTTCACAAACTAAGTGGCCGAAAATGCCCTTTTAAATTTCTGGGTAGTAGCTTTTTGGTACTTTGCAGTTTTTGACTCCTTTACTAAAATCAGTCCACACGAAAATTTACAACACCTTTTCCAGTGATTCCACGTGGATAAGTTAGAAAACTCATAGATCTAACTCTAGAACTTGACCACACTCAAAAATTCAAAATATAATAAGAGATATGGTCAATTAAATTTCATGTTCCATTTTTACCAAAATCTGATTTTCAACCCTTTGTGATTTCTAAGAAACTTTCATGTTTTCACATAATAACCAACATAACTCATCATAACACTTACTAATACTACATATACCCATGATTTTCAGCAGTCCAATTCTTTTATTATGACTTTCATCATAATCAATAGTCCAATGCTTATATTATGACTTTCATCATAATCCACGTAAACAGATCATTTCCACAATTTAATAAGGAATGAATACAAAGGATCATTCACCATGCATGTGGTAATCCACATAGACATGTTATTCCAATATAATAATAAAAAATGGAATAATTGAAGAATTCACCATACATGTTGTACTTCGCATAGACATGTTATTCCCAACAGAATAATAAAGAATGAAATAACTGAAGAATTCACCATGCATGCGGTACTTCACATAGACAGGTTATTCCCAATAAAATAATAAAGAATGGAACCAGGTCATGCGTAAACGCACAGACATGATATTCCGACAGAATAATAAAGAACAGAACTAGGTCAGGCGAAATTCGCACCGACGGGATATTCCAACAGAATAATAAAGAATGGAATAACAACAGAAATCACCATACATGCGATAGACCACACAGACAGGTTGTTCCAATAGAATAATAATTAATGGAACCAGGTCAGGCGTAATACGCACCGACAGGATATTCCAATAGAATGATAAAGAATGGAATAACATAAGAATTTCACCATGTATGTGGTACTTCGTATAGACATGTTATTCCAACATAATAATAAAGAATGAAATAACAGAAGTTCTCTTCATGAATACGAAAGAAATAATACCCCTTACGAGTACAACAAATAATATCCCTTACTTTATAAAGAAGAGTACTCCGACGGCTAGGGCGGGAATATACTTGAAGAAAACTCGCACTACGCTCAAAGCTTTCTTAAACTCTAAAGAAATACGCTCAAGATTATAGAAGAAGAATTCTCTGAACTTCTGGTGTGATTTTCAATTCTAACTAAGCATCTTATTTATAGGAAAAATAGAAAGGATACTATACAATAAATATAATATATTCTATTTATAATATATATATATATATATATATATATATATATATATTATTGAAAATCTAATAAAATAAATAACTTTATAAAATATTCTGTTTTATATAAAAAGATTTTACTATGCAAACACTATGCATAATAGAATATAATATATTCTATTTATAGTCTAATAAAACAAATAATTTTATAAAAGTATTCTGTTTTATATAAAAAAAATTCTGCTTTATTACATTTATAATAATAATAAAATAAATTTCATCATCATTATTATAATTCACACTATTAATCGACCAGGTCATTTCCAGAAAAGAGGGGGCTTTCCAATAAGGATTTTTTCTTATTGGCGCACAATTAGGTGACCAAACTTCTCCTTGACAGAACTTCTAGACATCGTTAATATTGCAAATAATAATATTAATAACTTCATCGTCTCAATTATTGATTTAATAATATACAAAATATCGACAATAATTGAATCAAATAATGTGAGATACTATGCATCAATTACTGTAACAATAATTGAACAAAACTGAGTGACTTTTCATGTAAGCATCAATAATCAATATCGTGTGCTACTATGCAACCACGCGTATTACTGTATTTTTACTACCGAGTAGTTCAACAGTTTTAACGGTAAAACTTCTGTCGTTATTTTCGTAAAAATATTTTTGTCATTTTCTCAATCCGACAATAATTTTGTTGTGGGGTCCACCAATGATTGTACCTTCGTACGGATATTCCCCGACAAAAAGAATATTCCTCGACCAATCGAATATTATATAACAACTTGCATACTTTGCAAAATTTATAAATACTATCCACAACTATAAGATTATCTCAAATCTACACAATAATATCAAAAAAAATATTCGAGAAAATTAAATCTTTATTCGTAAAATTTGGGGTCTCACACCTTATTTCTACAAAAGGTGGATAGTTGACCTTATTTCTGCCGAAGGTGGATGATCGATCCTTATTTTCGCCGAAGGTAGATGACTGGCCTTATATCTGTCGAAGGTGGATGACCGATCTTATGTTGGTCGAAGGTTGATGACCGACCTTATTTCCACCAAAACTATGACAAACTATGACACACACTGGAATCAACGAAAAAAAATAATGAGAAAAATAAAAGACTTACGGGGAAACACAAAATATGAGAAACCAACGGCAAGAGGCAAAGAAAAGATATTCAGTTATTCACTAATCAGAATGTAAAGAATATGATTGGCAAATGGAACTCTTATAACCCGAAACCGCAATATACCAAAATTGCTTCTCTCTTGAAGGTAGCTATAAACATGAGAAAATTCTATATATACGGAAGTGATCTATAATCAAAGTTGTAAGGGTAGTTATAGCCTTACTAATAAATTCTTACCATCCAAATTAAGATCTAATGGCTAAGATGATCACTGTCTGCACTTTAGTTTGAGGGACGGTAACAAATTAAACTACGGACGATAAGCCAAATTTGGTTGTCGTGTGCACTTTAGTTATGCTAACGATAATTGTCGTCTATTGACGCAGCTAAATATGGTTAGATTGTAACACTCTAATACAAACTTGATTTGAATGTTTAAACGTAATAACAAGAACGTAGGATAAACTCGTGAATCCATAAGGAATAATGAACTTACAAAGAAAACAAGAGATAATAATATTGATTGAATAAAACATAATTGTTAACAAGCCCTAATATGAGTATTTATAATCCTAAACAACTTTAGGATTGAGAGAATTAAATTAACAAAAATTTTAAAAAATCCAAATTTGACCAAACTTTGACCAATGATAAAGCAACTTAAAACAAGTTTTCTGGCTTAAAAACTAAATTGTCATGACAAAAGGCTATGAGAGATTCGAATTGATATATTATGGGTTCTGTAACTCTAAATGGATCAAAAATTATGTCACTTTGAAAGTTTATCGACCTGAATGCACCCTAAACACTTGATTAATCCACTTATGAATTGGACTCTTCCCCACATCATCTATAGTTTAATTATGCGGACTGATAATTATTTTAAAAACAAATTATTTTATCAACTCACATGGTGGGCTAAGTTCGCAGTTTAGTTGTGGAGACGATTGAAAATTTTGGTAATTGAATCAAATTAATTTTGAATAGTGAAAGATGTGTTGTATAATTATACTAGTTTTACAACAATAAATATGGATCATTATCTCTGTGTGTAATTCAACTAAAAAAATAATCTCATCTTTTTTTTTTTGGGCCACACCAAAATATTAATGGGTGGAGTCATATGTCAAGATCCCAAACTTAAATTCAAGACATAAATAATAAATTTTCACCTTAGACTAAATTGTTCCACCATTAAACTTCATCCTTCTTTTAAGCAATGGTTTGAGGCCTCTAAAATTAAGAAGATTCCAAGTTTTAATAATCCATATATGTTAGAAAAAATTGATTATAAAAGTTTGATCAATAATTTTACATCAAAAAGAGCAAAAAAAATAAAATTCTAATTAAAAAAATTATAGATATTAATTTAATTTAATATTGAATGGTTAAAAAAAAGACTCCAATTTATGATTTGGCTTGAGAAAGTTTGGACCCATCCTGATGCACGCAAAGCCATGCTCGAACACGGCAAGGACTATGTCAACATGTAAAGACCACAAGTTAGCCTGATTGTCTGTAGTGGAGTACTATCATTTTTCAAACTTTAATATTACCCTAATAATGTCTCAACTAGAATGATATCTCACATCAATGCTATGCTCGTCATGAAAGAGATTGAACTAAAGTGGTCGCTATGCCTATGCACACATCATTCGCGCATTTCGCTTGACTTGGAATTGGCAACCGGCAAGGGCTTCCGAGTCAAGATGAAGCTAAGTTTAGGATCATAAGGAAAGAAAATTAAATAACATAAAGCAAATCTGTTATTTTTCTGTCAACATATTTTGTCAAAAAATGAACGAATTTAGACAGAAAACTAAATATCATTAATAAATCTCTATTGTACACTTGGCAATTTGCATTATAAACAAAACAAAACTAATATAAGGGTTTATTATAAATGTAAAATTCAAGCTTTCTTTCATTTTTCTTTATAAACTCAATAAAAATATGAAGAAAACTTATAAGCTTTCTATATTTTTCTGTTCGAATTTAAGTTTTTCTATTCTTTTTAGTCACGTTAAACGTTAAAGTTCAGAACCAGTATTACATAAAAAAAAAATTAATCAAAAATAATTAGTACAACATATATAATTTGTAAGTCTTACAAAATACATATAATTTAAAATAAGATAACAATGTTCAGGGACTTAAAATTTATTGGTTCACAAATATAAAGAATTATAAAACGAGTAGTAGATTAATACAAGGATTTGGCTTAATCAGGGACTTAAAACTTATTTGAGTGTGAATTTAATATAAACTCAATCACTAATAATACTAATTAATAAAATAAGTACGTATAAGGATAATTATTGATTGTCGCCTTATAATTTTTAATTATAAATAAGAAATAGTGATTGAGTTTATATTATATTCCTACCCAAACAAATTACATATTTAACTACTACTCCCAAATTACTATGAAATATGAATCAGTCGTCATATATATATATATATAGAACACGGATCCAGTCCGGGAGTCCGGACTGGATCAAAATGCGGACCAATTTTTTTTTTCTTTTTTTTGCTTTTTTTTTTGAAACAACTAAAAAAAAAAAAAAATTTATGGAACTGAAATTTTTCCATAATACAGTGTTTTGGGGGTGTTTTTAATACCTATACCAACCAATGTATGTACAGTCTGCCCAGACTGTACAGACATGTTTTGTTATAGGCATCCAAATCACGCCCAAAACACTGTATAATGTAAAAATTTCAGTTCCATAAATTTTTTTTTTTTTTTAGTTGTTTCAAAAAAAAAAAAAGCAAAAAAAAAAAAAAAAAAAAAAAAAGTCCGGATTTTAACAAAATCCGGGAGTCCGGACCTGATCCGGACTATATATATATATGTATATATATATATATATATGTGTGTGTGTGTGTATGTGTGCGCGCGCGTGCGTGTGTGATAATGATACATAGCATTTATTTGCTATGAATTAAAAATGGACAAATAACATTCTAATCGTCCGTACCTAAAAGTAACGGTTGTGATTAAAAAATAATTTAATCAGTCTGCTAGACTAACTAGTGGACGACTTAATTACTCCAATAGCCAATAGGACCCCCAAGCACGAGCAAGCAATAGAAACAGCAACAACATTGAAGCAATAATTTTCTCTGTTTAGCTGATGAAATTACAAGAAATTACATTTCAAGCCTGAGGGACTAAGATTTATTATTTTATTTTATACATTGATGGTTTTTTTTTATTATGTATACATGGGTTTTACAACTACTCAATTTTGTTTTGTGAAAAGATTAAAAATCTGAAATTTTTGAAAAAACACTGCCATTCTCCAGCTATTTTTATAATTTACTAGTTGATAGCACGTGCAATGCACGAGCTAGTTCGAAGAACTGATTTTTTTTTTTGCTCTTTAAACAAAAAAATATGTATTATCCACGTGACTTAATGACACAATTTTAAAACAGTTCCCAAAGTAATTTAACATTTAATTTTAGCATATAGTGTTATGGTTTAATGCAAAGGGAAGAAAGCTTCTAGTTCTAACCATATATAATAGCTCAGTCATAGGACTTGAAATTCATAAGTGAAAGGAATCATAGATCTTTTGCCATAATATATATAAACATTAACTCAAAGACCGTTCAACAATTGAACATTTGGACATAATGAATATTGAATAGTAATGCGATTCCAGACACATACACAACCTGCTAGCCATATATCTAAGATCATCAATGCTATATTAAGCAATAAGTTGACAAAAAGTAAAAGTTTGCATTCACATATTTGCCAGGGCCATCATTTGGAGGAAACACGGATGGAATTCTCTGTTCAATTAAAATCCTCAGTCTTAAAAGTAAGAATGTCCATAAATTAAATCTCTAAAGCCTTTTATTCGACTCTAAATCAAAATCCGGCTTAAGTGAGGCTTTAGCAAATGCCTACTGCCAATTGCACAACAAAGACAGCGGTAAAGATTCTCAAACTGTCTTGACAACAAAATGCCCCCACGGACCATGGCCATCAAATATCCCACAAAACGTCTTGCCATCCTTGCATCAAAATTCCTACCACCCAAAAACAAAAAGATTATGAGCTAAAGGGAAGATAAAGCAAACACCAAACATAACATTAAATCAAGTATTAAATATAATTTTAGTTTTCTCATTACTTTCTATTCATTAAGTAACACTTTTTTTCAATGTAATGACAATATTAATATTAAAATAATTTGTAATTAATAAATATAATATTAATTTTTTTAATATGTATGTATGTATGTATATATTTTAAAAAGATAAATAATAAAGGATGGAGTAATATTTTAAGGCCCTCTGGATGCTTGATTCCATGAGGAAAGGTATTGTAAAATACATACAAAGGAGAAGTTCCCAAGTCTCCGTAAACCACTCCAAGACTCTGGAACGCAAGACGCAAAAGCATTAAAGCTGAGAATTTCTGTACGAAACAAAACTAAGTCATCAAATGACCTCACCATCCCCTACATGGTTAATTATAATCGACATGTTTTAAAGGGATAGTAATGAAACTTAAAGCTACTATCCAATTTGCAAACAAAAAGCCGAGTTAAGCAATTGTAACATTATATTATCACATCAAGCAACATAAACAAATTCTAAATCCTTGGAGAGACATAATTCAGACAGATGCATTCGAAAATTTCTTCGCTATGATTTCACTTCAATTATTCTTGAACACATTATTCATGAACATATGAAGCCTCTAAAGTAAGATTTGGAAAAAAATATTTTTAGAAATTAATATTAAAAAAATAATCTTTTCATAGATTCAACTCTAAGTAGTCAAACGTCAGGATGTAAAATAGAAAATAATACCTATATACTAATTACAGTTGCTAAAACATAAAAGATAAGAATATATGCAAGACTAAAAGAGAGATTGAATGAGAAAGAGAAATTGCATCTTACTTTTTCTCTATACATATTTATAAGTCTTCCAGCTTCCTAATCCATGTGCTGATCAACCTTCTGATCCAAAGCTCATATGCTACCTTTGATATCTCCATTTTCATTAATTTCTGCCTCACTTGCCATTCAAATCTCACTGAAACTTTTAAAAAAATTCTTATTATCCAATATTTTCTTTAATTTAGTAGAATTTCTGAAATTTATACGCGCAGTCAAGTTCATAGCCATAATCGAACTAAATACCTACCAAATATTTAAATTTAAGAGCGGCTTCATGTTTCCACTTCATTATTTTCATATAAGTGGAGCACAGTGGTACAAACACACACTATAAATAAATCCCTTTATTGTTTCCACCAACAGAAGATTAATTTCCAAATAAGAACCCCAAAAATATTGGGAATACGTCAAATTAATCTAGTTTTAGGCCTTTAAAATTCTAAATGAATTCAATCAAAAATTGTAATTATACCAACCTAGTTAAAATTTCCAGTCTCATTCTTCTCCAAGTACCCAATATTCCCTAATATCATCCAAATTATTAAGTTCTCCAATCTTCATGACCTGACCACTAAAAATCATCTCAATATAGCTTACAAAAAAGGAAGATTTAATAAGAAATCGTAAAAAGAGGAGTGATATAATAAATAATTGGTTAGTAGAAGCATGAGCACATTTGGCAGATTTTTCCAAGCAGATTCCCATGGAGAATTTCTTATCAGTCAAAACAGAGCAATTTCCCTTGTGAAAATGGAAACCCAAAAAGGTATTGCAGTTGGAAAAGGAGAAGAAAAGCAATGCTTCAAAAAAATTAGTAAACCCATCACTATAGGTAAATTTATAACCATCAAGCCAAAATTAAACATGCTTCAAAATGCTAATGACACAATTGTCAACTATGCAAAATTAGGATTTATATTTAGACATAATTAAAATAAATAAAGTATAACAAAAAAGAATTCAGCAAAGAATACATACATGCAAATTCACAATTATGTGACATTCAGCCAATCAAAACAAACTCTATGTGGCATTATTTCAAACACTTAAACAAGTCAGACAAATTAAGTAATTGGACATCATTAGCAAATTGACTGGAGCATTAGTAAATTGAGTGCATCATTAGCAAATTAAGTGCAATATCCTCTTTGAGGCACTATGGATGTGACTGGCCATCATTAGCAAATTGAGTGCAACATCCTCCAAGGACCATATTCAGTGACAGAAAGATGCATTTTGAAGTCGTCTAGGGTTTCGCGGTGGTTACGCGGTAAAGGCTACTGTTTATTGACCTTCTTCAATTATGCGCTACATGGAGATGATTTTGGCATGAGTTATTACTCCGTGAGGATGACATGAAAAGAAATTGAAATAAAAAATTGAGTGCAACATCCTCCAAGAACCATATTCAGTGGCGGAGAGATGCATTTTGATGTCATCTAGGGTTTCACAGTGGTTTCGCGGTGAAGGCTTCAATTTATTGACATTCTTCAGTTGATGCGCTAGATGGAGATGATTTCGACATGAGTGATTACTCTGTGATGATGACAGGAAAAGAAATTGAAATTAATTAAGGAGGAGATGAAAAAGATAGTTTTTCTGTTTCTATAGAAAAACAAATCAACTTAACTTGACCCACGTACTAAAGGTAAAAGGAAATATAAAAACTCATAAATTCTCATAATCTAAATCAAAATGGAGGAAGTTTGAATTGAAAAAGCTTTGCGACATGTTCTAGCAAATGCAACCTATTGCCTCTTCATGCTGGTGGAAGAAAGCTCCGTCTTCTGTAGGCCTTTTTTATTGTTTCTGACAGATTTATAACCCAACACGGTTCATTCCTAATCTCTTTCACCTTTGACTTGCTAATAAAAAAAGAAGTTAGACTTGATTCAACACTATAAGTTAATAAAGAGAGCTAATAATAATTCAAAAAAATTCATCTTCTAATTTTATTTTTATTCTTTTGATGGGAGCCAGTCCTATAATAACACTGAATAAATTTGCAACCAACTTCAGTTTTCCAACTCAGGCTTTAGAACAGAAAGATACTAAACCTCCCAATTACCCACGCCGTTGATATTATCAGCATCAAGCAAGAACCGTGTTTGCTTGTAACTAAGAAGAAGCACACCAAGATCAAAATTAGTAAAAAAAAGAAATCTTATTATAGATAAATATGTTTTTTACTTTTTTTTCTTTTTGGTAATTACAAATGGCACCAACAACTAACTCATTATCCATCGCCAAACAGCCTTCTCGAGGGTTTGATATGATGTAAACCAAGCATTCACAAAAAACAATTAAAATTAATTTTAGATCCTACCAAACTTTATATATATATATACCAATTCAATTATGTATCAGGAAAACATTACACTCTCAATATTGCATAAAGGTTACTACAACTTCAAATGCAATATTCTTTTTTTGGTATTTCATCAAATATGTAATGTTCACTTTTCTAAATGGCCAACTCAAAGTCAAATTGGACCAACAAAGAACAATTTGGGGAGAGAAAACTAACTTCAGATTGCAAAATCAAATATTTACCGCGTTATCCTCTTCGTCTTGGGCGTCATATGATTCCAGAATGCAACTTGCATCATTATGTTTCTATGCTAAATAATACATATAAAATTAATTCATTCCTCATTTGGCGGAGATTGCAACGAAACTAAAGTCAACGTATTGCATAGATTCAGTCCCAACTCAAGTCAATAACTGTAAGCTAGTTTATTTTAATAACTTGTCAAGAGGAACAGAAGCAACTGCATCATGAAGCTCCTTAGATTTGACAATTATTTGGTCAAGAATTTGAGATGCGGAGAGATTAATACAAACATTTAAGCCCTTGATGTCTAAAATGTTAAAATTAAACAAAACAAACAATTTTGTTATAGACTCATATTAACACTTTCAAACAAACACTGTGAAGTAAGCAAATAAATTGTTTTTTAAGGTAATAAAAGAAAACAAATGAACAAACAGAGAAACACCTCCATCAATTAGATGCACTTTAAGTATAGTATCAACAAATTGAAAAACATCCATCGAAGTATAGTATTGAAGAACATTGGAAAGCAGAGGCAACCTAGAAGCCACTTTTGTCGTAATGGGTAAATCAGAGATAGAGAATTAGAGATTTGGGATGCTAGAAGAACAATCTATACCTGATCTGCGTTTGAGGTCGGAGAAATTGAAACCTTGAATATTATCGAGGCCACATTGGATCGATGGATAGAAGTTTTGAGGATGATCAATCTAGGCCTTCATGATTGATCGAATTAGGGGTTTTGTTGTTGACGAAGATATATTGCTGATTGGTTTCTTTATTCGGGAAAGGGCTACAAATCCAACCCGAGTACAAGGAAAAAAGTTAGTTGCGAGGGAAGACTCTCGGGTTTATAAACGACGAAGAAGATAAAGAGCTGAGAGAAGAGAAACGAAAGAGGAAGATGAAGAGATCATACGAATTCCATTCGATCGATTTAAATTTTAATACCTGTTTTTCAAATTAATTGAGCTAACTCGGGCTGGATTTCAAATTGAAAGGTACATGATTTTTAAATTAAGTGAGTTGACTCACCCAATTCTGAAATTAAAAAGATCGGTCTTGATGCTTTTATATATAAGGTATTGATTTATTTGGTAGATTTTCCTGAAAGATCTGCTGAAAGTTTTTGGATTTTGTTCATTTATTTTAATATTGTTGGACATAATTATTAAATGATAATTACTTTAAGACTAGTAACTTAAAGTTGGTCCATTTTTGTTCAGATTTAAGGGTTATGGCTTTTCTTTTTGTAATTTTGTGTATGACCTTTTTCTGGGTGATCAATTTACTGTGAGTTTAAATTTTAAGAGAAGAGTAAAGAAAATAATAACCCCCATTTCTTCTCCATAATTTTCTTCAAAAATTGATAGGACTTGAATTTTAGAGAAAAATTGCTATGTTTTTTTTAAAAAAAATTAAAAAATTAAAAATATTCATTTATCTTCTTTTCTTTCCTACAATCCAAGAGAAAGTTAAATTCCACCATCTCTTTCTTACATTAAAAAATCCCAGAAGGATAATTATGGTATTTAGTGGATCAACTTGAGTAAAAGTCATGATTTTATGTTGTGTTTTTCGATATTGCTTCAATGTTGTTGCTGCTCCTAATTGCATGTGTTGCTTGCTTCAATGTTGTTGTTGTTGTTGTTGTTTCTTGCACGTGCTAGGGGGTCCTAGTGGGGTAATTAAGTTATTCTCTAGTTAAACTAGAAGACTGATTAAATTATTTTTTAATCGTAGTCGTTACATTTAAGTACGGACGATCAAGATGCTATTTGTCTATTTTTGATCCATAGCAAATACATGTTATGGATCATTACCCATATATATATATATATATATATATGTGTGTGTGTGTGTGTGTGTGTGTGTGTGTGTGTGGATCGATCCATAGTCAACATTGTAAGGATAAGACTATCCTTACAACAGATCTCAACCATATATCCGTAGATCGAACTGTAAGTAAGGTAGGAAGGATAATGGAGATTTGGGTTCTGCAGTTTAATATGGGGGATTCCGCAGTATTAAACTGTGGATTGGATAATGTCCAAAATAACTCTCATCAATCTACAGTTTAATACTTTTGGATCTCATCATTTTTGTTGGAGTAACGATCTAGAACTAGAAAAGATTCATTTAAAACTATTAAATTTTACTTTTCTTCTTACATATTATTGTTCTTACTGATTTATGTGATCTGGACTGGCGAGAAACATGTATGGTTAAACAATTGTAAAGATATATACTGCAATTATGTTGTTTCCCATGCTTCACATATTCTATGAGAAAACACTTCACCTCATTGTTAGATTCCATTTGTTTAGCCATTCATGTTTCCCATCAGCGCAGATAACATGAATCTGTAACAAGAATATGCAAAAACGACGTAATGGAAGATTTATAGCTTTAAATCAATTTTTTTTGTTTGAGTCATAATCCACAGAATTAAATTGTGAACTGTAAAAATAGAATTTTACCCGTCCGCTTAACTAAAGTGTGGACGAACAAAAGAACATATATGGTTACCCTAATTAATCTAGTAGGGGGGTTGAATAGTGGTTTATCCGAATGGAGAGAGAGAAAGAGAGAGAGAATGTTTACATTATTTTTGTCTAACTCAAAAATACTTGAATGTTTAAAGCTTATGTTTGAAAATATTGAACTTAGCTTGATTCCAAAATCGTACAGTTTAACCTTGTAATAGTTGAAATTGAAAATTCGTTCAGTAAAGACTGAAGTCATTCTTCTATCGCAGAGTAAAGAAGTGCTCAAAGAGAACTCTAAAATCGTTAACTGGAATACCAGTTCGTAGAGTAAAGACTGAAGACACTCTACTATCTCAAAATGACTTAACTTAGATCATAGAGTTTAGAGTGATTTCAGTCTTTACTATAGTAGACGTACTCTACTATCGCAGAGCTACTATACTATTGTAACACTTATTTTATTTTATTTGGTAAATTTTTATACTCCAAGATTTTATTTTCAAATAACAATTAATGGTCTTCACTCATATTGATTGTATGTACTTTTAAAAACCTTTAATTTTTCTCACTTTAATATGTTTATTTTTGTTACTCGAAATATATTATAAGTTATAAGTAACCCTGTATATAAGACACTTCAATATACACCATTTAGTTTATAAAAACAATCATTTTTGCATATACACCGTCAATTTTATTTAAAGTTTTTCGGTCACCACCGTATTAAACAGCGGATGCCAAATTTAAATTTTTTAAAAAGTTTTTTGGGCTCTGTAGTATTAAACCGTGGATACCAAATTCAACTCATGATAATCTAGTCCTTCTAGCGGCGGCCCATTATTTAATTTTAAAATGGGATTATTTGTGTCATTACACGGCCACTAATAAGTTATTCCATGTCACTAGTAAGAGTGATTACATGTTAAAAAATTCTAATTTTGGTCATTTGATCGATGGATGAATTGTGTAAAATGGCTTTGTTGGAATAGTGTTGATAGCAACTATTTGTTATGATCACACACATATATATAGATAGTGATCCATAGCAACCATTTGTTATGAACACTATTCCAAAAAGTCATTTTTAGTCGTTCATGTAGTGATCCAATTAATGGCCCCGATTTCTCACTTTAATATGTTTATTTTTGTTACTCGAAATATATTATAAGTTATAAGTAACCCTGTATATAAGACACTTCAATATACACCATTTAGTTTATAAAAACAATCATTTTTGCATATATTTCATTGGTTTGGCTACATCAAAATTTTAACAACTACCTAAAGAAAGAAAGGATCATATTGGCCAACACATAAAAGGCATTCATCCTTTGGTTGTGCGGGGAAATATTATTCTCCTAACCCGTTTCTCCCACTCTCTCATTTTCTTCGTCTTCTATTTCTATTCAAACTCCTTCCTTATCCTACCAAATGTCAAGTACGTCTCCTACAACTTCTCAATCACCTTGCTCTCCCATTGCTCAACCAGTGTGTCCTCATCCTTCATCTCGTTATATATTCACAAGGAGCATGTCAAAAGCTACTTCATCTTAATCCCTTTGCCTCTGTTACAGAAAAAAAAACATTCTACCTGAACCAACTTGTTTCTCTCAAGCTCGCGATTTTCCTGAATGGCGGTAGGCTATGAGTTCTGAACACTACTACAAAACAGTAAATAGACAACGCGGAAAAAACGTTGTGATTTCTGTCAGAAAAACGTCGTGGTTAAGGGTGTTGTCTATTTGACACCCTTACACAACGTTTTAAAAACGTTGTAGTTAAGCACAATACACAACGTTTTTTAGGAAAAAACGTTGTGTATTTGTTTTCAAAAAATTAACAGATGCTTAAAAACGTTGTAAAAGGTATGATTCTACAACGTTTTTTGGATAAAAATGTTGTTGTTTAGTATATCAGACAACGTTTTTTAAATGTTATAGATTAAAAAAAAAGATTGTAGTTTACCAAAAATATTGTTGTTTAGTATATCAGACAACGTTTTTTAAATGTTGTAAATAAAAAAATAAAAAAAATATATGGTTCACCTATATTACCAATGCACCTGCAATATGCTAATGCCATGATATATAGCCAAAATGTATCAACCATTCAAAATACATCCCAACAATAAATGTTTATAACTTGGAATCTGTGAACCCTCTGTTACAGCCTAAAAGTTGAAAGGAAGAAAAATCAATTTACTAAATGTTTATATTTTTTCCAAATGAACAAACTGTCTAATTGCAATTACATGTTGGTTCTGCCAGTGATGAATAGATGATATTGCTGCTGGTGTCAAGTGAAAATGTCCAACATGAGGCTGCGGAAAATGAGAAGGAACAGACTGGGAAATCCCTTGTTGATGCATAACAAACGGATGCAAAAAGCAGGCACTTTTCCGACGGGGAGGTAGGTGGGCATCCCAAGTAGTGACTGAGTAATAGGAACAACATGAACATGTTCTGTCTGGTGATATGGAATGAAATAATGCCAAAACATTAGCACAACAGTGAGACAAAACTATATTAATAATATTTTTCCTAGTGCAACTTGAGAAAGTGGGAGCATAGTTATACAAATAACAATAGAACAAACAAGAATAGAGCAAAACTGACTTGCAACACAACCATTCAAAATGAAATAGAACACTTAGAGAACTTTGTGAACCACATTTAACATATAAACTTTTAATTAAAAGAAGCGCATCCTCCAACTTATAAAATCAGATTAGTGTTAAAAAGAAACCAATACCCTATAACCATCCTCAAACATTGCTCGAAATGCATCGAAATGGCCACGTGGGGCTTGGCTAGGCTTAGCGTGGCCTCATGTGGCCCCGCGGCCCCAAATTTAGTTTGAATGTACCACCGGTATGTCTTCTAATCCATAACACACATGGTTCTTGAAAGATAGCAATAGATATAAATATATTGCATAGAATAAGCAGATGGATGTTTAAAGTTTTGGTGCAAGTTATTAAAGCAAGGGAAAAAATCATCCAAACAGAAATTTTGACATGCTAATCACCTCCTGAGTTCCAAAGGGCCAGAAAATGTTCATAGTACTAAAAATTAAATTTTAACACTTGTTCATACCAAAAATTAAAAAATACTAATCATGTGATGCCTGAATCAGAATAACTATTTCACCTTTTAAGTGAAACAAACATAAGTTTAAAATAATGTTGATTCAAGAAAGACTTGATGAACAAATGAAACAGATGCTCATAATTATAAGTAAGCACATTTTTTTTTGCTAAGTTAAGCACATATTCCACTAACCTCAACAGAAAACTGCAAATTCTCGCTGGTACTTGCAACGGACCTGAACTCAACCTACATTTGAACAACATATAATGAACCTCAAAACAAGGTGCAAACCTTTGCTCAAAATTGGAAATCATTGGCATTGCTTACCTTTGAGCTGTATCTCTGTCCAATTTCTTGCAGCACCCCAATGTATAAAGAAGGTTGCAGAAAGTTCACTTTTCCACCATTCCAGACTGCAGCACAAAGTGACAATAATTGGAAAGAAGCTAATAATAGGATTTATACACCATTCCAGACTGCAGCACAAAGTGACAATAAGTGGAAAGATGCTAATAATTGCAGCAAGTTCATTTTTCCACCATTCCAAACTGCAGCAAGTTCACTTTTCCATTAGAAAGATGCTAATAATAGTATTTATACAGGCCCTTCAGTCGAACATAATTCATAGTAGTGAGTAGAATGAGTGGAATGCAACAAACACTGTAACAGAGGAATGTTAGGAAATGAACACGCGAAGATGAGAATGAGAACCACAAAAGACGAAGCAGCAAAAATTTACCTGAACTGTAAGATGGGAGTAGATGATCCAACTTATCACCAGCAGTCCCAGATCCAGAACATGATGGATCTAAGAGTATCGCACGAATCTGCAACGAGAATGTAGTCAAAAAAAAAAGAAATTAATGTAATCTAGATTCTAGAATGCAGTCCAAATGTGAAGTACGGTATACTCAACGAGAATCTTACATCTATTTCATTTCAAATATTAGAAACCAAGCTAAAAAAAGATAACCTTCATACGGTCCACTTTCATGTGCCAAAAAGGAAAGGATACATATGCAGAACCTCAAATGGGAGTAAGGAATTCAAATTCTTGGTAGGTGCTCTTTTTTAAATGCTACATTTTATAAGGATAATATGAGTTACGGGTTAAATGCTACATGTTCTGTCAGGTGTACTTCCTCACCTGTGATACTCAAGGGCTTCTGGTGGCATTGTGGCAGAGAAGACTCCGACTTGAACTTTAGCAGGTAGCAGCTAGAAAATGCCATAGATCTAACAAGACATATATCAAACATCAGAAACCCAACCACACTACCAACTCAAGAAAACCAAATCAAGTAAAAGCTTTATAACCAATTGAACTAAGCAACAGAACTGAACTGAATACTAGCACAAAGGAAAAAAGAAAAGGGAACTGAATCAAAAAACCATCCATGGACAGGACCAAATTAAATACCCAGGATTGGTATAAATGCGGCAAGTATGGAATCCAAAAATGTATATACATAACCCCAAAATGAAATTTATATATGGTCAATGTAAAGTACCAGTGTTAGAAAATCCTGTACAAAATGGTTGTCCCCCTATGAGTTATGTTTATTATATGCAATACTGATAATTTAACTAGCTCTATCCAGAAATCATACGACCATAGAATTTGATGAAGTAACTGTAAGGATCCCTACAGCTTAATGGCTTCCTGTAGAACATTAATAAACAACTATTATTGACAAAAATTAACACTCACGGAATTAACTGAAAAATGGTTGACAGTAGATGTTTCAAAGATTGCATACTCTTCCCCCCACATTCCTCTCGTCAAATACACAGAATTCACACAAACACACGCACATAGAAAGAGATAAAATAACAGAAAAACATCATATTTCACCTCCTCCTTAGATCCGATTCCGTAGAAAGCAGCGACGGTGGCATCCAGTAGAGGAACATCAATCGGCAGCGACAAATCCCTCAGCTTCTCCATCGCCGTTGGCTAAAATTAAAACGGATACAAACCCTAGTCCAAGTTCACGAGTACAATAACCCTAGTGTTACTGTACGGGGTTTACACACGGAGACGAAAACAGCTTCAAATTAAAGCAGAACCGAGAGAGAGAAAGTGCTTAATTTTGAGTTACGGGGAAGAGAGGCCACGACGCCGACAATATCCCTGTTGGCGACGGCGAGGAAGAAAGTAAAAAAATTGAGATTTTAGATCTTGCTGGAGACTGGGAGCGGGCTAGGTACTGATAATACTCGTCTTTTGCCATCTCCTCTTCTTAGTCTGAGACCCACAATACTCGTCTTCTTCATCTTCATGATCGTCGTCATGATTGGCTTAGAGAAGTGAGAGATGGATTAGGAAAATTTCTAAGGTTAGGGCTTCAGAGAAAGTTAATCGGGAGAGAATAAGAGAGAGTTAGGGCTTCAGAGTCTTTTTGTTTTGCTCCGTGTTTCATTTCGGCGATTTTTTTAGCTCAGTGTTTTTGTTAATAGACAACGTTTTTTAAAAAAAACGTTATCTAATTAAAAAAAAAAGTCATTTTAAATAGATAACGTTTTTGCATATAAATCTACAACGTTTTTTTTAAAAACGTTGTAAAAAAAATACTACAACGTTTTTATAAAAAAACATTGTCTATTAAGTGTTATCTATTAGGTACTTTGTACTGGTGGAAATTAATGTTTTTCTTTCTCAAGGAACATGGACCTTAGTACCACCATCACCCACTATGAACATTGTGGGATGCAAACGGGTATTTAAGGTTAAACGAAAATCTGATGCTTCATTAGAACACTATAAAGCTCTCAGGAACATGGTTTGGATTATGGAGACTTTTAGCCCAGTTGTAAAACCTATTACAATCAGGCGGGTTGTTCTATCAATGGTTATTTCTCTTTCATGGTGTGTTCGCCAGCTTGATGTGAATAATGTCTTTCTTAATGGCATTCTAGACGGACCTGTATACATGTCCCAAACACCAAGTTTTATTGACAACTCTCATCTTGATTATGTATGTAAACTCAATAAATCTCTCTGTGGACTTAAACAAGCTCCAATGGCCTAGTATCATAGGTTGTCTATATTTTGTGTCTCCAACTCTGATTCTGTGACGCCCCCAAATTTAGATACATGTACCTTGAATCCGGTGCTTCACAATCTATCTCATACAATATACTAATAACAAATAATTGCGGAATAATAGAATAAATACATTGATATAATATAAATATTCGCCTCCCAAGTTTTGAAACCATTACTAATACATCGCATAACTCAGTTCCATAGAATTAATAGGTCTTAGTAAATTTAAAGAATATAATCCTAACATAGAATGACGAGACTATTCTCAAGCCTTGCCTTTGCCATTGTCATTTCTTGTGTTTCCACCTTGTTCTGTCTTAACTGAAATGTTTTAAGGAAGCAAGAATGAGTAACAAGTTTGACCAGCAAGTATAATGATACAATAAAAATGAACGATCATGAATAAGGTCACATAATCTCAAGGGTTATATGATCAAAGATATCTCAGGAATTTAAGTATGAATATTATGAACAAGCAAGTTTCAACAGTTCCATTTATGTTCATTACTATTTTGGAAGGGTCACTATGAACCGAAGGATTATCAAAAGAATTCAAGATTTCAGTATTTTCAAGTGAATGAATATTCAACACTAAGTAGTTGCTATGAACCAAGAAATTCTACCAAAATTAGCACCAATTCACTGATAATCCACGATATAAACAAGTACAATAGGTGATCAGCCTAAAGTACCCTATGTTATCCATAATATTCAAACATGTTATTCACACGCGTGTCGGTGTCCCGACGTTATATAATTTTCCCTCCTATGAGGGTTGTTCATCTCAGCAGATTATAAGAGTCCGCACCAAAGCAATTAGTTTGGATCGCTATCTAATTTATGGATATTGGTTTAGCTAGGGGTGTAAACGGATATATACGAATTCTGATATAGTAGTATCTGTATCCGTTTATTTACAGATACCTTTAAACCGAATACAGATAATATTCGCTTTTTCCGGAATACTAATAATATCAAGTTTTTTTCAAATATGGATGCAGACGAATACAAATTTTCTGGTTATTATTTACAACCCTAACTATAACTAGAATAAAAAAATAATGAGTTTAAAAATATAGTTTATTAATGAATTAATCTTAATTTTTTTTTAATTTTTAATAAATATTTAAATACAATAATCAATGTTTTAAATTACAATTGAAATAAGTTTTCATCATTTTTGAAATCCTAAATTTCAAAATGAATGCTCTACTTATTAATGTTTAGATGTCCATTTTATGTGTGTGGAGTTATATTGTAGTTATGATTGAGCAAAAAATGGATAAAACTGAATAACCGAACATAACCGAATTTTTTTAACCGAATTATTTCGATTATTCGGTTATTTTGTGCAATTCGGTTATAACCGTTTTACTATTCGATTTTCGGGTTCTAATACAGATACTAAAATTGTGATATTCGGTTACCCGAATAACCGAATAGGCATTTTAATTTTTAAAAAAATTAAAGACTTATCTTTTAGAGACTTTTAAGACTAAAGACTCTGCTCTCGCCTCTCTCTCTCTAGCCTCTGTCGACTATCACCCAACCCTAACCAAAATCCCAAATTCCGTCTCTCCCCTACTCTGGCCTCCAGCCTTCCACCTCTGGCCTCTTTACGATTCCACCCCCCCCCCCCCCGTCCCCTACATTTGAGGTTTACGAAGATTGTTGATTTGCTTGATGAGTTTGTTAAGGATATGAGTTTGTTAATTATTGTTAAGAATAGAGATAAAAAATAAACAATACTTAACAGATCTGAAAATGACTTACTTTTATTGAACAATCTTAGGCTTATAAATAGCCTTTTACAAACTTAACAGAATGAGATGAAATAGTACACGTTCTCAACTACTCAACGTGATGACTGCATCTAGAAAAATTAGGAAGCACTAACCAAGTACCCTAAAGACTAGGACTTATCTAAGACTTATTCAAACAGAAAAACAACAACTTTCTCTTCATTCCCTCCCTTAAACTAGTTACTAACTACAACTAGTTTAATTCAGGAACTTGATAGACTCCCATCTGACGTCGAAACCTCTGAAATGCATCCACTGTGAGAGGCTTTGTCATCACATCTGCCAACTGATATTGTGTTCCACAATAAACCAATTCAACTACTCCTTCTCGTGTGAGGTCACGAAGAAAATGAAAACGCACATCAATGTGTTTGCTTCGACCATGTAACACAGGATTTTTTGACAACTTAATTGTGGAACTGTTATCGCAAAGAATTGTAGTACACTTACTTTCTTCCAGACTCAGCTTCTCAATTATTCTCTTCATCCAAACAGCTTGACTAACACAAGCAGCTGCAGCCACAAACTCTGCTTCTGTGGTCGAAAGTGTGACTATAGGTTGCTTTCTTGAGGACCAGGCAACAGATCCAGATCCCAACATGAAAACATAGCCTGATGTACTTTTCCTCTCTTCTATATCTCCTGCATAGTCACTATCTGCATATCCAACCAGATTAGCATATCCAACCAGATCTTCACAACCTCCCTTCTTGTAAAAAACTCCAAGTCCAATAGTTCCTTTCAAGTACCTCAGTATCCTCTTGGCTGCCATCAAATGCAACTCAGTTGGTTTGGCCATGTACCTGCTAATCAAGCTTACTGCAAACATCAAATCTGGCCTTGTAGCTGTTAAGTACATGAGACATCCCACCATCTTCTTAAACAAAGTCTCATCAACACGAACCCCATTTTCATCTTTAAAAAGCTTACAACCTGGAACAATGGGATTATGAACTGATTTGTTGTTTTCCATCCTAAACCTCTTCAACACCTCCAAAGCATACTTCCTCTGACAAATGTAGATCCCATCTGACCTTTGTAAAACTTCTATGCCAAGAAAAAATCTCATTTTCCCCAAATTAGTCATATCAAACTCCCTCAACATGGAATTCTTAAACTCAGTAAACATCAATTCATCATTGCCAGTAAATATTAAATCATCAACATATAAACTGAAAATGAGAATATTACCTCCCTTATTTGTCTTAATGAACAAAGTATGCTCACTATAGCATTTCTCAAACCCTCCATTTATGAAATGCGCTTCAATACGACTGAACCAAGCTCGTGGAGCTTGTTTCAGTCCATATAGGGCTCTCTTCAACCTGTAAACTTTCTGAGGACTGTTCTCCAGCTCATAACCCTTCGGCTGCTCCACATACACTTCTTCATTAAGTTCCCCATACAAAAAGGCAGATTTAACATCAAGTTGATAGAGAGTCCACCCTTTTTGAGCTGCAAGAGCCACAATCATTCTCACTGTGTCCATTCTCGCAACTGGTGCAAATACTTCTGTGTAGTCTATCCCTTGCTTTTGCACATACCCCTTTGCCACCAAACGAGCCTTTAACTTTTCCACTTCTCCATTCTCCTTGAGTTTGATTTTATAAACCCACTTCACTCCAATCTTCTTTGCACCTTTAGGAAGATCAGTGAGTTCCCATGTGTTGTTCCTCATTATAGCCTGCATCTCCATGTCTATAGCTGTCCTCCATTTGTCTTGCTTCATTGCCTCCTCAAAATACACTAGATTTGCTGAAGCAAACAAAGCCAAATTGACATTTGCATCTTCTTCTTCCGACTCCTCCGAAAGTCCTTCCCCAGTTACATAATCTCTCATCCACCTTGGAGGCCCTCTGTTTCTTCCTTCTTCAGAACTAGATGATTCTCCTCTATTTTCACCATTTTGAGGACTACTAACCGGTTCAACGACTCTTTCTTCTTCCTCACTCACTGCTCCCTCATTCCCTACGTTCATGACATCATTATCTTCTTTATCATCCCATTCCAAATCAGCCATTATGTGCTCTTCATAACTGTTATCCCAGCTCCAAGACTTATCTTCCTCAAATACTACATCTCTACTAACTACAATTTTCCTTGCAATTGGATCATAGAGTCAATATGCCTTAGACTCTTCACTTACTCCCAATAACACACAAGCAAGGCTCTTTGCATCTAGTTTTTTTCTTTTCACATCAGGAACATGTACATGCGCCACACATCCAAAAACTCTAAAGTACTCAACCGAGGGTCTACTTCCACTCTAGCCTTCCTCAGGTGTTTGATTCTTCATAACCAATGTAGGACTCCGATTTAGAACATGTATTGTCCAGTTCACTGCCTCAGGCCAGAAAGTCTTCGGAATCCTCCTTTCAGAGAGCATGCATCGAACCATGTTCATCACAGTTCGATTTTTCCTTTCCGCTACTCCGTTCTGCTGTGGAGTATACGCTGCAGTCAATTGCCTCTTGATGCCATGCTCTGTTCAGAACTCATTGAACTCAAGTGATGTAAATTCTCCTCCTCGATCTGTTCTCAAACATTTAATATATCCTCCTACTTCTTTCTCAACACAACTCTTAAAACGTTTGAACATGTTTAATGCTTCAGATTTCTCCACTAAAAAATAAGTCCATGCTTTTCTAGTAAAGTCGTCAATAAAGCATATAATGTACCTCTTTTTACTGTTAGGGATGGGAGAGATTGGTCCGCAGAGATCTGCATGAACAAGCTGAAGCTTTTCTGTGGCCCTCCAATTGCTCTTCTTTGGGATTGGATCTCTGTGTTGTTTTCCAATCATGCAGTTTGCACACACTGTTGTTGGAGTCCTGAACTGTGGTAACCCATGTACCATCTTCTTAAATTGAAGAATCCTCAACCCCTTGTAGCTCAAATGTCCATAACGACAATGCCATAAATGTGCCATATCCTATGTGGAGGTGTAGAGGCAAGCTGGTTTCTGTGACAATGATGTTCCCAGCAACACAAACATCCGATTTGCTAACATCTCGGTCTGTATTATGAGCCCTTTCTCTGGATGATAAATCTTGAGCATTCCATGTTGGATGAGAATCGCCAATGCTCAATAGATTATTTTTTAGTTCAGGTACAAAAAATACTTCACTAAGAACATGTGTAAAGCCACTTACTTTCAATCTCACATTGCCTTTTCCTAATACATCCATCCTTGTGTTATTTCCCAGCTTTACCTTCTGCCTGAAGTCCTCATTCAGATCAACGAACAAACTCTTGTCACCACACACGTGGTTGCTACATCCAGAGTCTAAGAACCAGACATCTCCCCTTTGAGCACCTGTCATCTCCACATATGACATGAGCAATATCTCTTCTTCTTCTCCTAGTTCAGCATAGTTGGCTTCCTTATCCCAGTTTGGACATTCAGATTGAAAGTGTCCAAGGTTGTGGCACTTGAAGCATTCCAATGTTTCTTTATTGTAGGGCTGGCGTCTCCCTCTTCCTCTGCCTCTGTAAGCACCTCGACCCCGTCCTCTTGCACCAAATCTGTCTTCATAACTGATCTTGAGTGCTTGTTCTTCTCCTATATATCGCTGGAATTTTGTTCATGAACAATCAGAGAGCTCTGCAACTCATCAATGGAAAGTTGATCGATGTCTTTGGACTCCTCAATCGAGCAAACAACATAATTGAACTTCTCACTCAGCGATCTGAGAATTTTCTCCACCACTGTGACATCTTGCATCTGTTCCCCATATGTTCTCATCTTGTTGGCCACTGACAACACTCTTGAAAAGTACTCAGAGACTCCTTCTCCAATCTTCATTTTTAAGATTTCAAAGTCTCTGCGAAGAGCTTGTAAATGTGACTTCTTGACCCTAGCACTCCCTTCAAACTTCTTCTTCATAGACTCCCAAATTTGTTTGGAAGTTTTTTTCACAAGAATAGTTTCCAATATCGTCCAATCTATAGCCTGAAAAAGAAAGTTTTTCACTTTCAGATCTTTCAGTTTCAATTCTTCTAGCCTCTTCCGCTGTGCTTCTATCTGCACCGATCCACTTGCTGGCTCCTCATAGCCACTCTCCACCAACCCCCATAATTCCTTAGATCTCAGGAAATTCTCCATCAACATGCTCCAATGGTCATAGTGACCATCAAAGCGAGGAATGGATGGCTGTACAAAACTCCCTTCGGTAGTCATCTTCTCTGCTGCTGCAAGAACGTCAAAGACTGCTGCTTTGATTTTTGTCAGGCCCGGTGGGGGCTCTGATACCAGAATGTTAAGAATAGAGATACAAAATAAACAATACTTAACAGATCTAAAAATGACTTACTTTTATTGAACAATCTTAGGCTTATAAATAGCCTTTTACAAACTTAACAGAATGAGATGAAATAGCACACGTTCTCAACTACTCAACGTGATGACTGCAACTAGAAAAATTAGGAAACACTAACCAAGTACCCTAAAGACTAGGACTTATCTAAGACTTATTCAAACAGAAAAACAATAACTTTCTCTTCAATTATTTTGTTTCGTGAACAGCTGAAATAATTACAAGTCTCTTTGTTCATATTCTTAGAAGTGTTGTAGATTAAAGTGAATTTTCAAGTCTATGAGAGGTGTGTATATATATATATATATATATATATATAATATCCTCAAAGATTGTGAGCGATTTAGCAGCATTCCAATCGTCAGAGTTCTTCGCCTCACTCCGATCTACGAAAATTCACGACGACATCATTCGGTTACCTTAAACTACAAACGCAGGTACGACGACTCACGACTCTCTTTTTTCATCTCTATATATTGGATAGTTCTCACTCCTCTGTATCAAGTTTCTCAATTACTTATGGTCAGGACCTTCATTATGTAATTTTATATATATTTGTGGTAGAGTAGTATGGAATTATAAATAACCCCTTCTTTCTCTTCCGCTTCAAATTCAATCACAACGCCATAACTACAAAGGGGCTAATTCGTTTAGTCATTTTGTGTATTACTGTTGCATATTGTTGTTGAGTGGTGAGTGCTGCTGCATGTTGCTGTCATTTGTTTGATAAAATGGATATTAATTTCGGTTATTAATCGAAATAACCGAACTGTTTATTTGGTTATTCGGTTTTCAGTTATTTCTAAATCCGGTTAGTTGTTAGGATAGTGAAATTAAGAAGATTTCGGTTTTCGATTATAACCGAATAAGTTATTCGGATCGATTATAACCGAATTGCTCACCCCTAACTGTAGTGTGTATGCATATTTATAATTTATAATTAGATTAAAAAGTTTACATTGAATATTTAATTATTTTTTCTCAAAAACTTGATTAAAATTTTAACAATATGTATATAAGAACTTTTATTTATAGTTTATCCTTAATACATAGATTACAATTTACATAGTTATAAACAAAATTTATTTTATTTCATTATATTTAAGGAGACTGTGAGTTATAATGTATATGTGATAACTGACAACTAGTTAATCCAACTTGATCCAAAATATACTTTGGACTTACTTTAAATATTTGGACTTCTAACTTTTAAATAATTGGGCAAATGAAAGTGATAAATATTCCCTCCACCTGAAAAATTCATAAATGTGAATTAATTATTGAACCCCCTTCTAGATTAATTCTAAATTAATTCGAACTTAACACATTTTAACAATAAAATTATATTGTTTATTGTTCTCGCCTCCCAACATTACAAGTAAGTTTTGAAAGTAAAAAACTTATAAAAAAACTAATAACTATAGTTTTGTTCTTCTAGTATATAATTTTTTTGGTAAATGATACATTTTAGATATTTTTACTTTATAATAGTAAAAATATATTAACTATACTTAAATAAATTTATTTTAGTTTATTAATATTAGAATAAAAGTGTTATTTCCTACCTTTTAGAAGTGAAATGATATATTTTTAAAATAATTTTCGTATGATAGTGAAAACTTATTATTATATAAGGAATGTCACTTTAGAAAAATTATTTTACTTATTTTATAATAATTAATATATATAAGTTATTTGGATACGAATTCGGGATACAGATTCGAATCCGGATATCGGCTATCTGCCGGATATTTACGATCGAATGTTAAACGAATACGCCTATATCCGTATTCGTATCCGTTTATTTGCGGATACCTTTAAACCGAATGCGGATATATTCGTTTTTTTATGAATACAGATGCGGACGAATACAAATTTTTTTGTTACCATTTACAGCCCTAAGTTTAGCTGAATCAAATGACATAGACACTTTTCTCAACACATTTAGGAACAATTAATACTTTCAATATTCACAACAAGATTCAAAGAATCATTCAAGACTATAATTATGATTTAAATCAAGTTTCAGAGTATAACCTGTAATATCCCGAGTGTTTATAAATTGAGTATATGACAATGATCCTTAAAAAAGGTAATGAATGAGTTAAGGAATATATAATATTCAAAATATAATCGAGTTCAAATAAAGGTTATGAAATAAAACCTACAAGTGTTTGTTGAGGGAAACAGATGGATTAGGAAATATAAAACCTATATTAAGGCAATGTATTGAAATTATTCAACGATTAAAAATTTTGAAGGAGATTTGATGAAAACCGAGTAAGGGAGGTTTCAGTAATTTCGAGGACGGAATCCTTATAAAAGAGGAAGGATGTGACAACCCGAATTTTCAGAAATTATGGAAATAAGAATTTAATAGATAAAATTTTTATTATGAGATGTGTCAGGTTCGAGTAAGCATATATGTGCTATATAATTTTGAAATATGTTTTTTGGTGTGAAGAGATTAAGTGTGAATATAAAAATATATATTCATATATTTAAAAAATGAGGTTTAATAGTTAATTTAACTATTAAAGAAGTAAACGAAATTGTTACGAAAAGGAATATGGTGGCGAAGGAAATTAACTGAATAATATTGGTTAATTTAAATTAAGTTGATAATTATATTGTGAAATAATATAATTTGAATATTAAAACCTTGGATGGCAAATGTGTTATTGTGAATTAAATGAAAGGGTTTATTCACTTAATTAAAATAGTGAATTAACGTAAATATATTTGTTTTAATTAATAAAATGAGGGAATAATATATTACATAAGAATGTAATACGGTTATGTAATGGCCTAATGTATTATATTATGCCAAGTGAATATAAATTAGTATATGAGATGAGGAAAAATCAATATATCTATAAATAAATATTGGTGTCAAGATTAATAAATTAAAGATGCATTTTCTCGACTAAAAGTTCAATTCGAACTCGACTCGAAATATAAATGATTCAAATATGAACAAATTTTAAAGTTCGATAAATTACTCGAACCTTCTCATATTACAATTTTCTATTGATACTTGAATCATATTCGTTCGAAAAATTCAAACTGCTCGGGCTCGATTCGAGATCGTGCTTGACTAGGTAGCTAAATGAGCTTCAATCACACTTTATTTTATACTCGATAAATTTTATGAACCAAATCTGAGCAACTCAATATTCGGCTCGACTCAATTCATTTACGCCCCTACCCGTATTACAAACTCCCATAACTTTTCCCATATTATTTCGGACCATAAACCAAATACATACAAAGTCATTACCCCGAACCGAGGCATCACTAGACCTGGCAAACATGGCCTAAGCCCGCGGGTCGGCTCGCCCGTCACGAGCTGGGCTTTGGGCTGTAAAATTTTAGCTTAGTAAAGCTCGTGCGTTTTTGGCCAGGCCCGCCACCGGTCCGACCCGTTTGTGTCAAACAAAAAAAAAACATAAAATAGGCACGAATTGGTCTCGGCTCACGGGCCGGGCTTTGAGCTGCAGATTTTTAGGCCACGAAAATTCGGACCTTTTTGGCCCGACCTACCACTCGCCCGGCTCGTTTGGGCTAGGCCCGCCCATTTGCCAAGTCTAGGCATCACAGTTACATCAATCGAAGGTTTCGTCCAACGCGAATAAGAAATCTTTACCGGTTCAGACACAGAAGTCTATCCCCTTATTTGATTATCTTAATTTGTGTGAAATTTATTCTTAAATCATACTTTTATGGACAAAAGAGTAGCTAGTAGTTATAGAAATAGAAAGTTTTTTATTAAGAAAAAAAATATGTCGATTTTATTTCGAGTTAGACCATTACATAATTATTTGTATTATATTAATTTACAGACTACATTATTTTGCGATATGTTTTTTTGTGGTTATATATAAAAAGTATATCATAGGAAAAATATAGTAGGATTTTAGCAAAATATAATACGGAAATATGACAATTATAATTTAAAAAAATGATTATGGGATAATTATGTAATTTGAATATGTAGATATACATAAAGGGTGGACAAAGTAAAATAGTGTCTGGAAGTAGCAATATTCTAAAAATAAACTATCAAAACTCGAAAACGTTTGCTTGGCAGAAGTGGGAAATCAAACGCCAAACCCTCAATTTTCAAATATTTAGCGGAAACCAAACCCAAAACGAAACTAAACAAAAACTCAAAAACCAGGGTTTTGCGTTTTGAGCGGAAAACTGTAATTTCTTTTTGAAACATTAGAAATGGCGGCATCTCTCTCTGTTTTATTAGACCAGCTCGCTGCCCAGCTTCTCATTGCTCTCTCATTCTCTCTTTCTCTCCTTAAACTGTAAGCCTTAATTTTTCTGTTGGAGGGAGAGTGACAAGACAATGGCGGGTCAGGAGAACTGCAGTCGGGCGACCCGATTGACGTTGAAGAGGGCTGCGGCGTCAATGGTTGTGCCGGAGTCTCATCCAGCCACCAAGAAGAGGGTAGTGTTGGGTGAGATCTCGAATTTGTCTAATGTTCTTCAGGTGAATCAGAATTTGGGTTCTGAGCTGGAAAAAACCAAATATAGGCCGAATAAGAGACCGAAGAAAGCTTTGACGGAGACTTTGAGGGAAGATGATACAAATGGTATTGATATTGATGCGAAATCTGATGATCCCCAGATGTGTTCTGCTTATATTTCGGACATTTATGAGTATCTTCATAACATGGAGGTGAGTGAGATTTATGTTTTTAGTTAAATTTTTTGTGTTAGTTGCAAATGGGCTGGTTTAATTTGAAAAATTAATTACTGGTTTACTGTTAATTTTAAGGATTAATTCATTTGGTTTGATGGGTCTATTTTTGTGATTGAGGGGATTTGGGATTAATCTTGAGATTTGTATTTAGGGTTTAGGGTTTTAGGTTATATGGGCTGGTTCCATTTCTAAAACTAAGAAATGGGTTACCGTCACCTCCATTTTAAATGTTTTTCAGGGGCTACTCTATAGATGTGTAATCAGGGTTGGTTATTTTGATAAACTTTAGGTTGGCTTCAACGGGGTTTTCTTAAAAAATGGGTTGCTGATACCTTAAAAAGATAATTTTTAGTTGTTTTGATTTATTTGGATATATGCATATTACTATGAATATTTTGTATTTAGACTAATTTGGGTTATTCTTATTCAGATGGAAACAAAAAGAAGACCACTGCCTGATTATATTGAGAAAGTCCAGAAGGATGTGAGTGTTAACATGAGACCAGTTTTGGTGGATTGGTTGGTTGAGGTTTCAGAGGAGTACAAGCTTCTTTCAGACACTGTGTATCTAACATGTTCTTACATTGATAGATACTTATCAGTGAATGCTGTTAATAGGCAAAAGCTTCAGCTTCTTGGTGTCTCTTCAATGCTCATTGCTTCGTAAGCGTCTAATACCTTGTTTTAATATTAATAATATTTAGGCAATCTTGCTTGGCTCCCTTCTCATAAATATTTACTTTTTGTGGTTCATGAATAGAAAATACGAAGAAATCAACCCGCCACATGTTGAAGAATTTTGTTATATCACTGATAACACATACACAAGAGAAGAGGTGGTGAAAATGGAGGCTGATGTACTCAAATCTCTCAAGTTTGAAATGGGGAATCCGACAGTTAAAACATTTCTCAGGTGATGACAATATCAGCATACTATATCTGCTATTCGTCATTGATCTTTTAATGCTTTAGTAAATGAAGTCTGCACTGTATTTGTCTAATTTTCTGTTATCAAATTACTTTTTCCGCTTACAGAAGATATATCAGAATTGCTCAAGAAAACCATAATGTGAGCCTCCCCACACTCCCTTTCTCTCTCTCTCTGTGTGTGTGTGTGTGGAAGATAAGGTGTTTCTGTTAGTTACTTATTTTTGATTTGTGCCTTCTACAGACTTCTGATTTGCAGTTGGAGTTCTTGGGTTATTACCTAGCAGAACTAAGTTTGTTGGATTATGGATGCATCAAATTCTTACCTTCTTTGGTAGCTGCATCAGTGACATTTCTTTCAAGATTCACCATCAGACCAAATGTGCATCCTTGGGTAACAAACCTAACTACTCCTATAAAGTTTTAATCTTTGTGTATCAGGAACACTACTTTCATAAAGTTCTAATCTTCATGTATCAATCAAACTAAACAAGTTCAACATGTCTTGCAGAGTTCAGCCTTGAAACAGTACTCTAGGTACAAACCATCAGATTTGAAGGAATGTGTTCTTATCATACACGATTTGCAATTGAGTAGAAGAGGAGGCTCTTTGATGGCAGTGAGAGATAAATACAATCAACATAAGGTATACACATGACATTTAACATTTGATGATTTTCTATAAACAGTACAGTTATAGTTATCTGATCCCATGAGTGGTTTGGAACAGTTCAAATGTGTATCAGCATTATCTTCTCCTCCAAAGATACCAATTTCCTTCTTTGATGATGTTAAAGAATGTCTGCTAGAATAGTTATATGGGATATGATCTTTACAAATCAATGGAAGGCCATGTGGATAAAGCTCAGAAACACACAAGATTGGCTTTTTACACCGACTATCCGGCTTGATGGAAGAATGTTTGACTGATTCGATTGTCATGAGCTGCTGGTTTTGAAACTGGCCTTACTGGTATCGCACTACTGACACAAGTTGTGAATATTACAGTAGCTTTATTCAAAATATAGATATAAGGTTTACTTTGTCGGGAGTCCTATATTTGTTGACAAATAGCTTGTAAGTTTGTCTGATTGATCCCCTGTATAACATGGTATGACTTTAAATTGTTTGGCTCATAAGTTCATGTAATACTTCATTGGAATTAATAATTATGAAGAAAGCATTTATAGTATGGGCTCGGAAGTGGCTTGTTACTTAAATTGATGGTTTATCTAATGTTACAGCAAGTTAAACTTGCATTTTATAGACTGCCAAGTTATACTATTGAGAAGGGTTCAATCCCAAGTTAAATGAGCAAAGAAGAGATGTGTATTTTTGTCGAAGTTAAAATTGTAGTATAAGTATTGCAGAAATATTAGAATTTCAACTTCCACATACTTCGGAAGCAATTATTATTATTTTACTCATCTTACTATTTTAGTAAACCTTATGCTCAACGTTCTACTGAGGATGAAAATATTGGTGGATGACCATTACATTTCAACCTCATAGAGGAAAAAACCATTACATTTTCTTGAAAACGGGTAAAAAATAGGCCGTGACTATGTAATTTGTTAAAAAGATATGCCGTGACTATGTAATTTGTTAAAAAGATGGCAGCATTTTTGATGTGTTTTAGTTTTGAACAATTACATTCACTCACAAATATAGATTACGCCATAGCTATACACAAACTGAATAAAACTATTCCATATGTGTTTTAGGGCTTGGCCCTCCATATAGTAACTTTATTTAAACAACACAAACTGAATAAAACTATTCCAGCATAATGTTTAATACAGTCAGATCTTCAAAACTTCAGAGTCCCTAACACTTTGAAGTTTTCGAAGAGCATCTCTCATGCTTATGCGCCCGTCGGGAGAATCATCAGCGCAAGATAACCCAATACCAATGACAGTGATCAGACAATGAAGTTGCGCCTCTTGGCTAATTATAAACTCATCATCATCATGGCTGGTTTTTTTCATGTGCAGAAGCAACTCAGGGTCCAGCACTTGTTCTATGTCGGAAGGGAAAGCGGTTTGCACCCATTTCTTTAGGCTTAAACCTCCTGTAAATCCCCCATGAGTTGGATTCTTCCCAGTAAAAAGCTCAAGCAACATTATGCCATAGCTATACACATCTCCTGCTGTGGATGGTTTTATTCCCATGCCATATTCTGCGTATATAATAATAATTGTTAAATATCAAACACGAGGAAATTTGCATTCAGAGTGGTATCTAATATTTAGAGAGCACAGCTAGGGAATGGGGGCAGGTATGGTCCAGGGGACCCTTCACCATGCCTACCGCCAACTTCTTGTTCCCCATTACCCATTCACTTTCGAAAATAATATCCCATAAGTTCCGCTCCAACCCGTTTCCCGAATTCTCCCCTCTTTCCCGAATTAAATTCATCTAAATTCTTTTATAATACTTGTGTAATTATTTTTATTTCAAAATCAAACAACATGCAATATTTTCATTATTAATAACACCTTGTATTACAAATGTCACGAGTTTTTAATAAAATAGCATAATTAGGCATACAATTATGTGAAAAACACTACATGCACTAAATTAAGTGAAATTGATGAATTAATCCACTGACCTGGAGGTATGTAACCAATAGAACCCTTAAGAACATGTGTAGAACTAATAGATTGATCTTCAGTTTTCTCAATCAACAACCTAGCAAGCCCGAAGTCTCCAATCTTTGCAGCCGTTTCTTCATCCAAAAGAACATTACTAGGCTTCAAATCACAATGCACAACCGGATTCTCGCACTCATGGTGCAAATAGTTTATGCCACATGCAACATCAATTGCAACATTCAGCCTATCTAAAATGTTCAGCCCCTCTCCATTTGCATTCCTTCTTTTCCCCTTAATCCAATCATCCAAACTCCCATTTCTCATGAACTCGTAAACCAAAGCCAAAAAGTCCATGTTCTTGAAATCGATGCTTGAGCACGAGGTTATTAGTTTGACAAGATTTCGGTGCCTCACGTGCCTCAAAGCTGCACATTCTGCCAAGAAGCTCTTGAAAGATCCACTAAACTCATTGTCAAGAACCTTAACTGCGATCGCCATTCCTTCTCTGAGAAAGCCTTTGTAAACCATTCCAAAACTCCCCTGTCCGAGCAGATTTTCTTGGTTAAAATTTCCAGTTGCAAGACGAAGCTCATTGTATGTGACCATTTGATGCTCCCCCTTGAAGGACTCTAGTCCTTCCATTATCTTTGATTTTACTTTTCGAGAGAAGAACAATAAACCAATTGTGAAACATACTACAGCTATTGCAGCTGGTGTAATTGTAACACAAATCAAGATTATTCGCCCTCTCGAGAGCCCTCGAGTTTTTTTGCAGGGGAAATGAAAGCAGAGCTTTTTGTTACCTTCCATATCAACTCTAGAGAGATTTGTGAAAATTCCACCAGTAGGAAGCTCACCCTCCAGGTTGTTGAATGAAATATTCAACGACTGTAGGTCTAACAATTTTTCTAGGTCACGAGGAACCGAGCCAGAGAGTTGGTTCGAAGAGAGATCAAGAATTTCCAAACCTTTAACTGCTCCTAAAGTTTCTGGGATACCGCCTGATAACATATTTTGGGCAATGAACAACTCCTCTAAGCTCTTACAATTGCCAATTGAGTTGGGTATGTTGCCCGAGAAACGATTGTCAGAAAGGTTGATAGTGGCAACACTTTGCAGCAATCCTATTTCTTGAGGCAAAGGGCCACTGAGGAAGTTTCTGGAAAGATTCAGAAAAGTGCTTAAACTAGGGAGATTAAGAATTCCTTCTGGTACGCTCCCATTAAGCATATTATTAGACAAGTCCATTGCAAGCAGATTCTGAAAGTTTCCAAAAGTAGTGGGAATGGTTCCCACCAACTCATTTCCGGATACATCAAGCTTATTCATCTTTTGGAGATTGCCTAGTGAACTTGGGATTTTGTCATTCAAACGATTTCCAGCCAATCCCAACATTTGCAGTTCTCCCAACTGGCCTATTTCTGGTGGAATTTCACCTGATATCGAGTTGTAGCTTAAGTTAAGCAACTGTAAGCCACTAAGTTGACCAATCGAGGCGGGTATGCTACCAGAAAATCTATTTCCCCCCATGTAAAGTTTTGCTAGACTCTTCGAAAGATTTCCTATGGACTCTGGAATTACACCCTCTAGAAGATTACCATCAATGGCAAGAAAATTCAGACGGGTGCTGTTTGTCAAAGAAGTAAGAAAACTAAGGCCATTGTCTTTTGAGCTAACGATCTTATTAAACCCGATATTATACATTTGTAGATATGGGAGGTTTCCAAGTCCTGGTGGCACCTTCCCATGCAAATAATTGTGCGCCATACGAATGACTTGTATATTTGTGAGGTTGTGCAAAGACCCTGGAATTGTACCGGTGAATTTGTTTAAGCAAAAGTTGAAGACAAGAAGATTAGGAAGCGTGACTCCAACGTTGTAGGGAAGATCTCCCCACAAATCATTAGACGCCACGGCTAAAGAAACTAGAGAAGACATGTTGTATATGGAGGAAGGAACAGTGCCAGTGAGATTGTTTATGGTGAGATCAAAGTGCTTCAAATTTCGAAGACGGGACAATTCATTAGGTATCACGCCATTTAGTTTGTTGGTGCCTAAGTTTATTGTAACGAGGGACGAAACGTTACTTATAGAGGGTGGAATTGAACCAAAAAGGTGGTTTCGTCCCAAGTTCAAGACTTGAAGCTTGGTGAGATTGTTGAGGTCGTTAGGAATTCGACCCAAAATTTCATTTTGCATCAAGTCAAGGATTCTTATCTCTTTGCACCGGGTTATGTTTGGCGGGACAGTACCTCCTATGCTGTTGAAGCTAATGTTGAGCAACTGGAGACGAGGAAGGTTACTTATTTGATGTGGAAGTGATCCGATGAATTTGTTGCTCTGAAGCTGAAGAGATGTAAGGAAGGAGAGGTTACCAATATGTGGGCTTAGAGAACCGGTTAGCGACTGGCCTGAAAGATTCAGGCCGACCACTCTTTGGCGAAGTTTGTTGCATGAAACTCCGGTCCAATTGCAGGGCGACGTGTTATGGTCCCATGTAGATAGAACATTAGGAGGATCCATAGCTATTTGAGACTTAAATGAGATCAAGGCCTCCTTGTCAGTGACAATACTTAGAGCAGAAAATGCATTTCTACATGACGAAATTAGGAGAAATAAAATAAGAAAATGAAGCACAAGTAGGTAGTGGAAAGCCATATCTAGGTATTGCTTGAAAAATTGGTGAGTAAATCGGAAGACAGAATATGAGTATTTATAGGAAGAATGAGGCTCGGAACCTGAAGACTCCAACAAAAGGGTGAGCTTGGCCCATTTCAATGATGGTTATTTTTGTTATGTTCATTGCTATGATCTGACTGTTGATTTTTGATTTTAATGATGACAATATTTTGAATTATCCCATTAAACAAATTAAAAGTTTTTAATTGGATTATTTTATTAACTGTTTTTCAATTCTGTTAATATCAATGTTAGATTTGTTCTAGCTTTTAAAAAAAAAAAGAAAAATGACACAGCTACCACCATGATTAAAGTAATTCTATAAAACCCGGCAGCAATTACACCTAATGATTATTAGAAAAAAATCGATGAAAAAAAACCCAAGTGGGAATATGATTAATCGATTGTAAATTACCGGAATACCGAGGGATTGGAGAGCAGATACAACAGAGTCAAGCACAGATCTGCACCATGTTTACCGAATTGAGTCGAGATTTCGAACCAGATACAACAGAGTCAAGCACAGATCTGCACAGGGCTACCTTCCCTTTTAGTATATCTGCTTTGAAGGGGGTTTCCATTTGACTGACGAACGAAATCTCTCCTACTCCGTTCGATCTTTCTCTCTCCTACTCCGTTCGATCGGTTTGTTTTAGTACCGTCGCAGTCACTCCGGTTCTCTCCTACTCCGTCTGTTCGATCTGTTTGTTTGTTCAAATAATCAGTTTGGTTTTCCTTCAAATAATCAGTTTGGGTGTTCTTATTAATTTGATTTGTTTGTTCTTCGTTCAAGTAATTTGATTTGTTTGTTTTTCGTTGCAGCTTCTGCTGCTACTTGCGGCGGTACTGATGATGGTCACGAGGGAGATGATGATACTTGTGGGTCCAATTCCACCACCTCCGAACAAAACCCTAATACTCAAATCACTTAATTCATCATCATCAGAATCAGCAAAATTCAGTAAGCACAACAAAACTACAAACTTTCCCAGCCATTCCCAGAGATTAGGCGGCCCTTATCACAACTGGGAACTATTTACCGCCGATTATTAGGAAATGCAGCAGAATTTCAAAATATTTGTGTATCCAGACATCTACAATGCCTCCTCTCCGTTTGCCAACATTTTCCTTCCCCACCCAAATTCCTTCAATTCAATTTCAAATTCGAAGATTGGGAATTACTTCAGCGAGCACGCCTTCAAGGCTGCTCTATTACGGAGTTCCCTGATTACCCCACGACTGGAGTTGGCCCATATGTTCTTTATGCCCTTTTCCATCAATGCCATGCGCAATTGGCTGGATTCAGGTGATTAATTGCTATGTTTTGCTATCTCCTTGTTTCTGGGTGTGGTAGTTTTTAATGCTATTTTGGATATGGGCTAATTTTATCGCCGGTAGCCATGGTGGCTCGCTGTTCTTACGTGGATCAGCAAATCTAGACATGTGATGGACATGTCATTTTGTTTTCATTTTCCTTTTTTAGCAGCCACGTAGGAAACAAATATGAAATAGTTTAACCGATGTTAAGTCAATTTAACAGAATGATCCAATTGCTTTTTTTTTTTAATTAGTTTAGTGATGTAATTTAAAAAATTAAAAGTTCAGTGGTGTAATAAATAAAAGTTGTCAACTATAGTGGCGAAATCATTAGTTTTGCCAAATTTAAATATGGTTCTATATGTTTATTGTTGTGAGATGTGAAAATGGACTTAATTGAGTTTTGTTTGGACTTAATTATAATGTTGCATGAGTCCATATACTTTAAAATTCATTACGGATAGAAATCATTTCCTTAATATACTATGTCAAAACAATTTTTGGATTGAATTTTATTAAGGAATTTGGTTATCTGTGGAATCAGTTTTTGAAATGCAATATACAGGTTGTTCTAATTTGAATAGGAGACTATTAAGGTAATTGGTTTGTTATTGTTGTTGTTTAGAGAAAGGACTAACAACCTTATCTTGAATATTCTTTAGCTCCTTTATTTTAGCCTGAGTTATTAATATTTCTTTGACTTGCTGGTTTTAGAAAATATTATAGCCGTTAAAGATATTGATAACTAACTGGTCGTTGCTTACTTCTCTATATATATTCATTATGCTTGACAAAAGAAATCAGCCACTTAAAGCTTATATCAGTGCAACAGAATTAGAGTTTACTAAGCCATATTACACAGATTAATCAAGGGTCTTTAAAAGCTATTTTCAGCTACTTGTTTTGTTAATTTCTTTTAGCTGGAAATTAAGAGCCTATTGTAATCAAATATTAATTGTATTAAATTTTGTTCAAGCCTGTTTGGCTTGATCCATCCAGTAATGGATAGAGTTTGTTCAAAGGAAGCTTCAAAGGCCTCAGAGGTGAGAACAGGTACAGAGGTGTACAAGTTGTAGAGGTGCAAAGGGGGCATTGGTGTCCAACATCAGAATTGAAGTTTCTTTGTAACAGGGTGTTATTTTTGTATTTTCGTTTGGAGATATACTAATCTAGACACTAAAGCAAACATGTCTAGCTGTTTGATAATAATAAACAAAGAACCTAAGCTAAAGCAGACACTAAAGCAAACAGGCGTAGCTATCTGATTTAAACATGTTGTAGAAAATTTCAAAAAGATATCATCGTTTATCATTTTTAGCTTAAACACCTATTCACCCCCTCTAGGTGTGCTCATATACAGAATTACATTTGGTATCAGAGTAAGACTCTACTAATATTGATCGTTGCAGGTCGTAGGGGAAGATCTTATGGCACACCTTAACTTTCAAGAAGGTCAATCCACAATCCGACCACCTCTTTTACTCGGAAGTGAAAACTTCAACTTTTGGAAGTTCAGAATGAATCTTTTTTTTAAAGAGAACCATGGGAATGGTTGGTTGTTGAAAATGGACCTGTCATTCCTAGACATAATGAAACCAAAGGCTCTCATGGAGATGGATGCAAACAAAAGTTATATATTTTCCTACAACTTAAGAGTCATGAACACCTTGTTAAGCGGAATGGTCCAAGTTGAAATTGATAAAGTATCATCATACAACATAACAAAAGAAATGTGGGACACTATCTTGATGAGTAATGAAGGTACTTCAAAAGTCAAAGAGGTAAAGTTAAGTATGCTAATGCAAGACTATGAGCTATTCAAGTTAGAAAAGAATGAAACAATTAATGAAGCTCAAGGGAAATTTTCACTCTAATGAACTCTCTAAGTATGCTCGGACGAAAAATTGATCAAAGGGAAATAAACAGAAAGATATTTAGAGTCATGCCAAAATGATTCGCACCAAAGGTTACAACTCTTCAAGATTCAACCACAATCAGTACAATGGAAACTCTCACTTTATTTGGAGAGCTTGAAGAATTTGAAAATCAGCTAAGAAGGTATGACGAAGAAGATGAAGCACCAATAAAGAAGACATTTGCACTTCAAGTCGAGAGTAACAATGAAAGTGATCACGAAGATTTTGATGAAGAAATTGAAATGCTCTAAAGAAAACTCGAGAAAGAAACAAAGGAAGAATCAAAAAGGTATCTCAACTCCAATAAGTAAGTCCAAAATAGAACAAGATGAAGAAATTGGCCAATTATGTTTTACGGGACTAGAAGATGATGATCAAATTGACGTAACAAATTTTTATGAAAATTTTGAAATATCTACATCTGATTATCTTGTTTTACAAAATAAAAATCAAAAGCTTAAAAAGAAAACTACTTATTTTAAGAACTGGGCAAATGAGCTAATGAATGCAGTTGAGTCACTTATTAAAGAAAGAAAAGAAAATGAATATTTTAAAAATGAAAATAAAATTTTAAAAGAAAAATTGAAAATGAGAGATGTATGCATAGATGCTTTTAATGATGAAAAAAATGATGAATATGCAACATGATGATAATATAACAAATGCAGAAATAACATCTTTAAAAAATGATCTTGCTAAATTTGCACAAGGAGAAGATAACCTAAATGTTATGTTAGGGGCTCAAAGGTCTAGTCTTGATAAACAAGGAATTGGGTATTATCCTATTAAAAATATAGAAAATAGAACTAATGATAATATTAGAATGATTAATAAACCGAGGTTTAAGCTACTTTATTGTTCAACGTTTGTTACTTGTAAAAAAATGTGGTTTTAAAGGTCATTTTGATTGTAATAAAATAAAAATAAAACAAATTTGGGTAAAGAAATGTGATTTATATGCTACTAACTCAAAAGGACCCAAGAAGATTTGGGTACCAAAAAGATAGAGACTATTTGTTTATTTTTTAGGTGTCTCAAGATCAAAAAGGAGATGGATGATACTTTACACTGAGAGAGTAAATTACCTATAAATTATTTGACGAAATCTGTAAGTACCTCATGTTATTTAAATAGAGTTTTAATTAGATATATTATTATGAAAACTCTATGGATTTCGCATTACAAGGGTTCATAACATCATGCTTTCTAAAGTTTTTATAGTGCTAAATGTTTCATTATAAATACTTAATAGTAATCTTAGAAAATTTGATGCTAAATCAACCGAATCTATTTTTCTTGGCTATTCAATACATAGTAAAGCTTATAGGGTTTATAATATTGATAAATTTAAAGTTGAAGAATCTGTGCATGTAGTATTTGATAAAATTAATCGTGATCTATCAAAAGAAGAAAATGAAGTTTCTGCAAGAAAGGACAATATGATTAGTGGAAAATAGACAGCTGAATCCAGACAGCCTGAGCCGTCTGCATCAGAAGGAAAAACACATGAACCAGAAAAAAAGACAGAAGAAATTAGACAGCTTGAGTCGTCTATTTTAGTAGAAAACTCAGACACGCAGACTCCTAAAATCGGACAGCTCAACCCGTGCGCATTAGAAGAAAAACCTGACTATTAGTTTGATGTAGAACTTAACATTCCAGAACTTGAACCTGAAGAGAAAATAACTGCAGCAAGGCTTCCTAAATCATTTAGAACTGTTAAAAATTAACCTCCTAACTTGAGTTTTAAAGACCTCAACATTGGGATGACCAAAAGAAGTGCTTTTTGAAGAGATTTGATCATGAAAATCCAAAATCAAAAGCTACAAAGCACATATATCAAGCTTACTAATGGTAACAACAATGTTGATAAATAGGTAACAAAATACAAAGGTATGATTATTTGTTTTCTTGCTATATGTAATATTGTTCTAAGCTTGCATTAATTTCGTTCTTAATCTTTGTGTTTATTTTTGTTGATGTCAAAGGGAGAGAGGTAACTTAATGATTATTATGCATGGTCTTATTTCTTTTTGATAATGACAAAGGTGGGGCTCTTTATTTATGGCTTAATATGACAATGATTGACTTTAGTGGTTTGGCCATTGGAATTCACATAACAGGTTGGTTAGGAAGGCTAACAACCTTACGAAAATAATCAATTTTAGCATGATGAGTGGTTAACTAATCAATCCCTAAAATCACATCAAATGCAAGTATTTTCAAAGAGATAAGATCGACAGGTAACATGCAGTTACCGATTTGAATCAAACAAGACTTATAAACAGTGGATATAATGAAGGTTTCTCCCAACAGAGTTTCAACAAATACATCAAAGTCTAATTTCTCTAGAGCCGAGTTCAAACGTTGAACACAACTAGGTGAAATAAAAGAGTGGGTAGAACCGGTATCAAATAAGGTATAGACTTCGTAAGAGTTTATGATTAACTTACCCGTGATAACTTCGTTCGGGTTCCTCGACAAACACTCTCACTTAAACTACAGACTTTAACTTGTCTGGGACATCCTTTGGCGTTACCATCCCAGCTGGACTTGACTTTACTACACAACAAAATTGAGCAAGGTAACCTTCTCTTTCGCAATTGAAACACTCTTTAGGTTATTGCGTACATTTTGGACGGATGTGTCCCTCCTATCCGCACTTGAAACATACGACCGGTGGTCGTTCTCCTTCCTTGGAAATGGGTGTTGGTGTTGCTATCTTTCCATCAATGTTGAATCTCCCCTTCTTAAATTTGTTCTCACTTAGTTCACCTTTCCTATTATCTTGGCCATGATTACCACCGAAGTGGTTACCATTTCTTGCCGGATACTTTCCTCCATGATGGTTATCGTTGTTTCGATGGTCGTTGCCACCGATATGATTATTATCATGTTGTTGGTCATTGTCTTTTGGTTGAGCTGACTCATGATCGCGTTCTAATAACTGAGCCCTATTCACAACAATTGAATATAAACAAAGTTTATGAGAAATGAGGTATTGACGTATTTCGGGTTTCAAACCTCGTAAAAACATTTGCATCATTCGCTCTTCATTATCAACCAAATGGGATGTAAACCGGGATAACTCTACAAACTTTGCCTCATATACTACGACACGTTCATATTGTTTTGCTCTAGCTTGATGAATTCCACCTCCTCCATGTGACGGATACTTTCGGGAAAATACTTGTCGTTGAATAGTTCTTGGAACTTCTCCTAAGACATCTTTAGTGCGGAAAGATGAGTACGTTTTACATATTCCCATCAGTAATCTGCTTCTTCACGCAACATAAAGAAGGCAAAGGGAACCTTTTGCTCCTCTGAGCATTCCAAGACATCAAATATCTTGGTGATCTGTTTTATCCACGTCTCTACCTTAAGTGGTTCTTGTGACGCCCCCAAAACAGGTATACATCACCCATCTTGGGTCGCCAGAAAATACATGGTACAGAAATCAAATACAACTTAATTATACAACTGTCGTGTAAAAATACGACAAAACATATCTGAGTTTTTAAAACGAATATTGTCTTCTAGACAATATCCACACTCAATGAAGTCCTCATTACAATTATTATCACACTATTTCACCGAATAGTGAGGACTACTGAAGCCATTTATCCTGGACCATCACTCCATTCCCCAACTCGTCCCAGCTATATTCTCATTTCCTGAAGAGAACAATGAAAGAAAGGGTGAGCTCAACTAGCCCAGTAAGAAATATTATGACTAAGATAATGCAGAATAAATTATCCTTAGCCTTTAACAGTATAACAACTGATAGAATACAATAGACAACAAGTTTTAGATCAACAACTGCAGCGGAAATAAGCAATCCATTAGAAGAGTCAAGTAGAGCATAAAATCTACTATTTTTTATGATTTAAAAAGTTTTTCATCAACTTTATCGCCGAGACTCAGCTTAATAAATAAAATTGAATCATCCTTGCACCACGGCCAAGGATATTCATGTAATCATCAATGGTCATGATTATATCGAATAATCCCAGGTCATAATCATACCAACAACTGTCTATCAATAAACTACAGGCCAATGAGGAATTTTACTACATCATTCGTCACATTACTGTCATGATTATATCGAATAATCCCTGGTCATAATCATACCAAGTACATCTATGCACGTAAGCCAAAGATGACTTTCATTACAATATAAACATGAGGATAATGACAATTATATAAGCAATAATCAAACGAAATCAAGGATAAATATTAAAAACTTTAAATTTATCCAGAGTTTAAAAATATCCAAATTGTCAACATGATACTGCTTTGTATAGTAAAATTCAAGAATAATATTCATGTACCAAAAATAATTTGGACAGAAAAGAAATATATTTTTCGGGTGAATAGTATCCCGTAAATAATAATTTGGGAATAGTACCCCGACACGAAAAGTGTCCCTAATACCCTAGTGAATGATACTAAAGTGAATAGTAATCGGGTGAATAGTAACCTGTGAATAGTAACTCATGAATAGTACTTCGGCATGAAAAGTGCCACGAATACCCGAGTGAATAATACTAGAGTGAATAGTAATCAGGTGAATAGTAACCCGTGAATAGTAACTCGTAAAAAAATACCAAACAAAATGATATTCCATGACGAGTACAAAAGAAATGATATCTCAGACGAGTATAATAGAATATACGAAACTGCAAATGGATTTTCACCCGCCATGGGGTAATCCACGTAGACAGATCATTTCCACAATTTAATAAAGAATGAATACAAAGGATCATTCATCATTCATGCGGTAATACACATAGACAAGTTATTCCAACAGAATAATAAAGAATGGAATAACAGAAGAATTCACCATGCATGCGATAGACCGCACAGACAGGTTATTCACAATAGAATAATAAAGAATGGAACCACGTCATGCGTAATCCGCACAGACAGGATATTCCAACAGAATAATAAAAAATGGAATAACAACAGAATTCACCAGGCATGCGATAGACCGCACAGACAGGTTATTCCAACAGAATAATAAAGAATGAAATAACAGAAGAATTTCACCATGTATGCGGTACTTCGCATATGCAGGTTATTCCAACATAATAATAAAGAATGGAATAACAACTGTAAGACCCCAACTTTTATGAATAAAGATTAATTTCTCTCGAAATATATTTTTGAATATTATGGTGTGGATATGATATAATGTTATAGTTGTGGGTAATATTTACAAATTTTGTAAAGTAAGCAAGTGGTTATATAATATTCAATTGGTCGGGGAATATTTGTTTTAACAGGGAATATTCGTACGACGACACAATCATTGGTGAACCCCACAACGGAAGTATTATCGTAGTAAGAAAATGACATAATTATCTTGTTATAAAAATAACGGCGGAAGTGTTACCGTTAAAACTGTTGAACTACCCGGTAATAAAAGTACAGTAATACGCGTGGTTGCATAGTAGCACACGGTATTAGTTATTGATGCTTACGTGAGAAGTCACTTTGTTATACTCAATTATTGCTATAGTAATTGTTACATCATATCTCTTATATTATTGAATCGATTATTGTCACAGTATCATCTGCATAATAATTATCATAATATTATTGCATATAAGAGAACAATAAAAGTAAAAGGGTGAGCTCAACTAGCCCAGTAAGAAATATTATGACTAAGATAATGCAGAATAAATTATCGTTAGCCTTCAACAGTGTTAAACTGATACAATATAACAAACATCAAGTTTAACTGCAGGGGAACAAACAATCCATTAAAAGAGTCAAATAGAGAATAAAATCTACTATCATAATATTTCTTATAATATTAACAACATATGCAAAATAATATAACATAAACATGAAACTAAACATGCAATAATGAACTAAACGAAACTCCCCCAAACTTAGCAATTACAATGTCCTCATTGTAAGAATATAGCGATAAGTAGAAGAGAACTTCCTTGTAATCAGCTAAGCGTGAAGTGATTGTGGCGATGGCGACGACGATCATTTTCCTATCCATTGAACCTCCAATATCTGCAATGAAGAGACAACATGGATTAGATTATAAGAGAGCTTAATAAGCAAATTATTTCATATCTACTAAATAAACTAGTAAAGCATATAAATATAAAAATTCCTGGGTTGTCTCCTAGTCAGCGCTTGATTTATTGTCTTTCAGCCTGACTTTGTCTGGTCAATGCTATCCAATTCATCTTCGAAAGTTGAGGAACCCTCCATCAATCGAAAATAATATAGCTTTTGGTAGGTTCCCATTTACGATGGCCAATGCATCAAAGTCACCTAACATGCTCTGATTTGGTATAATCCCAATCAAGAACGTCCCACAGCTAGGTGTTTTCTCCATTGTGTATGTGATCACTTTGGGGAATGGAAGCTTGTTACACACAATGGGCTCTTCGTCTATCTTCTCTTTCTCTTCCCACCATGGATTGAAAATTGTACTCACTCTTATGTCAACAAGAGCTTCGCCGACGACATGACTACCAAGTGGGCATGATTTTGCAAATCTGACCGACTCTTTGATCTTTGGTGGAGACCCATTTAGATCTTCGTGGACCTCTATTTCATTATCCCTAATTGTTTCCACACTTCCTATATCTTGTGGCTCATCCAGTTGCAGATTTGGTTCAGGCACTTCATCAATCTCAAGAATCCTCATCATAACACCAATTGTTTCGAGGAAGGTTACTTACGGCTTTGGTCAATTGATCTATCTTGTTTTGAAGATTTTGAATTGCTATCTCTTGATTCTGAATTGACCGCTCTTGATTAATCATCCTCTCCTTAGTTGATGCTACAAATTTGAACCACAAATCCTCCAAACTTGAATTATCTATCTCATTTTTGGAATCCATGTATTGAGGACCATGAGTTGAAGTGGTGATGAGTTGTTCCATCTGGTGCAGAAAATTATGGCTCGATATTTCTTGACTCATCATACTCTCCTGTTGGTTTGCTATAATCCTTAACAAGAATTCCTTCAACTCTAAATTGTCTTCTTGTCGCATTGGAGGTGGATATGAGAATTCCGGCGTGTATGTTGGATTTGGAGTAGAGTATTGGTCTTCATAAGTATAGCTCCAAGAAGAATCCGAGTGATACCCCCAAACTTGATCATAATTATCATATGCATACTGATTGAGGTAGTTACCATCATACTGTACTGGCCTAAGATTGATGGTACATTGATTACTCGGGTGATTGCCAGCACAATAGTCACACATAACTACCATCCTTCGACTCCTTTGGGTTGCAAAAATGTCCAACTTCCTTGAAAGTTCTTCAATCTGTGCTGACATTGCAGAAAATGCATTAAGTCCATCAATCTTCATTTCCCTTGGTTGAGTCATATTCGTGTATGGCCATTGATACGTAAAGTCATCCATGGTACCTGAAAAGAGAGAAATATAGGAAGAGAATTAAAAATAAAATTAAAAATATTTAAATTAAGACTAATTTGATTGAAATTAATATTGGCAAAACGATTAAACTAATTCCCCGGCAACGACGCCAAAAACTTGTTAGGTAAAATCTAGTTACGCACAACACGCAAGTATACGTGGTCAACAAGTAATAAAGTGATAAGTTGAGTATCGTTCCCACAGAGAATTAGTTAACAAGAATTACCAAGTACTAACATATAACCAATTTAATCTTATTTAAATGAATGATTTAATAATTTAATTTAAAATAGTTAAATAAACTATTACTAACTATCCCTAGAATGAAACAAGATATTGAAGACTTGAGATTACAATTTCACTTATTGTTTCATTTAAGTTAACACACTTCCTGTTAAGACAAGTTATTTATACTGGATTGTTAATTAAGAACATGAATGTAGTATTAACCACCTCTCGATGCACTAATACCGTATTAACGTCAATCCACAATCAAGATAGAAATCTGTTAAACACCTTAATCAACTAACCCACTATATCTCTATGTGAATTACAATTGAAGAAGGTTTAAGAATAAGTTCTTTATCCGATTACATGTGATGTCAAACATATCTCTACCTTAACATTCATCAAGATTAAGCTATTCACAAAATCATGAACACATGCTATCATAATCAGATCTAAATCTATACTTCATCTCTCGAGTTCATATAGATTATCACGGTAATTGTTAGCTAGGAAATTAAGCAATTAAGTCCAAATCATAATAGACAATCCAAATATAACTAATAAGACTAACAAAGAAACATATCAAAGTAAACTACAAAATAAGATTCATAGTAACCTCAAACAAAGAATTAGTTCATGATTATTGAATTAAAACTAAGAATCCACAATTGAATACACATTAAACGACAAAGACAGAAGAAGATGAAAAGATATAATCTATTGTCTATAGATTTGATGCTCTCTCCTTGCTCCTATTTTGAATCTTCAATGGTCTCCAAGTTGCTTCAATCTCCAAATCTTATAATAATTAGGGTTTTTTCCCAATCTACTCTAATCTAATATAATGGAAATTTTCCTCTAACTTCCTCTAATCCTTGTCATTCTCCTCCTTTTAAGTCTCTTTATATGTATTTAAGTCCTCTTGGAAGTCTTTGAATCAAACAGCTCGAACCAATCCTAATCGGACAAAATCTACTCTTTCTGCGCGTACCCAAGCCCCAGCTTGCTATTTGCCTTGTAAATAGCAAGCCCCAGCATGCTATGCTACTGATTTCATACCCAGGACCCCAAGCCTCGGCTTGCAGTATAAGGCATAAAAGAGCAAGCCCCGGCTTGGGTGCAAGCTACTAATTATTTTTTTCTACTGCAGTGTCCTTTGGTAAAATGGCCATAACGTTTGATCCGGGAGGAGTTACGGGACCTGCCACCTATCGAATCGAAGCTATCGACGAGGTCTACAACTTTTATTCTTTGAGTTTTGAGAAATAACGAACGGATGATGGTCGAAATTTGACTGGAAGTGACTGCTATGCAAATGACCACCCAAAATAGCGAAATTCAGCATCCGTTGGTACAAATGTCATAACTCTTGCATCCGAACTCCGATTGGAATGATTCAAGATGTTCCAAAAAGCTAAGAAGAAGCTCTACAATATAGTCCAAGTTCCAATCCAAGAACATTAAATGAATATGAAAGCCCGAACAATGTCCAGATTACTTTTCTTTGCATTTTCCTTGCTTTTCCTTACCACTAGTCGCTCACACCGCTCCCAAACATATAACCGACAAAATGAACACAAAATGCAAGAAAAGTAACTAAGACACATGAATATAAGAAACTAATTCAAGTAAAAGATACCGGATAAGTAGGTATAAAATCTACTTATCAATTACTAGTGGGAATCTGTAAAACGTACTCAACCTGCCACACTGAAGATGACTTGGGAGAAGTTCCAAGAATTGTTCAACGACAAGTACTTTTCTGAAAGTATTCATCACATGAAAGAGGTAGAGTTCATCAAGTTGGAGCAAAATAACATGTTCATGTCGTAGTACAAAGCCAAGTTCGTCGAGTTGTCCTGGTTTGCGTCCCATTTGGTTGATAATGAGGAGAGAATGACGCGAATGTTTCTAAGAGGTTTGAAACCCGAGATACGTCAATATTTTATCTCTTATAAACTGTGTTTGTATTTAGATGTTGTTAATAGAGCTCAGTTATTGGAGCGCGATAATGAGTCAACCCAACCAAAAGAGAGCAGCCGACAAAATGATAATACCAGTGATAGCAGTTATCGAAGCGGTGACAATAAGCGTAGAGTGAATCAGCATGCCAGAAATGGTAACCACTTCATAGTAATCATGGACAAAATAATAAGAATGGATATTTCAAGAAGAGGATATTCAACAATGATTGAAAGACGTCAGCACCAGCACCTGCTATTAAGGAAGGAGAACGACCACCTATCATATGTTTTAAATGCGGAGGGGAGGGACACATCAGTCCAAACTGTGCAATGCCGTCCAAAGCATGTTATAATTATGGAAGAGAAGGTCACCTAGCCCGATTTTGTCATTCACCGAAGATAAGTCCAGCTGGGACGGTGGCACCAAAGGCGAATACGGACAAAACAAAGTCGGTGGTTTCAGGAAGAGCTTTTTTCGTAACTTCTCAAAAAACGAGTAACCCGGACGAAGTTAACACGGGTTAGTTAATTATAAATTCTTGTGAAGTCTATACCTTATTAGATACTGGTTCTACCCATTCTTTTATCTCTTTTGCTTGCGCTCAACGTTTAAATTTGACCCCAGCGAAGTTAGACTTTGACTTATTGGTTGAAACTTATTAGTAGAAACCTTCGTTACCTCAACTGTTTATAAATCTTGTTGATTCAAATCGACACTTTCACGTTACCTGTCGATCTTATCTCTTTGAAAATACTTGCTTTTGATGTGATTTTAGAAATCGATTGGTTAACTACTCATCATGCTTTTCGTAAGGTTGTTAGCTTTCATATTCCTAATCAACCTATTTTGCGAATTCAAGCAACCAAACCACTAAAGTCAATCATTGTCATATCAAGCCATAAGTAAAGAACCCCGAGCCTTTATATGGTGACTTCCTTGTGTAGAATACACTGAAGCTAGACTATCCGTAGGGGATGTCGTGAATAACGGTGACAAGTTGATAGATATCAAGGTGACGTGTTATCCAAGTCTTGGATGAGGGTCACAATTTTGAATGATATTTCTATTATTAATAAATTTTCTGACATATTCTTGAAGACTTCTTAACCTACCCCTAAAGCGTGCAATTGAATTTTGTATTGACCCCAGTATAAAACCCATTTCGTATAACTTACAAATGATGAAGATAGAGTTAAAGACTCTAGGAGCCCCACGTGAAGATAACAAATATATGAGTAGAATCGACTTTAATCGATAAAGTTAAAGCCGCTCAAGATACATACTCAGAGCTAATGAAAATGAAGAAGAAGGTTCAAGAAGGCATTATTCTAGAAGCAAGAGTTGATGAAAAGATGAAATATCAACCCTCGATTTAATTAGCCCATTTGAAATCCTCGATCGAGTAGGAACTGTGGCCTATAGACTCATTTTACCACCAAGTATGTCGCGTATTCATAACGTTTTTCACATATCGTTGTTAGTAAAAACTTAGTCTTGGGGGACTTTGGAGCCAAATTTTAGAATAATTAATGAATCTGAAAAAATATGAAATCATGGGGGTTTTATATAGCATGTTACAAGCTTTCCATAGCCTCAAAAACGGACTAATTCCGATAACGGATGAAGAAGTTATGAATATTTGAAGTATGTGCGTCAAAAGTTGCAAAATCTAGAAAATTGGAGCTAAGTGTCCAAGGTCAAGCGCCTAGGCACTAGACTCGGCGCTAAGATTCTGCTCTTGGGCATCTAGGCGCTTGATCAAGGCTAAATCTGGGCGCCTAGGCGCTGGTCAAGTGTTAAGCCGAAATCTGTCTGGACATCCTTTAGTAAATTGGGCATAACTGTTTCATACGAACTCCGATTGAGGTGATTCAGGATGATTCGGAAAGATAACGAGTAGACCTATAACTTTCATTCTTAATATTTTGAGATTTGAGGTCGGTATCAAGGCCTAAAAGGGCTATTTTAGGGACTAATGTGCATTCAGAGGTAATCAGAGGACATCGGGCATGCACATATGCAACGTGTAATGTTTTCGACGATAAAAGTATTAAAGGTTATACCTCAAGAGTTGGAATATGAAATGAAGTCAAGGTATCCACACCTCTTCGGCATACCAGGTACGTACGTAAATTTTGATTGCAAAATTTCATAAGGAGGGGAGATTGTGAGACCCCATAGTTTATGAATAAAGATTTAAATTTCTCAAAATATTTTTTTTGAATATTATGGTGTGGATTTGATGAAGTTTTGTTTTATTAGTATTATTAATATAATAAAATAGAAAAGCTTTTTATATAAAATAGAATACTTTTATAAAGTTATTCTTTTTATTAGACTATAAATAGAATATATTATATTCTATTATGCATAGTGTTTTGCATAGTAAAATCTTTTTATATAAAACAGAATACTTTTATAAAGTTATTTGTTTTATTTGACAATAATTAAAATATATTATATTTTATTATGCATAGTGTTTACATAGTGCCTGCATAGTATTTGCATAGTAAAATCTTTTTATATAAAATAGAATACTTTTATAAAGTTATTTGTTTTATTAGATTATAAATAGAATATATTATATTTTATTTAAAAGATTTTGTTTTATTAGAATATTTTATAGTAAACCAATCTGGACCGCCCGTTTAAAAGTAAATCAATCTGGACCGTTCAGGAATTAGTTACTATTCAGTCCATTCTCCTATAAATAGAAGCTCATTCCTTCATTATTTCTTACGAATTCACTGAAACTCTAGAGAGAGAAACTGTAGAGAGAATTCTTCTTCTATAATCTTGAGCGTATTTCTTTAGAGTTTAAGAAAGCTTTGAGCGTATTGCAAGTTTTCTTCAAGTATATCCCCGCCCTACCCGTCGGAGTACTCTTCTTTATAAGGTAAGAGATATTATTTGTTGTACTCGTAAGGGGTATTATTTCTTTCATATTCATGAAAAGAACTTTTGTTATTCCATTCCTTATTATTTTGTTGGAATAACCTGTATATGCGAAGTACCGCATACATGGTGAAATTCTTTTGTTATTCCATTCTTTATTATTATGTTGGAATAACCTGTATATGCGAAGTACCGCATACATGGTGAAATTCTTTTGTTATTCCATTCTTTATTATTCTGTTAGAATATCCTGTCGGTGCGTATTACGCCTGACCTGGTTCCATTAATTATTATTCTGTTGGAATAACCTGTCTATGCGGTCTATCGCATGCATGGTGATTTCTGTTGTTATTTCATTCTTTATTATTCTGTTGGAATATCTTGTCGGTGAGAATTTCGCCTGACCTGGTTCCGTTCTTTATTATTCTGTCAGAATATCCTGTCTGTGCATTTACGCATGACCTGGTTCCATTCTTTATTATTCTGTTGGGAATAACTTGTATGTTTAGTCTATCACACACATGGTGAATCCTTTTGTTATTCCATTCATTATTATCCTATTGGAATAATCTGTTTATGTGGATTACCACATGCATGGTGAATGATCTTTTGTATTCATCCCTTATTAAATTGTGGAAATGGTCTATATACGTGGATTACCGCATGGCGGGCGAAAATCTATTTGCAGTTTCATATATTCTATTATATTCTGTTGGTTAAAGTTTTGACTTCTATACTCCATGAAATTAGTGGAATATTCTTGATATTTTCGCTTCATTTAGTATCTTTTCATGAAAATATTCTTCTGAGCATTCTTAAATTTTACTCTACAAAGAAGTATCATGTTGACAATTTGGATGTTATTAGTTCCTGAATAAATTAATTCTTGAACTTGTTTTATTGAACTCTTATATCATTGTCATCATCCTCATGTTTATAATTTTTTGAAAGTTATCTGTGTAGTGCATAAATGGACTTGGTATGATTATGACCAGGGATTATTCAAAGTAATCATGACCGTAATGTTACAAATGATGTGGTAAAAGTCCTCATTGGCCCGTAGTGCATTGATGGATAGTTGTTGGCATGATCATGACCATTGATGAATACACGAATATCCTTGGCCCGTAGTGCATGGATAATTTGTGGTTGTGATACTAATGAATATCCTTGGCCGTAGTGCAGGGATGATGTGGATTATTTATTAAGATGAGTCCCAGTAATAAAAGTGATAAAAAACCCTTTTAAATCATAAAAGATAGTAGATTTTATTCTCTACTTGACTCTTTTAATGGATTACTTGTTCCGCTGCAGTTAAACTTGATGTTTGTTATATTGTATCAGTTTAACACTCTTGAAGGCTAATGATAATTTATTCTGCATTATCTTAGTCATAATATTTCTTACTGGGCTAGTTGAGTTCACCCTTTTATTTTCATTGTTCTCTTCAGGAAATGAGAACGTAGCAGGGACTAGTCGGGGAATGGAGTGACGGTTCAGTTAATAGAATTAGTAATCCTCACTAATCTGTTAAATAGTGTGATAATAAATGTAATGAGGACTCAATTGAGTGTGAATATTTTCTAGATGACAATATTTGTATTAAAACTCACAACATATGTTTTGTCATATTTTACACGACCGCTGTATTATTAAGTTGTATTTGAATTTGTACCATGTATTTGGCGACTCAAGATGGGTGATGTATACCTATTTTGGGGGCGTCACACCAAACCTCTCCTCGATAGAACTTTTTAGACATCGTCAATATTGCAAATAATTATATGAATAACTATGTCATCTCAATTATTGATTTAATAATAATAAATATTATGCAGATGATACTGTGATAATAATTGAATCAATAATATGAGAGATATTATGCAGCAATTACTGTAGTAATAATTGAGTATAACTGAGTGACTTCTCACGTAAGCATCAATAATTAAAAATATTGTATAATACCGCGTGCTACTATGCAACCACGCGTATTACTTTACTTTTACTACCGGGTAGTTCAACAGTTTAACGGTAAAACTTTCGCCGTTATTTTTATAAAAGATATTTCTGTCGTTTTCTAACTCCGACAATACTTTCGTTGTGGGGTCCACCAATAATTATGTCATCGTAGGAATATTCCTTGTTAAAACGAATATTCCCCGACCAATCGAATATTTTATAACCATTTACTTACTTTGAAAAATTTATAAATATTATCCACAATTATAACAGTATATCAAATCCACACCATAATATTCAAAAATATAATTCGAGAAAAATTAAGCTTTATTCATAAAAGTTGGGGTCTTACGAATATGACCAATATAACCTAACTAATACCCAAAAAACTTTACTGCATAAGTGTTTGTTTGGAGTGTTTACCCATCCGGGTGTGATTACAAAAATTGATATTAGTCTCATGTCTGCCCTACTGGAGAGATGGTGGCCGGAGACTATTATTTTTCACTTAAATTGTGGGGAGATAACAATTATGCTGGAAGATGTGTAATTTATATTTGGTTGTCGGTGTTGGGAAAGTCCTTAACGAGTGCCCTATTTGACACTCCCTTGAAATATTTTAAGGAATATTTTGGGTCAGCCATTGTTCCTGAATATAAGAATGTTAAGAAAATAGGTTCAATATATTTCATTGGTTTGGCTACATAAAAATTTTAACAACTACCTAAAGAAAGCAAGGATAAGATTGGCCAATACATAAAGGCATTCATCCTTTGGTTATGCGGGGCAATATTATTCTTACGAGGTCTAAAAATTAACATTGTACACCCTAGATATATGTATTTTATTATTCATATAGAATATTTTGCAATGTACACTTTGGGGGCTAGTTTGTTAGCTTATTTATATCAGGGCTTGTATGTTGTATCTAACTACTATAAGAGAAAATAAGTACATCAATGAGTGTGTCACGATGTTACAGATATGGGCATATGAGCGTCTGTTATTAAGAAGACCAAACTCTTGGCCATATTTTAAATTTTGGTTACCTAGAGAAATATGGCCATGGGCATATTTCTCCAACCACAAATATTCCAATAGACGAAAAAATCCACATCACCGTCTACCATTCTATTGTGGGGAGTTAGATATCCAGCTTATATGGGAGGTAGTTTGGCCACCTTATATAAGATGAGTCGATGATCTCACAGGATTCATAGGATTTAATTACGAGGGAAGGTTGGTAGGATCTGCTCGGGTCCCTTTGATTCATTTTGATATTGTGGAATATTAAATGTCAGACCGGATTATGAGGCAGAACAGTTATTTGCAAGGGATACCATCTCTGGTTGAGAATAACATTGATCTTAGAATGTCGAAAGAATATAGATTCGACGTTGATGATAATATGGCGTTGAGGCGAGCGTATATTGCACATTGGGACCTATACATGGATCACTTTGAGGGGAATGTGGTGGAGGCTTCTAAGAAATAAAACATAAATTGGTTCTTCCACACCAATTTGGTTATGAGATCTCATATATATATATATAACATTACAGATAATACAAGAGTTTAAAATTTGAAAATAAACAAATATCTTGCAGCCGAACAAACTATATCAAAGTAATAAGAACTATATCTATATTACAAAATTAACAATAATTCAAGTTGCTAACTTGTGTGGTCAAACGGGTTTGGTGCAATATAAGTTACCCCAATATTATTTTCAAATATAAATTTCCTTAACATCCCCCCTCAAGGTATTGGTGGTTTGGACACCGTTGCCTTGATGTGTAAACACAAAAATTCTATATAGCTTAACATGTGCGTTTTGATGAAACTTCCTTCCCATTTGAGAAAAAAAAAATCTAATTTGGGAGCTTATTCTCCTTCTTCAAGTTACCCAACCCCACCATAGGGTCAATTAAAGTCACTACCATATTCTATTCCACACTCTACTATACCACAATAGTTCTCCCAACCAGCTTCTCTCACTTGTCGACGTCGGGATTTTTTAGTGTCCCTTTTCGTTACTTGTTCTTTGGTGTTCTCATGTTAATGTGAGATTTGTTTAAAAAAATAAGTGAAAAAAGTCCGACATGTATAATGTTGACGATTCGACTTTAAGAGTCGCCAGTCGGTGTTTTTAACTGATTGCACCAACACAACCGAAAAGGTTTGCACATTGACCCAGTGATGTGACACTACTAAACGGGTCTGTGAAACCGAGATTCATTTAGGGTTCGGGGGCTTGATTATGCGGGGGGAAGGTGTTAGGCACCCCCCGACATCTGTGTTGCCACGGTGACCGCCACTTCTCAAAGAAAATGTTATATGAATGTGTGTGTGTGTATGTGGATCAATGTGTAATTTATTTGGAAGTAGTGTTGTACCTCGTTCGCACCTATATACAAAAGGTTTGAATTTATAGAAAAATTCAGTTTTAACCAGATATAGCAATGAGGTTTTATAAAAAGAGGTTTTTCAAACCATGTGCTCAATAGTAATTGAGACCTTTGATACTTCCATTTTATTATTAAATGTTCGGCTTGTTTGCTTTTATTTTCGAGATGTGAGGCATCTGCGAGAAAATAATATACAGCAGTGCCGAATTCCTTATGGGCATGACAGCCATCCAAAGAAATTCAGATAATGTAAATAATGTACAAGCTGCTTACAACTGGAAAAAGTCCATCATGGGAACCGAATCTATGATCACATGATTCCTAGGCTCACATGATAATGTAATTTGTATGGAAAACAGTAAGCAGTTATATATATATATATATATATATATATATATATATATATATATATATATATATTTGTGTGTGTGTGTGTATGCATAATCAGCCACCACGAAGTAACTCCATGGGGGATCAAAAATGTAAATAAAGTAGTAAATGCTATCAACCGCCTCGGAGTAAACTCCAGGCGGGACTTGAATGTAAATAAAGCTGTAAAAACTATCAACTGCCACAAAGTGAACTCCAGGCAAGACGAAATATAAAAAAAACTGTAAAAAGCCACGGAGGAAACTCCAGGCTTGACAAGAATGTAAATATATATATATATATATGTATGTATAAAAGCAGTAAATGATCCGGATATGAAATCCAGGCTCATCGGATATGTCCGACAACAATTATATATATATATATATATATATATATATAAGCAATTAAACGCACCGGATGTAAAATCCAGGCTCATTAGACAGAGTCTAACCACAGTTTATATATATATAAGCCAATAAACGCACCAGACCGAAGTCTAGGCTCAATCGAGGCATAACTCGATAATGTTAGTCCGTATAAAAATATTTACATATATATAAGTATATATATATATATACAAACAGAAATGAAAACCACGGACCGAAGTTCGGGCAAACACACTCACACGACTCTCAATGTGTACAACAGTATGCGCTATTATGAGAAGAAAGCTTTATAGAATGTAAGAAGGCTTACAGTGGGCTGCCAAAGTAGACTTCTATGACTCTATTTGGATAAATACTCAGCTCCAGCCAGATAAAATATAGCTATATGTGAGCTAACAAAAGAGGAAACACTCAATATGGTCGCATGTGTACCTGCAACAGCCGCAGTAACACCTGCGATTGGTCGTGGTGGGCTCGAGCTTCGTGGGTCCCGTTGTCTAGAAGTACGTGCACTCGTGCACTATAATATCTGCTCGAACTTGTAGAACTTCAATCCGAGCTTTCGAATGAGGTATATGTGACCTTCTTCGAACAACTTGTGTCAAGAGTTATGCAATGACATGGATTAGAGGTTGTACGAAGTCAGGAAGAGGGGACCATGCCCGTAGTCTTCAAGCTTCAAATTCTATCTGGTGTAGTGCCACGCGTAATAGTCACTCGGTATTGGATATCCTGGTTCTTAAAGGACATAGTTGTATGTATGTATGTATTGAAGTGTTGAGACGACATGCATGTGTTGAAGATGACGTTTGACTCTTCGCCGGGGTTATCGCCGGTTTGAGTTGAAAGCAGACGTTGCTCAGGGTTACATCTGAGATTGGACTGCTGCAAGTGTTTGAATGTCGCAAGGTCATCTTGTAAGTTCCTGTATGCCCAGTGTTAGCTCCGGGTTTGAGAGATGAGTGCCTCGACAGGAGGTCTGAGATTGAAGCTGATAGCATGTATTTGAAACAAGCATTTCTAGAGTTATCACCGGAACTGCAACAACATTCCTTGGGGTTATCGCCAAGGACAAAACTCGGGGTTATATCCAAGGTTAAAAATGATCCTTCCGGTGTGTGTTCTGGGGTTGAGAATGATATTCCCGGTGTGTGGTCCGGGGTTGGAGATTATGTTCCTGGTGTGTGGTTCGGGTTGAGACTGAACTTCTGGTAGTATCCAGAATGGAGACCGAACTTCTGGTGGTATCCGGAATGGATGTAAGATTTCTTCTAGGGTTATCTCTGAAAGACGATTCTGTCCTCCTGCAATGTTAGAAGCAGTTGTGCAAAAATTTTTTTAGTGTCTATAGATGCCTCTCTTTATCATATTCATGCAATGCAAGGCATGGATATGATAAAGAATCCTAGACACTTGAAATGCAAGTGAAATAAACATGATGCTATGTGCAACAACATGATGCAAATGTATAATGCATGATTGTCAGGTAATCCTGCTAGGATGACAATAAGTGATGGCTTAGACATGCGGTCCAAGTCTTCAAGGATGTTGACGTTGGGGCTATCACCAAAGTCTTGAATCCTAGACACTGGTTTATACTCCATAGAGGTGCCTCTTGTGTGTAAGAGCTCCGTGGGGATAAATCTTTGTCTGCTTGAGGATGTGTATAACATATTCACTCATCTTGTCGGAGTTACTGCCAACAATTTGTTATCGTCAAGGTTGCCTGGCCTTCGTTGATGTATGTATCACCGAATATATCCCTGCTGGGTGCATTGTCAAGGTTTCTTGACCTTCATTGATGTATGTGTCAATGGTCATATTACGTTGTGATCCCCGCCAGGGAAACGCGGATGAGTTGCTTTGATGGGTTTACTTGCCATCGGCTAAAATGACGTCAAGGCTGCTTGACCCTCATTGATGTGTGTATCAATGGTTGAGTGCGTTATAACCCCCGCTGGGGATACGCGGATGCTTGAAACTTCAGCGTTGTAACCCCCACTGGGGATACGTTAATGTTTAAAACTTTGGCGTTGTAACCCCCGTCGGGGATATGTTGATGCTTGAAACTTCGGCAATGTAACCATGCCAGGGATACGTTGATGTTGTAACTATGCAATGGCGACATCGGACCTTTGTGGGGTATTATTGAGCATGATTTGTGAAGGCTGAGCTCATTGGTATAGTATACCCTGCATTTAGGTAAATACCAATAAGATGATGGGAGTTCAATTCTGACCCGTGCAAAACCAGGATTCCAGGCTATTCCGCTCAATCGCGTATCATTTTTATTCCTGATTTGGCATTTTCAGCTTGTGAGACCTCCTTTGCTACTCTAACTTGAGCAAGACGGAGGTGTGGGACCCATGTAGGAGTGTCGTAAGTACACTTGCAGTATCCGCAGGTGGACCTGCGGCCAACCGTGGCTATGTACGGCCCAAAGGTTGCTTTTATAAGTCATTTTTAAGTTGCGCGACGAAGGAAATCTGAGAGCTTCTCTTCAGACTTGTTGAGTTCGGGTAACTTTTTGCATATTCTACTACCATACAAGCGTTCTTCACTGTCCTGGTAACGTATGCATGTATTCATTTCCAATTTCTATCCGTTGGAAATTGACTTATCACATGAAATGCATTTAGACACATAGTAGTGAATATGCATGCTGATATGATTTGATTAAAAATATTTAACATAGTAAATCTTAGTATTAAACCATGTTGAACATAATGATGTGAAAAAATTTAACTTTTGAAACAGTCAAAATGGCACCTTTTACTGTCATTTCTTATACTATCTAAAGGACAAATGAGTAAAGGTAGAAAAGCAAAATAATCCTGGTAACTAGACTACACTTACGAATTTTTTACTGCAATGTATTAAATGCATATAAGATGTATATGACTGTGTATAAGTGTGCTACTGAATGGAAACCTAGTCATACCTAAGTGCATGTGGATAGTCCCACTTACAAAGGGGGCTATGGCAAAAATTTTCCAAAATGTAGGAATGAGTAGTCGTCCATTTTTAACTCTATTGTAGATGTATGTTAAAATAATGCATGCATGCATGTAATGCATTTTGAAAAGCTCCAGATAAGAATTTACCACACCCATTCTGAGGTGATTTGGAGACTTGTTGTCCAGATATTATGGATCCAGATCAGCCGAGTAGTTCCCGTAGGACCACTTCAGGTGTATGGAGGAGGGCTTCTAAAGTGCCTCAGCGCTGGTCTGTCAAATAGTCTCATCGTTTGGTGGAGACAGTGATTCGTCTTATTCGGTTTAAAGTGCCAGATGTCGAAGACAAGGAGGAGGATATACCAGTCGAGGTTCCTGCTCCTGCTGTACGTGTTCCCCGTAGGGAGTTTCCAGGTACTCAAGTGGTGAACCCAGATCTTCTAGGTGACTTGAGTAGACATCCTTCAGTATACCTGCACGCAAACGAGGTATGAAGTTAGATATTAAACTTCCTTGTTTCTTATTGATGAAGAGTAAAGGATTCTGATGTTGATTTATATTTAATGTAGGTTCCTGGCTTCACACAGCCTCGAGGGAACTGGTTTAGCATCCACTCTATGTATCAGGCCTTGCATGATGACTACAGAGCGATTGTATATGGCTGGGGATTTAGAGCGTTATTTTCTATTCTTCCCCATCGTTGTCCCTGGGGTTACCTCAGGGCATTGTCTGAGCGGTGGTTTCACCAGACTCAGTCACTCCATTTGCTGGACTGTGAGGTGATGATGACGCCGATGGATTTGCAGTTTATTACAGGTATGAAGTTTGGAGGGGATCAAGTGCCTTGTACGATGGATATTACCCCTACTGCTGTCAGATCCTTGTTGGGAGTTCCGGCGGAGGCGCTCAAGGTCAGGACTGTTCGTACAGGTCCTTTGAGCGTAGATGCTATGAGCGGGCTATTGAGTAAGCCTATACCCGATGATGTGAGAGTCAGGGACCGCATCCTTCGACGATTGTTCTTGATAATCATTAGGGGCTACTTCATAGCAGATAATTCCTCTACGGTGTCCTTCGCTTTGATCAGCGCTACTTGACACGTGGACCGTATAGGAGACTATGATTGAGGTTCCTATACCTTTGCCTGTTTCCTTAGGGGAATGCGTATGTGATCGTAGGGCTTGACCGAGGTGTGGTTAGGATTCTACCCGTTTTTGCTGGTGAGTGTTTCTCTTGTCTTTTCCCGTGTACATGTTAAGAGTGTTCACTGACAGCAGATGTTTGCCTTTGTGTTGGCAGTTTTGGGCCTATGAGAGGTTTCCATGTTTGCCTTATATGAGTGTGTTAGGTTTAGATACCTATCCACGAGGACGGATATGACATCATTTTATACTGGCGGAGGTCCCTGTTTGCTGAGGGTTTCACTCATTGTCACCTACAGCTGGAGTTGTTGACAGCGGGTGTCATCACATGGGTTCCCTACTCTGGAGAGCATTTGGGAGTTGGATTTGAGGATGGGTACCCGACTGGAGTTGATTACATCATTTCCACCCGCAGGATTCCTCTCTTCATAGATGGAGGATGGGAGCTCTACTTAGGAGAGCATGCTATCAGGAGCACTATAGGAGAGATTCGTATGTCGATCTTGCCTCCTGTCAAGCGTTATTGGCCTGTTTCGTAGTCACCCATCACTGACATCCCGTTATTGGGGATTGACGGTTATACATTATCAGAGGGCCCCTGTACTCAGGAGATGTTCTAGCATTAGTGGATCCCTCGTACCATTGGAGCTTAGACCCGTGCCACACAGTTTATGGGGGATATGGTTCCAGTATCCGTGATGATGATGGATTGGCTAGCCTGTGTTAGAGATCCAACTCATGTGACACAGATTGATAGATTGACCCAGCAGTTGGACCGGGCACATTTCTTCATCTGGCATTTGGGTAGAGATCCTTCAGAAACAGATATTTTTGATCCTTCCAGCTTTGGCGCTGGCCCCTCAGGTGACCCATATGGCTTTGTCGGTGCAGATCCTCCTTTGTATAGGCCTGATATCCCTGTAGATAGAGATCCAGTGACTTAGGAGGAGTTACATAAGGTGGACAGTATCGATGATGTAGACATTGACACTATTGACTTTTTCTGATGTATTTCTTGTTATCTCTTTTGATAGGCCTCTGTTAGCTGCTGGGTAGCTTCGCCCCATTCTTGCTATATCTTTTGATAGGCCTCTGTTGAGTTGTTGGGTAGCTTCGTCCCATTTCCTTGTATTTTAGCTGTACAGAGATGTATTAGATGATGATATACTTAGGAATGTACGTACATTTTTCATTCCCTATATCATATTGCCATCTATTGTATCATTCATATTATTATGTTATGCATATGTATGTATATCCAGTGATATTCAACATTGACCCCTGGATGGTCTTATGACACCGCCCACACAAATGTCTTCTTTGACATTTAGCCGTATTGATCATACCCCACCATGTTTGGTGGCATCTGGTATGCGCTCATGATATGATGGTATATCACCATCAGACATGGTGATCGTAGATGATTTGCTGCAGCATACTATGACCATGTTGATGTTTCAGGTTCCCATAGGATTTGTAGAGGGTATGCTAGAGCACTGGGTATCAGAGAGGCAGGTTTTTTGATTTGGGACCCAGGAGTTGACTCCTACTTTGGAGGAGTATGCACGATTGACGATGCTGCCGTTGGACAGATCTTGCATCCATATGGCTATCGGAGACATGAATAGACAGTTCATGACCCTCACCGGATTGAGACGTAGAGTGGTACAGGACGAGATTACATCCGGCCACGTGATATCCCAACATTTTCTATTTGACAGATTTGGCTCTGAGGATAGTTATGCATGGCATTCCGGGGATTTCACTACACTGGAGGACCATTGGCGTTTAGCCAGAGTGGATGTACTGTTATTGTGCGTATTGTCATACGTCTTCATGCCATGATATATGGATGAGCTGTATATCGACGTCATTATGGCAGTGAGAGCTCTCAGGGAGGGTCATACCATTGTACCAATGATTTTCGCAGAGACACTGAGGTCAGCTATATACTGATGTACTTATCCGGCAGGAGTGTTCATAGGTAGCTCGGTCATATTGTATGTGTGGTTTATGTCACACTTGAGATCGATTGGCACGCTTAGACGGCAAGGGTTTTGCTTCGCCCATGATATAGCCATGCATACTCCTTTCAGCCTGCGGAGTGTACAAATGTTGCATCGTGGTCAGCTTTCCTGGTAGGGATTAGGGACCCATTTGCTATATTACCGTGTTCAGGGCTTAGCTCACCCTACAGCTTCATTACTCATGCTCCATGCATGGATTACCTCCCTCTGGCTGGATTGAGGGGCATGATTACTTACCACCCACTGACCGTGATGTGTCAGTTTGACCAGTTTCAGGATTTTCATCCTTATGAGGGGACAGTGAGTCAGCGCTTCGTTTCACATCGTTTATCAGTGGAGGACATATCCAGGTTGTATGCCTGTCGGGATCAACGAGAGCTGGTTATGTTTTCTGTCAGTCATCCAGGTTGTTCTGTAGAGTATTCTGCATGGATGGAGACAGAGGCTGTATTGGCTGCGGTAGTATCCATAGTGCATGATGTTGATTCTGACGATGAGGAGCCTATAGAGGAGGCTGACATTCATACTGATGATTTGACTGCTGGGCTGCTAGCATTTGTGATGGATTCTCCCACCCCGAGTGCCACTGTTACTCAGTATTCGGCACAGCATCTAGAGCAGAGCTTACATCTGATGACCTATGAGAGAGATCAGGCTAGGGTCGCGATGTTGACAGCTCTTGATGGGAGAGACGCCACTCTGTTAGAGAGGGATGAGGCTAGATCAGCCAGGGATGCATTGATAGTGGAGTAGGATGCCCTTTATGTGCTAGGGATGTGGCCATTGCAGACAGTACTTTAGTGAGATCCCAAATGACTGTCAGTCTTGCCGACATGAGTGCTTACATTGATGAGCACTATGCCACCATGCAGATAGCCTCTGATCTGCTAACTCGTGTAGATACCCTTGGGCAGGAGCTTGCAGCATTACCTCCGTCTTCAGAGAGGGATGCTATGTTAGATCTGATAGTCCACATGTATACAGATCTGTAGATAGCTTTGTATTTTTATGCATAGACTAGCTTAGCCATTTTGCCATGTACAACACATATGTATATATCAAACAATATTATGTATGGCAGGGAAATATATTCTAATTCACTTCCCTTTTAGTTATGCCTTGATACTTGCTTGATATTTGCCTGTTTCTTCAGGGCTTTGTGATCTTGATGCATTCTGAACTTATCCTTGACATGTGGACATTGAGCCATCGCAAGATCTCTCAGAACGGATCATTGATTTCTGTATATCCCTACCATCTTTGGTGTCTTGGGACAAGTATCTGTATGGAATGTGGAGAGGAGGGTGGTTTCTTCCTCTCTGAGATTGACCGCACCACAGATGGTCAAGAGTACTTATATTTGTGAGAAGCCTAGTTAATTCCATCTCTTATGGGTTGGTATTGCTCTTCGGGGCACGATCGCAGCTTAGATGGTCACTGAATCTTCTATTTGTGAGAAGAAGTTGGATAATTCCATCCCCTTGATCTGAAACCGATGAAATGTGGTGAATTGAGGGTTGATCCCAGTACCGTGTGACAAATATTTTTGTTCTGGTAGGGGTTAGACTGAACCGTGAATGGCTGCCTACGTACTCCTATTGAAGAGGAGATTAAGTCTGCGTAGTTCGAACCTGGTGTAAGAGGTCCAACGCTGAATTTGAAAGGCATATGAGGTGTAGAAATGTTTTTGTTGTTTTTGTTTTTGTAGAGAAAGGACATAAATGTTTTTGTTGTTTTTTTATTGCAATCGGGCCATATAGAATATGGTTGCCTATATACTCCTATTGAAGAGGAGATCAGGTTGACGTAGTTTGCCCCTCAGGACGAATTGGAGGCAAAGAGCAACGTGAATCCCGTGCGCAGGCTATACTGCGGGGAGAAGAAAGTTTGATCCCATAATGGGGATAAACTGTAGATGTGGAAAAAGTTTGATCCTGTTTTCAGGACAAATTGTAAGCGTAGAAAAGTTTAATCCCGTATTTAGGATAAACTGTAGGTGTGAAAGGTTCAATCCTGTGTGTAGGATAACCAAAATTGTATGAAAGTTTGAAACGAAGTGGAACAAGGCTGCTGATTCCAAGTGAGGTAAAACCAGGCTGCTGGTTTGAAGTGTATGTTTCCTTGAGGGGCAGAAGAGTTTGTGAAAAGAGTGTTAAAGAACCGGAATAACTTGTGATTTGATGATCAAAACCAGGATGTTTGTTTGATGGTAACTTTAGACATAGTACCGTTTCACGGTGTCCGAGTTGATAAGTTGTGGAAATTCATCGCCATCTATTTCCTGCAATCTGAGAGCACCTCCTGTCAATACCTCCTTGACAACAAATGGGCCTTCCCAGTTAGGAGTAAATTTTCCCTTAGATTGATCTTGGTTGTCAATGATCTTCTTCAGAACTAAGTCATGTTGTTTGAATTGCCATAGTCATACTTTTCTGTTGTAGGATCATGCGATCCTTTTGTTGATATAGCTGACCATAGAAGATAGCTGCGGTTCGCCTTTCTTCTATTAGAGACAATTGGTGATACCTGTCTTGTACCCATTGGTCCTCATCCAATTGAGCATCCATCAATACTCTAAGGGATTCCATTAACACCTCTATGGGGAGCGCTGCTTCCATCCCATAGGCTAATGAGTAGGGGGTTGCCCTAGTGGAAGTACGCATAGAAATTCTGTAGGCTAATAAAGTCAAAGGAAAGAGGTCTGGCCATCCTTTGTGATTGGCGAACATTTTCTGTATGATCTTCTTGATATTTTTATTAGTCGCTTTGAAAACACCATTCATCTTTGGACGGTAGATGACGGAGTTAAGGTGTTTGATGTAGAATTTACTGCATAACTCCTTCATCATTTTGTTGTTGAGGTTCTTAGCATTGTCTGACACAATGACCTCTGGTTGTCCATATCGACAGACTACATTATTTCTAATGAAAACAAAGATAACTTCTTTGGTAACCTTGGGGAAGGAAGCTGCTTCTACCCATTTGGTGAAGTAGTCGATCATAGTGAATATGAATCGATAACCATTACTGGCTTTGGGCTTGATGGGCCCGATCACGTCCATTCTCCACATTGAGAAGGGACAGGGTGAACTCATATTGTGGAGCTCCCTTGGAGGGGCGTGGATAACATTCCCATGTATTTGGCATTGATAGCACCTCTTGACGTGATCATCACAGTCAGCTTTGAGTGTAAGCCAATAATGTCCTATTTTGAGAATTTTCTTGACAAGTAAGGGGCCGCTCATGTGTGGGCCACATACTCCACCTTGGATCTCATCCATGAGCCTCTAAGCTTGGTCTTTGTCTAGACATCTTAGGAGACCTAATCCTACATCTCTCTTGTAGAGTGCATCTCCGCTCAGGAAGAATTTCATAGCAAGTCGATGGATCCGCCTCTTCTCAGTTAGGCTCGCCTCAGCGGGTGTAGATCTATCTCACAGATACTCCTTGATATACTGATACCAAGGGTGGTGGATGGGAGGTAGCTCATCCGATACTTCTCCAACGTAATTCCCATAGATTGGGGCTTTTTGCATAGCAAATAGGTTGCTTGGCATGTTTTCCTTGTCAGGTATGTGAACCAAGGAGGCCAACGTTGCTAATGTATCCGTAAAATCATTCCTATTACGAGGAATGTGTAGAAAGGAGATTTATTCGAACTCCAAAGCCATCTGTAGAACTTGCAGATGGTAAGGCAGCAAATCTAATTCTTTGGTTTGATAGATTCTCGTGGATTGTCTGATCATTAATTCGGAATCCCCAAAGAAAGTTAACCACCTGACGCCCATTGAATGAGCAAGTTTTAGCCCCATGATATAGCCTTCATACTCAGCTGTGTTGTTGATGCTGACAAACTACAATTTGACTGCGATGGGATACTGCTCCCCCGTACCGCATATTAGAACTACTCTAGCTCCAGAGCCTTCTGTGTTAACAGCTCCATTAAAATACATTTTCCACGTACGTCATGTATCGTACTGATGTTGTTGTTGTACTGTCATTACCCCTTCATCGGGGTAGTATGTTTCCAAGGGTTTGTAGTCCCCTACAGGTGCGGCGGCCAGTTGATCCGCAATTCCTTGACCTTTGACAGACTTTTGTTTCACGTAGAAGATGTCAAATTGTTGTAGGATCAACTGCCATCTAGACAGCCGACAATTTAGTATGGGTTTACTGAACACATACTTGAGAGGATCCACGCAGGATATGAGATGGGTTGTCTGACCATGGAGATAATGTTGTAATCTCATGGAATCTCATGCTAAAGCACAACAAGTCTTCTTAATTAGAGTGTACTTGTGTTCACTGGTGCTAAATCTTTTACTGAGGTTATAAATAGCTCGTTCCTGGCCTCTATTGTCTTTTTGCCCCAACATGCAGCCCATGACATTGTCATTAATGGACAGGTGTATAAATAGGGGAACATCATCCCTGGGAGGTACCAAAACAGGAGCATTAACCAACTGCTCTTAAATGGTAAGGAAGGCTTTCTGGCACTCATCATTCCATTTCAAAGGAGGAGTTCTTCCTTAACAGCTTGAAGATGGGCTCACAGGTTACTGTGAGTTGATGAGAGATAAACCTGCAAATGAATTTGATTCTTCCCAAAAATCCCCGTATTTCCTTCTCTGTCCGAGGAACGGGCATTTCCTTAATAGCCTGGATTTTGGTAGGATCCAGTTCAATCCCTTTGTGGCTGACTAGGAAGCCTAGCAACTTGCCTGATTTGACACCAAAGGCGCACTTGGCTGGATTCAACTTCAAGTTGTACTTACGCAACCTATTGAATAACTTCTTGAGATGGTATAGGTGGTCTGCCTCCCGTCGGGACTTGAAAATGACATCATCCACGTAGATCTCTATCTCTTTATGCATTAAATCGTGGAAAAGACCCATCATAGCTCGCTGGTAGGTTGCCCCAGCATGGATGAGGCCAAATGACAACCGTCTGTAGCAAAAGGTTCCCTAAGGCGTGATGAAAGCAGTTTTCTCACGGTCTTCCTCAGCGACTATAATTTGATGGTACCCCGCAAAGCAATCAGGAAAGGAGTACATGCCATACTGAGCAATATTGTTAATGAGAATGTGGATAAAAGGTACGGGAAAGTTATCTTTAAGGCAAGCTTTGTTCAGATCCCGATAATCAACGTAAACTCGCACTTTTCCTCCTGGTTTAGGCACGGGAACAATATTGGATATCCACTCCGGATATGTAGACACCATGATAATGCCAGCTTAAAATTGTTTCACAATTTCTTCTTTAACTTTTAAACTCCACTCAGGTTTCAATCGCCTGAGTTTTTGCCTAATTGGCTTGAATCCTTCTTTAATGGGATGGCGATGAAGAACAATGTCAGTGGACAAACCCACCATGTCTTCATAAGACCATGCAAACACATCGTGGAATTGGGTTAATAGTGCAACCATGTCATTCCGTTGGTTTGGAGTGAGGTCTGAACCAATCTGGATTAGCTTAGGGTTTTCTAAGGTTCCAAGATTGAAAGGAGTGGTTTGGTCAAGGTTGGGTTTAGGCTTATCTGTGACCCATTCCTTAATCTCCTGAGGTGTCTCAATGTCTTCTTGAATGTCCATCAAGTCTGAGTCCAACTTTGCATCAAAGTTACAGCCCTTGTGGAGAGAAGGCACCTCATCAGCAAGTACAGACACATCTAAATTCAGAGTCCTGAAACAAAGTATGCTCTCACTTAATATATGCAACTGTTCGATCATACAAAAGTGTTAGCATGTAATTGATAAAATAACTGCTAGTACTATAAAGAAAAGTAAGCAATTAAAGTTATATACAGGGCAGAGGGATTTTCTGCCCATTTTACCCTCGTCGACCAATGCATGGAATGTTGTTCCAATTGTCAAGGGCAAAGTCCAGATGGACTGCAGTGATGGAAGGATCATCATTGTCCTCCTTCTCCTGAATGATAACCATGACATCTGGCAATCATCGTCTGGGGTGTATCTGTTTGTATGTTCATCATGAACAATAACGCGTATGCCTGCCATCATCAAGGCAATATCATGTTTACGTTTTTGTTCCTTTTCTTCCACTTCGGGATTAGGAAGCAGCACCTATTTTGCTTTGAATGGTATTGGTTTGGGAAACAACATAGTCATAACACGTGCTGGCACCTTGACTGGAGATTGTATCAGCTCATGAGGTGCAGATTGAAAACATCATCGTGTGGCGGAAGTTTGAGGAATCGGCCTGTGTTTATGCGGATTCCTATGACTGGAATTGGCAGAATAGCCTAGCCCAGCTGTCCCAGTTTGACTGGACATTTGAATAGGGTGCTTAATACCCTGCTTATCTTTACCAAGCCCTTGTCCAGGCTGATAACCTAATGACATCATTTCTTGAGTAGCCGATATGACCTCGGCAGAAATCTTGGGTACGGGAAGTGGTGCTTCAATAGGTTGATATTGAGTGTTACTCACTTCCAAGGTATAAAAACTGGTCGGCTCAACTTCAGAGTTGAAACTGATGATTGGCAGATCTCCTTATTCAGGATACTCCGGCTCAGCATTAACAGTAACTAGACTATTGTTGATAATGTATTTGAGCTATTGATGTAATGTGGAGGGAACAGCTCCAGCCATGTGTATCCATGGTCTCCCCAATAACAGGTTGTATCCTGAATCTATCTTTAGGACGTGGAAGGATACATTGAATGTATTTGGACCAATCTCAATTGGCAATTCAATCTTTCTGATGGCATTTCGTCGGGATCCATCAAAAGATCTGATAACCGTATGTCTGCTTTGGATCCGCTTGAGATTGCCATTCATCTTCACCAAGGTAGCATAAGGACAGATATTTAGAGACGACCCTCCATCTATCAAAACTCCAGCTAACATGTATCCGGAGAACAAAACTGTAATGTGCAGTGGCTTCCAACGACCGGTCCCTTCGGGCGATATATCATCATTAGTGAAGGATATCACATTATTGTTGAAAATGTGATCAACCAGATGTTGAAATTTTTCCACATCCACTGACTTTGGCAGACAAGCTTCTTCCAAAACCTGTAATAAAATCTTCCGATGATCTTCGAAAGAGAAAACCAAATCCAGTATAGATATCTGGTGCGGAGCTTGTCGTAAGCTTAAAACCACATTGGCTTCATTGTGGCCCATAGTGCGGAGGAATTTTTCAATCTTCTCCATGGGAATCTTCCCCTTAGCTTTGCAAGAAGGTTTCATAACCTATTGAGGAAGATACAGTGGATTATCCTTCGACACTGTAGCAGTAGTATGAGACGTAGATCCTTTAGCTTTTCCATAATTCCATGGAACTTTATGCAAGCTGAAAATAGGATGTTGTGGTCTGAAGAGTAAAGGAATTGGCTCAGGTGCGGCCACTTTCAAAGGATTGTCAGCTCCTTTGAGTTGAATTGGTTATATGGGAAATACTTTGACAGTCTCATCATCCACGTCGGATATAACTGCTATTGATTCCTTCCATTTGGTAGGACATGCATTCCCACTCTTGAGTTGTACAGTGTAGTCATCTGCGATTTGCAGGACACCGCTATCAATAGGATTCTGAATGAGATGGCGGAGTGCCCAGCACTCTTTTGTGCTGTGACCGCGAGAGTGTGAATGATATTGACACACTTCTTCAGAATTGAACCGTCCAGAGCGGGGATTGATTGGAGGTAGAAGGAAGGTAATTCTTCCTTCGTTGATCAACATTTGTAATATCTCCTCCACAGATTGGTCGAGATAGGTGAATTCCCTTTGATTGGAAAAATCCTGACGAGCTTTAGCATTCGCTCTATTTGTAACCTTATCCTCCATAGCTTCGCTTACTGAAGGTGATGGTGGAGCATTCATAACAAATGGAAGGAGATATGCATGCTCATGTTTGATTAATTGGCGTGTGACTTGATGTTGATGGGTCACCAGTTCAGCCAATTACTCAATTTATTTACAAAGAGCTTTCATCTTTCGTTCCATAATATACTAGAACTTTGCATAATCCCATCTATCAACACCTTCTTTGATGGTCTGAGATGGCTCATCATTAAAACTGGAACTTTTCCCAGTGCTCCAACTGATCATGTTGACCTCTTATTCTTTGTGTTGAGGAAGAGGGTTGTCTTGCACATGAGGTTGATCTGGTTTGATGACTACAATCTCACCATTGTCTATCAAGTCCTGGATCTTTTGTTTCAAGGCCCAACAATCTTGAGTATCATGTCCAGGTGCTCCGGCATGATAAGCACACTTTCGAGTAGCATTAAAACCCTTCCCATTAGGGTTAGCTGGTGGAAGAAGACGTGTGATTTTCTTCTGAGTGGTTAGAAGAGCAAGAATATTCTCGAGCGAGTTCCCTAAGGGTGTGAACGTTTGAGGTCACTTTACTTCTCCACTTTTAGGCAGCGGAGGGTTTGAAGACTGTGCTTGGAAAGGGGAGTAGTTTCTCCTCTGTATAGGCATGCTTTGATTGCCTTTCTGTCCTTGTAGTATCAAGGAAATATCCTCCTCTTTCTTTTTATGGACCCTCCGGGGTTTTTTTCCATAAGATCCGGACTGGATGTGTTCAGCAACAGCTTTGAGAACGACTAGGTCTTAAATTTTTCCAGACTTCAATCCCATCTCAGCCATCTCTCCGTGCTTGATCATTTCAGAGAATGGTTTGCCAATACCAGTTAGAACGCTTTCATAGAAAGGAGCTTCATGTATATCTATGAAAGTCATGACCATTTCTGATTCTGTCATGGAAAGAATAACTTGAGCAACAAGGCGCCTCCACCTTTGAGCATACTCCCCGAATGACTCATTAGACTGTTTCTTGACCTTGGTAATTTGGTACCGGTCAGGAGCCATCTGAGATTGAAAACTGTATTGAGTGAGGAAGGCATGATCCAACTCTTCCCAACTATGGATCTTTGAGTTGTCTAATCTGGTGTACCATGAACGGGCTTCTCCAGTCAGATTTTTCTAAAATAGCTGCATTTTGAGCTTTTTATTTTCTGCATAAGATCAAAGTTCTCCAATGAATACCTTTAAATGGGTATAAGGATCCCCTAATCCATTATACTTTTCAAAATCAGGAGCTTTGAATTTCTCTGGATAATGAACACCAGGAAATATGCAAAGGTTTGTATATGAAACACTGCCAGGTGTTCCAATCCATTTGAGAACACGGATAGTTTCCTCCATTTGAAGGACCTTCTTCCTGATATCACCGGTGTCTGGATCTCTTTTGAGATGGGTGTTTTCAGGGTCTTTGTTGGTCGTATCCAACTGAGGTTCTGGAATTGTGTTTTCCAGACCTTGAACTCCTCCTTGTGTAGAGGATTCTGTATGTATAGGTATCTTCGTACCTTGAGTGGATTGGTGCAATTCTTTTAGTAGAACAGCCAAGTCCGTGATTTACTTACACAATCCGTCAAATTCTTCTCGGGAAACAGCATTAGACTGGTCAGAAGAAGACATGATTGGTTGTAGGCTCATGGCCTTTTTGGATTTTGAGCGGGTTACAGGCCCAATTGTTTTCCTACAAAAGACTTATGTAGTTTAGTCTTAGGGCAATGTAAATGTTATCATAACATGTCCGTTTTAGGAATTTTTGTCCTACAAAACCGGTTGTTAATTGATAACATGTTATGTATGCACATATATTCTTCATATTTTCCATTACATATGGATGAACATGGAATAAAATTACAAGTAAATGCTTTTACAAGTAATTGAAAATGAAAAGCATGAAGAGACTTTCCTCCGTGTTTGGTTTATCATAGGTTGACCTATCTTAGGATTACTCTCGCGGCTTTTTGGCATGAAGGTTCCCATATTATCGTAATTTACTTGATGGGAAGTTAATCCGGTCTTTCAACTAGAGCGCATCTGGGTGGTGCCTTTCTTGAGCCCCGTTGGAATTATTCTTCCTACGAGTCCAGTAATCAAACACCGACAGGATAACCTCCTGATGGAGGAACCACACAACATACATTCACATACAATGTGTCTCACCGTTTATGCAAAATGATGACATATGTGAAGCACTAATATCACAGATAGATATTTAGCAGTGCAATAAGTAAGATGCATACATACAAATTCATCATAAGAGTCGCCAGTTGGTGTTTTTAACTGGTTGCACCAACGCAACTGAAAAGGTTTGCACATTGACCCAGTGATGTGACACTGCTAAACGGGTCTATGAAACCGAGATTCAATTAGGGTTCGGGGGCTTGATTATGCGGAGGGAAGGTGTTAGGCACCCCCCGACATCCGTGTTGCCACGGTGACCGCCACTTCTCAAAGAAACTGTTATATGAATTGTATGTGTGTGTATGGATCAATGTGCAATTTATTTGGAAGTAGTGTTGTACCTCATTCGCACCTATATACAAAGGGTTTGAATTTATAGAAAAATTCAGTTTTAACCAGATATAGCAATGAGGTTTTATAAAAAGTGGTTTTTCAAACCATGTGCTCAATAGTAATTGAGGCCTTTGATACTTCCATTTTATTATTAAATGTTCGACTTGTTCGCTTTTATTTTCGAGATGTGAGGCATCTGCGAGAAAACAATATACAGCAGTGCCGAACTCCTTATGGGCATGACAGCCATCCAAGAAAATTTAGACAATGTAAATAATGTACAAGCTGCTTACAACTGGAAAAAGTCCATCATGGGAATCGAATCAAGATTTAGTGGACTGAATCTATGATCTCATGATTCCTAGGCTCACATGATACTGTAATTTGTATGGAAAGCAGTAAGCAGTTATATATATATAAAAGCGATAAATATATATATATATGTACATGATCAGCCACCACGAAGCAACTCCATGGGAGATTAGAAATGTAAATAAAGTAGTAAATGCTATCAACCGCCACAGAGTAAACTCCATGCGGGACTTGAATGTAAATAAAGTTGTAAAAGCTATCAACTACCACGAAGTGAACTCCAGGCAGGACGAAATATAAACAAAGTTGTAAAAAGCCAAGGAGGAAACTCCGGGCTTAACAAGAATGTAAATATATATATATACGGGGAGGATCTAAAGCGGACCAAAAAAACGGACCAAAGAGCGGACCAATGTAAAAACACGCGGGTTTCAGGGCCAACCCGGACCAACCCACGGGTTGGCCCTGAAACCGGCGTGTTTTTACATTGGTCCGCTCCTTGGTCCGTTTTTTTGGTCCGCTTTAGATCCTGCCTGTATATATATATATATATATATATATATATATATATATATAAGCAGTAAATGCTCCGGATATGAAATCCAGGCTCATCGGATATGTCCGATAACAGTTATATATATAAGTATATATATATATATATATATATATAAGCCAATAAACGCACCAGACTGGAGTTTAGGCTCAATCAAGGCATAACTCGATAATGTTAGTCCGTATAAAAATATTTACATATATATAAGTATATATATATACAAACAGAAATGAAAACCACGGACTGAAGTTCGGGCAAACACACTCACACGACTCTCAATGTGTACAACAGTGTGTGATATTATGAGAAGAAAGCTTTATAGAATGTAAGAAGGCTTATAGCGGGCTGCCAAAGTAGACTTCTATGACTCTATGTGGATAAATACTCAGCTCTCGCAAGACAAAATATAGCTATATGTGAGCTAACAGAAGAGGAAACACTCAATATAGGTGTGTACAGAGTAAAGTGGACAGGCTTTCTCGCTTTTTCTCTCTCTTCTCTCTCTCAAAATGGCTGACCCCCAGCCTATATTTATAAACTGATGGCCGCAGGTGTACCTGTGACAGCCGCAGTTACACCTGCGGCTGTTTGTGGTGGGCCCGAGCTTCGCTGGTCTCGTCATCTTGAAGTACGTGCACTCGTGCACTATAATGTCCGCTCGAACTTCAATCCGAGCTTCCGAACGAGGTATATGTGACCTTCTTTGAATAGCTTGTGTAGAGAATTACGCAATGACATGGATTAGAGGTTGTACGAATTCAGGAAAAGGGGACCATGCCCATAGTCTTCAAGATTCAAATTCTATTCGGTGTACTGCCACGCATAATAGTCACTCGGGATTAGATATCCTGGTTCTTGATGGACATAGTTGTATGTATATATGTATTGAAGTGTTAAGACGACGCGCAGGTGTTGAAGATGACATTTGACTCTTCATCGAGGTTATCGCCGGTTTGAGTTGAAAGTAGACGTTGCTCAGGGTTACATATGAGATTGGACTGCTGCAAGTGTTTGAATGTCGCAATGTCATCTTGTAAGTGCCTGTATGCCTGGTATTAGCTCCGAGTTTGAGAGATGAGTGCCTCGACAGGAGATCTGAGATTGAAGCTAATAGCATGTATTTGAAACAAGCATTTCCAGAGTTATCGCCGGAACTGCAACAACATTCCTTGGGGTTATCTTCAAGGAAGAAACTCGGGGTTATCTTCGAGGTTGGAAATGATCCTTCTGGTGTGTGTTACAGGGTTGAGAATGATATTCCTGGTGTGTGGTCCGGGGTTGGAGATGATGTTCCCGGTGTGTGGTCCGGGTTGAGACTGAACTTCTGGTAGTATCCAGAATGGAGATCGAACTTCCGGTGATATCCAGAATGGATGTAAAATGTCTTCCAGGGTTATCTTCGAAAGACGATTCTATCCTCCTGCAATGTTAGTAGCAGTTGTGCAGAAAAATTTAGAGTGTCTACACCACTCTCTCCTCTTCTTTCTCTCCTATTTCTATTCAAATTCCTTCCTTATCGTACCAAATGTCAAGTTTGTCTCCTACAATTTCTCAATCACCTTTCTCTCCCATTGCTCAACCAGTGTGTCCTCATCCTTCATCTCGTTATATAGTCATAAGGAGCATATCAAAAGCTACTGGTCTTAATCCCTCTGCCTCTCTTCCATAAAAAACCATTCTACCTGAACCAACATGTTTCTCTCAAGCTCGCGATTTTCTTGAATGGCGATAGGCTATGAGTTCTAAAATTAATGTTTTTCATTCTCAAGGAACATGGAACTTAGTACCACCATCACCCACTATGAACATTGTGGGATGTAAATGGGTATTTAAGATTAAACAAAAATTTGATGCTTCATTGGAATGATATAAAGCTCGGTTAGTTGCTAAAGGGTTTCATCAGGAATATGGTTTGGATAACGGAGAGACTTTTAGCCCAGTTGTAAAACCTACTACAATCAGGCGGGTTGTTCTATCAATGGTTATTTCTGTTTCATGGTTTGTTCGCTAGCTTGATGTGAATAATACCTTTCTTAATGGCATTCTAGACGAACCTATATACATGTCCCAAACAACATATTTTATTAACAACTCTCATCCTGATTATGTATGTAAACTTAATAAATCTCTCTCTGGACTTAAACAAGCTCCAATGGCTTGGTATCATAGGTTGTCTATTTTTTGTGTCTCCAACTCTGATTCTGTGACGACCCAAATTCAAATACATGTACCTTGAATCCAGTGCTTCACGATTTATCTCATAAAATATACTAATAACAACTAATAGCAGGATAATAAAATAATTACATTAATATAATATAAATATTCTCGTCCTAAGTTTCGAAACCATTACTAATACATCACATAACTCAGTTCCATAGAATTAATAGGTCTTAGTACATTTAAAGAACATAATCCTAACATAGAATGACTAGGTTATTCTCTAGCCTTACCTTTGCCATTGTCTTTTCTCGTGCTTCCACCTTGTTCTGTCTTAACTGAAATGTTTTAAGAAAGCAAGAATGAGTAATAAGTTTTCCCAGCAAGTATAATGATACAATAAAAATGAATGATCATAAATAAGGTCACATAATCTCAAGGGTTATATGATCAAAGATATCACATGAATTTAAGTATGAATATTGTGAACAAGTTTCAACAGTTCCATTTATGTTCATTACTATTTCGAAAGGGTCACTATAAACCGAAGGATTATCAGAAGAATTCAAGATTTCAATATTTCCAAGTGAATGAATATTCAACACTAAGTAGTTTCTATGAACCAAGAAATTCTACCAAAATTAGCAGCAATTCACTGATAATCCACGATATAAACAAGTACAATAGGTGATCAGCCTAAAGTACCCTATATTATGCATTACATTCAAACATGTTGTTCATGCACGTGTCGGTCTCTCGACGTTATATAGTTTTTCCTCCTATGAGGGTTGTTCATCTCAGCAAATTATAAGAGTCTGCACCAAAGTAATTGATTTGGATCTCTTTCTAATTCATAGATATTGGTTTAGGGGTGCAAAGAGATATATACAGATTCGGATACAGTAGTATCTGTATCCATTTATTTACAGATACATTTAAACCAAATACAGATAATATCCGCTTTTTTCGAATATGAATAATATCTGCTTTTTTCGAATATGGATGCAGACAGATATGAATTTTCCAGTTACCATTTACAGCCCTAACTATAACTAGAATAAAAAAAATAATGATTTTTAAAATATAGTTTATTAATGAATGAATGTTAATTTTTTTTTATTTTTAATAAATATTTAAATAATAATCAATGTTCTAAATTACAATTCAAATAAGTTTTCATCATTTTTGAAATCCTAAATTTCAAAATGAATGTTGTACTTATTAATGTTTAGATGTCCATTTTATGTGTGTGGAGTAATACTGTAGTTATGATTGAGTAAAAAATGGATAAAACTGAATAACAGAACATAACCGATTTTTTTTACACGAATTATTTCACTTATTTGGTTATTTTATGCAATTCATTTATAACCGATTTACTATTCGGTTTTGGGGTTTTAATACGAATACTAAAATTGTGATATTCGGTTACCCGAATAACCGAATAGGCATTTTAATTAAAAAAAATTAAAAAATTATCTTTAAGAGACTTTTAAGACTAAAGACTCTGCTCTCGTCTCTCTCTCTAGCCTCTGCCAACTGTCGCCCAGCCCTAACCCAAATCCCAAATTCCGCATCTCCCCCACTCTATCCTCTAGCCTTCCACCTCCAGCCTCTCTACATATGCGGTTTACGAAGATAGTTAATTTGATTGATGAGTTTATTAAGGATATGGGTTTGTTAATTATTCCATTTCGTGAACAACTGAAATAACTACAATTCTCATTGTTCATATTCTTAGAAGTGTTGTGATTAAAGTGAATTTTCAAGTCTATGAGAGGTATGAGCGAGTCAGAAGCATTCCAATCGTCAGAGTTCTTCGCCTCACTCCGATCTGCGAAAATTTCACAGCGGCATCATTTCATTACCTCAGACAGAAAATGCAGGTACGGCGGCTCACGACTCTCATTTTTCATCTCTATATATTGGATAGTCCCCACTCCTCTGTATCAAGTTTCTCAGTTGCTTATAGCCATGTCATTTATTGTGTAATTTTATATGTATTTGTGATAGAGTAGTATGGAATTATAAATAACCCCTTCTTTCTCCTCCGCTTCAAATTCAATCACAACGACATAACTACAAAGGGGCTAATTCGTTTAGTCATTTTGTGTATTACTGGTGCATATTGTTGTTGAGTGGTAAGTGTTGCTGCTGCATGCATGTTGCTGTCTTTTGTTTGATAAAATGGATATTAATTTTGATTATTCTATTTTCGGTTATTCGGTTATTTCTAAATCTGGTTAGTTATTCAAATAGTGAAATTAAGAATATTTTGGTTTTTGGTTATAATCGAATAAGTTATTCAGTTCGATTATAACCTAATTGCTCACCCCTAACTGTAGTGTGTATACATATTTATAATTTATAATTAGATTAAAAAGTTTACATTGAATATATAATTATTTTTTCTCAAAAACTTGATTAAAACTTGAATAATATGTTTATAAGAACTTTTATTTATAGTTTATCCTCAATACATAGATTACAATTTACATAGTTATAAAAAGTTTATTTTATTTCGTTATATATATGGAGACTGTGAGTTATAATGTATATGTGACAACTGACAACTAGTTAATCCAACTTGATCCAAAATTTACTTTGGACTTACTTTAAATATTTGGACTTCTAACTTTTAAATAATTGGGAAAATGAGAGTGATAAATACTCCCTCCACCTGAAAAATCATAAATGTGAATTAATTATTTAACCCCGTTCTAGATTAATTCGGACTTGACACATTTAAAAATAAAATTATATTGTTCATTGTTCCCGCTTCCCAACATTACAAATAAGTTTTGAAAGTAAAAAACTTATAACAAACTAATAACTATAGTTTTGTTCTTCTAGTATATAATTTTCTTAGTAAATGATCTATTTTAGATATTTTAACTTTATAATAGTAAAAATATATTAACTATACTTAAATAAATTTATTTAAGTTTATTTTTATTAGAATATAAGTGTTATTTCCCACTTTTTAGAAGTGAAATGATATATTTTTAAAATAATTTTTGTATGATAGTGAAAACTAATTATTATATAAGGAATGTCACTTAAAAAATTATTTTACTTATTATATAATAATTAATATATATATATATATATATATATATATATATATATATATATATATATATATATACTAGCTAGGTCCCGTGCCTTCGGCACTGTATGGACAATATGATTTATCTCAAATTTTGAACGATCAAAATAATTTATTGAGTGAGCGGGAAATTTAAAGTCATTTGTATTTTATTAAATTATTATTAGATAGATAGATAGATAGATAGATAGATAGATAGATAGATGATTTATTGAGTGAGCGGGAAATTCAAAATCATTTGTATTTTATTAGATATATATATATATATAAGTTATTTGGATACGAATTCCGGATACGGATCTGAATTTGGATATTCGCTATCTGCTAGATATATTTACAGTTGGATGTTAAATGAATATGAATACGCCTATATCCGTATTCATATCCGTTTATTTGCGGATACCTTTAAACCGAATACAGATATATACATTTTTTTTGAATACAAATAATATATGTTTTTTTCCGAATACGGATGCGGATGAATACAAATTTTTCGATAACCATTTACAACCCTAGGTTTAGCCGAATCAAATGACATAAACACTTTTCTCAACACATTTAGGAACAATTAATAATTTTAATATTCAAAACAGGATTCAAAGAATCATTCAAGAATATATTTATGATTTAAATCAAGTTTCAGAGTATAAACTGTAATATCCCGAGTGTTTATGAATTGAGTATATGACATTGATCCTTAAAAAGGTAATGAATTGGTTAAAGAATATATAATACTCAAAATATAATCGAGTTCAAATAAAGGTTATGAAATAAAACTTACAAGTGTTTGTTGAGGGAAACAAATGGCCTAGGAAATATAAAACATATATTAAGGCAATGTGTTGAAATTATTCAACAATTAAATTTTGAAGGAGATTTGATAAAAACTGAGTAAGGGAGGTTTCAGTAATTTCGAGGATAGAATCCTTATAAAAGGGGAAGGATGTGACAACCCGAATTTTCAAAAATTATGGAAATAAGAATTTAATAAATAAAATTCTTATTATGAGATGTGTCGGGTTCGAGTAAGCATATATGTGCTATATAATTTTGAAATATGTGTTTTGGTGTGAAGAGATTAAGAGTGAATATATATTTGTATATTAGGAAAATGAGGTTTAATAGTTAATTTAACTATTAAAGAAGTAAACGAAATTGTTACAAAAAGGAATACGGTGGCGAAGGAAATTAACTGAATAATATTGGTTAATTTAAAATAAGTTGATAATTATATTGTGAAATAATATAATTTGAATACTAAAACCTTGGATGGCAAAGGTGTTATCGAGAATTAAATGAAAGGGTTTATTCACTTAATTAAAATAGTGAATTAACGTAAATATATTTGTTTTAATAAAATAAGGGAGTAATATATTACATAAGAATGCAATACAGTTATGTAATGGCCTAATGTATTATATTATGCCAAGTGAATATAAATTAGTATATGAGATGAGGAAAAATCAATATATCTAAAAAAAATATTGGTGTCAAAATTAATAAATTAAAGATGTGACTATATGTACATATTAGATAAATTATTTTAGGACAAGGAAGGAAATTGAATAATTATACATAATAATTGTATAATTTATTAAAATAATTAGTGAAATAAATATTAATTATTTTTAATGGAGATGTTTATTTTAAATAGAAGTGTTTATGAATATAATTTCATAATATATAGTGGAATAATTATATATATTATAATTGTATAATTATTCATTGTAGCTAGCTAAATAATTTAGCAATAAAGTAAAGTGTGACATATGTACCATATAATAGAGGAATATTAAAATAAATGAGTTGGAGCCTAATTGAGTTAGCCAAACATGGTCTATACTCTTTGCGTATTGTAACAGCTGAGACTAGGCATGCACAACGGGCCGGCCTGGCCTGGACCGGCCCAAGCCTGCCAGGCTTTTACCGTTGACCAGGCCGGGTCAGGCCTTGACTTTTAGTCTACAGGCCGAGCCAGGCCAGGTTTAAAACAAAAATATGTGGCCTGTTAAGGCCTATAGGCCAGGCCGAGCCAGGCCCAAGTATTCACTTAAAACTATTTTCCTCTATTTATTGAGGAAAAACAAGTACAAAAAACTTTTTATTAGACTATGTGGGACTATGCCAAGCATGGCAAAACCCACTCTATTGCTTGGCCAAACGACTCTTACTTCTCCTCCATTTATTGAAGGAAAGCACGAACAAATATCTTTTACTAGACAATATGGGACTATGCCAAGCAAGCCAAACCCACTATACTTATCCTCCATTTATTAAAGGAAAACAAGAACAAAAATCTTATACTAGACTATGTGGGACTAAGCAAAGCCAAACCCCAACACATGTTCAAGTACATTTTGCTTGAATTATTATGACTTGAACTCTCCTCTATTTATAGAAGAAAATTTGGGACAAGAAATGTTAATTAGACTATGTGGGACTTTGAAACAAAAATGTAATTGAACTAAAAGTCCCACATTGTTCATTTTAAGAACTTTTCTTTGGTATATTAGTCAACTTTGTGTTAAGTGTTCTAAAGTTGTTGAAAGAGGAGGTTGTCATGTGGGATGAGTAGGAGTGTATGACTATGGTAAAATTAGTTTACCAATGCATATACTATATTCTTTTCTGTAATGGCCTAAGTTTAATTTCTTTATTTCAAAATAACCAAGTCTCACATTGTTCATTTTAAGAACTTTTCTTTGGTATATTACTCAACTTTGTGATAAGTATTCTAAAGTTGTTGAAAGAGGAGGTTGTCATGTGGGATGAGTATGACTATGGTAAATTAGTTACCCGATGCATGTACTATGTTCTTTTCTGTAATGACTTGAGTTTTAAATTCTTTATTTCAAAATAACCAAGTCCCACATTGTTCATTTTAAGAACTTGCTAGTAATACAATATTTCACAATGTCTTACAAAATGCAAAGTCCCACATTGAAAGGGGTATGCAAATATAAGGAGGATACAATGTTTATCTTATAAATGCAAAGTCCCACATTGAAAGGGGGATGCAAGTATAAGGAGGATTTCCTTATAAAAAGACTTGCTAGTAATACAATATTTCACAATGTCTTACAAAATGAAAAGTCCCACATTGAAAGGGGTATGCAAATATAAGGAGGATACAATGTTTATCTTATAAATGCAAAGTCCCACATTGAAAGGGGATGCAAGTATAAGGAGGATTTCCTTATAAAAAGACTTGCTAGTAATACAATATTTCACAATGTCTTACAAAATGTAAAGTCCCACATTGAAAGGGGTATGCAAATATAAGGAGGATTTCCTTATAAAAAGACTTGCTAGTAATACAATATTACACAATGTCTTATAAAATGCAAAGTCCCACATTGAAAGGGGTATGCAAATATAAGGAGGATTTTCCTTATAAAAAGACTTGCTTGTATTACAATATTACACAACTAAAGATTTTAAGCCGGATTAGGTAGCTGGGCCAGTCCAGGCTATGAAACAGGCCGGTCCAGGCTAGAACTAGGCCGTAGGCCGGGCCAGGCCAGGCTTTTTGGAAGGCTGGGCCAGGCCGGATATATGTCATTAATTCATGGTCTGTTCTTGGTCTAGCAGGCCGGGCCAGACCGGTCCAGGCTTTGACCAGGCCGAGCTTTGACCAGGTCGGGCTCGGGCCGAATCAAGGCCAGGCCCCAGGCCGCAGGCCATTTGTTCACCACTAGCTGAGACCTTTTAGTTTTTAACTGATAAACCAAATTAAACTTACGTTAAAACATTAGCTTTCAGTTTATACGCCCATTTGCAAAAGAGCTTGGAAGGAGAGAAATAGAAAGGTAGAGTTTAAAGAGAAAGCTACGAGAACTCAGAGAAAAAGAATAGGTTTCAGTAGAATTTGAAGGAAAGCTTTGGGGAATCATGAATTCTTCATCGTCTAATTGAGTTAAGGAAGCATCAAGAGGTAAGAAAAAGAATTCTAAAGTTTCTAAGATGTTATAATTTCTCTGTGGATTTGTAGTTCAAAGTATAAAGAGGTTATAAAATCAAAATTTTATCAATTTGGAGTTTAGATGAAGAAGTTGGGAATTTTGTAAGGAGCAGAGTTCTAATTAGCGAACTGGGAAAAATTGGTTCTGCAGTTGAGTGTTGTCGCACTGCTATTGGGCGTCGCCGCACTGCAGTACGGCCAAGCTGCTGGCCAGTACAGCTTGGGTGCGACCGCGTTGGTGTCTGGCAGGGCACATTAAAGGACTTTTAAAGGCATGGTTAGGAGGAGGTTGTTTCAATTCAGTTGTATGAACCTTAGATAATTATTATGAAGTTTTGGGAGGTCATAAAGGCTTATATGAATGATAATCTATTGTTGGTAATCAAAAATCAAGGCAAGTCTTTCAGTTCCTATTTGCTATATGAACTTGATAAATGATTGATTGAAATATGTGCTCCCATGAAAATTTCTACTACATATGATATGTTTTTGAAATGTGAAAGTTCATCTATGACTATGTTAATCAAGTAAGACTTTATTCTAGATGCAACATGTATGACATATTTGGATGATCATGATTGTATAAGCTGAGCATGATATTATGTGTTATGTGATGCATGAAAACTATTTAATTTGCTGAGCTGTCGAGCTCAATCTTGCAAAAATAACCACTTTGCATGTTAAGGATATAATGAGATATTTTCTACCATTTGGATGGTAGTGATCAGAAGGCATGCAAGAAAATAAAATTGCTTTATCAAGAATTTTTTTAAAACATACTAAAGGTTTCGAAAGTTGTACTTGGAAATTTATGATGTTTGTCGAATGACAGGATGTAGTGTTAAATTATCCGAAATATTAAGGATGTTGTAATGAAACGTGTAAATTTATATAATAAGTTTGACAGATTGTAATCGTAAAGGTTATGATTCGGGGAAATAAAGAAGGAGAACATAAAAGTTTTAATTAATCCGCATTTTTAATAATTATATCATCGATTAATGATATAAAAAAATATAATGTTAATGTATTGATAACGCTCAAAGTCGAGGGGTAGTTTTGTCCAGTTTTTGGGGTCATTACATAAACAATAATCTCTATGATTTTAGATAAAACCAGAATCATTCTATCAATTAATTTACTTGTACGATCAATAAGAGTATAAGGTTAGGAACTTGCATAATATATGAAATTTTGTAAGTTAGGAATTTGCCTGATCTACTGCTATAATTTAACTCTAAACTTCTTTTCTTCAAGTAACCTACATTGGTCATAATTTGTTCTAGAGGTCAATTTCTGTTGAACATGAAATAATGATTTCAATTTATCTAATCGTTATAATATGAATAGAGAAATATTCAATATTTGTTTAGTCATTTATCATGATTTCCTTAGTAAGCCTGACTGATCCTTTTTTTTATAACACATACTTAGTTTCCTTATTAACCTCTTCTTATCATGCTTAGCTCAATTTGTTAATTAGTATGTCGAAGTGTCATATGATCGTTATTTTATTATTAGTGAATATAACTCTGCGATCGGCTAGCTAAGTCATTCTATGTTCGTATGTTTACTCTATGACTTGCTCATTTATTCTACGATAACGTGTTCACTTTACGTTCGACTCAAATTAAGAGAATTTTATATTCTTAGTAAAGAGATACTCCCCAACTAGCTGTTCGGATAGCTTACTCTACGACTCGTATTGACTTATGGAGTGAGGTCTGATGTAAAGCATTAAGTTACTCGTGTTAAGAGTTCAATCTACAAAAAAGACTACAACTAGCCATGAGAACTAGAATCGAATATTTAAACCAATTCAGATTAGGTATTGGTGTATTCAAGGTTGAAAGTTTGACCCGGGTGACTAGTCGGCCTCATGATTTTAACTTTGGAAATCCCCTTTGTGGTTCAGAATCAGATGACTTACTTATTTTCGGCTTGATGACTTCAGAAGTTAAGGGTTTGGAATCAGATGACAAACTTATGTTCGGCTTGATGACATCGAAATTTAAGGGTTTGAAATCAGATGACAAACTTATGTTTAGATTTATGACTTCTGGGGTCAAGGGTTCGGGATCAGATGGCGAACTTATGTTTGGCTCTGTGACTTCAGGAGTTAGGGTTTGGGATCAATTTATGATCAGGGCATAAGATACTTATTTAGGGATACGATCTAAAAAGGGTTATTTCCATTTAGGAAAACATTTAGCGACGGACTGAACCTATAACGATAGACCGAATCGTCGCCCAGTCCGTCGCTAAAGGGGGGTATGCAAGGTATGTTAGATAAGAGGTAAGCTTAAGATCTGGACCGTATATATATATGAGAAAAACTTGTGTCTTATACACACACAAGCTTCTGTGTGTCCTATTATTTTAAGAATTTTTATTAATAGCAGCTTTGGCATTTCACTATTATTATTAATGGTTGTTTTGACATTTTAACATTTATTAATTAACCAAAACAACGTTGTATTAAGTGCAGAACACGCACAAACTTATGTTTATCTAAGAAACATACTCCTTTTCCATATATATATATATATATATATATATATATATAGCAAGGATCAAGAACATTCTCCTTAAATAGCATTCCTCCTTAAATAGCACTATTTTATTAAAACTATGTCGTTTTGGAGTCTTTTTTAAAAAATAAGTGGGGTCGTGAGTGGCATTTTTGTAAATAAAATAAAAGCAAGTGGGACCTCTCTCTTTTAAAAGACTCCAAAACGACGTAGTTTTAATAAATGAGTGTTATTTAAGGAGGAATGTTATTTAAGGGGAATGCTCTTGATCCTTGCTCTATATATATATATATATATATATATATATATATATATATATATATATATATATATATATATATATATATATATTGTGACGCCCCCAAAATAGGTATACATCACCCATTCTGAGTCGCCAAATACATGGTACAGAGAACAACTATAACTTTATTATTACACTTGTCGTACAAAATACGAAAAACACATGTTGTGAGTTTAAATACAAATATTGTCTTCTAGACAATATCTACACCCAAATAAAGTTCTCATTACAATTATTGATACACTATTTTATAAAATAGTGAGGACTACTAAAACAGCTATCTGGAATCATCACTCAATACCCCGGCTAGTCCCTGCTAAATTCTTACCTCCTGAGAAGAAAAATGAAACAAAAAAGGAAAAGGGTGAGCTCAACTAGCCTAGTAAGGAACATTATGACTAAGATAATATACAACAAATCATCATTAGTCTTCAACAGGGAAAAATATTATAGAATATAATAGACAACAAGTTTTAGATCAACAACTGCAGCGGAAACAGTAATTCATTAGAAGAGATAAGTAGAGAATAAAATCTACTATCATCTATGAATTTAAAAGTCCATCATCAATATTTTATCCATGTAACATCAATCAATATATATTTTGAATCAAATATTTATCTTTGCACTACGGGCCAAAGATATTCATTTGTATCACCAGTTGGTAATGTTCATCTCAACGCCTGTTCATCTTTGCACTATGGGCCAAAGATATTCATCAGGAAATCATTCATTTTAGCACTATAGGCTAAAGATATTCAGTAATATCATCATTTAGGACTGAGGATGATGAAAAATATTTTAGAGAACGAATTCAGTGAGACAGAAGGACAAATATTAGGAATTCGTATTTCGGTTTATTCAAATTCAATAATACTCCATAATAACCAAGTGTGAAGTAAAAATAAAAAATAAAGACCAAAACATGGATACAATCAAAGATAGTAACCATAAAAGACATCTGGGACAAAAAAGAGAAAATTTTATTTTTCAGTGAATAATGCCGTATTTGTGAATAGTGCCATATACGTGAATAGTAACCCTGACACAAAAAGGTAAAATTTCCACAATAAAATCCATAACAATATTTTGGTATAATAATATTGAAAGAATAACATTATTACAAAAAAATAACATCCCCTACCTCAAAATGATAGTACTTCTATTCGGAATATCGGATATAAAGCCGAAAAAAACTTGCACTGAATAGCAACTCTCAAAGTATCAAAATACTCACTAAAATACGCTCGACAATATAGAGAGAAAGAAAACTTGTTTCTGGTGTGATTTTTAATTCTAACCTAAGTGTCTATTTATAGGAAAATGTTAGAACGCCATAGGAGACTAAATAATAAAATAATAATATATTTTTTCTTCCATTCTACGCACCAAATCTGAAAAATAATAGCAGCCCACATATTTATAAAAACAAAAGTAGGTCCCACCCATAAATTTAATAAAAATATTTTAATTTCTGAAACTTCAATAATTCATAGAAAATAGCCCGTTTATCAGAAAAATACGAATTTTATATCCATTCCACATGAAATCGAATTCTCTACAACTTTGTAGCTTTAAGTTTTTCTAAATTCTAGACAAAAAATATCCGAAAATCACAAATGGATGATTTTCAACACCTCTTAAAATTCATAACAAATCATACGTTAATTTTTAACGGTTCAAAATTTGTGGATATATACTCAACTTATATATGTATAACATATCCTAAAATCACAACAATCCAACGGTCGAATTAAAAATATAACTCACTCAATAGAGATTTAAGAACATTGATTTGATCTTTTAATACCTCCAATCTGATAAAATACTGATAAAATACCTCAACATTAATTCCTTCATTTATAACCACATAAATAAATCCATCATTAATATCCGCATTAAATAAATATTTCTTTATCATATAAATCAATAATTAATTATTCACAAATAATATTACAGAATCACAATAATGACAACCAGACAGTTCCTAGGAAAGAGGGGGTTTTCCAATAAGGATTCCTCCTTATTGGCGAGCAATTAGGTGACCAAACCTCTCCGTGATAGAACTTTCTAGACATTGCCAATAATGCTATCTAATAATATTATTCAAATAATATGAACTATTGATCTGATAATGGGAAATACTATGTCGTGACAATTATTAAAACAATAATAATATAAAATATCAACGTATCAATTATTGAATCAATAAAATAAAATATTAAACAGTAATTACTGTAACAATTATTGAGTAGTGCCTTCTTACGTAAGAATCAATAATTCAAAAATAATGTGCAATACCGTGTGCTACTGTGCAACCACGCGTATTACTGTATTTTAACCACCAGGTATTTCAACAGTGTTAACGGTAACAACTACGCCGTTATTTATAAAAAAATAAACTTTTCATTTTCTTAATCCGACAGTTATTCTGTTATGAGACCCACAAATAGTTGCGATGTCATACGAATATTCCCCGACAACAAGAATATTCCACGACCAAACGAATATTCCTCGACAAAAATGAATATTTTATAACCACTTGCTTATTTTGTAAAATTTGCACATTTCACCCATAACTAAAGCATTATATCAAATTAACTCCTTATTATTTCAAGATAATGAATAGAGAAAATTCAATTTTATTTATATAAAAAAATCGGGCTCTTACAACCTCCCTTCCTTATGAAATTTCATCCTCGAAATTGACGTACGCACTTGGTATTTCGAAATGGTGAAGATACCTCGCTTTCATTTCTGATTCCAACTCCCAGGTCATTTCTTCAATAATATGGTTCCTCCACAAAGCCTTAACTTGTGGTATAACCTTTGTTCGTAGGACATGCTCTTTCCTATCAAAGATCTTGACATGTAACTCCTCGTACGTTAAATCTTTGGCTATCTCGTCTAGTTCTAACGTAATAATATGGTTTGGGTCATCCACATATTTACGTAAAATTGATATGTGAAAAATGTTATGAACACGCGATATACTTAGCGTAAAGGCGAGTCTATAGGCCACAGTTCCTACTGGATCGAGGATTTCAAATAAATCGAAAGTTTGAGCTTTCTTCTCTTCATCAACTCTTACTTCTATAATAACGCCTTCTTGCACATTCTTCTTTATATTCATTAGCTCCGGTGTGTAGCTTGAGCGGTTTTAACTTTATCAATTAAAGTTGATTCTACTCGTATATTTAACATCATAACGTGGGTCCCTAGAGTCTTTAACTCTATCTTTATCATTTGTAAATTATACAAAATATGTCTTTGTGTTCAATAATATCGCACTCGTACTCGCATACGATCTTCTACTCAACACGTCAGCTATCACGTTCGCTTTTCCAGGATGGTATGGTCAGAACATGTGCCGAAATGAGTCGCCTCTTGAGTTCTTGAAAAATCTTCTCGCATTCCTTGCTCCATACGAATTTTGTATCTTTTCGAGTCAGCTAAGTTAATGAAGTAGCGATTCAAGAAAATCCTTCCACGAATCTCCGATAATAACCAGCTAAGCCCATAAAGCTACGTACTTCGGTCACCGACTTCGGTTGCTCTCAACTGTGATTCATATCCCAATCTTGGATAACACGTCACAATGGCACCTATCGTTTTACCACCACACAAATATAGAGTCCCCTACGGAGAGTCTGGCTTTGGTGCATTCCACAAAGGAAGTCACCAGATAGAGGCTCGGGTACCAACTCTTGTACTTAGGTTTTTAACTCTTGAAGTTCAATAGGAGCCATTCGATATGAGATTTTAGAAATGGGTTTTGTACCGGGTTCAAAGTCGATACAAAATTCAATACCACGCTCTGGGGGTAGGCCAAGAAATTCTTTAAGAAATACGTCAGGAAATTCACTAACAACAGAAATATCATTCAAATCTGACGTATTTTTGTTTAAATCCATGAAATGGGCTAAGAAAGCTTGACATCTATTTTTCAATAAACGAATGGCTTTATGGCTTGATATGAAAGTGTTTAACTTCAATGGTTTGGTTGCTTAAATTCTCATAATAGGTTGGTTAGGAATATGAAAACTAACAACCTTACAAAAATAATCAATTTTGGCATGATGAATAGTTAACCAATCCATCCCTAAAATCACATCAAATGCAAGTATCTTTAAAGAGATAAGATCAACAGGTAATGTGATTGTGCTCACTTGGATTAAACAAGATTTATAAACAGTGGATGTGATAAAAGTTTCTCCTAACGGAGTCTCCATCGATAAGTCAAAGTCTAATTTCTCTGGAGTAAAGTTTAAACGTTGAGCACAAGAAGGAGAAATAAAAAAATGGGTAGAACCGGTATCTAATAAGGTATAGATTTTGTAAGAATTTATAATTAACTAACCCGTGATACCTTCGTTCAGGTTCCTCGCGTTTTGGACAGTCACGATAAACGCTCTTTCAGAAATCACCGACTTTATTTTGTCTGTATCCGCCTTTGGTGCCACCGTCCCTGCTGGACTTGATTTTGGTACATGAGAAATTGAGCTATGTGACCGTCTTTTCCACAACTAAAACATATCTTGGAAGGCTGTGAACAGTTTGGACTTATATGTCCCTCATCTCCGCATCTGTAGCATCTAACTGGCGGTCGTTCTCCTCCCCTAGAATTTGTTGCTGGTGCTACTGGCGACGTCTTCCCGTCATCGTTAAATCTTCTCTTCTTCAAATTTCCACTTGAATTATTTTTTCTATTATCTTGGCCATAATTACCACTGAAGTGGTTACCATTTTTGGCATGATAATTTCCTCCACGATGGTTATCATTGTTCCGATGACCATTGCCACTGGTACAATTATCATCGAGTTGTTGGTCGTTATTCTTCGGTTGAGCTGACTCATTATCGTGCTCCAATAATTGAGCCCTATTCATAACATTTGAATATAAACAAAGTTTGTGAGAAATGAGGTATTGACGTATTTCGGGTTTCAAATCTCGTAGAAACATTCGCGTCATTCTCTCCTCATTATCAACCAAATGGGATGTAAATCGGGACAACTCGGCAAACTTAGCTTCGTACTGCGACACGTTCATATTGTTTGCTCCAGCTTGATGAACTCTACCTCCTTCATGTGACGAATACTTTCAGGAAAGTACTTGTCATTGAACAGTTTCTGAAACGTTTCCCAAGACATATTGAGTGCGGTAGGCTGGGTACGCTTCACAGATGTGACGCCCCCAAAATAGGTCCACACGACCCATTCTGAGTCGCCAGATATCACTCTATAAAAATCAAATACAAATTTCAATTATACAACTGTTGAACTGTCGTGCAGAGTACGACAACAGATAAGCTATGAGTTATAATACAATATTGTCTCGTAGACAGTATCCAAACTCAAATTGTTACAATGCCATATAAAATACAGCAACAAATATTTTAAGACCCCAAAGAAGAACGAGAAGATTACTATCATATTCATTCTAATGAGGTGCACTTTTGACGCTTTCAAAGTCGGGTTATCATCACCCAATTGTTGTTCGCCAAAATCAATTATTAAGTGATGTATAAAATATGACACACACATCTTAGGTCCTCAATATAATTATCTGTTGCATGTTATGCCGTTTTATAATGTATTAAGAAATTTCGACAGTCTCGGACCATCATACTATTTCCCTGTTATTCCCGCTCGACCCAGCTACACTCTTCTTACCTGAAAGGAATTGTGAAGCAAAGGGTGAGCACAAATAGCCCAGTAAAGAATATCATGACTAAAGATAATTAAATTATCAATAGTCTTCGTCAATAATAAATTAGAGATTTAGAACATATGGTAGATGATAAAACTTTTCAACCATAGTTGTAGTGGAATGACAATCCATTAGAAGAGTCAAATAGACCATCAGGTCTATTATCTTCTCCATGTTAAAAGTCCACCAATAATATTTTATCCCTGAGACATCAATCAACAATTTCTGTCCACAGTCATATGAATAACTCATAATCATAATTGTGATTCTAAATTCTTCTTCGCACCCAGGACGAAGATAATTTTCATCACCTATCTTCACCTGAAACATCAAAAATCATGGTTATACCAAATCACAATTCATGCTCATAATCATACTAATAAATTCATCTTTGCACTACGGTCAAAGATATTCATTAACAATTTATTCTTTGCACTATAGGCCAAAGACATACAACTGTATTTTAGAAGAGTCAAGTAAAGCATGATATCTACTATCTTTTACGAATTAAAAGTGTATAATCAATATTTTATCGCTGATACTCAGCTTAATAAATAATCTACTTCATCGAATCATCCCTGCACTACGACCAAGGATATTCATGTAATCATCAATGGTCATGATTATACCGAATAATTCTTGGTTATAATCATACTAATAACTGTCCATCAATGCACTACAGGCCAATGAGGACTTTTACCACGTCATCTATAACATTACGGGTCATGATTATACCGAATGATCCCTGGTCATAATCATACCAATAAACAGTTCATCTATGCATATAAGCCAAAGATATTCATCAATCAATAGTTCATCTTTGCACGTAAGCCAAAGATATACAACTGTAAAACTAATAATCAACCGTCCATCTTTGAACGTAAGCCAAAGATATTCAACTGTAAAACCAATAATTAACAATCCGTCTTTGCACGTAAGCCAAAGATGACTTTCATCATAATATAAGCATGAGGATGATGACAATAATATAAGCATTAATCAAACGAAAACAATGATAAATATTAAAGACTTTAAATTTATCCAAGTATTATCAATCACTTAATAAATTCATAATTTAATCTATCTAATAAAATACAAATGATTTTGAATTTCCCGTTCACTCAATAAATCATCTGGGCCGTCCAAAGTTTGAGATAAATCTCACTGTTCATACATCTATCTAATAAAATACATCTATCTATCTAATAATCTAATAATAATTTAATAAAATACAAATGACTTTAAATTTTCCGCTCACTCAATAAATTATTTTGGTCGTTCAAAGTTTGAGATAAATTATATTGTCCATATAGTGCCGGAGGCACGGGACCCAGCCAGTATTATTAATATTATAACAATATTTTATTCACTTCTTAAACTTATAAACAATTTATTTCAATTGTTTACCATTTATCAAATAATGCATTTAATCATTCAAAAATTCTATACTCATAAGATTTCATCACCAATGATCAAATCCCCCATCAAAAATTTGCATATACCCTATATAGGATTCCCAAGCCATAAAATCTTATTTTCCAATTTTGTTACTTCACATAACATATTTAATTTATTTACTCATAACTAGTTCATTTTCATGAAAAATATCAAATCAGTCACAAAAATATTTTATTTCTGGGATTTAACAGAATATAGTCTCATATTGAACATATATTTTTCTCATAAATTTTAAAATTCATTTGCTATTTTTCATATGGCCAAAACTGCCGAATATTTAGACTTTATCATAAATTATATTTTTGTCCAAAATTTCTGAAATTTACAGGGTATACTACTGTTATACATGTACTCCCTATAAAAATTTCACCAATTTTGGAGTTAACCACAAGGAGTTATAAAGGTTTACTTTTAAAATAGTCTTTTTCTCATAAAATCCATAACTCTTAATCTATACATCCAAAAATCGCCATCTTTGGACACAATATAGAAAACTCATCAAATTATCATTTCAAAGTTTTCCAGATTTTTTGAGGGTCAAAAAAATTACGAAACTGCAAATGGAATTTCACCCGCCATGCGATAATTCACGTAAACAGATCATTTTCACAATTTAATAAGGAATGAATACAAAAGATCATTCACCATGCATGCGGTAATCCACATAGACAGGTTATTCCAACAGAATAATAAAGAATGGAATAACAAAAGAATTCACCATGCATGCGATAGACCACACAAACAGGTTATTCCCAACAGAATAATAAAGAATGGAACCAGGTCATGCGTAATCCGCACAGACAGGATATTCCAACTGAATAATAAAGAATAGAACCAGGTCATACGTAATTCGCACAGACAGGATATTCCAACAGAATAATAAATAATAGAATAATAATAGAATTCACCAAGCATGCGATAGTCCGCACAGACAAGTTATTCCAACAGAATAATAAAGAATGGAACCAGGTCATGCGTAATCCGCACAGACAAGATATTCTAATATAATAATAAAGAATGGAATAACAGAAGAATTTCACCATGTATACGGTAGACGGCGTATACAGGTTATTCCAACAGAATAATAAGGAATGAAATAACAATAGCTCTCTTCATGAATATAAAAGAAATAATACCCCTTACCTTAGAAGAAAACTGGATACTGAAATAGTGAGGTAGCAGACTTCTCTTCTTTTTTCTCTCTATAATAATTGCTCTATAGCTTTAGTGAATTGATGAAAAATAATGAAGGAATGAGCTTCTATTTATAGGAAAATATAGTTTCAATAATTGCACGTTTTGGGGCTCAAAATATTACAGTATAATACCTTCCTCTTTTTTTTCATTTTTAATTTAGTCCTGCAAGTATTATCAAACTTGTACCACATCCCCTGATAGTAAATAATGTGAATCAATAGTTTAATCATGTGAATCAATAGTTATAATCATGTGAAAATACGAATTACAGTATAGTACCATCATCTATACCTTCATTTTTAACTTAGTCATGCAAGTATTATCAATCTTGCACCAACTCTCCTAATAGTATAAAAATGTGAATCAATAGTACACACATATGAAAAAATAGTTATAATCATGTGAATTAATAGCAATTAATTGTTCATTTATCTGATTAATTACCCGACTGGTCAATATAACCTCCAGACATCAATTATTATCGAAATAAATGTCGATTTCCACTAACACTAACAATTCCAACACAATGAAAATATTTTTCTCAAAAATTTCATTTTTGAAATTTTGAATTTTGACTTTTTCCAAAAAAGTCAACTGTTGACTTTTTTTGACCAAAGACAAATTTTGTTTTTATAGTCTATTTCTACTAATATCATCGTTCTGGACTCAAATATCACGTCCGCATCTCCAAATTCAACTCCGAACTCAAATTTGATTTTTAATAACATTTATCATTAATATTAAAACTCACAATATTTAACAATCAGGTCGTTCTCAGGAAAGAGGGGACTTTCTGATAAGTATTTCTCCTTATTGGCTCGCAATTAGGTGACCAAACCTCTCCTTGACAGAACTTCTAGACATTGTCAATATTGTAAATAATAATATGAATAACTTTGTCGTCTCAATTATTGATTTAATAATATATAAAATATTATGCAGATGATACTGTGATAATAATTGAATCAATAATATGAAAGATATGATGCATCAATTATTGTAACAATAATTGAGTATAACTGAGTGACTTCTCACAAAAGCATCAATAATCAATATCGTGTGCTACTATGCAACCATGCGTATTACTGTACTTTTATCAATTTAACCATTTACTAAATTGAATAATAATTATAAAAATTTAATACTTTCATTTCGTAAAATTCGAGGTCTTACAACAGATTCCCACTAGTAATCTGCCTCACCACGAAACATAAAGGTGGCAAATGGAATATTCTGTTCCTTCGTGCATCCCAAAATATCGAATATCTTGGTAATTAACTTGACCAACGTTTCCTCCTTAATCGGATCCGGCTTTCCAAAGAATTCTGGTAGTCCCAACTCCTTGAACTGCTTGGCTGTGACAAACCGCGCGTTGCTATCATTTCCACCCGTATTTTGTACACGAGTCTCCCTCGTCTGATTTTGCATGAACTGAAAAAAGTTTCTAAACATCCAATCATTCATCGTTTTCTCGTTAGTGTTGTTTTCAAGAGGAATATTGCATTTCTGTTGCACGTTCTCCTAGTTTATGACTAAAGGTTGTTCGACAGTCTCATACACTCCATTGTTAACGTTCTCAGCAGTCATTCTTAAATATTTCTATAAAACAAGGGTTAATTAAACAAATTAACATATCACATAATATTTCTATATTATGACCTACCAACAAATAAGCTTAGGTAGGACACACTAGCGAAGGATTTACCCGTCTCTCCCCTCCTAGTTCTAGTCTCACATCTCAGCCAGGGATCATATCCCTAAGCTTTGATACCAACCGTGACGCCCCCAAAATAGGTATACATCACCCATTCTGAGTCGTCAAATACATGGTACAGAGAACAACTACAACTTTATTATTATAATTGTCATATAAAATACGATAACACATGATGTGAGTTTAAATACAAATATTATCTTCTAGACAATATCCACACCCAAATAAAGTCCTCATTACAATTATTGATGCACTATTTTACAAAAATAGTGAGGACTACTAAAACAGCTATCTGGAATCATCACTCCATACCCCGACTAGTCCCTATTAAATTCTCCCCCTCCTGAGAAGAAAAATGGAACAAAAAGAAAAAGGATGAGCTCAACTATCCCAGTAAAGAATATTATGACTAAGATGATATGCAACAAATTATCATTATTCTTCAACAAGGAAAAATCTGATAGAATATAATAGACAACACGTTTTAGATCAACAACTACAGCGAAAATAACAATTCATTAGAAGAGTTAAGTAGAGAATGAAATCTACTATCATCTATGAATTTAAAAGTCCATCATCAATATTTTATTCATGTAAGATCAATCAATATACATCTTGAATTTTATATTCATCTTTGCACTACGGGCTAAAGATATTCATTTGTATCACCAGTTGGTCATGTTCATCTCAACACCTGTTCATCTTTGCACTACGGGCCAAAGATATTCATCAGGTAATCATTCATCTTTGCACTACAAGCCAAAGATATTCAGTAATATCATCATTTAGGACTGAGGATGATGAAAAACATTTTAGAGAACGAATCCAGTGAGACAGAAGGATAAATATTAGGGATTCGTATTTCGGTTTATACAAATTCAATAATACTAACCAAGTGTGAAATAGAATTCAAAAATAAAGACCAAAACATGGATACAATCAAAGATAGTAAACATAAAAGACATCTGGGACGAAAAAGAGAATTTCATTTTTCGGTGAATAGTGCCGTATTTGTGAATAGTGTTGTATACGTGAATAGTAACCCCAACACAAAAAGGTAGAATTTCTACAATAAAATCCATACCAATATTTCAGTATAATGATATTGAAAGAATAACATCATTATGAAAAAAAATAACATCACTTACCTCAAAATGATAGTACCTCTGTTCGGAATATCGGATATAAAATTGAAGGAAACTTGCAATGAATAGCAACTCTCAAAGTATCAAAATACTCACTAAAATACGCTCGACAATATAAAGAGAAAGAAAACTTGTTTCTAGTGTGATTTTTAATTCTAACCTAAGCGCCTATTTATAGAAAAATGTTAGAACGACATAGGAGACTAAATAATAAAATAATAATATTTCTTTTCTTCAATTCTACGCACACTTTGTTGAAAACTCTAGCATGCCAAATCTGAAAAATAATAGCAGCCCACATGTTTATAAAAATAAAAGTGGGTCCCACCAATAAATTTAATAAAAATATTTTAATTTCTGAAACTTCAATAATTCATAGAAAATAGCCCGTTTATCAAAAAATACGAGTTTTATGTTCATTCCGCACGAAATCGAATTCTCTACAGCTTTGTAGCTTTAAATTTTTCTAAATTCCAGACAAAAAATATCCAAAATCCACAAACGAAAAATTTTTAATACCTCTTAAAATTCATAACAAATCGTACGTTAATTTTTAACTGTTCAAAATTTGTGGATATATACTCAACTTATATATGTATAACATATCCAAAAATCACAGCGATCCAACGGTCGGATTAAAAATATAACTCACGCAATAGAGCTTTAAGAATATCGATTTGATCTTTTAATACCTCCAATCCGACAAAATACTGATAAAACACTTCAACATTAATTCATTTATTTATAACCAGATAAATAAATCCATCATTAATATCTGCATCAAATAAATATTTCTTTATCATATAAATCAATAATTAATTATTCACAAATAATAATACAGAATCACAATAATGACAACCAGACAGTTCCCAGGAAAGAGTGGGCTTTTCAATAAGAATTTCTCCTTACTGGCGTGCAATTAGGTGACCAAACATCTCCTTGATAGAACTTTCTAGATATTGCCAATAATATTATCTAATAATACTATTCAAATAATATGAATTATTGATCTGATAATGGGAAATACTGTGTCGTAACAATTATTGAAATAACAATAATATAAAATTTCAACGTAGCAATTATTGAATCAATAAAATAAAATATTAAACAGTAATTACTGTAACAATTATTGAGTAGTACCTTCTTACGTAAGAATCAATAATTCAAAAATAATATGCAATACCGTGTGCTACTGTGCAACCACGCGTATTACTGTATTTTAACCACCAGGTATTTCAACAGTGTTAACGGTAACAACTACGCCATTATTTATAAAAAAAATAAACTTGTTATTTTCTTCATCCGACAGTTATTCTGTTATGGGGCCCACAAATAGTTGCGCCGTCGTACGAATATTCCCCGACAACAAGAATATTCCACGACCAAATGAATATTCCTCGACAAAAATGAATATTTTATAACCACTTGCTTATTTTGCAAAATTTACACATTTCACCCATAACTAAAGCATTATATCAAATTAACTCCTTATTATTTCAAGATAATGAATAGAGAAAATTTAATTATATTTATATAAAAAAAATTTGGGATCTTACATATATATATATATATATATATATATATATATATATATATATATATATAGTTCACTTCTCCAACAAACCGGTTCGTCGACGAACCGGCTATAGCGACCATTCAATCCATCGCTATAAGATAGAAAGTTGACGCTGATGCTACAGCTATGGCGACGGTTCGAATCGTCGTTATAGCTCAAAAATCCAGTCTTCCTATGATTTAGCGACGGACCAACCGTCGTTATAGCCGATTTGTCTTTGATTCATTTTTTCCGATTCGTTGAAGAATTTTTGTGTGTGTGTGTGTGTGTATGTATATATATATATATATATATATATATATAGACACACACACATACATATTACACATTTCCAAGGCAAATAATTCAAAAAAAAATCTTGAATAACTATTTAATATATATATTACACATGTCCAAGGCAAATAATTCAAAAAAATCATTAATAACTATTTTGGCATTTAATCAATAATATTAATGACAATTTTTAATTTGATAAGATTGTTAGTCAACTCGGTCAAACAAATGAAAGGTAAAATTGGCCGATTAAACATGAAGATTCCAACCCACCTTCAAACCAGAGACATTGTGACATTGAGCAACACAATCATCATGGATCAGGATATGTAAAACCAACTATTAACATTACAACTAATGATACAACGACTATATGCCATGCTCATTACAATAAAAACCTTACCGTTATACACATATAATAAACTAAGTATCAAACTGGCTGCATCACATATATATATATATATATATACGGTTCGGATCTTAAGCTCAACTCTTATCTAACATACTTTGCTCACTCCCCTTTAGCGACAGACCAGGCGACGATTCGGTCCGTCACTATATATAGAACCGTCGTCTTAGCTTTTAGTGGCAGACAACATATAGCGACGGACAACATATAGCAATGGACCGAACATATAGTGACGGACCGAATCATCGCCTGGTCCGTCGCTAAAGAGGGTGAGCAAGGTATGTTAGATAAGGGATGAGCAAGGTATGTTGGATAAGGATGAGCTTAAGATCCGGACCATATATATATATATATATATATATATATATATATATATATATATATATATATATAGAGAGAGAGAGAGAGAGAGAGAGAGAGAGAGTCCGGATCAGGTCCGGACTCCCGGATTTTGTTAAAATCCGGACTTTTTTTTTCTTTTTTTTGCTTTTTTTTTTTGAAACAACTAAAAAAAAAATTATTATGGAATTGGAATTTTTACATTATACAGTGTTTTGGGCGTGATTTGGATGCCTATAACAAAAAATGTCTGTACAGTCTAGGGCAGACTGTACTGTACATACATTGGTTGGTGTGGGTGTTAAAAACACACCCAAAACAGTGTATTATGGAAAAATTTCAGTTCCATAATTTTTTATTTTTTTTTAGTTGTTTCAAAAAAAAGCAAAAAAAAAAAAAAAAAATGGTCCGGATTTTGATCCAGTCCGGACTCCCGGACTGGATCCGTGTTATATATATATATATATAGCAGCTTAGACTGTAGAGTGAATTTCCATCTTCAGTTTACAGACCAAATGTGCATGCATTCATCTAACGAACCGCTTGCCAAATACTCACAGTTGAGGCTGAATACAATAGCTACTGCATGACATTGTTCGTCTATTCAACAACCAATACGAAGGACATCTGAAAAGCAGGGATTCTTTATTATCTCGATGAACTACCTGGACACTCTGATTCTCAAAGATTCTTTCTTTTTCCATTACATGTATTTTAAACTATTTTGAGGTACCTATGGAATATTTCTTAATATAGAACAAAATTTTCAAATGCCCATGCATTTTGCGGGACTTGGAGGACTTCCGAGTCCAGAAGTTGGAAATTAGGATTTCTTGGTTTCAAACCATCCTATACAACGGATGTGCCATCGTGAATGTAACACTCTAATCCCACATCGAATGACATGGAGAAAATTTTCTATAATTAAAGAATTAAGTTACTACAAATAGTACATTCAAGTCAAGACCTTTTGGAAGAGCCTATGATGGGCTAAGATAAACCAAGAAGATATTAGGAACAATTACATTTTCTATTATTTTTTTAAAAATAATTACAAAAAAAATGCCCTCATAAAATTTTTATGCAACTAATACGCTTTCATATTTATTTACATATTCTAGTGCATTTAGGATTCCTTAATTTAAGGAATTAATATTCAATTAGGATTCTTTAATTTAGGGCTTCTTCTCTCTCTTTATCTATAACAACTGCAACATGCAATCTCATTCTGTTTCTGACGTTGCCATAAATCATCTCTTTCTCTCTCTTCTGCTAAACTTTAAAAAATGGCAACTTCTTCCCCTTCCTCCGCCTCCCTTCTCCCGCCCCCGTCCCTGCCCCCCGCCCCTGCCCCCGCCCCAGCCCCAGCCCCAGCCCCTCTTCTTCCCCTTCATCTGCCTCCCTTCTCCTCCCCCGCCCACGCCCCACCACCTCCCTCCGCCTCCCACGGCCATCTCCCTCCTCCCGCCCCCCTTTCTCCTCATCCCTACCCTACCCCCCTCCCCTCCCCTCCCCTCCCCTCCCCTCCCCTTCTTCTTCCTCCGCCTCCTACCGCCCCCTTTCTCCTCCTCCCCCAGATCGATCCAAGGTGGTCGTAGGTGGAGACCCCGCCACTGGCCGCGATGGAGACCTCACCACCACCCGTTGCTTTCCCTCCACCACTGATCCGTTCTCTAACTCCACCGGTAATCAAACCATAAAAAGTAATTGTTCCTTTTTAGGGTCCTTGGTTTGAAGGTAATATGTTGGTAACCAAATAGGCATACCAAGGTAACCAAACCTTCACAATAAGGTAACCAAACCTTCACAACAAGGTAACCGAACCTTAATATGAAGGTTTCTTTGTTATGAAGGTTTGGATACCTTATTATGAAGGTTTGGTTTCATTGGTATGAAGGGTTGGTTACCTTAGTATGAAGGTAACCAATTCAGTTTTATTAGGTTACCAATGTATTTTGAATGTGATGCAGTTTGGTAACCAAACTTCATGCAGTTGGTTACCAAACTGTCATACCAAGGTAACCGAATCTTAATATGAAGGTTTCCTTGTTATCAAGGTTTGGTTACCTTGGTATGAAGGTAACCAATTTTGTTTTATTTTATTACCAATTTTATTTTAAATGTGATGCAGTTGGTAGCCAAACTTTGTATAATGGTAACCATTTTAATTTTTGTAGGTAACCAAATCGTCAAAAAAGTCAGAATAGCAACTCCGGTTAGATAGCGGTGGTGGTGGCGTAGTCGATCTAGCGGCGGCGGGAGGTGAATCTTTTTTTCTTCTTGACGTTTTGGACAACGGAGATTTGCGGCGGTGTAGCGGTGGTGTAGCGGAAGAATCAGCGACTTGGCCATTTTCGGATACTTTCTCTCTCTACAAAGTCACTTTCTATAGTGAGGAAATAAATACTTTTGATGAATAAAGTTCATGATGTTCCTGGATCAGAATTTGTTTTTGTTGTTAGATTTCAAATTTTTGAATTTGAATTTGAATTATTAACAGTTATTTCTCCTTGATTTTAGGTTTTCTAATTAATGTGAATTGTACTATTTTTATAATATGAGTCCTAAGTACACTATTTTTGTAATTATTTAGTTGATGCACTTTTCTTGTAAATACTTTTCATTTGTTGTATACTTGTGTAAAGGACCCAAGATATTATTGGGTCAGTGGTTTAAGGCCTGATTTACATGGATTTGATTCGAATTAAATTTGAGATTTGACCCGAGATTTAATTTATTCCGAACTCGGGATTTGACCCAGGTTGTTTCATATAGTATCAGAGCTGATTCTCAAAAGTTCGGGTCGGGTCATCCGATCAGGTTGCCGGAGGTGGGGACAGGAAGGCTGGTGGTATTTATTAGGTTTGTATATAACGCGAGCATGCAATCAAATCACATAAAAGGTGCAGAAGCGCGATAAAATAAGAATTTAAAATTTTCATACAAAATATCACCATGATCATACTTTGTGCTTAATTATCAATCCAATAGAAAAGGATTGAGGATCATATTCATACCATTGTGGAAACTAGCTTCCTCGGGTACTAATTCTCCTCCAATTCCTTTTCACGTTCAACTTGAATCCACCGGGTTTGATTCCTTCCTGTAATCAACGTTAGTAACCCAAGTGTTTGGCCTCTAGAGGTGATTCACCAAGGAAAAACTAATATTCAAGAAGATGAGTGTTTGACAAAACCTTAGATTCTATCTCTATTGAATAGTACTCTCCCAACTCTTGGAATAAAGTGTGCTACCTTAATCTATAATAAGACATTTTTATTTATAGATGTGGGGAACCCTCCTAAACAATTTAAGAATATGGTTTTTTATAATTAATTAAACTCCTTTAATTAATTATGCTCCTAATCTAATTAGGAATATATGAGAGTACTTTTATTAATTAATTCTCAAACTCCATTAGGAATAATAATAATAATAATAATAATAATAGTTCTCATACTAATTTATATTTAATATTTTCAAAATATTAAATAATAAATATTAAGTTATTTAATTTATTCTATCACCGTAGATTAATTAAATGTGACAACCCGAATTTTCATAAGTTATTAAAATAAGAATTTAATAATTGAAATTCTTATTACGATGTGATTAATATAACAATCCAGAATTTTAATTGTAATTATAAATATTTATTGAATTATATAAATATTTAATGGATGTGTTTATTATTGAATAAATATTTGTTTATTGTGAATAAATATTTGTTTAATTTGATTTGATTTGATTTGGTTAATTATTAGTTTGATAAATAATTAATGGGTTAAGGAAATTAATTGTTATGGGATAATATTCTAATTTAATTTAATAATTAAGTTAGAGAATTTATAATAATTAAATGAATTATTATATTATTCAATAAATTGTTATTAGAATTAATTAAATTAAGTATGAAAACTTAATTAAATAAAGTGTGACAAATAATTATACTATAAAGAAGTTAAATTTAGTTTTGCCAAACAAGACTTAAAAATATTAAGTGTTTAATTTTTTTAAAAGGGTTTGGACAAACAAAGCCTTATTTCTTTTGGTTTTATTTTGAATTTTGAATTATAATAAACTAAATAAATAAAATATAATTATAATCTATACGTTATATGTTTGGTAACTGCTATTTTTTTAATAAGGTCATTAGTAGGCGTACTATTATTTTTACGTTGGCTAGCTTATCAGTTAGTTTACGCTTAGTATCTTAACTCTTATACTGAGAAAAGAAAAGACAAAAAAAATTACAGAGGGTTTTAGAGAGAATTGTCAGAGAAAGTTGAGGCTAGGATTCTAGAGAAATACTGAGTTTTTCAAGCTTTTCTAAGGATTTAACAAGTATCTTCTTAAGCAACAAAAAGGTATTTTTCCTATAATCTTAATACTATATAACTATATATGTTTTACGTTCTCTATGTTCTTGAAATGCACTCATTGTGTATAAAGTTTTACAAAATTGTCTGTAAACTGTACTTTATAATTGGTTATGATAATATGTGTAATTGTAATTGTTATCACTGACATGTCTATATGTATATAGGTGTTGTATGCTAGATTACATTCAAAAAGTAAGGAAAGTGTTTTTACAGTAAACATTCATGTATGAACGTGATTTGTAGAAATATCAAAATTAGTATATGCTAATTGTGAAATTGAACCTTATGTATGTTAATTGGGTAAGAACTTAATTCGAACGTAGTTCAAAGGATTGAATTCATTGGATAATTGTGGTTTACAGTGTTAAACCTTGTAAAACAACGTCAACAATGGAGTTAGGTTTTAAACCATGGTTTCAAGGATTTAAATTTTCTAAAATTATTGTTTAATTGCTTTAAATTGGTATATGTATGATAAGTAAATGTTTATGAGTAATCCATATAAGTTTTACATCTTAATTTAGATGTTAGCAGTAGTAATTAGTCCAGAATTTAGTTATTCTGTTCTTTGTGGTTGGGTTCTATAAGTTTTGGCGCCCCAACGCCAAAATCTGCGCCCCAACTGTGATTTTCGTGCCACACTACCAAAAATAGCCCAGAACTTCGCGCCCCAAAGCTGAAATTCGCACCCCCAGCGCTGAAATTCGCGCCCCAGTGCCAATGCCTGACTTAGTTCTCGCGCCCCAGCGCTGGAACAGTAGTCTGGTTCGGGCAGTTTTGACCTCCTGTAGTAAAACGACCATAACTTTTTCATACGAACTCAGATTAAGGTGATTCAAGATGATCCGGAACGAAGACGAATAGGCCTACAACTTTTGTTCTTTAAGTGTTTTAATTTGAGGTCAGGAAAAGGGATCAAATAGGTCATTTGTGGGACTGATATGTATGAGGAGGCAATCGAAGGGCGTCGGGAATGCACATATGCAAATGTAGTGCTCCTGACGATAAAAGATGTTGTCCTAAGTTATAAAACATGAATATTAGTAAATATAATGATATTTAACATTAATAAATGATATATTAGATAAGTTGTATAAGCATACTAAACACACACAAGAGAGACGAATTGGACGTGTGACGGATAAACTTCGAAACGCCGTGATAAGTGTTAATGAACGTAAAAAGTGTTTTAAATCAAATGAAATGAATATTATAAAATATTGAATAGAGTTAATATAAAACCAATAAGTAGTCCTAGCAAGACTTAAGCACTTGAATGAACTTCGAGTTTGACTAAGAAAAAATATAGTGAGTTATAAGTCTAAAGTTAACACAATCAAATTGAACATTGTGTATTAATTAATAGGAAGAGTTATAGGATGTAGATTAAAGTTTACATTACAACTACTATGTGTTGTTATGTGACTAATAGTTGATGTGAATGATTATATAATTGTGTAGGGCACGTGAAGTACAGATAACTGTAAGCTGTTAAACTGTTATTGGTAAACAACGATCAAGACAAGTCTTTCAGTTCCTATTTGCTATGTGAACTTGATGATTAACTGTTTTAAATCTTTATTGCAAAGAGCATGATGTGTTATATATATGTTGAAAGTATGAAATGTTAAAGTCAATTTAGGACTATGTTAATTGATTAAAGCATGTTGATTGAGGGACTCAATCTTTATACTTGTTATATGAATTGTAGAATGTATGTTATATGTTGAGCATGTTATTATGTGCTATGTGATGCATGAAAACTGTTAGATTTTGCTGGGCTGTCGAGCTCAACCTTGCAAATAACCACTTTTGCAGGTTTAAGATTCAAGGTAAAGTTATGTGTTACTTGAAAGACATGAATCATATGTGATTATAAATAAAGGAATTAATGTTGTTATAAATGAAGGAATTAATGTTGAGGTGTTTTATCAGTATTTTTGTCAGAATGAAGGTATTAAAAATTAAATCAGTGTTCTTAAAGCTCTATTGCGTGAGTTATAATTTTGATCTGACCGTTGGATCATTGTGATTTTTGGATATGTTATACATATATAAGTTGAGTATATGTCCACAAATTTTGAACCGTTAAAAATTAACACATAATTTGTTATGAATTTTAAAAGGTGTTAAAAATCATCCGTTTGTGGATTTCGGATAAGTTCTATCTGGAATTTGGAAAAACTTAAAGCTACAAGGTTGTAGAGAATTTGATTTCGTGTGGAATGGACATAAAATTCATATTTTTCTGATAAAAGGGCTATTTATTATGAATTACTGAAGTTTTAGAAAATAAAATGTTTTTTTATTAAAATTGGGTGGGACCCACTTTTGTTTTATTTTGAAAACATGTGCTGGAGAATTTTTCAAAGGTGATGACCGGTCTAGGATGGCTGCATGCGTAGAAAGATGAATAATAATATTATTATTTTATTATTTAGTCTCCTATAACATTCTAGTATTTTCCTATAAATAGGTGCTTAAGTTAGAATTCAAAATCACACTAGAAACAAGTTTTCTTTCTCTCTATATTATCGAGCATATTTTTGTGAGTATTTAGATACTTTGAGAGTTGTTATTCAGTGCAAGTTTCCTTCGGCTTTACATCCGATATTCCAGTCAGAAGTACTACTCTTTTGAGGTAAGGGGTTGTAAAGGTTATTATGTTTCTTCAGTTTCGTAATTTTTCTGACCTTCAAAAATTCTGAAAAAATTTGAAATGATATTTTGATGAGTTTTCTTGTTTGTGTCCAAAAATGACAATTTTTGGATGTATAGATTAGAAGTTATTGATTTTATGGGAAAAAACTATTTTAAAAGTAAACCCTTATAACTCCTTGTGGTTAACTCCAAGATTTGGTGAAATTTTTATTGGGAATACATGTATATAACAGAAGTATACTCTGTAAATTTTGGAATTTTTGGACAAAAGTACAGTTTATGATAAATGTCTAAATATTCGGCAGTTTTATGAAAAATAGTAAATGAATTTTAAAAATTTCGAGAAAATTATATGTTCAATATGGGACTATATTCTGCTAAATTCCAAAAAAGAAAATTCTCTGGGACTGATTTGGTATTTTTCATAAAAATAGACTAGTTATGAATAAATGAATTAAATATGTTATGTGAAGTAAAAAAAATTGGAAAATAGGATTTTATGGCCTGAGAATCCTATATAAGGTATATGCAAAATTTTTATGAGAGTTTTGGTTATTGGTGATGAAATCTTATGAGTTTGGCATTTTAGGATGATTAAATGCATTAATTAGTAAAGTGTAAACAATTAAAATAAATTATTTATAAGTTTAAGAAATGATTAAAATATTGTTGCAATATTAATAATATTAGATTATGAAATTATTAAGTGATTTATAACATTTGTATTAAGGTGTTATAAATATTGATATGGATTTTATTGTGAAACTTTATCTTTTTTATGTCAGGGTTACTATTCACGTATACGGCACTATTCACGCATACGACACTATTCATGTGTATGACACTATTTACGTATATGACATTATTTACGTATACGATACTATGTACGAATACAGAGTACTATTTACGAGTTACTATTCACGAGTTACTATTCACAAGTTATTATTCATGAGTTACTATTCGCGAGTTACTATTCATGAGTTACTATTCACGGGGTTCTATTCACGACAAAATTGATTTCTTTTTCTGACCAAATTGTCATTGATTTATGAATCTTACTCTTGAAATTAAATCCATGTTTTGATTATATTGTTTTTATTATCATATATAACATTTTTATAATCACGGTGATGAAATTTCTCTTTGACTTGAGTGTAAAGATGGGTAGATTATTGGTATGATCGTGACTATGGGTTCTCTTTGGCCAGTAGTGCAAAGTTGAATCATTGACTGGTATGATCATAATCATTGAATTTACAATTGAATATTTTTAGCTTAAGTGCAAAGGTGAATTGATCAACATGGTTATAATTATTGTTTATATAAATTCTGAAATGATTATATATTTCTTTGAGATATTAATATCTTTGGTCTGCAGTGCAAAGATGAATTATTGATGAATATCTTTGGCCCGTAGTGCAAAGATGACATGTTGTTCACTATCTTTAGCATGTAGTGTAAAGATAAATTGTTGATGAATATCTTTGGCCCGTAGTGCAAAGATGACCTGTTGTTGAATATCTTTGGCTTGTAGTGCAAAGATGACCTGTTGCTGAATATCTTTGGCATGTAGTGCAAAGATGAACGGTTAATGAATATCTTTGGCCCGTAGTGCAAGGATGAACTTATTAGTATGATTATGAACAGGAACTGTGATTTGGTATAATCATGATCTTTGATGTTTCAGGTAAAGACATGTGACGTAAATTATCTTCGTCCTGAATGAGAAGAGGAATTTAGAACCACAATTATGGTTATGAGTTATTCACATGACTGTGAACAGGATCTGTCGATTGATGTTACTAGGTTAAAACATTGTTGGTGGACTTTTAACATGGAGAAGATAATAGACTTTATGGTCTATTTGACTCTTCTAATGGATTGCTCGTTCCGCTGCAACTATGGTTGAAAAGTTTTATCATCTACTATATGTTCTAAATCTCTGATTCATTACTGATGAAGGCTATTGATAAATTATTTATCTTTAGTCATGATATTATTTACTGGGCTAGTTGTGCTCACCCTTTTGCTTCACAATTCCTTTCAGGTAACAAGAGTGTAGCTGGGTCGAGCAGGGGTAACAGGGAAATAGAACGGTGGTCTATAGCTATTGAGGTTCTCCCTAAATAGTATAGAAATAATTTTATTAAAAACTTTAGATAAGTGTGTCATATTGTATATGTCATTTGATATTTAATTTTGGTGAACCGAATAGGGTGAGACGAACCCAACTTTGGAAAGGTGTTTTGCCACTATCATACAAGATGTCTAATGACATACAACCTCGTGTTATTATAAGATAGGATTGTGCACATCCACTTGTTGAGTATATCTACGAGCACTACCTATATGATCTTGGAGTTTGGTTGAAATATAATTTTCAATTGCAGACATTGGAGATAGTCTTCTCTTGACATTGAAATATGTCAAGAGAAGACTCACCATTGGAAAGAACATGATAGTAATCTTCTCATTTTTCTTTGGGGTCTATTGGGTCAACCAAGGATAATTCTGTGGGCATATGATATCTATCATAACCTAAACGCATGGCCTCTCATGTACGGAGGTTTTCTTGAGCATTTCTCAAAGATTTTAATTTCTAAAACAGTTATTAACTGTACCTTTATGTAAGGTGCCATTGTGACGTGCTATCCAAGTTGGTGTCCAGAGTCACAGTTGGTATATATTTGTATCAAAACTCACAATATATGTGTTGTTGTATTTCGCATGACAATTGTAGTAATAAAGTTATAGTTGTTTTCTGTACCATGTATTTGGCGACTCAGAATAGGTTGGATGGATTGGACCTATTTGGGGGGCGTCACAATAGTCATCAAGTATCACCATTAAGGACTGAGGATGATAAAAAATATTTTAGAGAACGAATCCAGTGAGATAAAAGGATAAAGTTTAGAGATTCGTGTTTTAGATAACTCAAGTTTAAAAATACTCCATAATAAACCATAATGGAGTAAAATTCAAGAATAAAGATCAAAAATATGGATACAATCAAAGATAGTTACCATAATAGACATCTGGGACAAAGAAGAGAAAATTTTATTTTTTGGTGAATAGTGTCGTATACGTGAATAGTAACCCCGACACAATAAAGTAGAAATTCCACAATCAAACTCATATCAATATTTTGGCATAATGATATTGAAAAAAATAATATTATTTAAGAAGAAAATAACATCCCTTACCTCAAAATAACAGTATTTCTGATCGGAATATCAGATGTAAAGTCGAAGGAAACTTGCACTGAATAGCAACTCTCAAAGTATCTAAATACTCATAAAAATACGCTCGACAATATAGAGAGAAAACTTATGTTTCAGGTGTGATTTTCAATTCTAACTTAAGCGCCTATTTATAGGAAAATGCTAGAACGCCAAAGCAGACTAAATTAATAAAATAATATATATATTTTTCTCTTTCTACGCCACCTAACAAGACCAGCCACCAGCATGCCAATTCTGAAAAAATAGCAGCCCACATGTTTTTAAAACAAAAGTGAGTCCCACCCAATTTTAATATAAAAAAAATAATTTCTGAAACTTCAATAATTCATAATAAATAGCCCTTTTATCAGAAAAATACGAATTTTATGTCCATTCCATGCGAAATTAAATTCTCTACAACTTTGTAGCTTTAAGTTTTTCCAAATTCTAAATCAAAAATATCTGAAATCCATAAACGGATGATTTTCAATACCTCATAAAATTTATAACAATTCATACGTTAATTTTTAACGGTTCAAAATTTGTGAACATATACTCAACTTATATATGTATAACATATCCAAAAATCACAACAATCCAACGGTCAGATTAAAATTATAACTCACGCAATAGAGCTTTAAGAACACTGATTTGATTTTTAATACATACATTCCGACAAAAATACTGATAAAATACCTCAACATTAATTTCTTCAATTATATCCACATAAAATAAAAAATTTCTTATCATATGAATCAATAAATAATTATTCACAAATAATATTACAGAATCACAATAATAACAACCAGGCCGTTCCCAGGAAAGAGGGGGCTTTCCGATAAGAATTTCTCCTTACTGGCGTGCAATTAGGTGACCAAACTTCTCCTCGACAGAACTTTCTAGACATTGACAATAATACTATCTAATAATATTAATTATTGATTTGATAATAAGAAATACTGTGTAGTGACAATTATTGAAACAACAATAATATAAAATATCAACGCATTAATTATTGAATCATTAAAATAAAATATTAAACAATAATTATTGTAAAAATTATTGAGTAGTGCTTTATTACATAAGAATCAATAATTCAAAAATACTATGCAATACCGTGTGCTACTGTGCAACCAAGCGTATTAATGTATTTTAACCACCAGGTAACCCAACAGTGATAACGGTAACAATTACGCCATTATTTATAAAAACTCAAACTTGTCTTTTTCTTCATCCGACAGATATTCCGTTATGGGGCCCACACATGGCCGCGCCGTCGTGCGAATATTCCCCGACAGCAAGAATATTCCACGACCAAACGAATATTCCCCGACAACAATAAATATTTTATAACCACTTGCTTATTTTGCAAAATTTGCACATTTCACCCATAACCAAAGTATTATATCAAATTATCACCTTATTATTTCAAGATAATAAATAGAAGAAATTTAATTTTATTTATAATAAGTTGGGGTCTTACATTCTTCATGTATATGATGTAATATATACGCAAACCAGATCAGAATAAAAAAATATTTCAATAGATAAAAAATAATGTAGTAAGAATTTAAAAAGGATCGAACATGATAAAATATCAAAGGTTAATGGTTGAGGTCTATCTCTTTACCGTGAAAAGACACATGTTCAAATATTTTTCTAAGAAAAAGTAAGAATTAATCAAGATACTGCACGAAAATGGCAAGTTTTTTCAAGGTTCCTACTTGGCCCTTTTCTCGGCTTTCCCCCAAGCCCTAAGGTGATATGTATTCTTAGTATCAAATTGTAATATATTATGTTTTCGAATGAAAAAAAAAAAAAGAATAGACTAGAAAGCCTAGAATTAATAATGTAAATAAATTAACCTCGTAAATCGTGATAATATTAATTTGTTACTCCCCTTGACTTGGATGTGTTAAATATCAATTTAAATACACTTTTTTCCACTCTACTCAATCTCGGTTTACAAATACATCATTGAACTGAATTTTTTTTAATTCGACTCACTGAACTACAATTTTTTTACAAACCATTAAAAATTATGTTAAATTGTTTGACTTTTAACAAATTGAGTAGCACATGACAAATAGACTTTGTACATGTCATATATATATATGTTCACGTGGCATATCATAGTGAAAAAAAATAAATAAAATACCCAAAAGCCAACAATTAAAACAAGTTAACCAAATAAAATAATAGGAAAAAAACAACCAAATAAAATCTTTTAAATTCACAATTATAAAATAGAAAAAACTAATAACTTAAATGTGATATTATATATATATATATATATTGCTAAAAAAATTAAATTATTTAAAAAATTAAATTAAAAATTTAAAATAATAATAATAATCCCTCCATTTCAAAATATTAGATAATTTATATTTTTAAAGTGAACCTAAAATATTTAAAACTTATAAAAAATATGAATTCATTAATTTTAGATAAATACATTTGTAAAAATTATACATTAATATATTTTATTATTAATTAATAATTTTTATATATTAATTTTCCTTAAAATCATTCTTTTCATTAATTAAAAAAATAAAAGATAAAATTATAATTTTTATAATACTAAGTTTCTTAAAATTATCTCTAATTTTGAATAATTTTAAGAAACCAATGTTATTCTCGTTTGGAAATTGATATTTTCATATTTTAATTATTAAAATGTGAATCTAACATAATCATACAATATAATATAAACATTGTGTAATGCATGTATTGCCCTGAATTGGCAAACTAAATTAAAATCACAACACCAAGGAATCATAATGAAAACAATATTATTTTGTTGAAGAAAGCATCCACATAATCTATTAAATTAATATAAAAGAATCAAATAAATGAACCCCCCCCCCCAACCCACCCACCCACCCACCCACCCACCCAAAACAAACTCATCAAATAATCAATCCCCACCCGTTGGGCTATGGTTATTTGGGCCTTTAGATTATGTTGAGCCGGTAGCCCCGTGGAGATAGGTGGGCTTGGGTTAGAGGTTGTTGTAGTGGACGGGGGATTTATGGAATTAAGGGTCCTAATTATATTTGGGTTTTGAATTTGGAAGAAAATGTTGGACTATGAGCCAACTTCCTTAATTATAGGAGATTTGATACAATCGTGTCATGGGTTGGTCATTGGCTGAGAACCTTAGTCTGATTCAGAGAAGGATTGCATGAAGGTGGTAAGATCATTATAAATACAAGGCACTGCATTGATTTTAAGATACATGCAACTTATTACTTTCCAGCACTAAAGCATTAAGCCTCCATTGTTAATCTTATATGAGCTTGTACTTATTCTCACACCAGATCTATCCTCCGGCGGCCCAAACCGTCAAGCTTTTGGTGTTTACTAGTTTCTGTGCAGGATTTGACGCACTTTAGTAATTGGAGCGCGTGGACGGATCTTGGCGTTAACACCACCCAAAAAGAATGCCTATACACATAATCATAAATCCCATCACCCAGATGAGAAAACAAAGCTAGCTATCCAGCATAAACTAAGAGGAAGAGGCGAACAACTAGAATAGAAAAGTGAATACAAGGGGAACAAGAGAACCAAAACAGTGGGTAGAAAAACAGATGAATCTAAAGTAGGGCTTGGTGCAGGGGTCTCTGTTGTTGCCGTCGTCGCCGCATTTTGAACCGCCATTATCATCGTTAACACAACAGTTATGAATAGCTTCATCTTCATTGCCTCCATTGTTAATGGCTAATTTTACGAATCTAGAGAGAAAGAGAATAAAATCGGCACAGAATAGATCTTGAACTGATTTGTGAAGAACAAAATCAAATTCGAGCCGATCAACTTCCAAAACCTCACCCCAGCAAATCTGAAACCTCCAAAACTAAGCCCATACACCCCGACTTTAGATCATAGCTCCGGACTTTGCAAACATATATCGGTAGATAGATTTTTGAGAAGGATCACAATTTGACCGCCGAAAAAGCACAAACAGATCCAAGTAATAAAGTGGAAGAAAGGAAAAGGAGTGATAGTTTAATTTGTTTAACTAATTATTTTAAAATTGAGTATAATTTAATTTAATTATTCAGCTTACCTTCTATCTCTTTGTCAGCATTGACACATAGATTTGTTGTTAATATTTTAACAAAGTAGACGGTTTTTCGAATTTTTATTAAAAAATTACCGTTCAATGAGTTGGAACATTCTCTTTTAAATTTCTTTAAATGGCGTGAACTTGCAAAGACATCTAAAATTGGAGTCCAAGGTTAATTTTAAGTGTCAGTAACTAAAAAAAACGAATTGATATTCAAAATATTTCTCAATGGTACGGTTTAGTTAAAAAGAATTATGGAAAAAGAATGCAACTCTGTTGACTAAAAATAGACGATTGGATTCGATGAAATTAAAAGTATTCAAGCGATCAAACAATACCTGTAATTAACTGTTTCATCTGCATAGCACATAGTTCCATTATTGAGATACTGGTTAAAAATAAAATCTGGTTATCATGAAGTTAATTTATGATAAGTTGGTCAATTGACCAATACAATACTGACACGCAGAGTAAAAGATCACCTCCCGACCTGCGTGTCGACACTATATTGATCAATTGACTAAAGTTAATTTCATGATAACCACTCCCTCGAAATATTATCTAACCCCAAAGAGTTACAATTGGGACCACCAAACTTAAATGCTATAATCCTCTCCAAAGTAGGTTTAACTAAGCAAAATGGACTCTAAATAATAATTCTAACTAAATACACCGAGTTTTAAAGCTTTCTTAACTAAAAAAACTTGCAAACAAGAAATTTGTTAGACCTTTCCTATCCTTTCTTCTTTCTTCTGTTTTTCAAACTCACAAAACAAGGTGTTAGAGAACGGAGAGAGTAATACTTTTACTAAAAGAGAATTATATTTTCACAAGTAAATTTGATAATTTCACAAGATTCTCTCTCCTCTGAGGTGAACTTTGCTTACTATTCATATTATGAGAAGCTTGTAAAACTATCAAATTTACTTTTGGAAATATTAATTATCTTACTAAAATAATAAGGAACGGAAAGATTAAAAGGACTTTAATGCAAACTACTAGCAGTTAGGGCTGGGCAAGTAACCAAATTGGAACCGAAATCACACCAAAAACCGCACGAACCGCACGAACGGTTCCGGCGCATGTGGCGGTTTTAGGTAGGTTGAATAACCAAATTTATGGTTTCAGTTTGGTTACTAGCCAAAACCGCACGCATAAAACCGAAACTGCACCATGTATGTGTATGCATATATTATATCTAGTAAATTCTAAAGTTACTTTTCACTTAAACACGTTCAGAGAAAACTTCAGTCTTGCATTGTCATTTTTCACCAATTAAAAGAAGATAGTTAGAGGTTATAGAGTTAAAAATTAAGTATTTGTGTTTTGAAATTTCGGATTTGTTTGATGCGTTACTGGAGGGGCTTATAGCTAAGGGGCCAAATTCGTTGGTTCGAGCACTTGATGCATTGGTTAAGGTCTATTCTATAGTAGTAATAGTCTAATAGATTATTTTTCAAAATAGGTACAATTAAGATTATATTCTATAAGTCCTCCCAGCAATATATAAGATAGAATTTCATTCTATCTCCAGTATATATTTTTAATTTTTGGGGAACCAGACAAACCTTCTTGCTTGTTATCAAATATATGGTCTCCGTTGTTTTATATAGCGTATGTTTTAGTTTTAAAGCATCATTCCTTTATTATAAACTAAAACTATTTTATGTGTCTCACTGTTTTATGATTTGATGATGAATTTGACATGTTTGGAAGAAGCTTTGGTTCTATGCTTGATATAATTCCTATTGTCGACTCTGTCACTAAGTTAATTTCTTGACGTGAGCTGTGTTAAATTATATTGAAGTCATAGACTTTTTTGCTATTTCAATTAGTTTTGGAACCGAAATAACACCAATTGAAACAGCACCGTACAGTTTAAAACTGCACCGTACCAATCACAAGCGATTTCGTATGCGATTTTAAATTTGTCAAATCACAGTTAAGCGATTTCGGGTGCAGTTTAGACTTGAAACCGCACCCTGCTAGATACACGCATGGATATTAATAATGATAACACTCGCATACAAATTACTACAATTACAACAACACGAAACCTCTAAAGTCTTATAGCCTACATCATACGCTATGTCCTATACAAATACAAGCCGCCACGGACCAAATATTGACTTATCGCACTCAATGCAATGCGGCTCTATGCAGTATTATTATTATTATTATTTTGTGGTGTCCATCTCCTATAATTATAACCCTCACGGCCTCACCTCAGCTATTCAACCCCGGCCCAAAAATAACTAGGCTTAATTTCAATTTATAATAAATCAATTAAATATACTAAAAAATCTATCTTGCTGTTGTTTCCACATAATATTAATTGAAGGATAATTTGCTCCTACTTATATTACTAATAAAATAAATACCAAGTAGACAAAAAATATTTGAGGGGATGATCAGAATGATAGTTTGATATGGCAATTTAGAAAGAGTTTATTATGCAAATGAGTTTATTATGAGTTTTCTGTAGGGGGTGAGGGAGGCAGTTTGTACTAAAGATTAGGCAATAAGAAGGCATGCATTAGTACTCCTCTTCAGCGGTACTGTAGCATGTCATGCTGCTGCAAATGCTTGATTACATGAGAAGTCATTGGCTTTTTATTTTAATCTTCATTTTCAGTGTTCATGTATAAATGTAATTTTATATACACTTAAAACTAAAATAATTTTTAATCAAACTGTATTTATACTCGTATGCCTTGAGCTGGTGACCATTTCGACTTTTTTTTTTTGGCAGAATTTCCCTTTCGGGTCAGCATCAGCTACTTGTTAGAACCACCAAACACAATAATGATATTTCCACATAAAAGTCATCGCTATAAATCCTATAACGACGGTTTTCACCAGCGACACTTTTCATGTAAAAATATCAATTTCCTTTTTTTAATTCAATAAAAATGAGTCATTCCATTCACTTTTATTCCTACAATCCAAACGTAACACATAAGTTATAATCTCATTTTTAACATTAAAAGAAAAATATAGGAATGGTATGTTATGCTTACTATAAAAAAAGAACCCGACAACTGTATACAATTATACATACAACAAATTAAGTTATTTGACTGACTGAATCAAACCCAGCAAGCCTAAAACTATGTTAGATCACATTCTGCACAGGTAATCTATATGATCACATAAGTTCAGGCTCTACATCCGAAAATCCAAGATGCAGACTACATTGGTTGCGAAACAAGCTGCAATCTTGTCACCTTCCTTATTCCAACATACTTCAAAGATCCCACCATTTCCAGTGTACGTTTTTACAATCCTCCCTTCCTTAACAGACCAAACGTGCATGCATTTATCCAACGAACCGCTTGCCAAATACTCACCGTTGGCACTGAATGCAACAGTGTATACAGGATCCCTGGGATTGAAGTCAAAGAAACTTCATTAGATTAATAACAAGGACTGCATGACATTGTACGTGTATGTAGCAACCAACACAAAGGAAGTCTAGGAAGCAGGATTCTTCATTATCTCGACGAACTACCGAGAGACTGCAATTCTCTTTTTTTATAATTTGTGTTTCAAATTATCTACGATTATAACATGTTTGTTGGATGTTTATTGTTTCCCTCTTATAATATCTATATGGGAAAATGTATATATATATACACACATATATATATATGGGAAAAATGTATATACACTGCTGTGTAGTACATATTTGTCTATGGCGACAGTTTTTTGGGCTATAGCGATGGGTGAAATGTCAAAACTGCCAATAATGAATTCCCTTAAAAAAAAAAAACACAAGCTTGTGTGTCCAGGACATGTCCCTTTTCGTACATATTTAATATTAAAATGTGTTGAAACCCCTAAACCCCCCACCTGATCCCCCCATCTTGACAAGATGGCGAATAATCATATCCTTGTATGAAGCACCAGTATCTCCACACCTATATATATATATATATATATATATATATATATATAAGGAATTGATCCATAGTTAACGTTGTTTGGATAAAATTATCGTTACAACAAATCTTAGCCGTCCATCGAATGGTAAGGAGGAAGCCCCGTCCACAGTTTAATATAGCGGAGATCACAATTTAATTATGCAAATGAAGAAATTGTGCAAAATACCCGGTCCACATAATTAAACTACGGACGCTATGTATGTCAATGATATTAACACGACGGTGTTTTGCTCATATCACCAGTCTGCAGAACTAAACTGCGGACGCTGAATATATTCCAATTAATTTTCATGAACACCACGACGATTAGTTCATATCACCCGTCCGCATAACTAAACTGCGAACGCCGAGTATATTCTCAATTAATCTTCAAACGGTGACGTTTTAAGGTTGACCGTCCGCATAGCTAAACTGCGGACGATGAGTCCTTCTATACTAGAAACGTTATTCTTTCTTCCTCATCTGACATCTAATTACCCAAAGCGAATTGAGAGAAAAACAACCAAACAAAAGGAGATCGTTAATCCCTCCTACAAACTTGCATCTTCACTAACTCCAACTCATGTAAGTTATAAATTTGTCATATGTATATATAAATTCGTCATATGAATTTAGTTAATATGTAGTGGAGGATCGAAGTGAATTTAGTAAATATTTAGTAAATGTACCAATACTTCTATCAACGAAACATCTAATTGGTTACATACATTTATGTTTGCAAATACTCCAAAACCACAATCTTGTAATAATTATTTTTGAGCTCCAAAGAGTGTCCACTCTCATTTGTTCTCGGCTGGTCCGGAATTAAATTTTATTCTTGTAACTAACACAAACAAAATAAACATATATCAATAAGGCATTGATGCTATTATTATTACATATCAAAAATAACTAAGAAAACCCCTAATTCAAACATTATACTCACACACTTTAATTCTAACCGACCAATAATGTTTCTTTGTTGTATACAAAGAAACGTTTGTAGCCAACAAGTCTTTGTATACAACTATTGAGTTTGTTGTAAATAATAGAAAATATACACATATGACGAATTTATAACTTGCATAACTTGATTTAGGAAAGATGTAAGTTTGTAGTAGGGATTTGCCAATCTGCTTTTGTTTAGTTGTTTTTCTCTCAAATTTGCTTTGGGTAGATCTTAGATGAGGAAGAAAGAACAACGTATCTGGAATTGGACTCATCGTCTTCAGTTTACAGTTTAGTTCTGCAGACAGTGATTTACCTTTAAACAACTGTTTTAAGATTAATTGGGAATATACTCAGCGTACGTAGTTTAGTTCTGCAAACGGGTGATATGAGCAAAACGCAATCGTGTTATTGAAGATTAATTGAGAATATACTCAACGTCCGCAGTTTAGTTCTGCTGACGGGTAATATGAGCAAAACGCCGTCGTGTTAATATCATTGGCATACATAACGTTCGCAGTTTAAATCTGCGGACAGGAGGGGTATTTGGACAATTTTCACATCCGCAGAACTAAACTGCGAGCTCCCCATATTAAACTGTGGATAAGGCTTCCTCCTTGCCGTTTGATTGACAAATGGACGGCTGAGATTTATTATAAAGATAACGTTATCCGTACAACGTTAACGGATTAATAAAATGTGTCGAATTCCCCCAATCCCCCACCTGATCCCCATCGTTTAAGATTTGGCGACTCACCAAGTCCCTATATGAAACACCAATATCTCCACACCGGTATCCGCGCTTAGGAGGGCGTCTAAAAGCGACACTGAGGTCATAATAGGGTGGCTTATTGCTTATTATGAAAATTGAAGCAAACTGAGGGTCATAATAGGATATTTTCTTGTATAGCAATAATAAGATAACCACCTAAGCTTAAGTGCTTATTATAAAATTAAAGCAAAAGTCAATCTGAAAGAAAACAATGTATTACTAGATGGTAGAAACTGGAAAATAAAGTTTCTAAAACTGTCTTGGCAGGTCGATCATAACCAGGTGTTAAAGAGCTCCAATTGGTTTCATAAACGGTGCATTGAAATAGCGCTACTTATTAATGTTGTACCTGTGGCCATTTAAGCTGTAGAGAAGGCTCCCTGATTCCACATCCCATAGCTTTATTGTTGAGTCAAATGAGGCACTATTGAGGGGAAAATAAAGAAGGAAACATAAATAACAATAGAATGTGGCCACAATTGAAAAGGTTGATATGAACATTGATCAATTACTCGAGGTTAAATAGTTAGAGATGTCATTGTAGAATCTGATGAAGTAAAGAAATTGATGAGTTTTTTATTTATATCTTTTACCCAAAATTCACATCAAGTAATAACTTTATATTAAGTTTCAATAAGGAAATGAGGAAGTGTGAATACATGATTCCCCTTCTTCATGTGTTATGAGTTAGTCTGGGGGATAAAAGAGTGCTTGCAGAGGTATTTTCTTCATTTAAACATTTTAAATTCTTCCAAGTCAACTTTAATTATGCAAGTTATTTTATTAACGGTTTTTTCATCATAGAAAGTTTCACATTACATCCATAGAAATACTGTTAAACTTAAATTTGAGATTGACATTACTCATTTCGGTTTTGAATAAACCTATTTAGTAGTATTTTTAAATTTTAATAATATTCATAATTGTAATAACTAAAATCGTATGAATTCAATAATTTTTTAATTAAAAATATTGGAAGTAGACATGAATATTACACGGGATCTACATTTATGAGTAAAGATGTGAAAGATTTAAAATTTCCTTGTAAAATAATAATTCTCGAATATAATAATCCATGATTATGTTCTCAAATGTTAGTTTAATGTATTTATATTAAATTCAATTAATTATCTTAATAATTTAATCGAAAAATTTCTTTTTTAACTATCTCTTCTTTTCCTTTCTTTTCGTTTAAAACTCACAAGTAGTGTCAAAGTAGTTAATAAATTTTATTTTTCCAATCAGCTGATACTGTTTCTCATCTTTTGGTTTCAAGCTACTGTTCTCCCATTATTTAATTTAGCTATCACTGACCACGATTTCATGATTACTCTTTAATAATATCTTTCAACTGAAATTATAAAGCAAAACCCATTATTGGACAAAATAACTTACCATCTCTATTCCATATTCTTGCTTGGCCGTCATAAGAACCTGTAGCAAGTAATGTACCCTCTCCCTACAAAGTAGAAAGACATGCACAACAGCATAAATGAATTAACATGCATACTCCCAACATGTGCCAGATGCAAACAATGACAATAATACGTAGAGGGTACATGTGATAATTAATAAATGGCTGAACTTGCCACTCACTTGCAAAGTCGTCCTTAAAGTACATTTTTCGTCAGGTAGATCCTTAAAGTGACATTTTTTGGCGTTTCTGTCCCTTTTATCCGATTTGACTTTAACCTGAACCAACCCCGACCCATTTATCTTTTACCCGATTCGACATTTTTTGCAATTCTGTCCCTCTAAGTTACCTGATTTTATTTTGTTTATTTTCAGAAAAATAATTTTATTTTTGTAAAAAAATGAGTAAAGTTTCATAAATTATATATTCAAAAAAAACTTTATTTTCAGAAAAAAATAGAAATTTTATATTTTTTAAAAAAAAAGTAACTTCCAAAAAAATATAGATTCAAAAAATAAAACTTTAATTTTAGAAAAATATCAATTTTTTTTAAAATGAGTAAAGTTTCATAAAATATAGATTCAAAAAAATAAAATAAAAAATTAAACTATATTTTCAAAAAATAGAATTTTTTATTTTTATAAAAAATGAATAAAGTTTAATAAAATATAGATTAAAAAATAATAATTTATTTTCAGAAAAAAAAATAAGAATTTTTTTAAAAAATGAGTAAAGTTTCATAAAATATACATTCAAAAAAAGTAGAACAAAAAAGTAAAACTTTATTTTAAGAAAAAAATAGAATTTATTTTTTAAAAAATGAGTAAAGTTTCATAAAATACAGATTCAAAAAAATAAACATTATTAAGAAAAATAGAAATTTTTATTTTTTGTAAAAATGAGTAAAGTTTAATAAAATATAGATTCAAAGAAATAAAACTTTATTTTTCAAAAAAAACATTATTTTTAAAGAAAAATGAGTAAAGTTTCATAAAATATAGATTCAAAATAAGTAAAACAAAAAAATAAACTTTATTTTCAGAAAAAAAAATAGAAATTTTGATTTTTTTAAAAAAATGAGTAAATTTTCATAAAATATAGATTTAAAAAGTATAAATAAAAAAATTAAAACTTTATTCTCTAATTTTTATTTTTTTAAAATGAGTAAAGTTTCATAAAATATAGATTAAAAAAAACTAAATAATTTTTTTATTTTTTAAAAGATGTGTACATTTATTTTATGAAACTTTACTCTTACTTTTTTTACTCGTTTACTTTATTAACTTTTAAATTTAATTTACCTTTTTTATTTTAAATCTATATTTTATTAAACTTTACTTATTTTTTAAAAAAAAACTTAAAAATTTGAAAAATTAAGTTTTATTTTTTTGAATCTATATTTTATGAAACTTTACTCACTTTTTTAAAAATAAAAAATTATATTTTTTCTGAAAATAAATTATTATTTTTTTGAATCTATATTTCATGAAAATTTACGCATTTTAAAAAAATATCTAAAAATAAAGTTTTATTTTTGTTTATTTTTTTGAATCTATATTTTATGAAATTGAACTCATTTTTTTTATAAAAAAAATCTATTTTTTTATAAAAAAATCAATTTTTTCTGAAAATAAAGTTTATCTTTTTGAAAATATATTTTTTGAAATTACTCATTTTTTTTAAAAAAAATAATTTTTACTAAAAATAAATTTTATTTATTTTTTGAAAATAAAAAAATAAAATCTGATAACTTAGAGGGACAGAAGTGCAAAAATGTTAAATCGGGTAAAAGATAAATGGGTCGGGCTATAGAAATGTCAAAAAATGTCACTTTAAGAACCTAACTGATGAGAAATGAACTTTAGGTACGACTTTGAAAGTAAGTGACAACTTGGAGAGACAGAAGTACCATTTAGATAAATGCATGTGCAATAAAGAGATAAGATCAAGCATTTCAACCATAACAATGCAGTTAAAACTCACATTCCAATCTAATGTTGTCACATCCTTGTTTTTCTCGTTTGTTCTACCTTTGAAATGCTTCAGAACTGCAGAATTTAAAGGTCCAGTTTGCAAATTGGAGCTGCATGGCCCATCCCCAATGGTCCAAATACGAGCTGTGGAATCTCCAGCTCTAGAAATTATAAATAAATTAAAAAAAAAATTAAGAATTTGGACTGCATGAACCAAAGAGTTAAACATTGATGTATCCCTTTGGTTTTATTTTAGTAGCATCTCAAAAGAATTACTTAATTCCAAAATTGCGTTAAAACATGTATGGATGGTTTTTTATTGTGCAGGTTCAGGTCATCAATCATCATTTATTATGACCTAGGTCATAATTATATATGAATAGAACAAATTTATTGTGAAGATCCCACATAAAAAGGTGAGTGAACCTAAAATGAACCTTATATAGTCCACTAAATAAAGGGCTACTGTAACATCTCAGTCCCACATCGAAAGATGAGGGAAAATTTTGTTTGCATATAAAGAAATAAGTTACTACCAATAGTGCATTCAAGTCATGACCTTTTGGATGAGCCCGTGGTGGGCTGAGATGATCCAAGAAGATACTATTGGGCCAGTGATTTGAGGTCTTATTTTGATAGATTTAATTTGATTCGATTCGGATTTGGGATTTGACCCGAGATTTGTTCCAGATTCGAGATTTGACCTGGATTGTTTCATATGATATCAGAGCCAACTCTCGAAAGCTCGGGTCAGGTCATCAGATCGGGTTGAGGTGGGGACACAAAGGTCGGTGGTATTTTCTCATAATGGAGAGATGGAGGTGAGGAGGTGAGGACACGAAGCCAGTCGGTATTATCCCACAATGGCTAGAGAGGCAAAGATTTTTGGGCCATGTGTGTGATCAGCTCTGTCGGGAACGTCAGAAATTTAAGTGAGGGAGTTTATAACACCTCAGTCCCACGAAAGATAGGGGAAAAATTTGTCTGCATATAAAAAAATAAGTTACTACCAATAGTACCTTCAAGTCATAACCTTTTGGGTGAGTCTGTGGTGGGCTAAGATGACCCAAGAAGATACTATTGGGTCAGTAATTTGAGGCCTTATTTTGATAGATTTGATTCGATTCGAACTTGAAATTTGACCCGAGATTTGTTCTGAACTCGAGATTTGACCCGGATTGTTGTGTAGCTACACACTTAAACTGTACATCTCACTTCTAAGCAAGTAAATATAGTGTTACCATAAAATTCCTGTTTTATCAATTTTTCTTTTGTAGTTTCTGTTTTTCTTCAGTTCATGATCTGAATTCATTCATAAACACTAATATAGAGATGGATCAAAAGAGGTCATGGACTTGAGAGTAAACATCGAGTCAAATAAATCATAATCAAAGATATAGAATTTGTTTAATGTATAAATAACCAAGTCTTTGGAAGGAGACAACAGACAACTCATATAAAGAATATACAAAATAGCATATAGTTGTTGGGAATGGGTGTTGACGATAGAAAGGGGGAGATTAGATAGCAGTATAACATCAAGACGAACCATATTTTGGTTCCCCCGGATGATGAAACACTTTTAATACTCCCTCTCTTATAAAATATAAAATATAGGATAAATTCTGATTTTTTGAAGTCAATTATTGAAATAGTTTCATATTCAAAATTGATATGAATTCATTTAGTTTATTAGACAATACATTTGTGAAAAATGTAAATGATCTAAAAAGTCTTGTTTCAAAAGTTAAATGAAACACATAAATTTCGAATGAAAAAATATTTCAATTGACTTTGAAAAGTCGGATTTGATTTTATATTTTGGAATGGATTGAATAATTTAAAATTTTGCATCGGAATAGTTTCTGAATAAGATGATAGGATAAAGTGAACAGTAAATAATTTCTATCTATATTGTATGTAGACATTTAAAAAGTAGCCATATTTTCTAAAGGCAATACACCTACCCTGATGCAAGAACCGGACCTGATGGACTCCATGCACATACGAAAACCTGTCAGGAATGGAAGCCAAGTTCATGTTAAACAACAATTTATCAAAGGAGAAATTTCTCAGATAATATGGTCTTCCCCTTCCTTCCCCTCCTCCCCCAAAACACCAAAAACCGATATGAAAATAAATAGATAAATAAATAAATATGAAATAAAGAATACATCCACTCTCCTGCCATATTGTTTTAACAAAAGAAGGAAAAATGAATACTTTATTAAATTAAAAGATTTAAATAAAGCAGAGACGCATTCAAACCTCAGAAGAATGGCCTTCCAAAATCATCACATCAGAAGTAGGAATTATGCCAGGCAAGGCTGCTGAGCTTGTTGAAACTTCATTAACCTCAATTTCCATTGGCTCTGGTCCTATTTTGCATGACCAAGAACAAATTAATGATGAACACTTCAGAAAGTTATATTATATCCAAATAGCCATATTAGTAGCACAGAATGCAGTGGACACAGTTATGCTGCCTACTTTCTTTTTCCTTTATTCTTTTTCCTTTATTCACTTAAAGTGTGTGTGTGTGTGTGTGAAAGCAAAAGCTTGTAAAAGTTAAACAGACTGCAGAGATTTACCAGCTCTGTTTTCCTCAAGTACCATGCTCATCTTATCTCCACCATGTCTTACATCAGTGGCATCATCATGCATCTGTTCTTTGACTTTACCCTTTTCTCTCTCCCTCTCTTTCTCTAACCTCTCTCTATCCTGATCTCGTTCTTTCTCCTTTTGTTGTTTTTCCTTCTCCCTTTCTCGAGCATGTTCTCGTTCATGTTCCTTCTCCTTTTCTCGAGCATGTTCTCTTTCACGTTCTTTCTCTCTTTCTCGAGTGTGCTCCCGATCATGCTCCTTCTCCTTTTCTCGAGCATGCTCTTGTTCGTGCTCCTTCTCCCTTTCTCGAGTAAGTCCTCTTTCATGTTCGTTATCAAATTCATCATCATCCTTGTCCTTTTCTCTATGTCTAGTTTTTTGGAGATTTTCTTTCTTCTCTTTAATGATCTTCTGTAGTTCACTGATATCCTTTGTGATAAGATCCAGAGGTTGAAGAAATGAGAAATCTTCATCCATGTCTGCATCATTCTGGAGATCTTAAGGGAACTCAGTGTGTCAAAATTTCTCAAGCATGTAAATAAATATTCCACATAAAAGAGAGAAATGACGAGCTTACACAACTCACGTTTGCCTCCAGCTCAAGGTATTGAATCCCTTTCTGCACAAATCTTACAAGAGCTCCTGGTGGTACTAAATTGCCATCAATAGTACTCTTATTGATCCCTGCCTCATATCCTAAAGCAAAAGCTGAATGTGTAAAACCTGAAAGTATAAGAATGGGTATAAAACAAGTCAATACAATGAGTTGTACAACGGGAAAACAAAATCCTGAAAACTCGGAAAAGAAATAATTTTAGAATGAGCTCCTCCTTTTCCAGTTTTCTACAAATAGACAAAATTTCATATATTCAGCTCCAATCAGTACCGGCCCTAGGCTAAAGCCTAAAGTGCCTGGGCTTTAGGCTCACTAAAATTTACAAATTTTTAGGGCCCCCAAGAGATATTTGTGTTATATATATATACTCAAAATAAAAGAGCCCAATTCACGTTAGTTTAAATTTAAAGGCTCACAAAAAATTTACCCAATGAAATATGTCCAAATCTCAATGGTAAACTTGTATTCTTTCATATTGATACTCTTTTGTTCAAGGAAAGTTCTTAGTTTTTTTTTATGCCTATCTTAATAGCAATTCATAAAAGGCCCATTTTTTTGTTGTCGATTTAGGCCCTTAAAAACTGAAGGCCGGCCCTGGCTCCAATCATCAAATCTTTAATAAAACATCTCGAACCATTCAACTGTCACCTTATACATAAATTAAGGAAGACGACAGAGCATGTATGGCTTTCAAAACTAATACCAACTCCATCCTGTAAAAGATTGTCAACACTTTTTGGGGTGTGGTCGGCACAGATTTGAAGACGGCATGAAAGCACATTTGTAAATTATATTTTCAATTATCTTTAATATAAATAAATAGTTTACAGGTATATTAAAGTTTTAAAAATATACTTAAGATATGATGTATAAATATTTTTCTGGTGCATCTTAAACTCTTTGCTAAATACTCCAAAAAAATGTGACAATTATGCAAAAAGGTTTAGTTAATAAGCTAAATGGACCTGAGAAAGTAATTGTTCTTCCTTCCCAGTCTGAGTATCATGTTTTAAATGATGTATCTCACTTTTTGATATTAAAGACCAACTTGAGAATAATGCCTTAAATATTATTTGTTCAAGTGCCTGTCATTTGAACGTCTTAATATAAACACTGAAACACAGTTTACAAGATGACACTCAATTTGGTACGAAGAAAGTTAATATCATTGAAAAAGTTAATTTTGCAATGCTTCAACTTGCAAAGCATACTAAAGAAATAGAAGATAGTTTGAAGGCACAGAGCTTCCTATACATGAGAATTGGTAAATGACGTTGGGTCTTCTTTTATAACTTGAAGAGGTTTTAGTGTAAGAGGTTTCTTCCTTTTGCAGACTTATTAGGTGATTTTATATTGACAGGCTAGATATATTTTCTATTCAAATAGAAGTTCTTTCAGTAGCTTTTAGTGTAGAGCATCTTTTCTGGGTATGGTACATATTGGAGTATAGGAAGCTTTACTCCATATATATTGTATGTACAGGGTCAGGGTTGTGCTTCCATGGCGCTTTTGTCAATATAATATGTCTCTCTTATTAAAACAAGCATGCCTCACTTACAAGGACCTTGGTATGTATAGGCATATGTAACATGATGTACATACAAACACTATTTGCGGCCATGTTGGGAGCTTGCATGAGTATAGTGAGTGTTTCCTTGCGTTTGGTATGAAGGTAAGTGAATGGGTTGGAGCAGTGGATTACATGTGAGAATGTAAAAGGGTATTTTTCTTGTTTCGTTAGAGGAAAATGGGAGAACAAGTAGAAGTGGAGGAGTGAAGTCTTCCTCCTTCTGAGGGAAAAGAATCGCAGAAGAACTAGCATATCTAGTTTCTACTTTAGTGACATAATTACCTGTTACAATAAACTATGGCAAACACAAAAATTAACCAAGAAAATTAAAGACAATAAAACAAAAAATTAAGTGAAAAACTTGAATCATAAAAACCACCAGTGAGTCAGAATGTGAAGAATACAATTAGTGAAAAGATTTCTGGCAAACCCAAAACCCCAGTACTACCAAATTGTTTCACTCTCTGGAGGCCGCTACATAACTCAGAAAAAGAATACTATTGAAACCATAGCTATAATAACATTTATTAGCTGGCTAAAAACATAACAGCCCCAGATAACATAACAAGTCCATACTGTCGGGATTTCAGCCTCAGCCCACCACAACCACAACAAATCCTCAACTTTCTTTTCCTTCGGGTTGTCACACAATATTATTCGGATAAAGTTAATATGTCGGATGAATCGGATCCCAAACTAGAATTTGAGACACACATAACATTACATCATATTTTTATCAGTGATAACGTAGTAATGTCTATGGATATAATTGACTTTGAGACACTCTTCACTTTCTATCTCAACAATCTCATCTACGAGTTCAATTCTAACACTTTCTTCAACCTCTTCAGATCAAGTTTTCTTTGATTTGTCGTGCTTTTGCTGAATTTTTGAAGAATCACTTGTATCTTTTAAGTGTGGAAACTATAGACCTTTGAATGTCTTCTAATGCTTCAAAGTAATCACCCACATTCGGTTAGCAACTTAGCACATATTTGTTCTTCAATAAAAAATACAAAGGATAATAATATTGCTTCACTTCTTCATAACAAGGCTTTAAATATGCAAGGTTTCTTTCATCCTCTTCTAGTTTACAACACAATCTCTAGTAACTAAAACCAAAGGGAGGATACACTTTTGAAGTTGCTCACTTTGGATAGAAATCCTACGCTTAAGTTGCACAGTTTGAGTACAAAGGAACTCTGGAGCTTCTATGGAAGACATTTTTTTCTTACTTTTAGATTTTCTTTAGCTGGAATGACATTTTTTTGTTGGGCTGGCTTCTTTCTTCTTTTTGTTTTACACGAACTTAACTGGGATAAAAAACAATACAAAACAAGGTCAAATCTTAGAAGATCATTTCTTTAATACTCAAAAATCTCAGGCTTTCTCCTAAACCAGACCTCATCATTAAACCTCTAATCCTAAACCCTAGCCCACCCTTCCTTGATTGGAATTTGGAGGACAGCTTCACAGTCCTATTTTTAAGTCTGTCATGTATCAGTAATTCATAAGATCACAAGAGAAACCTCACCATAGTTCCTAGTTAACTTTGAAATTTGAAGCTAAATTAACACCATGTTTTTTTCCGTGCACTAATGGTCATGCTAGTAAATTCAATCCAAAAAACACTCACTTATGCTACAGGATTTGCTAGACCCTCACCTACATTATTCCTGGGTATAAAATGACCTAACAATCCTAAAGTCAGGTCAGGATCTTGCACATGATAGATTTAAACCACCTTAGCTCATTCGACTTGACTTGCTATGCGTACAATACTATTCATAATTTCCTCAGCATTTAATAATCGAGTATTGAATAATAAACTTCAGTATGCACAAGACCGGAAATGCAAGACACAAAAACTGCAAGAATGAGGAAAACAAAATATCTAAAAAGATTGTATCACGCTAATCATTACTAAAAGGCAAAAAATAAATATATATTCCTTCCTAATTAAGCATATATGATCAAGCTCAGGCTTTCAGCCGTAAGCAAGCTTCTAATTTCTAAATTAAACCCATACAATCAAATTATTAGGCATTCAGAGCAATTAAGCTTAGGAATTTGAGCTGGATGATCAAAAAAATCAAATTCAAAACAAGCACCACCTAATTTTTGACCCAGCAAAAGAAATTCAAGGGAAAAATCATATTGGAAAAACTGAGAAATCTGAAGCAATAATTATCTGGAAAAAACACATAATTAAAAAAATAAAAAATTGAAAAAAAAATATCACCTGATTCGTGAAGATAACGGAAGATTAGGTAGTTCAATTCGGTTGAAGTGATGGGGATCATCTTCGCGAATCTCCGGCATACGAAGTTAGGTCCGAAACTTCGACTATGCTGGCTGGGTCCAGTCGGATTTTGGATAATTTGTATTGGTGAAGATGACAGGTATACATTTACTAGAATGCGTACAAGTGCAAGTGGATTAGCTCCTAAACACATTTAATGGGAGGGCAAAGGTCTAAGAATATCCCTTACATCCCGATATTCCACTTGTATCATATATTTTTTTTTTTCAAAAGTACCCTCAATATTACAAATTTATAATCAATTATGTCCCTTTTGCTAACGGACATGCCACATAGACTAACGTGACTAACACCTCATCTAAATTTGTTGACAAGGCATGAACACCTCATCTACTTTTGCTGACACATAACAAAAATAATATTTAATAAAAAAATTATATTTCTTCTCTCTCTTTTCTTTCTCTAATCTCCTTCCTCTATTCTCTTTCCTCCGTCTTCTATTCTCTTTCCTCCGTCTTCCTTATCAAATTGGTAGATTATCATCAGCAAGAACAAAGATTCACAAAATTAAACCGTCGGTCCGGTTCGGTACAAAAAAATCGGTATATACCGATTTTTTGGTACCGGTTTCGGTTAGACTTTTTATGGTTCGGTAAAAACCGAACCAGACCGGTTATACCGGTTTTCTAATTTTTTTATTAATAATTTATTAATAATAATAATAATAAAATAATGATTATAATAATAATAATTATTATTATAATAATAATAATAATAATAAATAATAATAAAAATAATAATTATATTAATTTTTGGTAAAAACTGGTACCGAATCGGTACCACCGGTTAGGTATACCGGTCCAACCGGTACTGGTATTGGTATCAAGATTTGGGTGGTTTCAGTTCGGTTCGGTTCGGTTCGGTACCGGTCCGGTTCGGTCTGGTCCGGTAAAAACCAGTTGAACACCCCTACGCGTAGACAGATCATTTCCATAGTTTAATAACAAATGAATACGAAGGGTTATTCATCAGGCATGCGGTAGTCCGCGTAGACAGGTTATTCCCACAGAATAATAAAGAATGGAATAACAACAGGATTTCACCATGCATGCGGTAGTCCGCGTAAACAGGTTATTCTAACAGAATGATAAAGAATGAAATAATAACCCTTACGAGTATTGAAAGAAATAACTCTCTTCATGAATACGAAAGAAATAATACCCTTTACCTTAGTAGGAGATTGGATACTGTAATAGTGTAGTAACAGAATACTTTTCTTCTTTCTATCTTATTTTCTCTATGTTTTCTCTCTCTATAGCTTGAATGAATTGGTGAGAAATAAGGAAGAAATAGGCTTCTATTTATAGAAGATTTCTAGCTTAGCCCTTGAAATGTGAAAAAGCAAGTGGCTTGACACCTGGTGATGTGAAAAGAAGAGTGGTTTGACGCCTGTAATGTGAAACAACAAGTGGTTTGACGCCTGTAATGTGAAACGACAATTGGTTCGATGCCTGTAATGTGAAACGATAATTGGTTCGACGCTTGTAATAATTATTCATCATTAATATTATAACTCACAATATTTAACAACCAGGTCATTCTCAGGAAAAAGGGGGCTTTCCAATTAGGTGACCAAACCTCTTCTCGACAGAACTTTCTAGACATCGTCAATATTATAAATAATAATCTGAATAACTGTATTGTCTCAATTATTGATTTAATAATTAATAAAATATCGATAATAATTGAATCAAATAATGTGAGATACTATGCAGCAATTACTGTAGCAATAATTGAACAAAATTGAGTGACTTCTTACGTAAGCATCAATAATCAATATAGTGTGCTACTATGCAACCACGCGTAAAACTGTACTTTTATCACTGGATATTTTAACAGTTAACGGTAAAACTTCCGCTGTTATTTCATAAAAAGATAATTTTGTCATTTTTTAACTTCGACAATAATTCTGCCGTGGGGTCCACCAATGATTATGTCGTCGTACAAATATTTTCCGACCAATTGAATATTTTATAACAACTTGCTTTACTTTGCAAAATATTCACATATCACCCTTAACTTTAATCCTTTTATCAATTTAAACATTTACTAAATAAAATAATAATTATAAGAAAATTGAATACTTTCATTTCATAAAATTCGGGGTATTACAATCTCCCTTCCTTATGAAATTTTACCCTCGAAATTAGGGTACGTACCTGGTATGTCGAAGAGGTGAGAATACTTTGATTTCATTTCAGATTCTAACTCCCAGGTCATTTTCTCAACATCGTGATTTCTCCACAAAACTTTGACTTGAAGTATAACCTTGGAGCATAGAATATGTTCCTTCTTATCCAAGATTTTACACAGGAACCTCTTCATACGTTAAATCTTCCATTATTTCGTCCGCTTCTAACTCAATAATGTGGTTCGGGTCTTCCACATATTTATGTAACATAGATACGTTAAAAACTTTATGAACACGCGACATACTTGGCGGTAAAGCGAGTCTATAGGGCACAGTTCCTACTTGATCGAGAATTTCAAATAGACCAGTAAAATCGAGGGTTGAGATGTCCTCTCTTCGTCGATTCTTGCTTCTAGAATAACGCCCTATTGAACCTTCTTCTTCACATTCATCAACTCTGAGTCTGTAGCTTGAGCGGCTTTAACTTTATCGATTAAAGTCGGTTCTACTCGTATATTCACTATCTTCACTTAGGTTCTTGGAGTCTTTAACTCTATCTCCATCTTTTGTAAGTCGTATGAAATGGGTCTTTGTGTTAACAACGTCACACTCGTAACCACATACGATCTTCCACTCAACTTGTCAGCTACCACATTCGCTCTTCCACGATGATATTGAATGGTATGGTCATATGTAATCTTTTAACAGCTCGAGCCAACGTCTTTGGCGTATAATTCGTTCGTGTTAGGTGAAAAAAATTATTTGAGGGTTTTGTATTAGGTTCAAAGTCGATACAAAATTTGATTTCACGCTCTGGGGAATGCTAGGAAATTCTTCAGGGAATACGTCGGGAAATTTATTAACAATCGAAATATCATTCAAATCTGACGTATTTTTGTTTAAATCTGTGATATGAGCTAAGAAATCTTGACATCTATTTTTCAATAAACGAATGGCTCTATGGCTTGATATGACAGTGATTGACTTTAATGGTTTGGTTACTTGAATTCGCATAATAGGTTGGTTAGAAATATGAAAGCTAACAACCTTATAAAATAATCAATTTTAGCATGATGAGTAGTTAACCAGTAGATTCCTAAAATCACATAAAATGTGAGTATTTTCAAAGAGATAAGATCGACAGGTAACGTGAAAGTGTCGATTTGAATCAACAAGATTTATAAACAGTGGAGGTAACGAAGGTTTCTACTAACAAAATTTTAACCAATAAGTCAAAGTCTAACTTCTCTGGGGTCAAATTTAAACGTTGAGCGCAAGTAAGAGAGATAAAAGAATGGGTAGAACCGGTATCTAATAAGGTATAGACTTCGCAAGAATTTATAATTAACTAACCCATGTTAACTTCGTTCGGGTTACTCTCTTTTTTGAGAAGTCACAAAAAACGCTTTTCCTGAAACCATCGACTTTGCTTTGTCTGTATCCGCCTTTGGTGCCGCCGTCCCAGCTGGACTTGATTTCGCTACAGGACAAAATCGAGCTATTCGACCGTCTTTTCCACAACTAAAATATACCTTGGAAGATTGTGAACAGTTTGGACTTATATGTCCCTCCTCTCCGTATCTGTAGCATCTAACTAGCGGTCATTCTCCTCCCCTAGAATTTGTTGCTGGTGCTATTACCGACGTCTTTCCATCATCGTTAAATCTTCTCTTCTTGAATTTTCCACTTCTATTATCTTGGCCATGATTACCACCGAAGTGGTTACTGTAGACACTCGAAATTTTCTGCATGCCTGTTACTAATATTGCAGGAGAGCAGATTCGTCTTTCGGAGATAACCCTGGAAGACAGCTTACATCCATTCCAGATATTACCGAAAGTTCAGTTCCAACCCGGAACACAAACTGGGAATTTCATCTCAAACCCGGAACACACACCGGGAATGTCATTTCCAATCTCGGAGATAACCCCGAGGTACGCATATCAAAAGACCGGCAACAACACCGGAGAGGACAATTCTGTCTCTGTGATAACACCGCGATACTCAGTTCTAGTCCCAGAAACAACACTGGGAGTAGCGACTCCATCCTTGGTGATAGCCCCAAGGGATGCCATTGCAGTTCCGGCTATAACTCCGAAAATGCTTGTTTCAAATACATGTGATAAGCTTCAAGCTCAGACCTCCTGCCGAGGCACTCATACCTCAGACCCGGAGCTAACAACGGGCAGACAAGCACACCCACAGATGACAGTGAGGCATACAAACAAGCAATCCAATCTCAGATATAACCCTGAGCAACGTCTGCTTTCAGCTCAAACCGGCGATGACCCCGGTGAAGAGTCAAAATGTCATCTTACCGCCTCAACGTTTTCTCTCACAAGATGATATCGCGACATACAAACAAGTAGTCCAATCTCAGATGTAACCCTGAGAAATGTCTACTTTCAACTCAAACCGGTGATGACCCCGGCGAAGAGTCAAACGTCATCTTGCTCCTTCAACACTTGCATATCGTCTCAACACTTCATACATACATACATACATCCAACGATGTCCCATAAGAACCGAGGAGTAACAATCCCGAGTGACTATTACGCATGACAGTACTTTGGATAGAATTTGAAGCTTGAAGACCATGGGCATGGACCCCTCTTCCTGACTTCGTATAACCTCTAATCCATGTCATTGCGTAACTCTCGACACAAGTGGTCCGAAGAAGGTCAGATATACCACGTTTAGATGCTCGGATTGAAGTTCTGCAAGTTCAAGCGGATATTACAGTGAACGAGTGCACGTACTTCAAGACGACGGGACCCGTGAGGCCTGGATGCACCACGACCAGCCGCAGGTACAACCGCGGCTGCCGTAGGTGTACCTGTGGCCATCAGTCTATTAATATGAGCCTTGGGGTTAGCCATTTGAAAAGAAAATGAGAGAAAAAGGCGAGGAAGCCCTGTCCATTTTACTCTGTATACACCCCTATTGAGTGTTTCCTTTTCTATAAACATCTGTTATCTCACATATAGCTATCTTTTTATCTGGCGGGAGCTGAGTGTTTATCCACATAAAGTTATAGAAGTCTACTTTGGCAGCCCACTATAAGCCTTCTCACATTTTATAAAGTCTTCTTCTCATATTAGCACACATTGTTATACACATTGAGAGTTGTGTTGTGTGCGTTTGCTGGGACATCGGTCCATGGTTTTCATTTCTGTTTGTATATATATACTTATATATGTATATATTTCATATATGGACTAACATTATCTAGTTATGTCTCGATTGAGCCTAGACTTCGATCTAGAGCGTTTATCTGCTTTTGTATATATATATATATATATATATATATATATATATATATATATATATATATATATATATACACTTGTATATATAATTGTTGTCAGACATATCTGATGAGCCTGAATTTTACATCCGGTGCATTTACTCGCTTTTATATATATAAATATACTTATATATATAATTGTTGTCGGACATATCCGATAAGCCTGGATTTATATCCAGTGCATTTACTGCTTATATATATATATTTATATTTCTGTTAAGCCTGGAGTTTTCTCCGTGGCCTTTTACAACTTTATTTATATTTCGTCTTGCCTGGAGTTTACGTCGTGGCAGTTGATTGCTTTTACACCTTTATTTACATTTCGTCATGCCTGGAGTTTACTTCGTGGTAGTTAATTGCTTTTACAACTTTATTTACATTTCGTCCCACCTGGAGTTTACTTCGTGGTGGTTGATTATGTCCATATATATATATATATATATATATATATATATATATATATATATATATATATATATATATATATATATATATATACCGCTTTTATATATTTACATTTCTGATCCCCCATGGATTTGCTTCATAGTGGTTGATCAAGTCTGTATATATATATTTACAGCTTTTATATATATAACTGCTTACTGCTTTCCATACAAACTGCAGTATCATGTGAGCCTAAGAATCATGTGATCACATATTCAGTCTACTGAATCTAGATTCGGTTCCTGTGATGGACATTTTTCAGCTGTGAGCAGCATGTACATTACTTTTCAGTGTCTGAATTTTCTTGGATGGCTGTCATGCCCGTGAGGAGTTTGGCACTACTGTATATTATTTTCTCGAGAATGCTTCGCATCTCGAAAATAAAAGCAAACAAGCCGAACATTTAATAATAAAATGGAAGTATCAAAGGCCTCAATTACTATTGAGCACATGGTTTGAAAAAACTTATTTTTACAAAACTTCATTGCTATATCTTGTTTAAAACTGAATTTTTCTATTAATTCAAACCCTATGTATATAGGTGCGAACGAGGTACAACACTACTTCCAAATAATTGCACATTGATCCACACACACACACACACACACATTCATATAACAGTTTCTTTAAAAAGTGGCGGTCACCGTGGTAACACGGATGTCGGGGGGTGCCTAACACCTTCCCTCTGCATAATCAAGCCCCCGGACCCAAAATGAATCTCGGTTTCACAGACCCGTTTAGCAGTGTCAAATCACTGGGTCAATGTGCAAACCTTTTTCGGTTGCGTTGGTGCAATCAGTTCAATACACCAACTGACGACTCTTAAAGTCAAATTGTCGACATTATACATGTCGGACCTTTTTCACTTGTTTTTTCAAACAAATCTCACATTAACATGAGAACACCAAAGAACAAGTAACGAAAAAGGACACTCAAAAATTCCGACGTCGACAGGTGGCGACTCTGCTGGGGACTCTAATAAGAGGGCTTAAGCCGCTACTACAAGCTTTTTAAAACTGTTATATGCTTGTGTGTGAATGTTGCATTTACATTTCTAATGAATGTGTACGAATGCATTTTTATTTACTGCACTATACTATATCTATCTGCGATATTAGTGCTTTGCACATGTCATTATTTTCATAAACGGTGAGACACGTTGTATGTGAATGTATGTTGTGTGGTTCCTCCATCAGGAGGCTATCCTATCGGTGTTTGATTACTGGACTCGCAGGAAGAATAATTCTAGCGAGGCTCAGGAAAGGCACCACCAGATTCGCTCCAGTTGAAAGATCGGATTAACTTCTCGTCAAGTAAATTGCGATGATCTGGGAACCTTCATGTCAAAAAGTCGCGAGAGTAACCCTAAGATAGGTCAACCTCTGATAAACCAAACGCGAAGGGAAGTCTCTTCATTCTTTCCATTTTTAATTACTTGTAAAAGCATTTACTTATAATTTTATTCCATGTTCATCCATATGTAATGGAAAATATGAAGAATATCTGTGCATACATGACATGTTATCAATTAACACCTAGTTTTGCAGGACAAAATTCTTAAAACAGACATGTTATGATAACATTTACATTACCCTAAGACTAAACTACGTAAGTCTTTTATAGGGAAGCAATTGGGCTTGTTACCTGCTCAAAATCCAAAAAGGTCACAAGCCTACAGCCACTCATGTCTTCTTCTGACCAGTCTAATGTTGTTTCCCGAGAAGTTTGATGGATTGAGTAAATAAATTATAGACTTGGTTGTTCTACTGAAAGAATTGCACCAGTCCACTCAGGGTACGAGGATACCTACACATATAGAATCCTTTACACAAGGAGGAGTTCAAGGTCTGGAAAAAATAATTCTAGAACCTCAGTTGGATACGATCAACAAAGACCCTGAAAACACCTATCTCAGAGGAGATCCAGACACCGGTGATATCAGGAAGAAGGTCCTTCAAATGGAGGAAACTATCTGTGTTCTCAAAGGGATTGGAACACATGGCAGTGTTTCATATGCAGACCTTTGCATATTTCCTGGTGTTCATTATCTAGAGAAATTCAAAACCCCTGATTTTGAAAAGTATAACGGATTAGGGGATCCTTATACACATTTAAAAGTGTTCATTGGAGAACTTGGATCTTATGTGGAAAATGAAAAGCTCAAAATGCAGCTATTTCAGAACAGTCTGACTGGAGAAGCATGTTCATGGTATACCAGATTAGACAACTTAAAGATCCATAGCTGGGAAGAGCTGGCTCATGCCTTCCTCACTCAATACAGTTTTCAATCTCAGATGGCTCATGATCGGTATCAAATTACCAAGGTTAAAAAATAGTCTAATGAGTCTTTCAAAGAGTACGCTCAAAGGTGGAGGTGCCTTACTGCTCAAGTTATTCCTTCCATGACGGAATCAAAAATGGTCATGACATTCATAGATGTACAGGAAGCTCCTTTCAATGAAAGAGTCTTAGCTGGTATTGGCAAACCATTCTCTGAAATGATTAAGCACGGAGAAATGGCTGAAATGGGATTGAAGTCCGGTAAAATTCAATACCTAGCCGCTCTTAAAGCTGTTGCTAAGCACATCCAGTCCGGATCTTATGGAAATAACCCCCAGAGGGTTCATAAAAAGAAAGAGAAGGATGTTTCCTTGATAATACAAGGTCAAAAAGGCAATCAAAGCATGCCTATGCAGAGGAGAAACTACTCCCCTTTTCAATCACAAGCTTCAAATCCTCCATTACCTAAAGGTGGAGATGCAAAGCATCCTCGAACGTTCACACCCTTAGGGGACTCGCTCGAGAATATTCTTGCTCTTCTGACTGCTCAGAAGAAAATTACACATCTTCTTCCACCAGCCAACACTAATGGGAGGGGTTTTAATGCTACTCGGAAATGTGTTTATCATGCCGGAGCACCTGGACATGATACTCAAGATTGTTGGGCTTTGAAACACAAGATCCAAGATTTAATAGACAACAGGGAGATCGTGGTCACCACACCAGATCAACCTCGCGTGTAAGACAACCCTCTTCCTCAACACAAAGAAGAAGAGGTCAACATGATCAATTGGAGCACTGGATATGGTTCCAATTCTAATGGCGAGTCATCCCAAACCATCAAAGACAGTGTTGATAGATGGGATTATGCAAAGTTCTAATTTATAATGGAACGAAAGATGAAAGCTTTTTGCAAACAAATTGAGCAACTGGCAGAACTGGTGACCCACCATCATCAAGTCACACGCCAATTAATCAGGCAGGAACATTCCTATCTCTTTCCTTTTGTTATAAATGTCTCTTCACCACCTTTAGAAAGCGAAGCTATGGAGGATAAGGTTATAAAGAGAGCCAATGTTAAAGCCCATCGAGATTTTGCCAATCAAAGGGAATTTACCTATCTTGGCCAATCTATGGAGGAGATACTGCAGATGTTGATCAATGGAGGAAGAATTACTTTCTTTCTCCCTCCAATCAATCCCCACTTAGGACGTTTCAATTCTGATGAAGTGTGTCAATATCATTCACATTCTCGCGGTCACAGCACAGACGAATGTTGGGCACTCCGCCATCTCATTCAGAATCTTATTGATAGCGGTGTCCTGCAAATAGCAGATGATTACACTATGCAACTTAAGGGTGGGAATACATGTCCTACCGAATGGAAGGGATCAGTAGTAGTTATATCCGAAGTGGATGATGAGACTGTCAAAGTATTTCCCATACAACCAATTCAACTCAAAGGAGCTGAAAATCCTTTAAAAGTTGCCGCACCAAAGCCAATTTCTTTACCTTTCAGACCACAATATCCTGTTGTTAGCTTACACAAAGTTTCATGGAATTATGGAGAAGCTGAAGGATCCACGTCTCATACTACTGCTACAGTGTTGAAGGAAAATCTACTGTATCTTCCTCAACGGGTTATGAAACCTACTTGCGAAGCAAAGGGGAAGATTCCCATGGAGAAGATTGAAAATTTCCTCCACACTATGGGCCACAATGAAGCCAAAGTGGTTTTAAGCTTGCGAGAAGCTCCACACCAGATATCTATACTGGACTTGGTTTTCTCTTCCGAGGATCATCGGAAGATATTACTGAAGGTATTGGAAGAAGCCTACTTGCCAAAATCAGTGGATGTGAAAAATTTTTAACATTTGGTTGACCACATTTTCAATAACAATGTGATATCCTTCACTGATGACGACATACCACCCGAAGGGACCGGTCATTGCAAGCCATTGCACATTGCAGTTTTGTCTTCCGGGTACATGCTAGCTGGAGTTTTGATAGATGGAGACTCATCTCTAAATATCTGTCCTTATGCCACCTTGGTAAAGATGAATGTCAATCTCAAGCGGATCCAAAGTAGACATACGGTTATCAGAGCTTTTGATGGATCCTGACGAAATGTCATCGAAAAGATTGAGTTGCCAATTGAGATTGGTCCAAATACATTCAATGATCCTTCCACGTCCTCAAGATAGATTCAGGATACAACCTGCTATTAGGGAGACCATGGATACACATGGCTGGAGCCGTTCCCTCCACGCTACATTAACAACTCAATTACATTATCAACAATAGTCTAGTCACTGTCAACGCTGAGCCGGAATGTCCTTAACAAGGAGATCTGCCAATCATCAATTTCAACTCTGAAGTTGAGCCGACCAGTTTTCATACTCTGGAAGTAAGTACCACGCAATACCATTCTATTAGAGCGCCACTTCCCATACCCAGGATTTCTGCCGAGGTTATGTCGGCCACTCAAGAAATGATGTCATTGGGTTATCAACCTGGACAAGGGCTTGGTAAAGATAAGCAGGGTATTAAGCACCCTATCCAAGTGTTTAGCCAAATTGAAATAGCCGGACTAGGCTATTCTGTCAGTTCAAGTCACAGGAATCCTCATAAGCACAAGCAGGTTCCTCAAGCTTCCGCCGCACGGCGATTTTCTATACCTTTACCTCATGAGTTGATACAGTGTCCAGTAAAGGTGCCAGCCTATGTTGAAGCCATAATGTTTCCTAAACCAGTACCAATCAAAGTTAAAGAGGTGCCGATTCCTGATCCCAAAATGGAAGAAAAAGAACGAAAACGTAAACATGACATTGCCTTGATGATGACAGGCATACGCGTCATTGTTAATGATGAACATACAAACAGATACACCCCAGACGATGATTGCCCAGATGTCATTGTTATCATTCGGGAAAAGGAGGACAATGACGATCCTTCCATCACTGCAGTCCATCAGGACTCACTACAAGAAAAAGACCTAATAGCGACCAACAATATCAGCGACCGCATATGCGGTCGCTAATATTCGTATTAGCGACCAACATCTGCGACCGTGACTTAATCCAGTCGCTATTGTAAATCAGCAACCGCATGCGGTCGCTGAGCTGTCGCTAGCACAAGTTTGCCTCCCAAAATTTGGCAGGAAATGTTGGCGCCAAGGTTTTTTGCGACCACTAATAATCAGCGACCGCATGCGGTCGCTGATATGTCCATATCATTAAAAATCAGCGATCGCAAGCTGTCGCTTATGGCTGTCGCTGATTCTCATAAACTTAATCAGACTCAGGTTCACGACATCAGTACAGAAAAAAAAAGAAAAGAGGGAGATACAGATGAGGGAGAAGAGGGAGTAGGGGGGAAGAGAAGAAACCACTGTCGCACCACCGCTTCACCACCGCTGCTCCACGCTGGTAACCCCCAATTAATCTCTAAAGTAAACTTTTAGTTATCCTTTAATCTCTAAATCTCTAAATTAGACCAATTGTGCTTGATGTAATTCTATTTTTGTACATTTAAATTAGGTTGTTCTCAATACTCTAGCTGCATTTAAAATTAAATGGTACAATATGACTGTGGGTAAATAATGTTTCTTTTCTGATTATTTTTTTATAAATTAATAATTTCAATTGCACTTCAGTAATGGCGCTTATAGAAGGAGATTTTAAGCGAGTTAATCCCTGCCATTCTTCTGTTATACTTATACACTACATGATTTCTTCAGTAATTGATAATTTCTTCAGTAATTGATAATTTCTGTTATATACACTTCAGTAATTGATAATTTCTTCTGTTATACTCATACACTACATGATTTACTAGTTGCATGCTTAAACTAAATTATTTATGTTTTAGATCTAAGTTGCATATCTTTTAATATTTGCAGGGTTACTAATTGATCATGTGTTATTGCTTTTTTGAATTTTTCTTGCTATAATCTCAGTTTCTATCTAGTTTTCAACTGATACTTGGATGGAGATTTTGTTTCTTTTGTAAAACAGAGAATAAATAATTTTTAGATAGCTGTTCATTCTCACAATCTATTATTAAATTATCTGATATCTAATAAAATCAATCACATGGTAGATAATCACATGGTAGCACATAGCAGTGGATACAGTACTAGTACTGATTCCTGGCGGCTCCCCCACTAATCTTCCTATAAATTCCATTCCTAAAACCCCGTAGACTGCCTATGAAGAGGTTCCTATCCAGATAGTCGACAGGAAAGAACAAGTGCTCAGGAATAAGGTGATACATACAATGTCGAAGAGGCCACGTGGGAACTCGAAGCTGAAATGATGAAGAATTACCCTAGGTTATTTGTTTAATTTGTGTCTTCGATTCTGGGGACAGAATCTTTGTAAGTAGGGGAGATTGTGACGAATAAATTGTTTGAATTGTGATTCTGGGGACATAATCCTTGTAAGGAGGGAATGATGTAACATTCTAGAATTTTAATTGTTATATTAAATATTTATTGAATTATTTAAATATTTAATGGATGTGTTTATTGTTGAATAAATAATTGTTCAAATTTGAATTGATGTGGTTAATTATTTGTTAAATAAATAATTAAGGAAAATTAATTATTTTGCTAATTTAATTTAATTATTAAGTTAGAGAATTTTGATTAATTGAATTACTATTCTTTTTATTGGAATTGTAATTAAAAAGGATGTGTTAGTTGATTAAATAAAGTTATAATTATATAAAAAATTATAATTTTGTGATATTGATTTTTGTGTTAAAGTGATTTGATAAATTGTTTTTAGAATTAATTTAATTAAGTTAATGTGTAACAAATAACCTTTTATAAAGGAGTTATTAAAATAACTTAAAGGAGTTGTAATTCCATTTTGCCAAACAAGGCCTAATGCCTATTAAGTCTTTAATATACTTATGTTTTACCAAACAGGGTGTTAGGATTAATGGATTATTTTTTTTTAGTTAGTAACCAAACAAGTCTTATGACTTTTGATTTCAAAATTCACATAACTGATATCAGTTATGTTTATAATTATATTATATAATTAATATATATAATATCTATATACGTTATTTGTTAAGACGTATGTTAGAGGAGAGATGTTAGAGAGAAGAAAGAAAACTCAAAGGAAGAAGAAGAAGAGAAGAAGAAGAGAAGAAGAAGAAAGGAAGAAAGAAAAGAAGAGAGAAAGGAAGGCTAGAGATTGGAGAAGGAGAGGCTTGAGAGTAGAAAAGAATAGTCATATCATCTTTTATCAAGGTATTCTCCTATTTCTTTTAGTTTTAAAAGTTTAGTTTTTATCTTCCCAAATTCTCTGTAGAATCTTTTTGTAAGCATGAATTGTTGTTGTTATGTGGCTTTATATTGCATACTAGTGATTTTAAAACGATTTTCATAAGTTATAGTCAATAAATTGGTATTATGTATATGTTTGTGGAGAAAAGTATTTTACAGAGAGTTATATATATATATATATATATATATATATATTGTGTAGTTAAAATAGAAATTATAGGTGGTTTAGTTGTTTTATCGATAAATTGGCTATTCAATTTGTTAGAGTATATATATACTTTGATAAAATGCTTTGAATTAGTGGTTTTGGTTGAGAAACAAAATTATAGTGTTTATTTTCATCAAAAATATCAAAAAGTGAGTTTTAGCCAAAAATAGTGAATTTGGGTGTGTTAATTTTGTTGTTTATGTTGTTATATGAGTAGAAACATGTTAGGAGTTCTTGAATTTTATTTACATGAAGTTGTTGTATGATTTACATGCTATTTGGTCTGTTAGAAACGAGCTTGTAGGCCAAAATTGGCTTTTTCTGTGCTGTTGTCGAGGCTGTCTGCCGAGGTCTGCAATTCGGCGCCGCGGCGCAGACTTGCAGTACCTTTGTGGCGCCGCAGCACCATGCTCACGCCGCAGCGCGGCCTTGTAGACTTGATCTCCGCGCCGCAGCACCATGCCCACGCCGCAGCGTGACCCACAATGTAAATTTATGCGCCGCGGCACGAGTTAGTAGAATGGTATGACAGTGTACTTTTTGTACACGAAATTTTAAGAAATGTTATGTGATGATAGTAGGACTGCTAAATGTTGGTTTTAGTATTTCTATACTATGAATAAGTATGTTATTAACAATTAACTTGTGTTATAACTAGATTATGTGATTAAAAATCCAATTTTAAATGATGATCGTACTTAGTTATGTTTGTAAGATAGTAATGACTAAGCATGTCATGATGACATATGTTTATAGGATATTGTGATTAGTATTGATTTGGTTTAGCCTACGAGCAAGGCAAGTTCTCTAACTCTACTTTTAAAATTGTGCAAGCGCTTAAATTGTTCTTTGAGCAAGTGTTCTAATCCATTATCTTGATTGAATCAATTATTGTTTCCAATATAATAATGCAAGATTTCTATTTCTTTATCTTGTTGAACTATTTATTGTTTCAATTCGATTACCTTATGAATGATGCAAGCTTTCTAAACTTTGGTTTAATGTTGACAAGTTATTCTTGTATTTAACTTGTTGTTTAGCATGCACAACTATTCATACTAATGTTGAGCAATTTCATCATTCAAACTGTTATGCATGCTTAGTACTCAATTCTAGTTAACCTTGACTTAATATTGTTCAAGCAAGGCATGTTATAGTTATTCAAAGTATATGCTATTAGATTATTCCTAAAGCATGATTTTGGTTTACCATGTTGATTCAATTACAATTATTCTATAATATAATGTTATTAATTCAACTAGTCCTCTAGTTGACGATCGTTGAACTTCAAATTACCCTTGAAAGCTTATCCAAACCAAACTCTCTTTTGTGCAGACTTGTACTCCAAATACTGAGATGAAAAACCCTATTATTATTAGGGGATAACTTACGCATAACGTTAAATGTTTGTGCACAATACATGGTACGAAGGGCTGATCCCCCTAAGTACGAGGAGTCCTTATAGTCTTATGACTGTTAAAGTTGGATTTGAAAGATTACTCGCAACTGTGGACATAGTTCATGGTCTTATGACCCTCAGTTATAGTTATTCTACATTTTGGATTTCAGTTTCTGATTATTGATGATAGAGTACTATTCATTATTGATGAGCCTATTATTGGCAGTTATTATTACTATACTCCTATTGATTTCATATTATATCCAGTGAGCAATTGTTTTGCTCACTCTTGCATATTTTAAAACTCATTGCAGCTAAAGAAGAGAAGGTAGATGAACCTTAGTCTAGCAAAGGAAAGGGAAAAATGTGTAAGTGATGAAGACTTGTAATTTTTACTTTAGACTTTTATTATGATGATCTTAGACTTGGTTTTAATGATGTTTATTTAATTTTCGCATTTGAATGATTGTATTTAAAGGTTAGATAACCTGTGAGATTTTGTTATATAACCCTTTAATGGGAAAGGTTTTATTTATCCAGTTTTATTCTGATTGGGTAGTTAGATATGAATGTTTGATTAAGTGAACACCAGATCCTGTGGGAATGAAGTACCTGGATTTGGGGATGTCACATTGTTTCTACATACAGCTGCTTGTGAGAGTTGGGATGACTTTCCCTATTTCGATCGCATTCCCCATCTATGCATAGAGAAACAAGAGTACCCTTTCAGTTCCCTTCACTTCTTGTTTGATTCATCTAGCGTCCTTCAGCAATGACATCATTGGATCGACGGGATACTTGGGAATGTTGATTATGTGGATATACTAAAGAAAAGGCTGACATTCTTTGTTACATCAAGCTAGCAGGGACATTCATATCCAATAGGACCATGGTGCTCCTTTACATGCACATTCGTTACGGCTTGGGGGGGGGATGCACCTCTACTCTGGAGGATGTCTATGCCATCTACCAGTAAGTATTTGCCCCCTGCGCGTGAGTCACGTCTTAGGTGAGATGATCGCGCAAAATATTTTAAGTGTTAAAGTCTTGATTCCAGTTTCTAAACACTTTGCGGGGCTTAATGTTTTGCAAGCCTCGAAAATGAAAGTCCTAGGAGAGGGAACCTCTAGGAGAGAAAACCTTAGGAGGGCGAGCCTTAAAGGAGTTCTCCTGGGATAACTTGGAAAATCTTCGATCTAATCCTTCTTACCCTCTCTTGAAATTTCTCTTTTCTTTAGAATCAAGAAGTCATTAAGAAGACCAGTGCTGATAAAGAGGATGATAATATTCCCATTGGGCTCTTTGTGAGTATCATAAATGGGGCAGTGGGTATCAAGTGTTCTTCACCACATGATAGTTTTGAGGGTGTCGATGAGACTCCTGCTTCTTTGACGCGGAATCCTTCTGAAACTATTATTGATGTTCATCCTCCCAAGGAGGATTCCGCCGAATTGGTGATTGCTCGGGAAGGTAGTTTGGATAGTACTTTGGGTGGGTTGAATGACCTTCCTCTCCCGTGGCATCTCCTAACTCTCCTTGGACATGTCTTCCTTCCATGCTATGTTGGATCTCTTTATTTCCCATCATCATGTTGTTGCACTTCTTTCGGAAGTCACTTCTCGTCACTATGGGAACGACTTACTTTATGTAAAGCTTTAGGAGCTTCAAGACGCCATGGATAAATTCAAGACTAAGCTTTTGGGAAATTGAGTCAGCTGCCCAAGACCTTAAAGTCCTAATAGCCTCAAATAGGAAGGCTCAGGCTACCGCCATTGTTGACTTAGAGGCTTTAGCTATTCCCCTCTTGTTAGTTCGACATGTCATGGCCTTTAGATCATGAACTTTTGTAGTTTTTCTATTTCTTGCATCAGAAAATTCATTTACATATATTTCATTCATCAAATTGTAGTTTCTTTAACCTTATTGATTGCTTTTAATTTGAATGATTCCTTAAAACTCAATATTTATCATTGAATCTCAAGTTGTTCAAATTTATACTAAGACAACAATAGGTATTATAAACAAGCAAACATGAATTTTGTCAAAAACATGTATATATATTTTCCACAAACCAACACTTGAATTCATACTTTTTTTTAAGAAATCAAAAAAACATTCAAGTTTAAGTTTGATAATCAAATTGCTTTTAACGAAAAACATAACGTTTCATATAATAAATCTTGCTTTTGTTGAAGAATTAAAGCATAATGTTCGTCACTTTTAGAGATAAAGTGTAACTTTTTTGCTTTTGTCGAAGAAAGCATTATGCTCATCACTTTTAGAGATAAAGTTATGTAACTTTTTTTCGGGATTGAGGGCTTATACTCAGGTGCCTCAATTACTTTTAAAGTTGGAAGTATAACTTACGAGGACTTATAGTCAGGTGCCTCGATTACTTTTGAAGTTAAAAGTATTACTTTTCAAGTCTAAGGACTTATAGTCAGGTGCCTCATTCAATTTTGATGATAAAGTGTAACACTCGGGTGCCTCGTCACTTGGGTCGTTCAATTTCTTAGCAAGTGCGGTCCACGAGGACTTAAAATCGGGTGCCTCGTCACTTGAGTCATCCAATTTCTTGGCAAGTGCAGTCTACGAGGACTTGAAATAGGGTACCTCAGCACTTGGGTAATCCAATTTCTTTGCAAGTGCAGTCTACGAGGACTTGAAATCGAGTGCCTCGTCATTTGGGTCGTCCAATTTACTGGCAAGTGTATTTTACGAGGACTTGGCCACCATTTAGAGTGGACCACCATTTTGGGTGGATTTTTTTTCCATCAATTCTTATGCATCCTCCCTTGGTCATCCAATTACATGCTAAGGGATACTCCTGAGGACTTAAACCACCATTTTTGGTGCACTACCATCTTGGGTGGATTTTTAATTCGTCAATTCTTGTATCTATAGTTCAGAGTTCTTTCGATGGTAGAGCCATTATTTTGGTTGTCTCTCATCTTGACTTCCGGGACTGCACCATGGGTGATAGTGTTACAAGTTTATTTTCCTAGTTCAATCTTTCCAGCCGCCAACTTCTCATGGTATATCCTCCGCAGACTGTAACAATCCATTGTAGAGTGTCATACGTATTGGTGGTATATAAAGAAGTTCTGCCTTCTTTTCATCTCTTCCGTTACAACCAACTGGCCTTAGAGGCTTCACCACTCCGTGCTCGACCCATTGTTCGCACAGGCCCCTAAATGCCTTTTCGTTGCTTATGATAGCCTCCGAAACTGGCATTATAGTATACTTGTCCCCATGCTTTCCTCTACTTCGCTCAAATTTCTCATTCTTCTCCCTCTTGTCCCCTTGTGGTTTTGACTGAGAATTCGCTAAAGCCATAGTCGTTGTCCACTTTCCCTTCTATGTAACCATCGCATGGCTGGTGGGCAATGTCATGATTCCTCCCAAGTCTTGTGCAAAAGATGAGAGGGTTGCAAATGAATCACAAGCCTTGGTAATAAGGTGGGGCTTGAAGGCGTCTAAAGCACCATTGTTGCATATGATAACCAAGTTCTTTTCTTCAATTAGCTCTGCACACTTCTGTACTTGGGCCCTGAACCTATCCACGTAATCTGACAACTCCTCGTTTTTCTTTTGCTTGAATCGCATGAGCTCTACGATGGTTACCTGTTTCTACACATTGAAAAATTTCTTTAAAATTTACAATTTTAGATCATCCCAATCATGAACTAATCTCTTCTCCAAGTTATAGTACTAACTAAAGGCTTTATCCATCAAAGTCTTGTTAAATTACCTCATCAACAAGTTATGGTTGTTTACTTCATCATATCCTAGCCACGGAGACATCGACTCTACGAACATGGTAATGTGTTCCCTGGCATTTTCTTTCTCCCGTTGTATTTTGGAAACTGCGGGGGATGCTTAATATAACCTGTCGGGTAAGGTTGCCTCCGAACGTGTGTCGGGAAAAGTGGAGTAAAGTCTAACTCCGAGGGTCGGGATGTCTGTCTGCGAAGTTGATTGATCACATTGATTATATCATCCTTCATCACGTACTGGCTCGTGGTGTGAACTCTCTGGGGTGTTGTGATATACTGTTGTATCGGCGGTGCGTATGGTAAAGAGATTTATTGATGCACACTTGCATCGTGCAAAGCTGGTGCTGGTTGCAGTTGCTGGCTCACTCACTGGATATGGCTTAAGATGGTTGGCATCTGCACTTATGAAAATGCTGGAAGAGCAGTTGGGATGATGTTTGTTTGAGGTTGGCTTGCTTCCAACTTGGGTTGTGGCGCGTCACCACTGTTTTGGGGCTCCAAGTTGATGATTGGAACCGATTGATTCTCCGTCGATGGAGGTACAATCTGGTACTCTTTGTTGTTGCTGCCATTGTTGTTGTCTTCCGCTCCTACTTGTTCCCACTGCGAACTTCCTGGGAACATTGCCTTGAAGGTGGGAATCTTCATCAACTGCTGGCAGAAATTCCCCATTTCCTCTTGCTTCCTCTGCATCTCCAGCATCATGGACATCATAATCCCTTGTCCTTCTCGTGCTTCCTTCAACGCCTTGAGCATCTCCAGTTGCACATCATTTGTCTGCTCTCCTCTTGCATCCTCGCCTTGCCTTCCTGCATCGGTTTATTTTTGATTGGCCATATATGGTGATGTTGAACTCCTTTCCGAAGCGTCTTCAATAATTAGTTGGTCACGATCCAGGTTTGCGCCTTGGAAAGCTTGATTTGCTTGCCTTGGAACTGGATTCGGTGAGGTAATGCTATTTGTTAGTGAAGCTCTTCCTGTAGTTCTCCCACTTCGAGTTGTGGGCATACCCTTCACGAATTCTACACCTCCCCAACAGAGTCGCCAAAGAAATGTGGGAAAAGAAATTGTGACTTGCTAGTTAGGGTTCCGTATTGGCTGAGGAGAGAAATCCACGAAGAGCACGAAATTGATTGATTGATTGAAGAAGGGAGAAGAACATGTGCGCGATTATTCCAACGACAAGTGGTAGAACTCTCAAAATTCGAAAACCATGTTAGGGTAGCAGGGATTCCAAGAGCCTTCTTGAGTGCTTCGAGCTGAGAGAATGTCCAAGTCTTGAGTGCTTTGGGAGAAAATGCCCAAGTATTTAGTCACCAAAGAGTCCCCCCCTTCCTTCCTAGAATGGAAGGGGGTATTTATAGAGTTTCCTGGAACTTAAGTAGTCACACGTCTTCAGGAAAATTCTAGAAATACCTTTTAGTCATTAGAATAATGTTCGTATCGTTCTGTCCTTCTAGCCACCAATCCAATCCCTCAATCAATTACCAAAAACGAGCCGCCTCCATGAGCCATCTGCCTCGGGACACGTGGAGACTTCTCTCGATCTAATACATTTATTTTTGGCTTTTCCGTCTTCATTTAATTAGGTCATGCGAACCCTAATTTGCACATTTAATGAGGCCGTGAAACTCTAATTGTGCATTTAATTCAATTAGTTCATGTGAATCCTAATTTGTACTTGGGCCCACAATTAGCAAAAAGTGTATCTTTATTTTCATGATAAAATAAATATTTATTATTTTTTGAGAAATATGTTATTTATTAATCCAAATATTCGTAATTTAATTAATTAGATCAAGTTAAGTAAAAATTATAACATACAAATTTATATTTAGTGATCATATTAAACATTATTACTTGAAGGGCATATTAGGCATTATATTAAAAATATTTTTGAATATTAGGTGGTCAACCACACTAGGGGTAGTGAATGTTATATATTATAGACTAGAGAGGTACTGACTGTTACTTGAAAAACTAGAGTGATGAGTATTATTATGATTATCTACAAAGGGAGTCAATGCATTTTATTCTTTTAAAAAAAGTGTAATATTCGCATCCCATCCCTAATGATGCAATTTTTTGTGGGTGCGAATCCAAAATGCAATTTTTTGCTCTACACTACCTCTTTTAGTAAACGATTCTAGCTCAAGTTTGTCATGTAGGAAGTCTTAAGCCTGACTCTTGTATACTTGGCCTGAAATCAGGTTGTTCAAGTCCGACTATATTATATGTAAAATTTAAATTTTATTTTATAATACATATAATATACAATTATTTATTTTATAAAACTTAATTATTAATTATTATATAATACATATAATACTCGATTCTTATGTCGGAAAATATATAATATTGAAACAAACTCTGCTAAAATTTGAACCAGCTCAAGTTCGACATACTTTAGTTAAGCTTGTTGAATTCGATTCGTTTTAATCAAACGTGTCCCATCAAATATAAGTTTGAATAATTAAAGAATGTAAATAATTATAGTTTTCGACAAATTATTTCTCAGGATACAATGTGATGCAACACCGCCAGTGGTCCAATTCATGCCTCCGTTTGTTCTATAAATAAATAGACTAGTAGACTTGATAAAATTGGTGTAAGACCCTAACTTTTATAAATAAAGATGAATTTTTTATAATTATCATTTTTTTAAAATGTTATGAAATGAATTTAATATAATGTTATAGTTGTGGGTAATAATTATAAATTTTGCAAAGTACGCAAGTTGTTATATAATATTCGATTGGTCGGGGAATATTCGTTTTAACAGGGAATATTCGTACGACGGTACAATCATTGGTAGACCCCACAACGGAATTATTCTCGGATTGAGAAAACGACAAAAATATTTTATGAAAATAATGGCGGAAGTTTTACCGTTAACTGTTGAAATACCCGGTGTTAAAAGTACAGTAATACGCGTGGTTGCATAATAGCACACGGTATTGATTATTGATGCTTACTTGAGAAGTCACTCAGTTTTGTTCAATTATTGCTTCAGTAATTGTTGCAATCTCACGTTAATTGATTCAATTATTGTCGATATTTTATATATTATTAAATTAATAATTGAGATGACATAGTTATTAATATTATTATTTGCAATATTAACGATGTCTTGAAGTTCTGTCAATGAGAGACTTGGTCACCTAATTGCGCGCCAATTGGAAGAAATCCTTATTGGAAAGCCCCCTTCTTCCTGGGAATGACCTGGTCGATTAATATTACGAATTATGATAATGATGAAAAAATATTGTTAAAAATATTGAAGGAATTTTATAAAGTATTTGTTGTAGATTTTGGCATATTATTTGGACCCCCATTTATCAAAATAATCGGTAGAAAGTTATTCAGTATATATATATATATATATATATATATATATATATATATATATATATATATATATATATATAAAATCATGTGTGGGTGCATGTGAAGTTGACAAATGGGGAAAGAAAAAGGATTGTCACGGGTGGGAGATGTGGGAATAAGTTAAGTATTGTATATATGTTTTTTTTGCTAACAAAAGACTTATTGGCTGTTATCGCCCCAAGATGAAAACCTTTCAAAAATAATTTGACTGACTTATGTGATTTTTGTGGGCTGTGAAGTGTCGTGGGCGGTTGGGAGAATTTTTATATATTTATATATATATTATAATAAGTTTTGTTTTATTAGATTATAAATAGAATATATTATATTTTATTGTAAACCAATCTAGATCGTCCGTTTAAAAGTAAATCAATTTGGATCGTTTAGGAATTAGTTACTATTCAGTCCATTCTCCTATAAATAGAATCTCATTCCTTCATTATTTCTTACGAATTCACTGAAACTCTAGAGAGAGAAACTATAGAGAGAAAGAAAAAAAGTATTCTGCTACTTCACTACTCCTATATCCAGTTGTTCTAAGGTAAGGGGTATTATTTCTTTCGTATTCATGAAGAAAACTTATGTTATTTCATTCTTTATTATTCTGTTGGAATAACCTGTATACGAGGACTTCCCTATACTTGGTGAAATTCTTATGTTATTCCATTATTTATTATTATGTTGGAATAACCTGTCTATGCGAAGTACCGCATACTTGGTGAAATTCTTCTGTTATTCCATTCTTTATTATTCTGTTGGAACATCCTGTCTGTGCGTTTACGCATGACCTGGTTTCGTTATTTATTATTCTGTTGGAACATCTTGCCGGTGCGAATTTCGCCTGACCTGATTCCGTTATTTATTATTCTGTTGAAATATCATGTCTGTGCGTTTACGCATGACCTGTTTTTGTTATTTATTATTTTGTTGGAATAACATATCTATGCGGTCTATCGCATGCCTGGTAATTTTTTTGTTATTCCATTCTTTATTATACTCAGTTGGTTAAAGTTTTGACTTCTATACTCCATGAAATTAGTGGAATATCATTGATATTTGTGTTTCATTCAGTATCTTTTCATGGAAATATTCTTCTGAGCATTCTTGAATTTTACTCTGCAAAGAAGTATCATGTTGACAATTTGGACGTTATTAGTTCCTGGATAAATTAATTCTTGAACTTGTTTTATTGAATTCTTATATCATTGTCATCATCCTCATGTTTATATTTTGTTGAAAGTCATCTATGGCCTGTCGTGCATAGATAGACTTGGTATGATTATGACCAGGGATTATTCGGTGTAATCATGACCATAATGTTACAAATGATGTGGTAAAAGTCCTCATTGGCCCGTAGTGCATTGATGGATAGTTGTTGGCATGATCATGACCATTGATGAATACAGGAATATCCTTGACCCGTAGTGCATGGATAATTTGTGGTTGTGATACTAATGAATATCTTTGGCCGTAGTGCAGGGATGATGTGGATTATTTATTAAGCTGAGTGCCAACGATAAAAGTGATGAAAAACCTTTTAAATCATAAAAGATAGTAGATTTTATTCTCTACTTGATTTTTTAATGGATTATTTTTTCTGCTGCAGTTAAACTTGATGTTTGTTATATTGTATCAGTTTAACACTGTTGAAGGCTAACGATAATTTATTCTACATTATCTTAGTCATAATATTTCTTACTGGGCTAGTTGAGCTCACCCTTTTACTTTCATTGTTCTCTTCAGGAAATGAGAACGTAGCAAGGACTAGTCGGGGAACGGAGTGATGATCCAAATAATAGCATTAGTAGTCCTCACTATTTTGTTAAATAGTGTGATAATAAATGTAATGAGAACTCATTTGAGTGTAGATATTGTCTAGATGACAATATTTGTATTAAATCTCACATCATATATTTTTGTCGTATTTTACACGACTATTGTATAATTAAGTTGTATTTGAATTTTGTACCATGTATTTGGCGACTCAAGATGGATGATGTATACCTATTTTGGGGGCCCGGGCCGGACTAGCCGGTAAAAATTAGGCTTTGGGTTTAATTTTTTTAGCCTATAAAAATTTGGGTCATTTTGGTCTGGCCTGTTGTGACCCGCCCGCGAGTGGCCCAGCCCGTGGGCTTTTAAAAAAATTAAAATAATACTCTCCTTGAAAATTGAACTCTAGACCTCCCAAACTCTTTAAACAAATGCTCAAATCAACTAAGCTACACAGATTTTTTATTATAAAGTCACCTACTCGGCACTCCTACTAGGATAAACTATCCAAACCTTCATGCAAACTGAAAGTTCATGCTAAGATGAAGGAAGACCCACCAATTTAATGTTATATATATATAATGGAGTATATATGTATATGTATATGTATGTTATATATTTAACATGCATCAATTTCTCATTATTAATTATTGTTAGATCATTTATACTCTTTAGTCGATTCCATGTCACCAAAAAATGAGATGATCAATTAAGTTTTTTTACAATTTATTTGTTATCTTAAATTATTATTATTATTGGGTGATATTTGTATTTTTCATTCGAAAAACAAGGTTTATTTTAAAACAAAAAGTATTAAAAAGAGATGTAGTAAGGTATATAGTGACTTTAAAATGAAAATCATTGTAACTCAATTGGTTTGAGCATTTGTTTGAGGAGTGGGGAGGTTTAGAGTTCGATTCTCAGAAGGAGCATTGTTTTATTTTTTTTAAAAAAAAAGAAGCCCGCGGGTTGCCCAACCCGGGCCACGGGTGTGACGCCCCCAAAATAGGTATACATCACCCATTCTGAGTTGTCAAATACATGGTACAGAATTAACTTCAACTTTATTATTACAACATATAACTGTGAGTTTAAATACAGATATTGCCATCTAGACAATATCCACATACAAATAAATCCTCATCATAATTATTGATACATTATTTTACAAAAATGGTGAGGACTACTAAACAACTCTCTCAAGGACCATCAATTCATACCCCGACTCGTACTCGCTATATTCTCGTCTCCTGAGAAGAAAAATGGAACAAAAAGGAAAAGGGTGAACTCAACTAGCTCAGTAAAGAATATTATGACTAAGATAATATACAACAAATTATCGTTAGTCTTCAACAGGGAAAAAAATCTAATAGAATACAATAGACAACAAGTTTTAAATCAATATTCGCAGCGGAAAATATTAATTCATAGAAGAGTTACGTAGATGATGAAATCTACTAATGTCTATGAATTTAACAGTCCATCAACAGTATTTTTATCCCTGTAACATCAATCAATGCACATCTTGAGTCATATATTCATCCTTGCACTACAGGCCAAGGATATTCATCTGTTGGTCATGTTCATCTAAACACCTGTTCATCTTTGCACTACGGGCCAAAGATATTCATCAGAAATCATTCATCTTTGCACTACAGGCCAAATATATTCAATAATAACATCATTTAAGACTGAAGATGATAAAAAAAAATATTTTTAAAGAAACGAATCCAGTGAAACAAAATGACAAGGATTAAGGATTAAGGATTCGTACTTTGTTTTATCCATGTCCAAAAATACCTCAAAAATAATCATAGTGGTGTAAAATTCAAGAATGATCAAAACATGGATACAATCAAAGCTAGTATCCACAATAGATATTTTGGACGAAAAGAAAAAAAATAATTTTTTTCTGTGAATAGTGCCGTATTCGTGAATAGTGCCGTATACATGAATAGTACGGTATACGTGAATAGTAACTCCGGCACAAAAAGTTCCAAATTTGATAAAAAAGTTCACCAATAATTCGACATAATGATATTGAAGAAAATAATATCATTTAAGAAGAAAATAACATCCCTTACCTCAAAATAATCGTACTTCTGACTGAATTTCGGTATAGTGCTGACAGAAACTCGCACCGTATAGCAACACTCAAAGTATACTCACAAGAATACGCTCGATAATATAGAGAGAGAAAGAGAGAAAACTTTGTTTCTGATGTGATTTTCAATTCTAACTTAGCCCTCTATTTATAGAAAAATGTTAGAACGCCAAAGGAGACTAAAATAATAAATTAATATTATTTATAAACCAATTTCTACGCATGCTTTCAGCCCCTCAATGCTGAAAATTTCAGTAGCCCATGTGCATTCAACACCCACCAAAAAGTGGGTCCCACCATAATTAATAAAAAAATCATTTTATTTTACGTAACTTCAATAATTCATAGAAAATAGCCTGTTTACCAAAAAAAATTCAAAACTCGCGACTTTCCATGGGAAATTCCATTCTCTACAACTTTGCAGAAGAAAAGTTTTCCAAATTCCAAACAGAAATTGACCAAAATCTACAAACGGGTGATTTTACAGTCTATAATCAATTTTCGATCAAAAATTGTGTCCACCGACACACAAAACATGTGTTAAACATTTAATGCCAGAAAAATACTCTTCCTTCTCACATTCTCATATATCCCACATTCATTGTAAAATATCACCGTTAATATATTATTAAAATAATATATTTAAATGAATTATTTTATCAGAAAAAGATAAAATATTAATTTTCAACAATTGTCACATTAAAAATTTTCTCCATCTATATCCACATAAAATAAATATTTTCTTTATCATAATAATCAATAATTAATTATTAAAAATAATATTACAGAATCACAGTACTGACAACCAGGCCGTTCCCAGGATAGAGGGGGCTTTCCAATAAGGATTTCTCCTTACTGGCGCGCAATTAGATGACCAAACCTCTCCTTGACAGAACTTTTTAGATATTGCCAATAATGTTATCTGATAATATTATTCAAATAATATGAATTATTGATCTGATAATGAAAAATACTGTGCAATGACAATTATTGAAACAATAATAATATAAATATCCAACGCATTAATTATTGAATCAATAAAGTAATGAACAGTAACTCCTGTAGCAATTATTGAGTAGTGCCTTCTTACGTAAGGATCAATAATTTAAAATACTGTGCAATACCGTGTGCTACTGTGCAACAACGCGTATTACTGTATTTTAACCGCCGGGTATTCCAACAGTGTAAATGGTAACAATTACGCCGTTATTTTTAAACAAATTATATTTGTCGTTTTCTTCCTCCAATCGCTTTCCGTTATGGGGCCCACACATGGCTGCGCCGTCGTACGAATATTCCCCGATAGTACGAATATTCCACGACCAAACGAATATTCCCCGACAACAATAAATATTTTATAACCACTTGCTTATTTTGAAACATTTGCGTATTTTACCCATAACTATCCACATTAATCAAATCAACCCTTACTATTCAAAATAATAATTAAAGGAAATTAAATTTCATTTATTAATTATTTGGGGTCTTACAACCTCACCTCCTTATGAAATTTCGTCCTCGAAATTGACATACGTACCTGGTGTTTCGAAAAGGTGAGGATACCTCGCTTTCATTTCCGTTTCCAACTCCCAGGTCATTTCCTCTATAGCATGATTCCTCCACAAAACTTTAACTTGTGGTATTAGCTTCGTGTGTAGGACATGCTCCTTCCTATCCAAGATCTTGACAGGTACCTCCTCATACGTTAAATCTTCGGCTATCTCGTCTGGTTCTAACTCAATGACGTGGTTCGGGTCTTTCACATATTTACGAAGCACAGATATATGAAAAATATTATGAACACGAGACATACTTGGAGGTAACGCGAGTCTATAGGCTACATTACCTACTCGATCAAGAATTTGAAACGGACCAATAAATCGTGGATTAAGCTTTCCTCTCTTCCCGAATCTTGTAACTCCCTTCCATGGGGCAACACGCAACAATACATGATCCCCAACACTAAATTCTACGTCCTTTCGATGAAGATCCGCATAACTCTTTTGTCGATCTTGTGCCGTTTGTATACGTTGTCAAATCATTTGGATCTTCTCCGTAGTCATACGTACTAACTTGGGTCCCAACAATGTTGCTTCACCCACCTCGTCCCAACATACTGGAGAGCGACACTTTCGTCCATACAATGCTTCAAATGGGGCCACACCAATGCTTGCCTGATAACTGTTGTTGTAGGAGAATTCCACCAATGGTAAATATTTATCCCAACTGCCCTTGAAGTCTAGGACACAGAGTCTTAATAAATCTTCAAGAGTTTGAATAGTCCTCTCTGATTGTCCGTCCGTTTGAGGATGGTATGCCGAACTGAATCGTAACTCCGTACCCATAGCTTTTTGCAAGCTAACCCAAAATCTTGAAGTAAATCTTGGGTCACGATCCGAAACTATGGATACTGGCATGCCATGCAATCTTACAATCTCATTTACGTACATTTGAGCAAGATGTTCAAGGGAATAAGTCTCCCGTATCGGCAAGAAATGAGCAGACTTGGTTAATCTATCAACAATAACCCAAATAGCATTGATGCCTTGAGAAACCGTAGGAAGACCCGTAACGAAATCCATAGTAATGTGTTCCCACTTCTATTTCGGAATCTCAAGTGGTTGCAATGGACCCTTTGGCACTTGATGCTCCGCCTTTACACGTTGACAAGTTAAACACGTTGAAATAAACTTTGCAATCTCTCTCTTCATATTGTTCCACCAAAATGTATGTCGAAGATCACGATACATTTTGGTACTTCCAGGATGAATTGCAAACGGTGTATTGTGTGCCTCCATCATGATCTTGTACTTCAAATCAGAATCGTTAGGAACACAAAGTATTCCTTCTTCATCAATTCTCGCTTCTGGAAAGGCACCTTCTTGTACTTTCGTCTTCATATGCATCAGCTCCGGATCGGTGGCTTGAGCAACCTTAACTTTTTCTATTAAAGTTGGCTCTATGCGTATACTTGACATCATTGCACTCATTCCTGCATATGATCTTCTACTCAATGCGTCAGCTACCACGTTCGCTTTTCCAGGATGGTATTGAATAGTGTGGTTGTAATCTTTCAACAACTCGAGCCAACGTCGTTGCCGCATGTTGAGTTCTTTTTGAGTGAAGAAATATTTGAGGCTTTTATGATCTGAATATATCTCCACTTTCTCCCCGTATAGATAGTGCCTCCAGATCTTTAGTGCGAAAACGACTGCTGCTAACTCTAGATCATGAGTAGGATAATTCCTCTCATACTCTTTAAGTTGTCGCGAGGCATAGGCTATGACTTTCCCACGTTGCATGAGAACACATCCTAACCCTTTGCCTGAAGCATCGCTGTAGATAACAAATCCATCCGAACCAGATGGTATTGTTAGAACAGGTGCCGAAATAAGTCTCCTCTTAAGCTCTTGGAAACTCTTCTCGCATTCCTCGCTCCATACGAATTTTGTATCCTTTCGAGTTAGCTGAGTTAATGGAGTAGCAATTCGAGAAAACCCTTCCACGAATCTCCGATAATAACCAGCTAAACCCAAAAAGCTACGTACTTCAGTGACCGACGTCGGTTGCTCCCAACTTTGTATTGCTTCAATCTTCGTCGGGTCAACAGATACTCCATTTTTTGACACCACGTGCCCAAGGAATGCTACTTCCTCAAGCCAGAACTCGCATTTCTTCAACTTAGCATATAACTTGTTTTCACAAAGCCTTTGGAGTACCAGCTTCAAATGGTGCTCATGATCTTCATGGCTTTTCGAATATATGAGGATGTCATCAATAAAGACAACAACGAATTGATCCAAATAATCCTTGAATACTCGGTTCATCATATCCATGAAAGCAGCAGGAGTATTAGTCAATCCAAAAGACATGACTAAGAATTCATAGTGCCCATACCGAGTTCTGAAGGCAGTCTTTGGAATATCCTCAGTTCTAATTTTCAGCTGATGATATCCAGAACGAAGATCGATTTTTGAAAAGAATTGTGCTCCTTGCAACTGGTCAAACAAGTCATCAATACGAGGTAGAGGATACCTATTCTTGATGGTGACATGGTTCAATTCCCGATAGTCAATACAAAGTCGCATACTCCCGTCTTTCTTCTTTACGAATAAAACAGGAGCACCCCAAGGAGATGTACTAGGACGAATGAAACCGATGTCCAATAACTCCTGTAGTTGGACTTTTAACTCCTGAAGTTCAATAGGAGCCATTCGATATGGGGTTTTAGAAATGGGCTTTGTACCAGGTTCAAGATCAATAAAGAATTCAACTTCACGTTCTGGGGGTAGACCGGGAAGTTCTTCAGGAAATACGTCAGGAAAGTCAATAACAACAGGAATATTATTCAATTTTGACGTGTCTTTATTCAAATCCATAACATGGGCTAAGAAAGCTTGACATCCGTTTTTCAATAAACGAATAGCTTTATGATTAGATATGACAGTGATTGATTTTAATGGTTTAGTTGCCTGAATTCGAACAACAGGTTGATTAGGAATATGAAAACTAACAACCTTACGAAAACAATCAATTTTGGCATGATGAGTAGTTAACCAATCAATCCCTAAAATCACATCAAAAGCAAGTATCTTTAAAGAGATCAGGTCAACAGGTAAGGTGATGGTGCCAACTTGAATCAAACAAGATTTATAAACAGTGGATGTGATAAAAGTTTCTCCTAACGGAGTTTCCACAGATAGGTCAAAGTCTAATTTCTCCGGAGTCAAGTTTAAACGTTGAGCGCAAGCAGGAGAAATAAATGAATGGGTAGCACCGGTATCAAGTAAGGTATAAACTTCGCAAGAATTTATAAATAGCTTACCCGTGATCACCTCGTTTGGGTTCCTCGCATGTTGACCAGTCACAACAAACGCTCTTCCAGGAACCATTGACTTTGGCTTTTCTGGGACAGTCTTTTGAGTCACCGTCCCCGCTGAACTAGGTTTCGCTACCGTACAATCTCGAGCGATATGTCCTTCCTTTCCACAATTATAGCATACCTTGAACTGTTGTGGGCAGTTTGGACTGATATGTCCCTCTTTCCCGCACTTATAGCATATAACCAGTGGTCTTTCTCCTCCCTTAGAACCAGTTGCTGCCGGCACTGTCGTCTTCACATGGTCGTTGTTAAATCTCCTCTTTTTAAAATCTTCTCCTGACTCGCTTCATCTATTTTCATGGCCATGATTCCACCAAAGTGGTTACCATTTTTGTCCGTCTTTTTCTTTCTCCACTGGTTATCGTTATTTTGTTGACTGCTATCTCCGGTATGATCCTGATTGTGGTACCTCGGTTGACCGTACTCGTTATCTCGCTCCAACAATTGAGCCCTATTAACAACATCTGAATAAAGAGAAAATTTATGAGAGATGAGATATTGTCGTATGCCGGGTTTCAAACCTCTCAGAAACATCCGCGTCATACGTTCCTCATTCTCCACCAAATGAGGTGCAAACCTGGATAACTCTGCAAACTTTGCCTCGTACTGAGACACCGTCATGTTATTTTGTTCTAATCTGATGAACTCCACTTCCTTCATATGACGAACACTTTCAGGAAAGTATTTGTCATTAAATAGTTTCTGAAACGTCTCCCAAGACATGCTGAGTGCGACTGGATGGGTACGCTTCACAGACTCCCACCAGTATTCTGCCTCGCCACGGAACATAAAGGTGGCGAATGGAACCTTCTGTTCTTCCGTGCATCCCAAGACATCGAATATCTTGGTAATTTGCTTGACCCATGTCTCCGCCATGATCGGATCTGGCTTTCCCTTAAATTCTGGTGGTCCCAGCTCTTTGAACTGTTTGGCTGTGACAACCCGTGAATTGTTATCATTTCCTCCTGTATTTTGAACACGAGTCTACCTCGTCTGATTTTGCATGAACTGCAAAAAGCTTTTAAACATTGCGTCGTTCATTGTCTGATCAATGGTGTTGTTCACAGGAGGAACATTGCCAGCCTGTTGCACGTTCTCCTCGTTGGTGAGTACAGGCGTCTCCACGGTCTCATTTCCACTGTTAATATTCTCAGTCGACATTCTCAAATACTGTCATAAAACAAGGGTTAATTAAGGAAATCAATATATCACATAATATCCCTATATACTGACCAACTAACAAATAAGCTTAGGTAGGACACACTAGCGAAGGATTTACTCGTCTCTCCCCTCCTAGTTCTATTCCCCGATCTCCGCCAGAGATCATATCCCTAAGCTTTGATACCAACTGTGACCCTTATGGTGCTTCAACCACAGCACCTCACAATGGTACCTATCAGTTTGCCACCGCAAAACGGCGTCCCCTACGGAGAGTCTGGCTTCGGTGCATTCCCCATCAATAGGAAGTCACCAGCGAGAGGCTCGGGGCTCTTTACTTATAGCTCTGATACCAACTGTGACGCCCCCAAAATAGGTATACATCACCCATTCTGAGTTGTCAAATACATAGTACAGAATTAACTTCAACTTTATTATTACAACATATAACTGTGAGTTTAAATACAGATATTGCCATCTAGACAATATCCACATACAAATAAATCCTCATCATAATTATTGATACATTATTTTACAAAAATGGTGAGGACTACTAAACAACTCTCTCAAGGACCATCAATTCATACCCCGACTCGTACTCGCTATATTCTCGTCTCCTGAGAAGAAAAATGGAACAAAAAGGAAAAGGGTGAGCTCAACTAGCTCAGTAAAGAATATTATGACTAAGATAATATACAACAAATTATCGTTAGTCTTCAACAGGGAAAAAAATCTAATAGAATACAATAGACAACAAGTTTTAAATCAATATTCGCAACGGAAAATATTAATTCATAGAAGAGTTACGTAGAGGATGAAATCTACTAATGTCTATGAATTTAACAGTCCATCAACAGTATTTTTATCCCTGTAACATCAATCAATGCACATCTTGAGTCATATATTCATCCTTGCACTACAGGCCAAGGATATTCATCTGTTGGTCATGTTCATCTAAACACCTGTTCATCTTTGCACTACGGGCCAAAGATATTCATCAGAAATCATTCATCTTTGCACTACAGGCCAAAGATATTCAATAATAACATCATTTAAGACTGAAGATGATAAAAAAAAATATTTTTAAAGAAACGAATCCAGTGAAACAAAATGACAAGGATTAAGGATTAAGGATTCGTACTTTGTTTTATCCATGTCCAAAAATACCTCAAAAATAATCATAGTGGTGTAAAATTCAAGAATGATCAAAACATGGATACAATCAAAGCTAGTATCCACAATAGATATTTTGGACGAAAAGAAAAAAAAATAATTTTTTTCTGTGAATAGTGCCGTATTCGTGAATAGTGCCGTATACGTGAATAGTACCGTATACGTGAATAGTAACTCTGGCACAAAAAGTTCCAAATTTGATAAAAAAGTTCACCAATAATTCGACATAATGATATTGAAGAAAATAATATCATTTAAGAAGAAAATAACATCCATTACCTCAAAATAATCGTACTTCTGACTGAATTTCGGTATAGTGCTGACAGAAACTCGCACCGTATAGCAACACTCAAAGTATACTCACAAGAATACGCTCGATAATATAGAGAGAGAAAGAGATAAAACTTTGTTTCTGGTGTGATTTTCAATTCTAACTTAGCCCTCTATTTATAGGAAAATGTTAGAACGCCAAAGGAGACTAAAATAATAAATTAATATTATTTATAAACCAATTTCTACGCATGCTTTCAGCCCCTAAATGCTGAAAATTTCAGGAGCCCATGTGCATTCAACACCCACCAAAAAGTGGGTCCCACCATAATTAATAAAAAAATCATTTTATTTTCCGTAACTTCAATAATTCATAGAAAATAGACTGTTTACCAAAAAAATTCGAAACTCGCGACTTTCCATGGGAAATTCCATTCTCTACAACTTTGCAGAAGAAAATTTTCCAAATTCCAAACAAAAATTGACCAAAATCTACAAACGGACGATTTTACAGTCTATAATCAATTTTCGGTCAAAAATTGTGTCCACCGACACACAAAACATGTGTTAAACATTTAATGCCAGAAAAATACTCTTCCTTCTCACATTCTCATATATCCCACATTCATTGTAAAATATCACCGTTAATATATTATTAAAATAATATATTTAAATGAATTATTTTATCAGAAAAAGATAAAATATTAATTTTCAACAATTGTCACATTAAAAATTTTCTCCATCTATATCCACATAAAATAAATATTTTCTTTATCATAATAATCAATAATTAATTATTAAAAATAATATTACAGAATCACAGTACTGACAACCAGGCCGTTCCCAGGATAGAGGGGGCTTTCCAATAAGGATTTCTCCTTACTGGCGCGCAATTAGATGACCAAACCTCTTCTTGACAGAGCTTTCTAGACATTGCCAATAATGTTATCTGATAATATTATTCAAATAATATGAATTATTGATCTGATAATGAAAAATACTGTGCAATGACAATTATTGAAACAATAATAATATAAATATCCAACGCAGCAATTATTGAATCAATAAAGTAATGAACAGTAACTCCTGTAGCAATTATTTAGTAGTGTCTTCTTACGTAAGGATCAATAATTCAAAATACTGTGCAATACCGTGTGCTACTGTGCAACAACGCGTATTACTGTATTTTAACCGCCGGGTATTCCAACAGTGTAAACGGTAACAACTACGCCGTTATTTTTAAACAACTTATATTTGTCGTTTTCTTCCTCCAATCGCTTTCCGTTATGGGGCCCACACATGGCTGCGCCGTCGTACGAATATTCCCCGACAGTACGAATATTCCACGACCAAACGAATATTCCCCGACAACAATGAATATTTTATAACCACTTGCTTATTTTGAAACATTTGCGTATTTTACCCATAACTATCCACATTAATCAAATCAACCCTTACTATTCAAAATAATAATTAAAGGAAATTAAATTTCATTTATTAATTATTTGGGGTATTACAACGGGCCTCATATTTTCACCTCAAAATAAACTGGGCCATTTTTGCCCGGCCCGCTGACAATTGGCCCGTTTGGGCAGGGCCCGTCCGTTTGTCAGGTCTATAGACTAATGACATGAATTTGCTTATATACCCATGTACGTACATTTAGTCTTTTCCGATCGAGGGACGAAATCAGGATTTTATTTTTGGGGAGTCAATAATTTTTTTAACAACATAATATATATTCAGAAAAATGGTACTCCTGAAAAATATATTGATATGAACTGTAATTGATATAAACTCGTCGAACTTTATCAAGTAGATTACCACAACATTTTCATTTTTCGATACATTTTTCAGGATCACGATCCAAATAATTAATATCTTATTTTTAACCTTCAATTCTTAGTGATTTTAGAGAACGTTATTCTTGTTCAGGGGTAGGCAGAGATATTTGAACAGTAGGCTCAGGGGTAAGCGAGATGTGTCAACATGATTTGATTGTTTTATCTTCAAAAATGAATCAATAGTATGTGATTTTCCCATGATTCTAAAACAAAAAATAAAAAATTTAATTAACTACACTACAAGAATATTACATTATATTGACTCATAATAGACTTTTTTTAATAATCTATGGTATTTTTACATTATATTGACTCATAATAGACTTTTTTAATCACAATTGTTCATAAGTAATTAATTTATTAATTATTTTTAAAAATAATATAAATTAGATTATTATTTATTTTAAAATATTATACAGAGATATACATATATTGAGAGAATATGAGTTATATATGGTTAAAATTTGATTGACAAAGTTATAAATTTTCAATTTGACCCCGTATAATAGAAAATTATAAAATTTTAGTTGGGTTAATTTATATATAATACTTAAAATTTACCTTTATATTATAAATCAATTATTTTTTTCAGTGGGGTCAATTGGCCCCACAATTTCCTATGTAGCTTCGCCCCTGATTGTGAAATTATACTACCAGCCTTGGTGTCCCCACCTTCGGTGAAACTGAACCCTGGTCAAATTCCGATTCTGAATTGACACACAGGAATTTATGCCGAGGCTTCTGCTGATCCAAGTAAAGTACTACAAAACCGTCTCACCTCCGGACTTTTATTGTGTCATGCTCACCCAAAAGGTTATGACTGAAAGAGCTATTGATAGTAACGTATTTCCTTATATGCAAATAAATGTTACAATGAATGCATGGAATGGGGTAAGTATTAATATTTCCACGAGTATATTTAATATTTTTTTAAAAATTGATATTTTTATAAGGAAAAGTGATAATTTCACAAGATGATATCCTCTCTTATAAATGATAAATGTATTATGTATCCCACACTATTATTTGAAGGAACTTGTAAAAATATTAAATTTTATTTGTAAAAGTATCAATTCCTAATTTTTGTAAGGATTCTTTCATCTGATAGTTATGAATTCTACACTTACTTGAGAGAGCTTGAAGATTTTTTTTTTTGTTTTGTAAATATAACAATTTTTACAAGTAAAATGGAATCATGAAAAGAGGAAATAAGTATCAAAATTTTGGAAATGATAAATGTTCTTTTGTTTTCACCATTGGAGTTTTTTAGTGAGAGGTTAGGTGGAGTGGGGAATGGGAAATGGGTATGTTGGTTGGTGGAGGACCTGGAGGTTTCAGCATATGGATTTTTATTTTTTTGGGGAGTTGGGGGGAAATTAAAGGTTTGTTTGATTATTAACGTTTATAGTTTATTTGGTGCGTTTTAACTTTTAAATTTATCAGATTCATCGTATCATTTTTAATGCAGTGCGTCCAAATACTATATTTTTAATTAAAATAAATTGTTTCTAAACAAATAAAATTTTAAGGTGCATTTGAATTTCTAATCGCAACAAATACACTAACCAAACAACCACAAAATGTACCCCAAAAAAATAAAAACTGAAGCAAATGTCACATGGGAATTATCATTTCCCTGAAGCATAGATTCACTCTAGCTCTATCAAGGTGTGAAGCATTGGCAGAATTTTGTCACATCAGAAGGAGGCAGCTACTAAAAAATTGAAAATTTCAGTAGCTTCCAAAGAAGACGAACACAATCCAGAAAAGAATAAATGCAAAGAGCCAAGAATTTCATTCATACTACCTTAAACTTGGACATGGAGTTGCCTTATTTTAAACTAAAAATGTTATTACTATAGTAAAAATGGGATCAGGTTACTATGAAATTAACTTCAATATAATGCTGACACGTAGACATAGAGATCACTTCCCGACTTGCGTGTCGATACTGTATTGATCAATTGACCAAAATTAACTTCATGCAAACCACTCTCGCAAAATTGTTATTGCAAAGCAAAAATATTACTCTCTACGTTCCTAAATAAGTGTCGTTCAAGGTTTTTGCACATAGATTAAGAAAGTCATTTAATACTATCATTTACTAATAGTTAAAATATGTGTAAAATTTCATCACTACCCTTCTATGGGGAGTTGAAAACTATTAATACTAAGAGTGAGAATTTATTGGGACAATGGGAGAAGGTAGGGTGATATAGGAAAATAAATAATTTATTCTATTAGAAAGTTATAAACGACAAATAAATTAGAATAATTTTTTTCTTTTAAAACATCATTTATTTATAAATGAATAGAGTATTGCAATAAAAAATATTGTTGTCAAATCAATCAATCACTTGAAGTTTTAAGTGCCACTGAAATAATTACAAAAATATAGTTATACTAGCTGGGTCCCGTGCCTCCGGCACTGTATGAACAATGAGATTTATCTCAAACTTAGAACGGCCCAGATGATTTATTAAGTGAGCGGAAAATTCAAAATTATTATTAGATAGATTAGATAGATAGATGTATTTTATTAGATAGATGTATGGACGGTGGGATTTATCTCAAACTTTGGACGGCCCAGATGATTTATTGAGTGAGCGGGAAATTCAAAATTATTTGTATTTTATTAGATAGATTTATTAGATATATGTATGGACGGTGTGATTTATCCTAAACTTTGGACGGCCAAGATGATTTATTGATTGAGCGGGAAATTCAAAATCATTTGTATTTTATTAGATAAATGTATTTGCTTTGAGAATATTAGCCGCGTAAACATAAAGAAGTCCCCCGCGTGAGAAGTGTTGGAGGATATGTACACAATAACACTAACCCTCACTTATTTACATTTTCACTTCTCTTGAACCCTTTCTCCCTTATTCCCCACTCCCTTTAATTTCCCCATTTTCTTTCTCTCTCCAAAAATGCAGTTGGGTTTGTTGCAGAAGGTAATGGTCTTGGTTTTTCTCTCGGTCTCGGTCTCGGTCTCGGCTGAAACCAATCAGCTGCCATTGTCCCAAAATGAGAGTGCCATTTCTCTCGTTGGCATGAACATGAAGGCAGTATCAGGTATGAAACAGAGGATGCAGCAGCATCGTGTGACACGTAATTGGCGCGAGTTCTTCTCCAGCAAAAGAAGAGTGCCAAATGCTTCAGACCCACTTCACAATCGTTGAAGATGATTATGGTGGATTGCACAAAAAGAAATAAGAGAATTATGGATTATGGTGAAGATCACTTAGGGTTTGCTTGGTTAACGTCGTTTGCGGTGCATTTGTTTCCGATACAAATAGTACACCAAATTCACCCTACTATTTTTGGTACGGTTCGATTGAGTCCGGAGTTAAATAAATTGGGTTTAAAATAAACTGTTTCTAAACAGAAAATTTTTTGGAGTGCTTTTGAAATTTCGAAACACACCAAACATCCTCTAACCAAGCAAGCACAACTGATTGTTTGCTGTTCAAAGATGATGAAGGTAGGCATGCGAGGATAGAGAAATTTGAAAAACAGTGTCTTTTGCCCATGATAAATGAAGCTTGTGGAGTGGTGAAATATCCTCGAGAATTTCACCCCTTATTTCATTTCTCAACTTTTGTATATATTTTCTTTAGACTTTGTAATTTGTATAGTAATATTATAAAATATATGTATATATTCAATACTTGTACTTTTAGAAATCTCTAGATTTTTTGCAAATTTTCCTTCTTGTGGCTCCACAATGTTATTTCTTTCTTGTTGAGTGTTACGTTGTCTTTTCTTTTGTCTCCCTTCTTATCTAGTCTTTATTAGTCCCTAATTTCAGGTAAATCCAATAGCAAAGTATCCATTAGACTCCTCGGATAAATGTATCCCTATAATTAAATTTTAATTATAACATTAGATGTTCTTAAACAAAAAAAAAACTTACTCCATTAGGCCTTCCTTTTATTTTGGAATTTGGTTTCATCTAAACACAGATTAAGGATATCAAATTAAAATTGGTTATGTTGTATTATTTATGTTTCGCAGAAGATATATGATTATCAGTAAGAGCTCTTCTAGGTGGATATGCAAATTGGACATAAAATTGGACTATAAGTGTATTTGAATTTCACTTATTTGTATTTTGACCCACTAATGGGGGTAAAAATATAAATAAGTGAAATTCAAATACACTCATGTCCAATTTTAATGTTCACATAGGTTTTTGTTACCAGTAATTATTATTGTGAGTGTTTGGTATGAATTAAAGATTACAGGGGTATATTTTTTCTTATATTGATCTTTTACTAAAATATCATTGTATTAATTTTAGTTGAATATTGATTCACCCATATGATTATTATCAAATGTAATCAAGAGTCATAAAACTACCATCGAACTAAATAATTCAATATTACATTGTTAATCGTATTAAATTTTTTACTATGTTTTATTAAATAACAATTCATGATTTATTCAATTATTAAGCACAAATTTTCAAGTATGATAATTGTTACAAATAAATTAAACTTATAATAATAAATAACAAACAACACCACATACTTTGTAGTATGGACAATGAATTATTTTAGTCAAACTAAACATGTCAACAAACAAAAAAACTGTAAGACCCCAACTTTTTATAAATAAAATTAAATTTCCTCTAATTATTATTTTGAAGAATAAGGTGTTAACTTGATATAATGTTTTGGTTATGGGTGAAATGTGTAAATATTGCAAAATAAGCAAGTGGTTATAAAATATTCATCGTTGTCGAGGGAATATTCGTTTGGTCGTGAAATATTCTTGTTGTTGGGAAATATTAGTATGACGGCGCAGTCTTTTGTGGACCCCATAATGGAAAACGTTCGGATGAAGAAAATGACAAGTTTGAGTTTTTAAAAATAACGGCGTAGTTGTTACCGTTAACACTGTTGGACTACCTGGTAGTTAAAATACAGTAATACGTGTGGTTGCACAGTAGCACACGGTATTGCACAATGATTTTGAATTATTGATTCTTACATAAGAAGACACTACTCAATAATTGTTACAGTAATTAATGTTTAATATTTTATTTTATTGATTCAATAATTATTGCTATGCTGATATTTTATATTATTGTTGTTTCAATAATTGTCACTGCATAATATTTCCATTATCAGATCAATAATTTTTATTATTTAAATAATATTGTTAGATAACATTATTGGCAATGTCTAAGGAAGTTCTGTCTAAGAAAAGGGGTTAGGTCACCTAATTGTGCGCTTGTAAGGAGAAATTCTTATCGAAAAGCCCCCTCTTTCTTAGGAATGACCTGGTTATCATAATTGTGATTCTGTAATATTATTTGTGAATAATTAATTATTGATTTATATGATAAGAAAATATTTATTTTATGTGGATATAAATGATGGATAGGAAAATATTTATTTTGTGTGAATTTAAATGAAGTAATTAATGTTGAGGTGTTTTATTAATATTTTGTTAGAATGGAGGTATTAAAAATCGTTCGTATGTGGATTTCGGGCATTTTCTGTTTGGAATTTGGAAAAACTTTCTTCTACAAAGTTGTAGAGAATTTAATTTCCTATGAAATGAACATAAAATTCGTATATTTCAGATAAAAGTGCTATTTATTATGAATTATTAAAGTTTCAGAAATAAATGTTTTTTATTAATAATATGGATGGGCCCCACTTTTTGTTGACGTGGAAAATCTGAATTTTGGTGGGCTCCACTGGTGGTGGCTGAATTTTGGTCCAAGAGGTGTGAGTAGAATTTTTTTAAAAAATATTATTTTATTAATTTAGTCTGCTTTGGCGTTCTAGCATTTTCCTATAAATAGGGTGCTTAGTTAGAATTGAAAATCACACTAGAATCATAAGTTTTTTCTCTCTATATTATCGAGCGTATTTTTGTGAGTATTTAGATACTTTGAGAGTTGCTATTCAGTGCAAGTATTCTTCAGTACTATATCCTATATTTCGGTCAGAAGTAATGTTCTTTTGAGGTAATGGATGTTATTTTCTTCGTAAATGATATTATTTCTTTCAATATCATTATGACAAAATATTGGTATGAATATTATTGTGGAATTTCTACCTTTTTGTGTCGGGGATTACTATTCACGTATACGACACTTTTCACATATATGACACTATTCATGAATACAGCAGTATTCACCGAAAAATAAAATTTTCTCTTTTTTGTCCAAGATGTCCATTATGGTTACTATATTTGATTGTATCCATGTTTTGATCCTCATTCTTGAATTTTACTCCACTATGATTTATTATGGAGTATTTTTGAACTTGAATTATCTAAAGTACGAATTCCTAATCTTTGTTCTTTTGTCTCACTGGATTCATTTCTTAAAAATATTTTTCATTATCCTCAGTCTTTAGTGGTGATACTTAATGAATATCTTTGGCCTGTAGTGCAAAGATGAATGATTACCTGATGAATATCTTTGGCCTGTAGTACAAAGATGAATAGGTGTTGAGATGAACATAACTAACTGGTGATACAAATAAATATATTTAGTCCGTAGTACAAAGATGAATATTTGATTCAAGATGTATATTTATTAATGTTACAGGGATAAATATTGATAATGGACTTTTACATTCATAAACGATAGTAGATTTCATTCTCTACTTAACTCTTCTAATGAATTATTGTTTCCGCTGCAGTTGTTAATATAAAACTTGTTGTCTATTATATTCTATCAAATTTTTCCCTATTGAAGACTAATGATAATTTGTTGTATATTATCTTAGTCATAATATTCTTTAGTGGGCTAGTTGAGCTCTCCCTTTTTCTTTTTGTTCCATTTTTCTTCTTAGGAGGTGAGAATTTAGTAGGAACTAGTCGGGGTATAGAGTGATGGTTCAAGATAGTTGTTTTAGCAGTCCTCACTATTTTTAAAATAGTGCATCAATAAATGTAATGAGGACTTTATCTGAGTGTGGATATTGTCTAGAAGATAATATTTGTATTTAAACTCACAATATATGTGTTGTTGTATTTTGCACGACAATTATATTAAGGGTTAAATTCAGATGACCACTTGGGGTTTGAGCGGTTTCTCACTTAACCACATGTAGTCAGTAAAGCTACATTTAAACTCTCGACCTTTTGAGTTGAAGTGAAAAAGTGTTTTCCGTCTTCACTCTGTTATTTGGGTTGGCTAATGACTTATTTACCCTTCATATATATATTGAAAATGACAGAAACATAAGGGTTTTGTTTCATTTTATTTCAGTTTGATATCGAGGGATAGAGAAGCGAGCGATCGTGGTGATATCTAGGGCTAGAGAGGCGAGAGAAATAGGGTGTGGGTTAGTGTGTTCGTGTTAGATCTTCGTGATTTACTGGGTTCCCACCTTCGATTGGGGTCTGTGATACTTAATTTGGTGCCGATTAAGGTAAATTTCTCCTTGTCTGATAGATATCATATGTAATTTGTTAACTTTATGAGTTTTTTGTTGTATATGCATGCATGTTTTTTTGTGGAATTAGTTAGTATATTTGGTCCTGGATAAATTATACTGAGTACTATGGTCCTCCCTTTCTTTATTACTATTATTGTCCCCCAGTGTCTGCCACTGAATTTGGTCCCCCTTTTTGTGATACTTGTTATAATGTTTTGTATATTATTCAAATATTTCTCCTTCATTTGTTTAATGCAGAATGTCTTTCAGAATTATTTTTCATTATGATGGGAAGTTTGTTCAAGATCTAATACGTAAATATGTTGGGGTAGTGAACAAATAGTAGAGAATGTTAGGTTGGATTACCTTTCTTTGCTTAGTATACATGAATACTACTCTACTTTATGTCCAATTTCAAATTTGAATATTTATTACCTTGTACCGGGATATGAAATTTGGGAGGGTGGGGCATTATTGATGCAAAATGACAAAGATGTCATTGATATGATTGATTTCTTAGTTAATGCAAAGAGTGAGGAGGTGCATATATATGGACAAGAAATGAAGGGTACCATAAAAGTTGTTAGGCCAGAAGAAGTTGAAAATGATAACATTAGGTATATTTGTGGTTTAACAACCGATAACATGAACCAAAGTGAAAATGAAAAAGACTTTAGTGTTCAAAGTGAAACAACTGATAACATTAACCAAAGCGGTACTACTAATAAAGGGAAGCAAAAAAATAGATAAAGGGCAGCAGAAAGAAATAGACAAAGGAAAAGGGAAACAAACTTAAAAGCCTAAAAAACAAACAAAACATATAAAGGAAAAAAAATTAAAAATAGGCTGATAATGATATTGGGGAAGAAGCAGAGCATCCACCATGGATGGATGAGGATCTAGAGGGGCCTGGGGATGATGATATATTCGAAGAAGGAAAAAAAATAGATGAACCAAATGTGAACATGAATGATGTCTTTGTAGAGGATTGGTGGAGTGATGGTGATGATGGAGAAGGGAAAGATGCATTAAGGAGGAAGTTTGTTCTGTCAGATGATGAGGACAATTTAGAAGGGGATGGATGTATGGAGTTTAATGAGGCAAATGATATAGGCAAGATAGAATTTGAGATTGGAATGAAATTTTCAAATCATGAACTTTTTAGACAAGCATTAGTTGAATTTTCTGTTAAAGGGGGGTTTGACATAAAGTATATTCAAAATAACAGAAAAAGAATAACTGCTAAGTGTAAGGGTGAAAACTGTAAATGGAGGATTCATGCATCAGTCAAACAGGGTGAACAAACTTTTAAGATAAAATCTTTGGGGGGAGACCATACATGTGCTGGAAAGGATAAGAATCATCTTGTTAACAGTAAATATTTGGCCAAAAAATATATGCATGACTTGAGAGATAATCCTAAGTGGGATTTACAGGCATGGAAGAAGAAGGCACAAAAAGAATGTAACTCTAGTCTAAGTAAATCATCCCTATATAGAGCTAAAAGAAAGGCTTTACAACATATGCGAGGTGATGTAGGAGAGCAGCATAACAGGCTGATGGATTATGTGGAGACTGTCAAACAGTTCAACCTTGGAACAATCTTCAAGTTTTGTCGTGAGGGTCTAGATGAAAGACCTGGTTAACTACCTATTTTTCAGAGGCTTTTTATGAGGCTTGCTGCTTCCAAACATGGTTTCCTAGTTGGGTGTAGACCTATTATAGGATTAGATGGGTGTTTTTTAAAGGGGGTTTTTAGAGGGCAGCTACTGAGTGCTATAGGAAGAGATGCTAATGACAACATATTCCCCACTGCAGTTGTTGTTGTTGAAATTGAATGTAAAGATAGTTGGCAGTGGTTTCTTACTTAAATTCTAGATGACATAGGTGAAAATGAAACAAGAAGGTATGTTTTCATTTTTGATAGGCAAAAGGGGCACTACAAGAGAACCAGTCATTGCCGACGAGCACTGCCGTCGCCTATGACCATAGTGCCGTCGGCATTGAGGTCATTGGCAACGACAGATGCCGTCAGCAAACCCATCGCCCCACAGGTCGTCGCCTCTAGCTCCCGTCGCCAGCCGTTGGCATTATTGTCATTACCGACGGGTATACCGTCGGCATTGACTTTCTAGCCGTCAGTAATGAGTTTTAAACCATGTCTATCACTAGATGTCATTGGTGACGCCTATGTCGTCGCCATTACCCCCATCGGCAATGACCACATATATTTTGATTTTTTTTAAAATTTCAGAATTTCCTTGTTCATTTACAAATATACACCTGTTATAAACTAATAACAACCATCAAATAACAACTATACCTATTATAAACTAGTAATCCAAATCAAATATATAGATCAAAAATATAATGGTCGTCGGTACAACTCAAAAACTGTACAAATACATACATGAAACTCAGAATATAACATAAACTAAACTAACTACAACTCGTCGCCTGTCTCCATGTCATCGAGTTGGCGGTCATCACCCTGTATTGGAGGAGGCTGCTCGTCATCAACTCGACGGTCATCGCCCTGTACTGGAGGAGGCATCTCGTCATCAACTCGACGGTCATCGCGCTGTACTAGAGGAGGTTGCTCGTCATCAGCTCGGAGGTCATCACCAGTGCCTCCACCTCCACCTCTAAGAGTCTCATCAACAAGACCCTACAAAATCAAAATATTAATAACAAAATCAAAAAGAAAACATATTTATATTATTTTAGTTTGTGTTCTTCAAGTTAGGCGGACGAGACTCGAACTCGGGATCCGTATATCGGAATCGAGTCACGTCAGTTGTAACACGTGTCTATTGCCTATGCGATGCTATTGCCTATGTTCGCATGTCAATTGGACGACCGGAGCGAGTTTTGGGCTCTTTTTTAGCTTTTTACCTAACTGTTGGCAGGTTTTACAAACTGGGACTTAACTCGGGCTTCATATATCAGAATCGAGTCCCGTAAGTTGTAACGTGTGTTTATTGCCTAGGCAGTGCTATTGCCTATGTTCGCATGTCAACTGGAAGACCGGGGCGGGTTTTGGGCTCTTTTTTGGCTTTTTGCCTAAGTGTTGACGAGTTTTACAAACTGGGCGATAACTCGAATTTTGTATATCAGAATTGAGTCCCGTAAGTTCTAACACATGTCTAATACCTACTCAGTGCTATTTGTGTATTTGCGTGGTGTTCGGATGACCGAGGTGGGTTTTGACCTATTTTTCGACTATTTATCTATGTTTTCTCAAGTTAGGCGGACGGGACTCGAACTTGGTCTCCATATGTCGGAATCGAGTCCCGTCAGTTGTAACGCATGTTTAATACTTACTCGGTGCTATGTGTGTGTTTGCGTAGCATTTGGACGACCGAGGCAGGGTTTGGCCTATTTTTCGGCTTTTTGCCTAAGTGTTAGCGAGTTTTGCAAACTGGGCGATAACTCGGATTCCATATATCGGAACACTACTATAAAAACAAGAATACGTGACAGAATTTTGTGACAGTTTTTAAAAACAATCACAAAAGATAGTAATTTGTGATGGACTTTTTAAGCAATCACAAAATAATAGTTTATATGATGGCTCTTAGTGATGACTAATTTTGCCATCAATGTATTATAATTGTGATGGTCATGTCAATCACACTAATTTTTTCACGTAAAATAAATTTTCTTTTTGTGACGCATTAAGTCATCACTTATAGATATACCCTTTTCATGATTGCATTTATGCTATCACTAATATTTTAATATAAGAAATAATCAAAATAATATTTTAAGACGGTCGGGTACAATCATTAAAAAGATAGATTTTTGTGATGACTTTTATTTGCAATTACAAAAAGAATGTATTTTGTGATGGAATTTTCAAGCTGTCACAAAATAATAAAATATATGATGGCTCTTAGTGATGACTAATTTTACCATCATTATAGAGTATTTGTGACTGTCATTGCAATCACCAAATCTTATTTGGAAGTAATTTTATTTAGTAAGTCAACTCACATATGTTTCCTTTTATATTTTGTTTTAAAATTATAATCATGATCTGGACTTTGGTGTAGTAGTAATACTCGTTATTTAGTTTGCAAATGGGATACGGTTCGAATCCTACAAGTATCATTTGATACAATTAATATAGATATAATTAATATAGTGAAATAAATTATACGTAAATAGAGATTCACGTTCTTACATTTGATCCCTAAAGTCTTATTTTTTTGTGATGACTTTGACAATCACAATAGATTATATGTTAATGTGATTGTATTAATCATCACAAAAGCACTAAGCGTTTGCATGATTGTTAAAACCATCACGTAAAACCTTTCATGATGGGTGTATACAAGACGACCATTGTGATGCTTAAAGTCATCACGTAAACCTTTCGTGATGATTTTTCTACTTTTTGTAATGGATTTTGGCCATCACAAATGACCATTTTTTTAGTAGTGGAATCGACTCCCGTAAGTTCTAACGTGTGTCTAATACCTACTCAATGCTATGTGTGTGTTTGCATGGCGTTCGGACGACCGAGGCGGGTTTTGACCTATTTTTCAGTTTTTTGCCTAAGTGTTGGCGAGTTTTGCAAACTGGGCGATAACTCGGATTCCGTATATCAGAATCGAGTCCCGTAAGTTCTAACACGTGTCTAATACCTACTCAGTGCTATGTGTGTATTTGTGTGGTGTTTGGACGACCGAGGCTGGTTTTAACCTATTTTTTGGCTTTTTACCTAAGTGTTGGCGAGTTAGGCGGACGGAACTTGAACTCGATCTTCGTATGTCAGAATCGTGTCCCATCAATTGTAACGCGTGTCTAATACCTACTCGATGCTATGTGTGTGTTTGCGTGGCGTTCGGACGATCGAGGCAGGTTTTGACCTATTTTTCGACTATTTATCTAAGTTTTATCAAGTTAGGCGGACGGGACTCGAACTCGAGCTCTGTATGTCAGAATCGAGTCTCGTCAGTTGTAACGCGTGTCTATTGCCTATGCTTAGGCGTGTTAACTAGTTATTTGACAGTTTATATAAGCAATATAATTACAAATAATGAAATATATCAATAATAAGTTTTACATGTTGAATATATGGAGGAAAGATGTTGACCAAGACAACTGCACATACACAGATGGCCTCCTCCCAGACTACACCCATGAGGTCGTCAGTGACAGCTGCAGGATCTATGGAGCCGTGGACAACCTCCTGAGCAAGCTGGTAGATCCGCTCGTGTGATGGTGCGCCTGACTGCACGACACTGCTCGACATTCACCCCTTTATGATCTGCCTGAAGAAGTCATCAAATAATGAAGGGCCGGTGCTTGATCCACTCGCACCACTACCTCCGGTGGGTGGGCGACGTCGAGATCTCGCATCATGGAACTATAGTGTAGGCTGGGACACGGGGGATGCCTACAAGTCTACCCTTCTTCGGCCCCCCTGTAGCCTTCAACCAGTCCTCCATCTCCTCATCCTCACGCTCAGCATCAGCCACTGCAGTGTCACCTCTCTGGGTGCTCTGGACCACAGAAAGGTCCTCGAACCGTGTCTAAAAAAACATAGAAATAGGTGAAAAACAAGTATTACACAAAAAAATTCAAAAGAATTTCAAAGCCATTAAATACATACTAAATGAAATAAATTAAATTACTTACTGCAATGCGCTCTGCCTCAGGTGAGATATAACCACCGTCACCATTCTTCTGGTGAGCGTGCCACCAAAACTCGAGGCGGAAAGGTCGGTGCTTTAGACTCGCCTCGAGTCTCTCCCTGTAGAGGTCGTACGACTGACTCCCAATGTAGTTTGGGAGACGACTCTGCTGTCGGGTAACTGTATGTTATGCCGACATCTTCTTGAACGCCTTGCCCTCCCAAATATCAAACATTTGGTTCAACATCGTAACACCAATGAAATCTGGTCGGACATCTCTAAGTGTCTGTCCATCAGCCATCTTGGTCTGGGCCTTCTTCTTCCAGTTGTAGACCCACTTGTACCAATTCATCTCGAGATACTTCCCGAGAAAAGTCATCCCATTGGCTTCCTGCCCGTCCTCGAAGCGATAATATCTCTGCAGTACAACATATGAATATCAGCAGTTACTTAGTAGACAACATAAAGCAAAGCGGTAAATAAATATTCAAAAGAACAAATTAAAACTAACATATGAATGAATGACTTCTTACCCTAAACTCAACAATAATAAGCCCACGTGTGCGGTCATCTACATCCGCCCACCTCATCCACGGGCTGGAGAATCAGGTGCGGACAATCCCAAGCAACGTTTTCCTTGGCGTCGCGTCAATGATACTAAAATTAAAATTATTAAATTTCCAAACTACAAAGAATATATAAGAACTAACTAATTAATACAAATGTAATGTATATATTACCTAGTAGTCCCGACCCGGCATATAAGCGGCGCCTAGGGGGATTCCCTAGCAATCCACGTGTTAGTCCCCGCGAAGGCCTACGTCGATCACCTATGTAGTGAAATACAATAATATTTATATTAACTGAATATAATATCAATATTATATAAAATTAAAAACAATAAGATGTATAACAACAAAACATGTAATTATACCTGATGATCCGACCTGATCATCACCAGCACTACCTCCACAGCCCCCACGACCCGAACTACCAGCACGCCCACCACGATCTCCGTGTGGTGTATGCGCCATATTTGTATATATACTATCAAATCATCATCAAGAAGATAATATGCAGATACAACTAAAAGGATAAAAACACAAATATCAGAATCATTATGCACGTACAACTAAAAGGATACAATATGCAGATATAACTAAAAGGAAACAACTATGACATTTGAATACAACTAAAATATTTGAATAAATATTGTATTTTTTTATTGTTTATTATAGGCTTAAATATAAAAAATGGCAACAAAGTCACGATCATTTATGCCCCAAAGTCACCGTGTTTGCTCTGTTCCTGCCTATTATACAAAAATGGTGACTCTTTCTATAAGACCCCAACTTATTATAAATGAAATTAAATTTCCTCTATTTATTATTTTGAAATAGTAAGGGTTGATTTGATTAATGTGGTTAGTTATGGGTAAAATACGCAAATATTCCAAATAAGCAAGTGGTTATAAAATATTCATTTTTTATCGGAGAATATTCGTTTGGTCGTGGAATATTCTTACTGTCGGAGAATATTCGTACGACGATGCAGCCTTGTGTGGGCCCCATAACTGAAAGCGATTAGATGAAGAAAATGACAAGTATAAGTTGTTTATAAATAACGGCGTATTTGTTACCGTTAATACTGTTGGAATACCCGGTGGTTAAAACACAGTAGCACATGGTATTGCACCAATTATTGATTTTCACGTAAGAAGACACTACTCAATAATTGTTACAGTAATTACTGTTCAATATTTTATTTTATTGATTCAATAATTGCTATGTTGATATTTTATATTATTGTTATTTCAATAATTGTCATTACACAGTATTTTCCATTATCGGATCAATAATTCATATTATTTGAATAATATTATTAGATAACATTATTGATAATATCTAGAAAGTTCTGTCTAAGGAGAGATTTGGTCACCTAATTGCGCGCCAGTAAGGAGAAATCCTTATTAGAAAGCCTCCTCTTTCTTGGGAACAACCTGGTTGCCAGTATTGTGATTCTGTATTATTATTTGTGAATAATTAATTATTGATTTATATGATAATGAAAAATATTTATTTTATGTGAATATAGGTGGAGAAAATTTTAATGTGACAATTGTTGAAAAATTATAATTTTATTTTTTTCTGATAAAATAATTCATTTAAATATATTATTATATTTTAATAATATAATAATGGTGATATTTTTACAATGAATGTGGGATATATGAATATATGAGGAGGAAAAGTATTTTTGTTACTAGAAATATTTAAAACATGTTTTTCATGTTTGTGGACCCCATTTCTTGACTGAAATTTGATTATAGCCTGTAAAATTGCCCGTTTGTGGATTTCGGTCAATTTCTGTTTGGAATTTGGAAAAACTTTCTAGTCAAAAGTTGTAGAGAATGAAATTTCCTATGGAAAGGACATAAGATTCGAATTTTTCTGATAAAAGGGCTATTTATTATGAATTATTGAAGGTTATGAAATTCCAGAATAATTGATTTTTGAAGTTTTAAATATTTTTAATAAGAAAAATATTTTTTTTATTTAGGTGAGGTGGGTCACTCTTGGTGGCTGATATTTTGAATCAGATTATGTGTGCATAAGAATTTAATAAATATATATTAATATTTTATTAAATTTTATGCTTTGGTGTTCTAAGCATTTTCCTATAAATAGAGTGATTAGGTTAGAATTGAAAATCACAACAGAAACTGAATTTTTCTCTCCCTTTTTCTCTCTATATTATCGAGCGTATTCTTGTGAGTATTTTGATACTTTGAGTGTTGCTATACGGTGCAAGTTCTCTTCAGCACTATATCCGGTATTCCAGATAGAAGTACAGTATTTTCAAGGTAAGGGATGTTAATTTTTTTAAATGATATTATTTCTTCTAATATCATTATGCCGGATTATTGGTAAGATTTTTCTTATGAAATTCTTGTCTTTTAGTGTTGGGGTTACTATTCACGTATATGACATTATTCATGAATGCGTCACTATTAACTGAAAAATTAAATTTTTATTTTTTTTGTCTAAAATATCTATTATGGATACTAGCTTTGATTGTAACCATGTTTTGATCATTCTTGAATTTTACTTTACCACGATTATTTATGAAGTATTTTTGAACTTGGACTGCTTAAAGTACGAATCCTTAATATTTGTTCTTTTGTTTCACTGGATTCATTTTATTTAAAATATTTTTCATCATCCTCAGTCCTAAATGATGATATTACTGAATATCTTTGGCCTGTAGTGCAAAGATGGTTGACTTTCTTGTGAATATCTTTGGCCCGTAGTGCAAAGATGAACAGGTGTTGAGATGAACATGACCAACTGATGAATATCTTTGGTCTGTAGTGCAAAGATGAATATTTGATTCAAGATGTATATTGATTAATGTTACCGAGATAAAATATTGATGATGTACTTTTAAATTCATAGATAATAGTAGATTACATTCTCTACGTAACTCTTCTATGAATTATTATTTCCGCTGTGAATATTGATCTGAAACTTGTTGTCTATTGTATTTTATCATATTTTTCCCTGTTGAAGACTAACGATAATTTGTTCTATATTATCTTAGTCATAATATTATTTACTGGGCTAGTTGAGCTCACCCTTTTCCTTTTTGTTCCATTTTTCTTCTCAGGAGGTGAGAATGTAGCGAGTTCTAGTCGGGGTGTGGAATGATGGATCTAGAAAGTTGTCTTAGTAGTCCTCACCATTTTTGTAAAATAATATACCAATAATTGTAATGAGGACTAATTTGGGTGTGAATATTGTCTAGATAGAAATATTTGTATTTAAACTCACAATTTATATGTTGTATTAATAAAGTTGTAGTTGTTTCTGTACCATGTTATTGACGACTCAAAATAGGTGATGTATACCTATTTTGGGGGCGTCACACTTTCTTTTCCTCTTCCACTTTCATTTTCCATCATAAAAATTCAGACTATTCAGATTCTCTCTCTTCTTCACTCTTTTAGTCAAAAAAAGAACAAGAACACAAGAAGATATTTACTTGGTAAAGTTTTGTGAAAAGATGAAGAGGGATAGAGAGGAGATATCAAAATCTAAAAACAGTGAGAAAAAAGGGAGATCAAGTCATTCTTTGATGAACTCCTCCTCTTTACAGATGAATACAACTAAAAGGATACAACATGCAGATATAACTAAAAGGAGATCTCTATTACATTTGAATACAAGTAAAAAGACATAAAGAGTACATACTCCTAATCATTTATATCATCAAAGCCATCAATATCATAATCATCATTTTTGAGCAGTAGATCTTCACTATCGTTGTCATCACCACCTTCGTCATCATCAACGATTTCTTCAATTATATCTACCTCCTCAAAAACATCATCTTCACTTTCGACAGTGACAACATCATCCTCTTCTTCACCAGACTCACTAATAATTGTCACATTAGCAGGTGCGACACTAGTAGACTAGACATGTAAAGGTTCATCGTCTGGACGAGGAGTTGTGCCTTAAAAACCACGGGATTTGGTGGTTATAACCGCATGCCATGGGCTTGCATAGTACACCTGTGTTGCTTGACTTACTAAAATAAAAGGCTCGTCCATACCAGTCATCAGTCTTAGTTTTGACTTAACTTTAACAGTCATCCGTCCTGATTTTTTATCTACTTTAACTCCATTATCAACATCAAACCAATGACAATTGAAGCAAACTAATTCTTTATGACCGCAATATTTGAGAACGACAACTTCTAGCAATCGTCCATACCAGTCATCCCAAATGTTATCGTAGCAGCTACCTTTCACCACAATACCAGAATCAGTAGAAGCGACTTCCCAAATATCACAACACTTAAATCTGTAACCATTGACAATGCTACATGTATAAGTATCTATAGATCTTTCAGGGCCGTCGGCTATAAGCTTTAGCCGATTGTCAGCTAACTCATCTGTGAGGACCTAATGTACATTAACACAACATATTCTAAAGTTAATTATGCCATAAGAATAAATCTATGATGGTAGATTCATTGAACTTGTAAAGGTTAATTAGAATTACATTATCTTTAAACCATTGTGCAAATTGTCCATTTCTCAAAATTTTCAAATCCCCGTCCGATATACTCGGATTTGCTTCACGTACTTCAGCATCATATTGACTGCAACACAGTTATATACTTAATATGTTTGTAAAAGAACCTCTCCCAGTTACACCAGACATATATAGTTATAACTACTTACTTAATGTATGACGCTACTTCATTCATGTTGACAAGTGCATACAATGTGGCAGCTACATACTCACTATCGGTCAAGAATCGCCTTTTTTTACCGCCGAATGGGTGTACAGGATGACTAAAGGCCGTTAATTCTCCATTTTCCTCGTGCGCAATAGCCTCATACCGGCGTAAGCGATTGTGCTTCGTCTGAACATTCGGCTCAAAGTACAACGAGCAGAAATTAACAAGTTCTTCCATAACATAACTTTCAGTAATTGACCCCTCTACACGGGCTCTATTCTTCACCTTTTGCTTTAGACGTCGCATATACCTATGTGATATATAGATTAACAAGTAAGAATTCTAAGTTTACCGTATTAAAAACATTAATGTCATTACCTCTCGAATGGATACATCCATCTATATTGCACGGGACCGCCAAACTTAGCTTCGTATGGCAAGTGAATAGGAAAATGCTCCATTGAATCAAAAAACGATGGAGGGAAGATCATTTCTAACTTGCACATTATTTGTCTTTGAGCTGGAGCTCCGTCAAGCATAGATCTCTGAAGAAATTAGAAAGCTCTGTCAGTGCTCCAACCACACATTTCAGTAACAAGTCGATAAATGCCACATGGATCAACTTCTGCATGAATACGTGACAATCATGACTTTTGAGACCCCGAAACTTCAGCTCTTCGACTTTACAACACCTTGCTATATTTGAAGAATATCTATCTGGGAGCTTCAGTCCACTGATCCAATTACATATGAATATCAACTGTTCCCTGGTCAAAGTATATTCAGCTTTAGGCGTTACCGTCTTACTACCCTCCTGATACAGCCACAGATCTTCCCTAATGTTCATTTCTACCAAATCAAGTCTCGACTTGTTGTTGTCCTTTGTTCTACCACTAGCATCTAGGACTGTATAAAAAATGTTATCAAATACGTTCTTCTCAGTATGCATCAGATCTAAACAATGACGGATGCAGAGTGTAGCCCAATAAGGCAGGTCAAAGAACATAGATCTGTGTGTCCAGTTGTGAACCTTTTCGTATCCATAAGCTCGCTCCAATCTGTGATTCTTCCCTGGAGGTGGAAACTTCAAACGACTAATCCAACTCAACACTGCTAACCCAGAAAGACGACCAGGTACTTGACATTTCTCTGTTTTTTGATTGAATTGTCTACTCATCCATCGATAATGATGTTCAATCGGCAAAAACTATCTGGATGTTGCAAAGAAACTCATTTTTCGCCCATGCTTGAGCCACATAGCTTTAAATGACCCCATGCACACGGGACATGATAAGCCCCAGTGAGTCGACCATCCACTGATCATTCCTAACGCCGGGAAGTCATTTATTGTCCACAGTAAAGCTGCCCTCATGTCAAAGTTCTGCTTAAGAGATACATCATAAGTTTGAACCCCTTTTTTCCACAACATATTCAACTCATCAACTAACGGCCTGAGGTATACATTGATGTCTTTACTCGGACTCTTATCACCCGGAATCAGTAAAGGCATGAACATTTAGGGATCTTTTATGCACATCGAAGGCGGGAGGTTATACACCACAATAATCACCGACCAAGTTGAGTAGGGCTTTGTGTAAGGTCCGTTAAACGGATTAAACCCATCCGTAGCAAGTCCAAGCCTAGCATTGCGAACCTTTTCAGCAAACGAGTGGTGCTTGTTATCAAAATTTTTCCACTCAAGCCCATCTTCCGGGTGCGTCAGTTGACCTTCAACTATATCCCGTGTACAGTGCCACCTCATATCCTCGGTGGTATGTGTTGACATGAACAACCGCTGAAGCCTTGGGGCAATGGAAAAGTAACATAAGATCTTTCTCAGCACGTTTTTCCCCTTTTTTGTGTTGTTCACAGTATCTACTTGTACCACAAATATCACATGACCTCAAGTATACATCCTTGCTATAGAACTGATGGCAATAAGCATCTGACTGCTCCCTTTTTGCCCATATTGCAGACACAACATGTCTGCAAGGAATCCCACTAAGTTTCCACATTTTACAACCACAAGTCCAATCATTCAAATTCACAACCCATGTTCTGTCATTAACTTCTACTTCAAATTCTCCACACCCAGACTTCAAAGCAGTGCATCCCCTACAAGCTTTCTTAATCATCTCCAATTTTTTTTGAATTTTGGGCCTAAGCGACCCTTCATACTTGTCCATGCCTTCCCTTTTTACCTGAAACCTAACCATTAATTTCTTTCTTATCCACTCTAGCATGTTTATTATACCTTTATCCCTTGCCTCCAAGATATAATTATTCCATGACTCATTCAAGTTATTCACTACAACATCACACTTAAAGTGGGGTAAAAAATGAGACCTGGCCCAAAATTTTGGCCCAACAGCCATTAACCACTTAGCAGCTTCTGCATCAGCTTTGTGTACCTCACTCATGGCTGCCTCAAATGAGAACATGTCACCACAACTGGTTGCATTCCAGAACAAATCCCTAAGCAGCTTCCCCCTAAACTTAATTTTGAAGTTATTGTACAAATGCTTTAAACAAAATCTATGTTCATTGTTGAGTAACATTGTATTGAAGACCTCTACTAGCCCCACTACAAAAAAGGGTCATTGCTGACGGATGTACTGTCGATGGCAGTGTTGCCATCGATAATAAGGTCAATGGCGATGGGCCAGCTGTCGCGAATGAGTCCAGTCGATAATGAGGTATTATTTGGTGAGAAAATTTTGCGGTGGAGGGAAAAGTCACTAGTAACGGGGACTAGAATGCATGGAGATGGGATTGTCGTTGCCAATGGGTCATTATCGACGAGGTTAATAGTGACGACATTGTCGTCGAGAATGACATTCTATTTTTAGCCCTACCAGCGACGGCAACGACTCTAACTTTCTTCCCTCTCTATTTTTGATTTTTTACTCTCAGTTTCCCAAATCCTCGCCATTGATTATTAGCCTAGATTAACATATATTTTAATTGATTTGCCGAATTGATTGTCACTCCATCCATCATCATTTCCGGCTGCTGCAGTTGAGCCCATTTTTTCTGGTCACTCTTCGCTCGCCATTTTTTTCGGCCACTGTTGTATGTGTGTGTGGAGAGGCGTGTATTGCTTAGCTTCTAAAGGTACCATTCCTCTATCTCTTTATTGTTGCCATTTCCCAGTTGCCACTCTCACTGTGGTTGTGAAAGGTACAAAATTTGGTCTCTGTATGTATTTTAGTTGCTATATTTGCTTATGTTGAGTTGCTTAGTGTTTATCGCGTGTTTCGAATTCAAGACCTGCAATCAAATATTTTCTTGATTATTTATCCACTTAGTTAAGGAGTTGTTAAGGAGTTATTAAGGGGGTGTGTGTCTTGTTTAAACTCAAGCAGTAAGTGGGACAACTTGGGACTAGGATTGGGGTAGATTTTGACGTTAACTGGTGACAATGATTTTGCCGTTGCCTTTACAAAATTGTTACGTCTCTTAATGACTTTGGTAACGTTCTCACAAGATAGTTCGAGTTCTTTACATGGTAGATAAACTTTAATTCCCTTTTTTGTCATAACATATCTTAGTATATATAGTCAAATTGTTCAGTAGAAAGTTTGTATATTTTTATATGGATTTTATTTGGTTTTGAAGATAGACCTCATAGTTTTAAAACTTACTTTTTGTTCAGGTAAAGACTTTTGTTGCAAGAGGAATTCAGTTCAAGTTATGATATTATTCTAATTATTATTATCTGGTGCGATACATTGGACTAATTATTCTAATTATTATCTACTTAAACAGAACTTAAACATAAACTAAGGGACATTGGATTTGTTAGTTGTGACTACGGACTTGCAAATAAGACTTTCAATTTAGGAACCTGGTATTAAAAACACTACATAGGGTTGTCATATGAAAAAACGACTCTATGAAAGTCATTCTATGAAGAAGTCGTTCAGAATTTGCCAATTTGGTAGCCAAGAGATGTTTACTTAATTCAAATATCTCGCATATAGTATGTGTTATATTCTTCAAGTAAGATGTCATGAGCTCTACTGTAAATGTAATGCTAGTTGAATATATAGTTTTATATTGTACACCATCTTTCCCGAGGGCAAGCACCACTTATGTTCAAATCTCTCAATCGTAATTTATGGGTTCAAATCCACAATTTTTTATAACAGCTTGATCATGCTATTGTATCTTGGATGTGATGAAGCCACCATAGTTGACATTAAATTAATATGCTTCTTGCAGAAGTAGAAAGAGGTAACTCTTTTGTACAAAATTTGGTCTTTGAACATTTGGACTTGCTTCAATTTCAGGTTTCTATTCTTTTGATATATATCTTTCCTACATTGTGTGTTTGCTTGTCTTAACATAGGAACAAAAGTAGAAGTCAACACGTTTTAATTTATATCCAATGTTGATTTACCTTTGCTGAATGTATTTTTTTCCTTATCTTTTTTGAGTATTGAATGATAATACATATGCTCATACATATGTGTTTTGATTTGTAGAAAGATTTTAGGTTTTGATAGGTCGATTATGTTCTGCAAACAGTTAGCATTGTTGGGTTCAGAGATTTTTACCAGATAAACAAAATGAAAGAGATAATATTTGAATAGTGTTGTTATTTGTATTTTTTAATGAACAGAAAAGGAAAGAAAATAGATTACTAACACCCTCTACATTACTAACATAATGAAACCTATTTTGCTTCACATTGTTGGCATTAATGGTTTGAAAAGTGAATGTGTAGTTATATAGAATAATCCTTACTTTCACATGTACATATATTTTCATATAGTTTAGGAAGCTTAGAAACCCGTTTGAGATTCACTTAGTAGGAGTGAATTTCAAATAGTCCCTATTTTGGGACTGTTCTTGTATGTTTCGATCTAACTTAGGTCGGTGTTAACGAATTGAGCATGTCTTTATATTTTTTGAATTTTCGGTCAGTATATATCTCTTGATATATGTTCGTCGGGTGCATATTTAGACTACGATGTGTTAGTCTATTTCGTGTACTTGAAGACCATGGGGAGGTGCTGCCGAAATTTCTGAAAAATTTAAAGATGTGTTCAAGTTGTTGGCATCAGTGAGGCGACACATCCGGTAATGGGATAGAAGCCTTACCCGTTAGAGTTGGAGATGAAGTTAGAAAACTCATAAGCTTGCATATACATTAACTTGGAGACTTAATTGTGTTTGTCTGACTTTCCATATATATAGTAGACAGTTTTCTGAGATGTTTGTTGATTGAAGTTGGATGGAACGTAGGGTAGCCACTGATAAGAGTGGGCTTAGCTCTGAGTATCATAGTGGGGTTGAAAAGTTTCTCAACTTCGCGTTTGAGCAAGTCAGCGGCGATGAGATCAGATGTCCTTGTAAGAGGTGTGTGAATGAAGTGTGGAAGAAAAGGAGTGATGTCATGTGCGACTTATTTGCGTATGGGTTCAAGCAGGGTTATACGACATGGATCTATCATAGGGAATCCTGGTTGGATGAACATGAATCAGAACCAGAATCCGGAGGTGACGAAACCTTTGATTGTATTAACATGATAGTCGAAGTTGCTGGTTCATACATCCAGTGGAATATAGACAGGGATGGCAGTAGCGTCAAGTAAGAGCCGACTGATGGGGCTAAGGGTTTCTATGAGTTATTGCATGAAGCAACGACACCACTGTATGACGGGCACGAAAAGCACACCGTCTTATCTGTCGTGACTAAGTTTTTACACTTCAAGAATGAGCATGACTGTAGCGAGAGAGGTTCTAATGAACTGTTAAGCATTGTGAAGGAGTGCTTACCTGCAGGCAATAAGTTATCGGAGTCATACTGTGATGTGAAGAAAATGGTCAAAAGGCTCAATCTAGGGTATGAGAAGATTGATGCTTATGAGAATGACTGTATATTGTATTACATGGATGTCGATGTGAGTAACAGTTTTGAATGATATTTTTATCATTAATAAATCTCTTGACGTATTCCTGAAGACTTCTTAGCCTACCCCAGAGCGTGAAATCGAATTTTGTATTGACACCAGTACAAAACCCATTTCTTAAACCCTCAAAATAATTTTTTCAACTAAAACGAAAGTAACATGCACCAAAGACGTTGACTCGAGCTGTTGAAGATTACGATCGTACTATTCAATATCATCGTGGAAGAGCGAACGTGGTAGCTAACGTGTTGAGTAGAAGATCGTATGCGTTTACAAGTGCGATGTTGTTAACACAAAGACTCATTTCGTATAACTTGTAAATGATGAAGATAGAGTTAAAGACTCTAGGGACCCACGTGAAGATAACGAATATACTAGTAAAATTGACTTTAATCGATAAAGTTAAAGACGCTCAAGCTACATACCCGAATCTGATGAATGTGAAGAAGAAGGTTCAAGAGGGTGTTATTTTAGAAGCAAGAGTTGCTGAAGAGTGGAAATCTCAACCCTCGATTTAATTGGCTCATTTGAAATCCTCGATTGAGTAGAAACTGTGGCTTATAGACTCGTTTTACCGCCAAATATATTGCGTGTTCATAACATTTTTTTTTCGTATCGATGTTACGTAAATATGTGGACGACCCGAACCATATTATTAATTTAGAACCGAACGAGATAGCGGATGATTTAACGTTTGAAGAGATACGTGTTACAATCTTAGATAAGAAGAATCGTATTCAACACTCAAAGGTTATATCTCAAGAGTTAGAATTTGAAGTGAAGTCAAGGTATCCTCACCTGTTCGGCATACCAGGTATGTACGTAAATTTTGAGGGCGAAATTCTATAAGGAGGGGAGATTGTGAAACCCCAGATTTTATGAATAAAGAATTAATTTTTCTCGAAATAATTTTTTAATATTATGGTGTGAATTTGAGATAATATTATAGTTGTGGGTAATATTTATAAATTTTGCAAAGTATGCAAGTTGTTATATTATATTCGATTGGTCAGGGAATATTCTTTGTGTCAGAAAATATTCGTACGACGGTACAATTATTGGTGGACCCCACAACGGAATTATTGTCGGATTGAGAAAACGACAAAATATTTTATTGAAAATAACGGCAGAAGTTTTACCGTTGATACTGTTGAACTACTGGATAGTAAAAGTACAGTAATACGCGTTATTGCATAGTAGCACACGGTATTGATTATTGATATTTATGTGAGAAGTCGCTCAGTTTGATTCAATTATTGTCGATTAATAATATGAATTATTATAGCGATGATGACGTTTTGTTTTATTCGTATTATTAACGTAATAAAACAGAAACATCTTTTTATATAAAACAGAATACTTTATTAAAGTTATTCTATAAATAAAATATATTATATTTTATTATGCATAGTATTTTGCATAGTGTTGCATAGTGTTGCATAGTGTTTGCATAGTAAAAATCTTTTTATATAAATAGAATATATTATATTTTATTTAAAAGATTTTTCGTTAAATATGGACCGTCAGATTAAAGTAAATCAATCTGGACCGTTCATGGATTAGTTACTATGTATTCCATTTTCCTATAAATAGAAGCTCATTCCTTCATTATTTTCTTACGAATTCACTAAACTCTAGAGAGAGAAACTATAGAGAGATAGAAGAAAAGCTTTTGCTACTTAACTTTTCTTCTCCTATATCCAGTTTCTGTTATGGTAAGGGCTGTTATTTTTTCTTATTCATGAAGAGAACTGTTGTTATTCCATTTCTTATTATTCTGTTGGAATAACCTGTATACGCGGTCTACCCTATACTTGGTGACATTCTTCTATTATTCTGTTGGAACATCTTGTCTGTGTGTTTTACACCGGACCTGGTTCCGTCTTTATTATTATTCCATTGGAACATCCTGTCTGTGTATTTTACACCGGACCTGGTTCCGTCTTTATTATTATTTCGTTGGAACATCCTGTCTGTGTGTTTTACACCGTACCTGGTTCCGTCTTTATTATTATTCCGTTGGAACATCCTGTCTGTGTGTTTTACACCGGACCTGGTTTCGTCTTTATTATTCTGTTGGAACATCCTGTCGGTGTGCAAATTTTGCCTAACCTGGTTCCGTTATTATTATTCTGTTGGAATAACCTGTCTATGCGAAGTACCGCATGCATGGTGATTTCTGTTGTTATTCCATTCCTTATTATACTCAGTTGGTTAAAGTTTTGACTTCTATACTCCGTGAAATTAGTAGAATATCCTTGATATTTGCGCTTCATCCAATATCTTTTCATGAAAATATTCTTCTGATCATTCTTGAATTTTACTATACAAAGCAGTATCATGTTGACAATTTGGACGTTAGTAGTTCTTGGACAAATTAATTCTTGAACTTGTTTTATTGAATTCTTATATCATTGTCATCATCCTCATGTTTATATTATGTTGAAAGTCATCTGTGGCATGTAGTGCATAGATGGACTTGGTATGATTATGACCAGGGATTATTCGGTATAATCATGACCGTAATATTACAAATGATGTGGAAAAAGTCCTCATTGGCCCGTAGTGCATTGATGGACAGTTCTTGGTATGATTATGGCTATGGATTCTCTTTGGCCGTAGTGCAAAGATGAATTGTTTTATGGCATGATTAGGACCGTTGATGAAAACACGATTATCTTTGGCCCGTAGTGCATGGATAATTCGTGGTCGTGATACTAAAGAATATCCTTGGCCTGTAGTGCAGGGATGATTTAATGATGTGGATTATTTATTGAGCTGAGTCTCAGCGATAAAAGTGATGAAAAACTTTTAAAATCATAAAACATAGTAGATTCAATTCTCTACTTGACTCTTTTAATGGATTGCTTGTTCCGCTACAGTTAAACTTGATGTCTATTGTATTTTATCAGTTTAACATTGTTGGAGACTAATGATAATTTATTCTGCATTATCTTAGTCATAATATTTCTTACTGGGCTAGTTGAGCTCACCCTTTCTTTCACTGTTGTCTTCAGGAAATGAGAACATAGCAGGGACTAGTCGGGGAACGGAGTGACGGTCCAGAGGATAGCATTAGTAGTCCTCACTATTCTGTGAAATAGTGTATTAATAATTTTAATGAGGACTCTTTTTGAGTTTGTATAATCTCTAGTAGACAATATTTGTATTAAAACTCACAGTTATGTTTTGTCGTATTGTACACGACAGTCGTATTAGTAAGTTGTATTTGAATTATGTACGATGTATCTGACGACCCAAGATGGGTGATGTATACCTAATTTTTGGGGCGTCACACGTGTGGTTGCATAGTAGCACACAATATTGATTATTGATGCTTACGTGAGAAGTCACTCAGTTTTGTTCAATTATTGCTACAGTAGTTGTTGTATAGTATCTCATGTTATTTGATTCAATTATTATTGATTGTTATATATATATATATATATATATATATATATAAGTTTTGTTTTATTAATATTATTAATGTAATAAAACATAATACTTTTATAAAGTTATTCTATAAATAGAATATATTATATTCTATTATGCATAGTATTTTGCATAGTAAAATCTTTTTATATAAAACAGAATACTTTTATAAAGTTATTCTATATATAGAATATATTATATTTTATTATGCATAGTGTTGCATAGTGTCTGCATAGTATTTTGCATAGTAAAATCTTTTTATATAAAATAGAATACTTTTATAAAGTTATTCGTTTTATTAGATTATAAATAGAATATATTATATTTTATTTAAAAGATTTTGCTTTAAATATGGACCGTCCGATTAAAAGTAAATCAATCTGGACCGTTCATAAATTAGTTACTATACAGTCTATTCTTCTATAAATAGAAGCTCATTCCTTCATTATTTCTTACAAATTCACTGAAACTCTAGAGAGAAAACTATGGAGAGAAAAGAAGAAAAGTATTCTGCTACTTCACTACTTATATATCCAGTTTCTTCTATAAGGTAAGGGATATTATTTGATGTACTCATAAGGGGTATTATTTTTTTTCATATTCATGAAGAGAACTTCTGTTATTCCAATTTTTTATTATTCTGTTAAAATAACATGTATACACGGTCTACCCTATACTTGGTGAAATTCTTCTATTATTTCATTATTTATTATTCTGCTAGGAATAACCTGTCTATGCGAAGTACCGCATACATGGTGAAATTTTGTTGTTATTTTATTCTTTATTATTCTGTTGAAACATCCTGTCTGTGCGTTTTACGCCGGATCTGGTTCCGTCTTTATTATTCTGTTGGAATATCCAGTCTGTGCGTTTTACGCCGGACCTGATTCGTTATTTATTATTCTGTTGGAATAACCTGTCTATGCGAAGTACCGCATGCATGGCGATTTCTGTTGTTATTCCATTCTTTATTATTCTGCTGGAATATCCTGTTGGTGCGTATTACGCTTGACATGGTTCCAGTTATTTATTATTCTGTTGGAATAACCTGTCTATGCAAAGTACCGCATGCATGGTGATTTCTTTTGTTATTCCATTCTTTATTATACTCAGTTGGTTAAAGTTTTGACTTCTATACTCCATGAAATTAGTGGAATATCCTTGATATTTACGCTTCATTAGTATCTTTTCATGAAATATTCTTCTGAGCATTCTTAAATTTTACTCTACAAAGAAGTATCATGTTGACAATTTGGATGTTATTAGTTCTTGAATAAATTAATTCTTGAACTTGTTATATTGAACTCTTATATCATTGTCATCATCCTCATGTTTATTTTATGTTGAAAGTCATCTATGGCCTGTAGTGCATAGATGGACTTGGTATGATTATGACCAGAAATTATTCGGTATAATCATGACCGTAATATTCTAAATGATGTGGTAAAAGTCTTCATTGGCCCGTAGTACATTGATGGACAGTTGTTGGCATGATCATGACCATTGATGAATACACGAATATCTTTGGCCCGTAGTGCATGGATAATTTGTGGTCATGATACTAATGAATATCCTTAGCCGTAGTGCAAGGATGATGTGGATTAATTATTAAGCTGAGTCCCAGCGATAAAAGTGATGAAAAACCTTTTAAATCATAAAAGATAGTAGATTTTATTCTCTACTTGACTCTTTTAATGGATTGCATGTTCCGCTGCAGTTAAACTTGATGTCTATTGTATTTTACCAGTTTAACATTATTGAAGACTAATGATAATTTATTCTGCACTATCTTAGTCATAATATTTCTTACTGGACTAGTTGAGCTCACCCTTTCTTTCACTGTTCTCTTCAGGAAAATGAGAACGTAGCCGGAGCTAGTAGGGGAACGGAGTGACGGTCCAGATGATAGTATTAGTAGTCCTTACTATTCTGTTAAATAGTGTGACAATAAATATAATGAGGACTTATTCTGAGAGTGAATATTATCTAGAAGACAATAGTTGTATTAAAACTCACAGCTCTGTTGTTATATATTAAAGATTGTATTTGTATTCTGTACCATGTATTTGATGACTCAGAATAGGTGATGTATACCTATTTTGGGGGGCGTCACAATGAATGTTTTTAAAAATGTGCTTAGTAAAGCCAAGTGAATTGAGAAAAAAAAGAGGAAATTTTTATGAAGTATTTGTTATAAATTTGGCTTATTATATGGACCCCCACTTACTCATTTTTTAAAATAATCTGTAGAAATTTATTTAGTATATATATATATATATATATATATATATATATATGTGTGTGTGTGTGTGTGTGTGTGTGTGTGTGGTGAGTGGTGGTAGATGGCGTGGAATGGAGGGAGTATATGCATAGTATCTGCATAGTATTTGAATGTTAAAATCAAAATTATTTCAGACGAATTCGTTGCACCCGTGATTTCCCCCACTGTGCAATTCGTGATTTTTCTTAAATAGTATCCTTATCTCCTATAAATAGGATGTTTAGTTTAGAATTAAAAATCACACCAGAATCAGAGAATTCTTCTTCTATAATATTGAGCGTATTTCTTTAAAATTTAAGGAAGTTTTGAGTGTAGAAAACAAATCAAATTTTCTTCAAGAATATCCCCGTCCTACTAGTCAGAAATACTCTCTTTTTAAGGTAAGGGGTATTATTTATTTCTTATTCGCTTACGATATTATTTTTTTGTATTCGTAAAGAATTTTATTTTTTTTCAATATTCGTAAGTAATATTATTTTCGTTCAATATTCGTAACGAATATTATCTTCGTTCAAAGGAATATTATTTTCGTTCAACAGTTGTAAGGGATATTATTTTTGTTCAATATTCGTAAGAAATAATATTTTCTTACATACTCTATAGTATGTAAGTAATATTATTTCGTTTCAAATTCTGAATTCTACACTCATTTTGTAAAGTTTTGCTTCTATACTCCTTGAAATTAGTAGAATATCCTTAAAATTTGTGCTTCATCTAGTATCTTTTCACGAAAATATTATTCTGAACATTCTTGATAATTTTTAATCTTTTCATGTCGGAGTACTATTCTCGAAGTACTATTCATGGGGTACTATTTATGGGATACTATTCATGATAAAAATTAATTTCTTTTCTGCCCAAATTATTTTTGATACAATATTATTCTTGAATTTTACTCCACAAAGCAGTATCATGTTGACAATTTGGACATTATTAAATTTTGGATAAATTGAATTATAAAACTTTAAAATTTATCCTTACTCTCATTTAATTGAATTCTTATATCATTGTCATCATTCTCATGCTTATATTATGATAGAAGTCATCTTTAGCTCGTAGTGTACAGATGAACTATTGATTGGTATGATTATGATTATGTATCGGTATAATCATGACCATTGGTGATAACATGAATATCCATTGGCCCGTAGTGCATGGATAATTCATAGCATGTGATATTAATGAATATCATTGGCCCGTAGTGCATGAATAATTCAGTGATGTGGATTATTTATTGAGCTGAGTCTCAGAGATAAAATTGATGATAAACTTTTTAAATCATAGAAGATGGTAGATATCATGCTCTACTTGACTCTTCTAATGGATTGTCTGTTCCGCTGCAGTTAAACTTGTTGTTTATTGTATTCTATCAATTTAACACTGTTGAATGCTAGCAACAATTTATTCTGCATTATCTTAGTCATAATATTTCTTACTGGGCTAAGTTGAGCTCACCCTTTTACTTTCATTATTCTCTTCAGAAAATGAGAACGTAGCGGGGACTAGTCGAAAAATAGAGTGACGGTCCGAGATTGTGGTTGTAGTAGTCCTCACTATTTTATAAAATAGTGTGATAATAATTATAATGAGAACTCCATTTGAGTTTGAATATTATCTAAAAGACAATATATTCGTGTTAAAACTCTCAGCTCATGTTGTATAATTAGGTTTGTATTTTTATTCTGTACCATGTATTTGACAACTCAGAATGTGTTATGTATATCCATTTTGGGGGCGTCACAGTAGTAATAATTATAATAATTATTATGATAATAGTAATAATAATAGTAGTAATAATAGTAGTAATAATAACAACAACAACAACAATAATAATTATTATTATATATTATAATTATAATTATAATCATAATCATAATTATTTTTATAACTATAATAATAATAATAATGATAATTGTAATAATAATAGTAATAATAACAACAATAATAATAATAATAATAATTCTCCAAATTTTTCTCCTTTGCTCTAAACACAAATTAGAGAGCGAAGCCCCTTTTTTTTTTATAAACTTGAATCATCAAATACAAAATACGATCTCATTCTTATAGTTCCTTATCTCATCTGTGGTGTGGTGTTGGAATTGGAATAATATAGAGAGAATGAGAGAAATGGAGGAGAAGTATGAGAAACTGGAGAAAGTAGGGGAAGGAACGTACGGGAAGGAGTATAAGGCCAAGAACAAGGCCACAGAGATAACAAGAACAAGAAGAAGAAGCCCAACCTTTACCTTATATTCAAGTACCTGGACATCGACCTCAAGAAGTATATCGACTCCTACCGCAAGGGACCCAAACCCTAACCCTCTTCCGCCTTCGCTAGTCTAGAGCTTCCTCTTCCCAACTAATGCAAAGTTGTAGCTCAATGCCACTCCCATGGTGTTCTTCACCGGTCGGTTATCCACCTGCTATTTTTCCTTAAAGTAATTGTTGGATTATACCCATTCCCTCGCTTTCACCAAAAAATTTGATTTTTTCTTTCTTCCAATCTTTTTCTTATTCATTTCTAGTGGATCTGATTTGAGATGGTGGGCTGGTTTCATGATCTGATTTTTCTATGAGTTTTGAGTTTTGATGAGTTTTGAGGTAAGATGATGGAGAGCCATGGATCTTAGTTTTGATGGGTTTTGCGGTTTTAAATTTGTTTTAGTAATTAGATATCCATGGTTCTAAGTTTGGGATAATATTTAATTTGTATTTCTATCATTTTTCTTATCTTATACTTTTTTTTTGATTTTATACTGTCATTTATTATGTTTTAGTATTTTAATACGGTCAACGCATATTTTTCTACAATAAAATTGTATAAATTCATTACGCTCCAATCGAGTTGTCGTTTTGGTCGGATTTTTCGACCAATATAAGCCGAAAATTGAATTTAGGAAGGACAATAATTGTGTAAAATTAGGTAGTTTAGGGGCTAAATTATGAGTCCAATTAATTAGTTTAGAGGCTAAATTATGAGATGAAGTAGAACTCGGTGTAACATAAGTGTATCTAATTCTTAAATATAAATAATATTTTTATCTAAAAAAATTTTAAGATGACCAGCGTGTGGTAATCTCAGATTACCACATATTTTTTTGGTCATCTGATTACCGAGAATATAAGATTATCATTGTAACAAAAAAGATCTATAAAGATGACTAACTCACATTATCAAATATTTATCAAATATATATTTAATATGACCATTTGAATGACATGAAACAAAATTATTAAAATATCTATTAAGAGTATTGAAGAATGTTACATTTATACAGATGGGCTTAGCAATTTTAAATTTTACCAATTTGGATCCCATTATTTTGTGAGGGCTTACATATATAATATACGATCTATGTTTCTTTCTATAAAGAGTTGATGTAATTATCAGATCAAATCATTATAAGAAAATCCTTTAATTTCGACCGAGTAAATTCCTTCAAAAATAATGTTAATTTTGGCGAATTATTCCGACGATCTTAACTCCCTCATAATTGTAGTAACCTCGACGGTATTCTGTCAGAGATACCAGTTGTCCATTGACGACAATGTCTGGCAGCGCGAACCTTATGCTCGACGGAATGACATGAAACTCTAACAGAAATTCCGTCGATTATAATCTAATTTTGAGGGAATTAATTCCGATGAAAATTTCGTCGAAAATAATTTTTAAAACGTAATATGTCATCTTCTTTCCCCCATATCCATTGCTTTTTCAAAATTCTCTCTCTCATCAGTCTCATCTCTCATTCTCATCTCTCAATCTCTCCTCTCTCAATCTCTCAATCTCTCTTATTAGTCCCCCCACCACTGTTGCCTCCCTCTCACTCCCCAACCACCGTACTACCGCTCGTTGATAAACATCATGTTATTTCTTACAGCCACAATAGAGACATAGACGAGGGGTGAATAGATCTTTAAAATTTCTTCAAATACTTATTTGAGTATTACCAAATAATTAATTAATCAAGATTATCTATACACGTCAGAATATAAGTTTAAAAACTCTTCTTGAAGATGTACTAAGACACCTCGATCAGTTCTAAAATAAGTTCTTTTAATACTACAAGAAAAACACTTAAGCTTGATGGAATTAATATATTCGACGAATCCGTTTTCATAGAAAATAGCATAAGATCGACAAAATAGTTCCGTCAGACATAAGTCCCACGTAATTGGGTTAAGTACGACGAAATTCAGTTGGAGGTAACGTCTCACCGTTGGAATCATGTTGTTTGTGGTATTTTTTAAAAGGCTTAAATACGTTTCACTACCCTTAAATATCTGACATATTCCACTTTTGTGATCCACCTTTTAATTTTTTCAATTAGATGATTGAACTATTGATTTTTTTCAATTTGATTCAATTAAGGCTGTCGCGTCAGAAATTGATGATGTGTATTAAATACATGGAAAAAATTTACAAACAAAAAATTTACGTGAAAAATGAAGGGACATACAAGTTTTTTAACATTTTGGCTCTCCTTCTCCCCAAAATTAGAATCAGATCACTATATCGATTTGGGAGAACTCAAATTTAACACAGACAAATTTAAATTCTAGGAATGGATTATCCGAGTATTTTCGGTGGTCTATTTTTCAAGTGAAGGAATTATTTTTGGGTAAATAGGCAGATTAAATCAAACAAACTATAGTACTATTCAATGAAAATGACAATTAAAGCTCAAAATATGTAAGTTAACAATTTAAACCCAAACCCCAATTTCAATTTTCTTCAATTGCTAAACCCTAACTTTTAGAAAATCTAAGGTTTACAATCATATATATATATATATGGTTGGACGACACTAGAACCGAGGTCGCTATCGAGGGGTAAACCCTTGTGGAGGGAGAGAGGCGCGCATGTCAACGGATCGACTTATGGAGCCTTTTGGCAAGCCAAGCTGAAATCACGCAGAAATTTTTTGCGGAGAAGATAGAGCTTCTCGGAGAGCTGGGATTTGGTGTAGTGCTGCGACATGGTGGAGGGAGAGAGGCATGTCAACAGAACGACTTATGGAGCCCTTTCGCAAGCCGAGCTGAAATCACGCAAAACTTTTTGCGGAGACGACGGAGCTTCTCGGATAACTGGGATTTGGCGTAGGGCTGCGACATGGTGCTGGAAAATCAGTTGAAGAAGACATTGAGATCTTTGGGGAAGGAAAGGAATTCTTGTCGAGGAGGTCTTGGAGGAATCGGATCTCGTCGGGCTCGGTCCATATTCAGTGGAATTTGAAAGGTAGAGGACGGCGGAGATAGTCTTCATCGTCGTGGTGGTCGGTGGTGATGGTGGAGGATTCAAGTTTTAGGGGTTTGAATTTGGGGAGAATTATTAGGGCCACTGTTAGGAGGGAAGGAGGAGTCGAGGGCTTTGCGTTTGATTGGGAGCTTGTGAGAGGAGGATTTAATGGAGATTGGGGTGGAGTCCATGGATAGCCATGAACATTATTTCTGATTGAAGATATAGATATAAACAGAGCATCTTGATTCTTATTATTTTGAAGTTTTGATGTTTTTAATTAATTTTAATGTATTAAAGAAAAAGATTTGACCATTTTACCTTTAATATATCAAAAATATTTAATCTTAAAATATAAAAATTGTTATAAAAGATTACTAAAATTAAGAATAAAATGATTAGAAAAAAGAGGCATGTCTCATAATATTTTCATATATCCCATTCTCTATTACAATGTCTCTTATTTATAGATATATGAACTTGAAAGTTTCAAAACTCAAAAGTCATGAGTTTAAAACTTAATGAACATGGGAGTTACTTAATGAACTTGGGAGTTCCAAAATACCAAAGATCATTACAATTAAATATAAATCTAGACATCCATAAATATATGTTATAATTTTATAACACTCCCCCTTGGATGTCTATTGGATATCCATACGCATAGAAAGCTGCCTCATTAAAAACCTTACCAGGAAAAACCCAATGGGAAAAAAAAACCTTGGTTAAGGGAAAAAGAGTGCAACGCGTATAAGCTCTCTCTTATGAATGTATCATTAAATTCTCCAGCTGTCGCATTCCAATATTGCGACGTAATCCTTCAAACATTGTAGTTGATAGTGCTTTATTGAACAAATCTGCAAGATTATCTCTTGATCAAATTTGTTGAACATCAATGTCACCACACTTATCAAAGGTCATGTGTGAAAAAGAATTTTGGTGAGATATGTTTTCTTCTATCTCCTTTGCTGTATCCTCCCTTTAATTGAGCTATACATGCAGCATTGTCTTCATACAGAATGGATGGAGTTCTTTTATATCAATTTTCTAATAATATGCCTCGTTAAAAATCTTACCAAATAAAAATCCAGTGGGAAAAATTTTGGCTAAGGAAAAGAGTACAATATTCTTGTATAACTTCTAGTACCTTGAGATTGCCTCATTAAAACCTTGCAAAGGAAAACCCAGTGGAAAAAAAACCTTAGCGAAGGAAAAAGAGTACAATCAGCACATATTCTTTTTACTCCCCTTCATAAGTACATAGAATTTCCATTGTTCATGGTAAAAATATCATTAAGTCGAAGCATGCCAATATTGTGAACCATCTTCTTCAAAATTATAGTTGGTAATGACTTAATAAATCCATCAACAACCAAATTATCACATGATCATATATGCTTGATATCAATATCGCCATTCTTCCGGGGCTCATGTGTATAAAATAATTTTGGTGCAATATGATTGGTTCTATCACCCATGATATAACATCCTCTAATTTGAGTGATACAAGCGATATTATCTTCATATAATATCGTTGTACTATTTATGATTGATGATAATCCACAGTTCACATAAATATGTTGAATTATTGATCTCAACCAAATACATTCACAACTTACTTCATAAATTGTGATAATCTCTGCATCAGGAGATCCAACTAACTGTGGTTTTGATCTATATTGCTTGTAAGCTAACTGCAAATGTTATATCAGGTCATGAGAAATTTTGCAATATATATCAAAGCACCAATTGTACAAAGATATGGTACTTCAGGACCAAGAGTTTCTTATTATTTTCTTGTGGTCAAAACGGATCTTTCTTGATATCAAGTGACTAATCTATCATTGGAGTACTTAAAGGATTAACATTATCCATGTAAAGTTACTTCAGGACTTTTTCTGTGTATGTTGATTGATGAACAAGAATTCCATAGCTCAATTTGTAGGCCAAGACAAAAATTTGTCTTACCAATATCTTTCATATCAAATTTGTTGTTTTTGTCAACTCTTCTGGAGCAAGATCTTTCATGAATAAATACAGCAATAATAGCAAATCCATATTATGATCTTTTGATAAAAATGCATGCATAAATTAGATTATTCTCAAATCCTTCTTTCAAAAGATATCTACTCAGGCGATTATACCACAATATGTATCTGGATTGCTTTAACCCATATAAAGATCTTTGTAGCTTAATAGAATACATACTTTGAGATGTAGAATTATATGCTTCAGGCATTTTATATCTTTCAGGAATTTTATATATATATAATCATTATCTAATGATCCATACAGATATGTTGTAACAACATTCATTAATCAGCATATCTAAATTTTCTTTTGCTACCAAGCTAATTAAAAATCTGAATGTAATTTCGTCCATTACAGGAGCATATATGTTTCTCCATAATTAATATCAGCGAGAAACCTTGTGCTACAAGTCGCGCTTTGTACCATATAATTTTATTTTTCTTATTTCTATACAAATACCCATTTATATCCAACAGGCATTACACCTTCAGGTGTTCGGACTACAGGTCCAAAAACTTCACTGTTTACCATGTGAATTTAGTTCTACTTGAAACGCCTCTTTTCACATTGGCCAAATATTTCTACATTCATCAACTAATTTGTGGTTCATATTCATGATCATTACTTCTGGTAATATCAAGAACAACTTTATATAAAAATATGTTGTCGACAATAATTTTATTTCTATCCAATATATTCATCTCCTGTATATACATAATGTATCGAGATCTCATTATTTTCAGGTATCTGATCCTCTTCAGGGGATAACTCATCCTGTTCAGGAGATAACTCTTCAAGAGTTTTATTTACAGGAGATTTTTGTTCATAAGTTTTGGATAGATCAAAAAATTTTGTAGCCTGTTTCATGGGTATAGCCTCTTTATAGGCTACAACTTGTTTTTCTTGTACTTTCTTCTTCTGGGAAATTTTATCTGTAACACCGATCATTCTTCCATGTTTCAAGTGTGACTTTGATTCAATATACTGCTGTATTAACTGATTGTCCTACAGGGACTTCAATCTCTGCTAGAGTATTAGCAGCTAAAATGTGAGATATCACTCTTTTTTTATTATCGGTGAATAATTCTGGTAATTGATTTCCAATTCATTGCAAATGAATAATCCTTTGAACTTCTAGTTCATATTGATTTGTATGAGAATTAGGATTAAAAAACGTTGAAACATTCCAATTAATCTCCCATTGTAAGACCCCAACTTATTATTAAATGAAATAGAATTTCCTCTATTTATTATCTTGAAATAGTAAGGGTTGATTTGATTAATGTGGTTAGTTATGGATAAAATGCGCAAATATTTCAAATAAGCAAGTGGTTATAAAATATTCATTTTTATCGGAGAATATTTGTTTGGTTGTGGAATATTCTTACTGTCGGGGAATATTCGTACGACGGCGCAGCCTTGTGTGGGCCCCATAACGGAAAGCGATTGGATGAAGAAAACGACAAATATCAGTTGTTTATAAATAACGGCGTAGTTGTTACCGTTAATACTGTTGGAATACCCGGTGGTTAAAACACAGTAGCACACGGTATTGCACCTATTATTGATTCTTACGTAGGAAGACATTACTCAATAATTATTACAGTAGTTACTGTTCAATATTTTATTTTATTGAGTCAATAATTGCTACGTTGATATTTTATATTATTGTTGTTTTAATAATTGTCACTACACAGTATTTTTATTATCAGATCAATAATTCATATTATTTGAATAATATTATTAGATAACATTATTGGCAATGTCTAGAAAGTTCTGTCTAAGGAGAGGTTTGGTCATCTAATTACGCGCCAGTAAGGAGAAATCCTTATTGGAAAGCCCCCTCTTTCCTGGGAACAGCCTGATTGCCAGTATTGTGATTCTGTAATATTATTTGTGAATAATTAATTATTGATCTATATGATAAGGAAAATATTCATTTTATGTAGATATAGATGGAGAAAATTTTTAATGTGACAATTGTTGAAAATTGATATTTTATCTTTTCTGATAAAATAATTCATTTAAATATATTATTATATTTTAATAATATAATAATGGTGATATTTTTATAATGAATGTGGGATATATAAGTATATGAGGAGGAGGAGTATTTTTTTTGTTATAATTAATGTTTAAAACATGTTAAACATGTCGGTGGATCACATTTCTTGACTGAAATTGGTTTATAGCCCGTAAAATCGCCCGTTTGTGGATTTCGGTCAACTTCTGCTTGGAATTTGGAAAAAACTTAAACTTACAAAGTTATAGAGAATAGAATTTCCTATGGAAAGGACATGTGGTTCGAATTTTTCTGATAAAAGGGCTATTTATTATGAATTATTGAAGTTCCGTAGTTCCGAAATAATTGATTTTTGAAAGTTTTAATTATTTTTAATAACAAAAACTGTTTTTTTTTGTTTTGTCATTATTTGGTGGCTGAATTCAGATGGTCAAGGTAGGCTAAGGAAAATTTTATAAATATATTAATATTTTATTAAATTTTTTACTTTGGTGTTCTAAGCATTTTCTTATAAATAGGGTGCTTAGGTTAGAATTGAAAAATACACCAGAAACTGAAGTTTTCTCTCTCTTTCTCTCTCTATATTATCCAGTGTATTCTTGTGAGTATTTTGATACTTTGAGTGTTGCTATACAGTGCAAGTTTCCTTCAGCATTATATCTAGTATTCCAGTCAGAAGTACTGTCTTTTCGAGGTAAGGATTTTATTTTTAAAAAAAATGATATTATTTCTTCTAATATCATTATGCTGGATTATTGGTAAGATTTTTCTTGTAAAATTCTTGCCTTTTAGTGTCGGGGTTACTATTCACGTATACGGCACTATTCACAGAAAAATTAAATTTTCATTTTTGTCCAAAATATATATTGTGGATACTAGCTTTGATTGTATCTATGTTTTGATCATTCTTGAATTTTACTTCACTATGATTATTCATGAAGTATTTTTGAACTCGAATTGTTTAAAGTACGAATCCATAATACTTGTTCTTTTGTTTCACTGGATTCGTTTTCTTTAAAATATTTTTCATCATCCTCAGCCCTAAATGATGGTATTACTGAATATCTTTGGCCTGTAGTGCAAAGATGGTTGATTTTCTTATGAATATCTTTGGCCCGTAGTGCAAAGATGTACAAGTGTTGAGATGAACATGACCGACTGATGAATATCTTTGACCTGTAGTGCAGAGATGAATATTTGATTCAAGATGAATATTGGTTGATGTTACAGGGATAAAATATTGATGATGGACTTCTAAATTCTTAGATTATAATAAATTTATTCTCTACGTAACTTTTCTATGAATTATTATTTCCGCTGCGAATATTGATCTGAAACTTGTTGTCTATTGTATTTTATCAGATTTTCCATGTTGAAGACTAACGATAATTTGTTCTATATTATCTTAGTCATAATATTCTTTACTGGGCTAGTTGAGATCACCCTTTTCCTTTTTGTTCTATTTTTCTTCTCAGGAGGCGAGAATGTAGCGAGTTCTAGTCGGGGTGTGGAATGATGGTTCTAGAAAGTTGTTTTAGTAGTCCTCACCATTTTTGTAAAATAATGTACTAATAATTGTAATGAGAACTTATTTGGGTGTGAATATTGTCTAGACGACAATATTTGTATTTAAACTTCACAGTTTTCATGTTGTATTAATAAAGTTGTAGTTGTTTCTGTACCATGTTATTGACGACTCAAAATGGGTGATGTATACCTATTTTGGGGGCGTCACAGTTGGTATCAGAGCTTAGGGATATGATCTCTGACGGAGATCGAGAAATAGAACTAGGAGGGGAGATACGAGTAAAACCTTCGCTAAGTGTGTCTTACCTAAGCTTATTTGTTGGTTTGTTGGTATATAGGGATATTATGTGATATGTTGATTTCTTCAATTAACCCTTGTTTTATGACAGTATTTAAGAATGTAGACTGAGAATGTTAATGGTGGAGTAAATGAGACCGTGAAGACACCTTTACTCACCAACGAGGAGAACGTGCAACAGGCTGGCAATGTTCCTCCTGTGAACAACATCACTGAGTAGACAATGAACGACAGGATGTTTAGAAGCTATTTGCAATTCATGCAAAATCATACAAAGGAGACTCGTGCACAAAATATAGGTGGAAATGATAACAACGCACGGTTTGTCACAGCCAAGCAGTTCAAAGAGTTGGGACCACCAGAATTCTGGAGAAAGCCGGATCCGATTAAAGCAGAAACGTGGGTCAAATAAATTACCAAGATATTCGTTGTCTTGGGATTTACGGAGGAACAGAAGGTTCCATTCGCCACCTTTATGTTCCGTAATGAGACATATTACTGGTGGGAATCTGTGAAGCGTACCCATCCAGCCGCACTCAGCATGTCTTAGGAGACGTTTCAGAAACTTTTCAATGACAAGTACTTTCCTGAAAGTATTCGTCATATAAAGGAAGTGGAGTTCATTAGACTGGAACAAAATAACATAATGGTGTCCCAGTACGAGGCAAAGTTTGCAAAGTTATCCAGGTTTGCACCTCATTTGGTGGAGAATGAGGAACGTATGACGTGGATGTTTCTGAGAGGTTTGAAACCCGACATACGTCAGTATCTCATTTCTCATAAATTTTCTCTCTATCCAGATGTTGTCAACATGGCTCAATTGTTAGAGCGAGATGACGAGTACGTTTAATAGCGGGACCATAACCAGGATCAAACTGGTGACAACAGTCATCAGAACAACGATAACCAGTGGAGAAAGAAGAATACGGACAAAGGCGGTAACCACTCTGGTGGTATTCACGGCCATGAAAATAGAAGAAGCGAGTCGGGAGGAGATTTTAAAAAGAGGAGATCCAACAATGACAATGTGAAGACATCAGCACCAGCAGCAATTCGTTCTAAGAGAGGAGAACGACCATCGGTCATATGCTATAAATGCGGGAAAGAGAGACATATCAGCCCAAACTGCCCACAACAGTTCAAGGTATGTTATAATTGTGGAAAAGAAGGACATATCGCTCGAGATTGTACGGTAGCGAAACCAAGTCCAGCAGGGATGGTGATTCAAAACGCTGTCCCAAAAAAGTCAAAGTCAACGGTTCCTGGAAGAGCGTTTGTCGTGACTGGTCAAAATGCGAGGAACTCAAACGAGGTGATCACGGGTAAGCTAATTATAAATTCTTATGAAGTTTATACCTTACTAGATACCGGTGCTACCCATTCATTTATCTCTCCTGCTTGTGCTCAACGTTTAAACTTGACTCCGGCGAAATTAGACTTTGATTTATCTGTGGAGACTCCGTTAGGAGAAACTTTCGTCACATCCACTGTTTATAAATCTTGTTTGATCCAAATTGGCACCATCACATTATCCCATAATATTAGAGAAAAGAGACATGTCTCATAATATTTTCATATATCCTTCATATATCCCATTCTCTATTACAATGCTCTTATTTATAATATGGACTTGGAAGTTTCAAAACTCAAAAGTCATGAGTTTAAAACTTAATGAACATGGGAGTTACTTAATGAACTTGGGAGTTCCAAAATACCAAAGATCATTACAATTAAATATAAATCTAGACATCCATAAATATATGTTATAATTTTATAACAAAAATATTTTTTTTGACACATCAGATGCCTCAAGCTCCACCCAAATAGCCACATCAGCAACTTTTTGACGTGTCAACCTTAATTGTATCAAATTAAAAAAAATTAATAGTTCAATTATCTAATTAAAAAAATTAAAAGGTGAATCACGAAAGTAAACTATGTCGGATAGTTAAGAATAGTAAAATGTATTTAAGCCTTTTTAAAACAACAAGCTGAAAAACAAAACCGAAGCAGTACGAATTAGGCAGACAACAGCCCGACATTAGCCTGGACATCAACAATCTAAGCTTCATCGTTAATTGTTAAAATCGAGTCGTTTAAATTAAATTGGAATCAATGACATCAAATTAACACCCATGCAACTCGGCAAGATTCCATTACCTTGGGATCTGGGAAGCCAGGACATCCCCGCCACAAAGAAAGGATCCGATTTCAAGCCGTCTAAAAATGAATAGTCTATTGAAACAAGTGTATTAATATAGCATAAATATAGTAATTTCTAAGACATTTTATCATGCAAGTATTACACAATTATATAACCCTGTATTATGCACATGTAATCATCTAATCCAAGTCCACAAAATAACAAGATTATATAAAATGATAGATATTTTTATTTTTTATATTAATGAGCCCCACTAAATAGCGTTGATTAATTTATTTCATCTTTTTAGGGATAAAAAAAATTATGTGTAGCCTTGATCATTTGTCTGGGAACGGAGAGGAGGGAGTAGTTAACTTTTGTTCATTAGTAATATACACCACACCACCTTGTAATATTACAAGTTTCTTGGCAAAAACGCCCGAAACTAAGCAATAACACAATAAAACAAAATTAGCTTGGTGTTGCATATAGTATACTACTAGTATTTATGAACAAAACTGTAATCAATCATACATTCAAAGTTCAAACCATTAATTCCTTCATTGAAACAAGAAGTAGCTATATATCTATCTATCTATCTATCTAGTCATGGAATTACAAATCTGGTTTTACTTGCTTTTGATTATATCCACCTACTTCTTTCTCCTCCACCTTTCAAAACTCCATAAAAAATCTCAACAATCCAAAAAGCTCCCTCCAAGCCCTCCTTCATATCCAATAATTGGCCATCTCCATTTAATAAAAGATCCATTACATAGAATGTTACAAGATCTTTCACACAAATATGGTCCAATTTTCGGCCTACAATTCGGGTTTCGTGCTATACTCGTCATTTCATCGCCATCCGCAGTCGAGGAATGTTTTACCAAAAACGACTTAATATTTGCCAATAGGCCGCGACTACTTGTTGGCAAGCATCTTAACTACAACTACACCACCATCGCCTCCGCCTCTTACGGTCCACATTGGCGTAACCTCCGCCGCCTGAGTACGCTAGAAATCTTTTCTACATCAAGACTCAACACATTTCTCGGTGTTCGAAGAGAAGAAGTCAGGTCATTGCTGAAAAGTCTGTTTCAAAATTCGCGCGAAAATCATCATCATCTTGCTAAGGTGGAAATGCAGACGAGGCTGTCAGAGCTGTCGTTTAACATTATTATGAGGATGATTTCGGGGAAGAGGTATTTCGGAGCGGATGTAGAGAACCAGGAGGAAGCTAGGAAATTGGCGGATATGGTGAAGGAGGCTTTTGAGCTGGCCGGGGCTTCGAATCCGGGGGATTTTTTGTCCTTCTTACAGTGGATTGATTGTGGGAACGTGGAGAAGAGGATGAGGCGCGTGCATAGTACGAACGATGCATTCTTACAAGGGCTGGTAGATGAATGTAGAGAAAAGGGAGATGGAGGGAAGAGTAAGACACTAATTGAAGTTATGTTGTCTTTGCAGAAATCGGAACCTGAATATTACTCTGATGAAATTATCAAAGGCATGATATTGGTAAGTTGACAAATAACCAAGTTAAACGATCTCACTCTCATAATATGAATGTGAGTCTGACTTATTATTCATGTGATTAGAGTCTTGCAGAAATATTAATTCTCATCGCTTAAATCTAACATAACTAAAGTAGTGGGAGTAAAACTCGTGATAAGTTTATATAGATACATGTTAATATATATGTCATGGCCTTGAGGGTCGTGACTAGGAGTTTCTTTTAACATAAATTTAAGAAAATCAAGTAAGAATTTAATCAAATACAGATCTCTATGTATAGGTATATGTAATTGAAAGAAAACTTTTGTTTCTCAAAAATAATAAAAATAATGATTTATTTTTCTATACACATGTAAAAAATCTTGTGTACTGTCATTCGGTGGCACACGCGTTGTGTATAATTAAACAAAAATTTACAAAATTTGAAGTTCTAAATAGGAAGATATATAAATTTAAAATTGAAAAGGACAAATTAATAATATAACTAAACTTACTATCCCTTCTATCCTAATTATCTGTATTTTATCATCATCAAATCAAATCAAATCAAATCAAATCAGGTGATGAAAATAATCACCTAATGAGATAGAATATATCCCTTCTATCCTATTTTTTAGTATTTTATGCGGAAACAACTCTACTGTATTTGAGCACAAGCTAAAACCTGAACAATAAATAAATGTCTTTGGTAAGTTTCATTGTAAACATTGTTAACCACATCAAATAAGCTTTTCTTTGTATGCCTTATTTTGAAAAATAAAATAAAAATAAAGTGTCAATTAATCATGAAGACAGGCTATAGTATTTTAGACGTAGGAATCCAAAAGTGCCCTGCTTCATAATAAATCTTGGCTAAAAATGAATTTGCAGTATTCTAACATCATTCTCTTTATAATGTGTAGCAATTGCTATTTGCTGGCACAGACACAACTTCAGCTACAATAGAGTGGTCAATGTCCCTTCTACTCAACCATCCAGAGGCTCTAAAAAAGGCCAGGGCCGAGCTTGACAAACACGTCGGCCACGAGCGTTTAGCCGACGAACAAGACCTTCCAAAACTGTCGTATCTCCAAAACATTGTCAATGAAACATTTCGACTATTTCCAGCCGCGCCACTGCTAGTGCCACACGAGTCATCACACGACTGCACGATTGGAGGCTTTGATATCCCACGTGGCACAATGCTGTTGGCCAACGCGTGGGCGATTCACCGGGACCCTAAGGTGTGGGATGATGCTACAAGTTTTAAGCCGGAGAGATTTGAAGGGGGGAAACGCGACGAGACGTATAAATTAGTGACATTTGGGTTGGGAAGGAGGCAGTGCCCCGGGATTGTTCTTTCTAATAAAGTGATAAGTTTGTCTTTGGCAGGATTAATTCAGTGCTTTGAGTGGGAAAGAATTGGTGAAGAGTTGGTGGATTTGACCGAGGGGAAAGGGCTTACTATGCCTAAAGCTAAGCCATTGCAAGCTATGTGCAAAGCAAGGGTAAAAATGATTAATGTCCTCTCGGAGCTATGAATTTCATTTGGTAGCTTTGTGTTGCTTTTGAAATTTAATTGGAAATGAACGTTTGCTTGTTTTACCGTTGTATTTTTTTTTGTTAGTTTCACTTTTTTTGTTCAAGTTATTTTGTTAGTTACAAGCTTTTGCGCTTGCGCCGATAGCATTTAGCCGTTTACACATCCAATCTGCGTTGTTTTAAAACTTAAAACACTACGTTTATAAGTTAATTAAATAAATTGCGTTTAAAATAAGTTGTTTCTACACCAATAAGATTTTCAAATGTATTTGTGTAACTAAACGTACATTAAGAGGTTAAAATCCGATGATAAAGAAAAGGTGGTTGAAAATTGCTTCACATTAAATATTTTTAATATATAATCAAGGGCGAAACTAGGTGTTGTAATGTGGGGTCAATTGACCCCATTGAATTATATATATATATATATATATATATATATATATATATATGATATAATAGATTTTTATGAGTGTAATTTAATAATTTAATCCAATCATATTTTTTTCTGGTTTCGCCACAGCATATAATGTATATGTAGGCAACCATACAAGAAGTAAATGATGCAAATATGAAGCAAATCAAGTACATCATTGCTAATCAATGATAGGGGTGAGCAATTCGGTTATAACCGAACCGAATAGGCTATTCAGTTATAACCGAAAATCGAAATGTATAAATTTTTTATATCCGAACAAATAACCGAATTTTGAGATAACCGAATTACCGATTACCGAATAACCGAATTGTAAATTCAATAATTTGGATAATAACTGAATTGGCTTCCAATTTCCATAATTAACATTTAAGTATTTAACAATTAACAGCATTACAATTTAGAATAGTCTGCAGAAGCACTGAAGCAGAAAGCACTAGGCAGCACAACATTCAACAAATGAGCAGAAGGCCAGAACCCATAAGCCACAACCAATTCTGGATCGAAAACAAACAAAAAATTTATTAGATCAAGAAATGCAAAATATGCATCTATGAGAAAATATTGGAAAAATCAAAGCTTTACTAAAATTTGAGATTCTCAAAGGTAAACCATATCTTTTATCTAGATGCTTTAAAATACTAATAAACAAACAGGTGAGAAATAATTTAAAAAGAAATTGGGTTGAGATACAATGTAAGAACTAAAATTAAAGCATTCATGTCATTTTGCATCCAGTAAACCAATTCCGGTTACCTACAAAAAAAGAAGAGGAAAAAAAAAGCAACCCTTTGATGTGGCTCCAAAAATCAAACACTATGCTCTGATTAAATTCGTACAAAAAGGAACTGTATTTTTCCAAGCAAAACCAGAACCAAATTGATGCCCAAATGAGTAAATTGAAGTTTGAGAAACAAGAGGAGAGATCTAATTCTCAAAATTGAAAAAAGAAAAACAAAAAACAAATGGGTCTTTTTAACTGGGAAAACAAAAAGAAAAGTCTATTACATAATATACAAACAAGCAAGTAATCCATTTAAAAATAAAGATTTCACAAACCAACAAACAAAACATACAAACGAATTAAGCACTAGGGAAGAGATTTGGGGATTGGGGTTTTAGTTTTTGGGTTAGGCATTACACTAGGGTAGAGAGTGAGAGATCTGACTTTTGAGGGGCGAGAGCCGACGGTATCGAGATCAAGTTCAAGAATCAAGATCTAGATATGAGACTGAGAGAAGAGATGAAATGTGAGAGTCGAGATCTGAGAGAATGAGATTAGAGAGACAGAGTGAGATGAGACTTCAGAGTTGAGAGAATACTGTTTTAATTTTGAAGCCTTCATTTTTTAAATTTCTAATCTGGGTATTCGGTTAACCGAATAACCCAAAATTGAAAACCAAACCCAAACTCGAAAATTGAAAATAAAATCGGATATAACTGAATTACAAAAAATATCTGAATAATCAAAAAAATTTGGTTAAAAAAATTCAGTTCGGTTCGATAATTCAATTTTATTCGTTTTTTGCTCACTCCTAATCAATGAGATCAGATAAGATACTAGCTGGACACCAACAGCTAAACATTTGAGCAAGAGCTCTTGCCTTAAGACCAAAATATCGTATATATAAATTGCATCGTATGAAGATATTCACCCAATTAAGCAATGGTGCAACTGTTATACAAAAATAGTTTCATTTAAAAATAAAATTTGTTTTACAAAAACATATACTCTTCCTATAGGACCATATTTTGTCCTCATATCTGTGACCATAATTTCATTATTATGTTATCATTTTTTGTAATTAATCATTTATTTTAAAAAAATTAACATAAAGTAAAAATTCAAATATTATGTCACAAAACAGATATATAATGACAGATAAAACCAAGGAAATAAAGAGAGAGGAGAATAGAAAATTTCATATAACTTTTCATAATCTCTAAAGGAGAATCCCACTGACATATAATGCAGCTGGGCAATCTACACTCTCGCCTCTAACAACCCTTGCCAATAAACTGATAACACGTGTTTATTGCTAAATTTAAGGCATAACTAATTATTGAAATGTATCAAACGCAACGTTTGGCCTGAACTCATGTAACTACTATTTCTCCTCCTCTGTCTTCCATTCCTGACAATTCTCCATTGCTTGAAAGGATCCTTGTCCCCAAGGATTAAAGTCTGGAAATTTTGCACTAATTTTGCTTCACTCTTCCCATGTTGCATCTTCTAGAATGCTATGGGACCACTGGATCAGAACCATGGTGGCTGGTCGCTATCCATTTTTTATCAATCTTCTGTCTAAGACTGCTACAGGTCAATCTTTAACTCTCTGGCATGGTTCATTTGGGGTAGTTCAGTTTGTACCACCTTGGGCTCTCCAATCTTCTTTTTCAGTTGTGAAACATGAAAAATATTATGAATTTTAGCACTTGTAGCAAGCTACAGTTTGTAGCTAGGCCACCTTCCCTATTCTTTGAATTATAGTGTATGGTCCATAGTACTTAGCAGATAACTTAAAGTTTCTCCTTTGTGACACTGACATCTGTCTATAAGGTTGTAACTTGAGATACACCTCGTCACCTTCTTTGAATTCCCTTTTAGTTCTTTTCCTATCTGCATAAAGTTTCATCCTTTCTTGCGACTTCTACAGATTCTCCTTTAATAATTGTTGGGGTGCCTCCCTTTCTTTTAAAAAATCTGATATCAAAGGATTGTTGATTGTGCCTTCTTGGTGATAATTAACCATCGGAGGATTAGTGCCATAAAGAGCTTTATATGGTGTCATTCCTGTTGCAGTATGGAAGGTAGTATTGTACCACCATTCTGTTATGGGTAACCACTTACTCCAGTGTGCGGGTTTGGTACTAATCATACACCTTAAGTACATTTCAATACACTGGTTGACCCTTTCCGTTTGCCCATCCGTTTGCGGGTGGTAGGCTGTGCTTAACTTCACTTGGGTTCCCAATGTTCTGAACAACTCTCTCCAGAATGTGCTCACAAATATCTTGTCTCTATCCGAGATGATAGTTTTTGGAGGACCATGCAACTTAACCACAAAGTCCAATACCATTTGTGCTACTTGAGTTATTGTAAAGGGGTGTGTGAGTGCCATAAGATGACACCCTTTGGTCAGTTTGTCCACCACAATCAAAATCGTATCCTTACCACTCTGATTTGGGTAAACCTTCCATAAAATCCATGGTTATGACTTCCCAGGCTTTGTCAGGAATGGGTATAGGCTGCAATAGTCCTCGACTAGGAATGTGTTCTCCCTTGCTCCTTTGGCACAACTCACAATTTGTGATTTGCTCTGTTAAGTCTTTCCTTAATGTAGGCCAGAAGAATAATATTGGTTGATTTCGCAATCAATAAATTTGTGCAAGTGTACACAGTCAACAAGTAATAAAGTGATAAGATAGAGTGTCGATCCCATAGAGAATTCTAATCAATAAATTCCAACTAATATCACTATATCAATCCAATTTTATTTAAACAACCATAAAATGTGATTCTTCAAAATAAGAAAACTAAAGTAAACAATTAAAAGAGATTATTCTAAAATAAATCAAATAAATAAAACTAAGATTTTAACGAATGAATTCAGATAAATAAAGATTAAGACTCCAATATCCCCAATTATGAACTATAAATCAATCATCCAATTATCCTAATTATTATGCCTACTGAATTGTTAACAGGAATTCTCAAGTGTCAAAACCCTTTTCCAATTGATCAATTAACTTCTATTTAATCCAATTAATCTTGCTATATTCCTATGCAAAATAATTAAATTAAACTCTTTCAATCCTAATTCCTAACGTGTTACATGTAGTGAACAAATATTTATATTCAATTCACGCCCTTAATTATTCATCATGCAAATAATTAAGCATACATGTTATCATGCCCAATTCTAACCCTAGATCTCCTCTTCCAATTCCTTCTAGAGTAACAAGGTAATTATTGGCCAAATAATTAATCAATAAGCACAAGACAAGATAAACAATTCACTTTGACATAAATAATTGGAATAAATCGAATAACTAATTTATAGACATAAAAGGTTCAATTGAAATCTTAATGAAAGAATTAGTTCATTATCATTGAATTAAAATCAAGAATCCACAACTGAATAGACATTAAAAAATAAAAGTATGATAAGAGAAGAGAATAGAATCTATTGTCAGCAAATCTAATGCTCCTTTCTTGCTCTTGATCTCCAGTATTTTTCAAGTTGCTTCAATCTCCAATGGCTAATTAAGAAATAGGGTTTATATTTTAATCTAATGGAGTGTTTTATCTAGTCTAATCTATCTAATATCTCCCTATTTTATGCCTTACATCATGTATTTATAGGTTACAAGTCCAATTTTTAGCTTAAGAACAAACCCAGTCCAATTTGGAGTTAGAAAAGTGTCAAAATTCGCCCCAAAACGTGTCCAAGCCTCACCAATACCTTCCCCGGCGCTCCGACACTAGGCACGGTCCTGGAACACTGCATTATAACTCCCCTGCGCTAATCATAAGCTTGATTTGGGCACCCCGGCACTGGAACATTTTTTGACATTTCCTACTCTGACGGCTTTTGGGAAAATGGCCATAAATTCTTCTTCCGAACTCCGATTTTGATGATTCAAGATTTTCCGAAAAGAGGAGACGTAGATCTACAACTTTCATTCTTTAAGTTTTTCGAAATAAGGTCCAGAGAAATATTCAAATTGGCTCTGAAGTGACTACTGTGTAAATGGCAAGCCGAAAATGCGAATCTAGCAACCTCAAACGTCGATCCAAGTAACTTTTGTCCCAATTCCTACAAAACAACGTAAAACATGCATGAATAGACACAAACACTTTAAAACATCCAAAAGATTAAGCTCAAACGCACTCAATTCATGTGTATAAAACTCACTCATCAAATACCCCAAAACTTAAACCTTTGTTTGTTCTCAAGCAAATATACAAAAGAACTAAAAATAAACAACCGAACTCAACTACATGAATGCATATGTATGATCTACTTCCTAATATACCTACAAAACCAGTAATAAATCAGTATGATATATAGCAACAGGACTCAAAGATACCATTGGTACTCAAACAATATATCCAATCAAGTCAAAATCCATAACTCTAACTAATTGGTCAATCCAAACCAGTCATCACCCATGTTGTATGTGTGTGTGTGTGTGCTTGTTAACCATTCTAACCACATGGAACAAATTGGGCACCACACTTGAATTTGACTTGAATAACCTGTAAACCATGATAGAAACAGTTTTATTAAATTCTAAATAAATGTAAATTCAAAACTACTAATATAAAACCTAATAAAAACTAAAAATAAAAATTAAACTTGGGTTGCCTCCCAATAAGCGCTTATTTTATAGTATTAGCCTGACTTCTTCAATTCTCTATCCAATTCCCCTTCGAAAATTGAGGAATCCTCCATCCATCAGAAGCAATGTCTCTTTTGGGAGGTTCCCATTAATAATGGTCATTAAATCTAAGTCACCTAGCATGATTTTTTTAGATAGAATCCCTATTAAGTACGACAAACCACTAGGTGCTTTCTCTATTAAGTTTGTGATCAAATTGTAGCATTGAAGCATGTCAACCACAACAGGGTCGTCTTCTATCTTCCCTTTCTCATCCCACCATGGCTCTAAAGTTGTCCTAGCTCTTATATCACATATACCCTTGCCTATGACATGACTACCAATTGGACATGGTCTTGAAAAATTGCCTGGCTCCTTGAATTTTAGAGGCAACTTATTCTGGATAATTGCGCTGCACTCTTCGGTCAACGCCACTGTCTCAAAATCACCCAATTTCCTCTTTTTGGACAAGACTTCCTTCATAAACATGGCGTAACTCGGCATTTGTTCCAAGGCTTCAGCAAATGGGATGTTGATATACAGTTTTTTGAAAATATCCAAGAATCTTGAAAACTGCTTATCTAACTTGGATTTTTGAAACCTCTGCGGATATGTATAGGGGGTATTGTGAGGGTTTATTCTGGGGCTTTCTGCTCTAACTCCTCATCTTGACGTTTTCTAGTTTCTGAAACATCCTCTTTTTCCACTATTACGTTGTCCCTCTTTTTCTTATCCTTAGTTGTCTCTTGCAAATACTTTCCACTACGTAAAGTCACAGCCTTGTAATGCTCATCTCTGCTCGAATTTATCTCTGTATCACTAGGGAGTGTTCCATGTTGTGACGCCCCTAAAATAGGTATACATCACCTATTTTGAGTCGTTAATAACATGGTACAGAAGCAACTACAACTTTATTAATACAACATATAAACTGTGAGTTTAAATACAAATATTGCCATCTAGACAATATTCACACCCAAATAAGTCCTCATTACAATTATTGGTATATTATTTTACAAAAATGGTGAGGACTACTAAGACAAGTTTCTAGATCCATCATTTCACACCCCGACTAGAACTCGCTACATTCTCGCCTCCTGAGAAAAAAAATGGAACAAAAAGGAAAAGGATGAGCTCAACTAGTCCAGTAAAGAATATTATGACTAAGATAATATAGAACAAATTATCGTTAGTCTTCAACAGTGAAAAATCTGATAAAATACAATAGACAACAAGTTTCAGATCAATATTCGCAGCGGAAATAATAATTCATAGAAGAGTTACGTAGAGAATGTAATCTACTATTATCTATGAATTTAAAAGTCCATCATCAATATTTTATTTCGGTAACATCAATCAAAATACATCTTGAATCAAATATTCAACTTTGCACTACAGGCCAAAGATATTCATCAGTTGGTCATGTTCATCTCAACACATGTTCATCTTTGCACTACGGGCCAAAGATATTCATAAGAAAGTCAACCATCTTTGCACTACAGGCCAAAGATATTCAGTAATATCATCATTTAGGACTGAGGATGATGAAAAATATTTTAAAGAAAACGAATCCAGTGAAACAAAAGAACAAATATTAAGGATTCGTACTTTAAGCAGTCCAAGTTCAAAAATACTTCATAAAAAATAGTGGTGAAGTAAAATTCAAGAATGATCAAAACATGGATACAATCAAAGATAGTATCCATAATAGATATTTTTGACAAAAAATAAAAATTTAATTTTTCTGTGAATAGTGCCTTATTCGTGAATAGTACCGTATACGTGAATAGTGTCGTATACGTGAATAGTAACCCCGATAATAAAAGAAAAGAATTTTACAAGAAAAATCTTACCAATAATCCGGCATAATGATATTAGAAAAAATAATATCATTTAAAAAAAATAACATCCCTTACCTTGAAAAGACTGTACTTCTAGTTGGAATACTGGATATAGTGTTGAAGAGAACTTGCACCGTATAGCAACACTCAAAGTATCAAAATACTCACAAGAATACGCTCGATAATATAGAGAGAAAAAGAGAGAGAAAACTTCAGTTTCTGGTGTGATTTTCAATTCTAACCTAAGCACCATATTTATAGAAAAATGCTTAGAACACCAAAGTAGAAAATTTAATAAAATATTAATATATATTTATTAAATTCTTACGCACACATAATCTGATTCAAAACATCAGCCACCAAGAGTGACCCACCTCACCTAAATTAAAAAAAACATTTTTCTTATTAAAAATATTTAAAACTTTAAAAATCAATTATTCTGGAATTTTGGAACTTCAATAATTCATAATAAATAGCCCTTTTATCAGAAAAATTCGAACCTTATGTCCTTTCCATAGGAAAATTCATTCTCTACAACTTTGCAGAAGAAAGTTTTTTCAAATCCCAAACAGAAATTGATCGAAATCCACAAACGGACGATTTTACAGGCTATAATCAAATTTCAGTCAAGAAATGGGATCCACAAATATGAAAAACATGTTTTAAATATTTTTAGTAACAAAAATACTTTTCCTCCTCATATATTCATATATCCCACATTCATTGTAAAAATATCACCATTATTATATTATTAAAATATAATAATATATTTAAATGAATTATTTTATCAGAAAAAAATAAAATATTAATTTTTCAACAATTGTCACATTAAAATTTTCTCCACCTATATCCATATAAAATAAATATTTTTCATTATCATATAAATCAATAATTAATTATTCATAAATAATATTACAGAATCACAATACTGGCAACCATGCTGTTCCCAGGAAAGAGGGGGTTTTCCAATAAGGATTTCTCCTTACTGGCGCGCAATTAGATGACCAAACCTCTCCTTAGACAGAACTTTCTAGACATTGCCAATAATGTTATCTAATAATATTATTCAAATAATATAAATTATTGATCCGATAATGGAAAATATTGTGTAATGAAAATTATTGAAACAACAATAATATAAAATATCAACATAGCAATTATTGAATCAATAAAATAAAATATTGAACTGTAATTATTGTAGCAATTATTGAGTAGTGTCTTCTTACGTAAGAATCAATAATTGGTGCAATACGGTGTGCTACTGTGTTTTAACCACCGGGTATTCCAACAGTATTAACGGTAACAACTACGCCGTTATTTATAAACAACTTATACTTGTCGTTTTCTTCATCCAATCGCTTTCCGTTATGGGGCCCACACAAGGCTGCGCCGTCGTACGAATATTCCCCGACAGTAAGAATATTTCATGACCAAACAAATATTCTCCGATAAAAAATGAATATTTTATAACCACTTGCTTATTTGGAATATTTGTATATTTTACCCATAACTAACCACATTAATCAAATCAATACTTACTATTTCAAAATAATAAATAAAGGAAATTTAATTTCATTTATAATAAGTTAGGGTCTTACAACCTCCCTTCCATATGAAATTTCATCCTCGAAATTGACGTACATACCTGGTGTTTCGAAAAGGTGAGGATACCTCGCTTTCATTTCAGTTTCCAACTCCCAGGTCATTTCCTCAATAGCATGGTTCCTCCACAAAACTTTGACTTGGGGTATGACCTTTGTGCGTAGGGCATGCTCTTTTCTATCCAAGATCTTGACAGGTACCTCTTCGTACATTAAGTCTTTGGTTATCTCATCCGATTCTAACTCAATAATGTGGTTCAGGTCTTTCACATATTTACGAAGCACAAATATGTGAAACACATTATGAACACGAGACATACTTAGAGGTAACGCGAGTCTATAGGCTACATTTCCTACTTGGTCAAGAATCTGAAATAGACCAATAAATCGTGGATTGAGCTTTCCTCTCTTCCCAAATCTTGTAACTCTCTTCCATGGGACAACACGCAACAATACATGATCCCCAATACTAAATTCCACTTCCTTTCGATGAAGATTTGCATAACTCTTTTGTTGATCTTGTGCCGTTTGTATACGTTATCGAATCATTTGGATTTTTCGGTAGTAATACGTTCCAACTCTGGTCCCAACAATGCTGCTTCACCCACCTCATCCCAACATACTGGAGAGCAACACTTTCTTCCATACAATGCTTTGAATGGAGTTACCCCTATACTTGCCTGATAACTGTTGTTGTAGGAGAATTCCACCAATGGTAAATACTTATCCTAACTCCCTTTGAAGTCTAGGACACAAAGTCTTAATAGATCTTCAAGTGTTTGAATAGTCCTCTCTGATTGTCCGTCCGTTTGAGGATGATATGCCGAACTGAATCGTAAATCCGTGCCCATAGCTTTTTGCAAACTAACCCAAAATTATGAAGTGAATCTTGGGTCACAATCCGAAACTATGTATACTGGCATGCCATTCAATCTCACAATCTCATTTATATACATATGAGCAAGACGTTCAAGGGAATAAGTCTCCCGTATCGGCAAGAAATGAGCAGACTTGGTTAATCTATCAACAATAACACAAATAGCATTTATGCCTTGAGAAACCGTGGGAAGACCCATAACGAAATCCATGGTAATGTGTTCCCACTTCCATTTTAGAATCTCAAGTGGTTGCAACGGACCCTTAGGTACTTGATGCTCCTCCTTTACACGTTGACAAGTTAAACACCTCGAGATAAACTTTGCAATCTCTCTCTTCATATTGTTCCACCAAAATGTATGTCGAAGATCACGATACATTTTGGTACTTCCAGGATGGATTGCAAACGGTGTATTATGTGCCTCCGTCATGATCTTGTATTTCAAATCAGAGTCGTTAGGAACACAAAGTCTGGAGTGGACTCGAAGTATTCCCTCTTCGTCGATTCTCGCTTCCAGAATAGCACCTTCTTGTACTTTCTTCTTCATACGCATCAGCTCCAGGTCGGTGGCTTGAGCAATTTTAACTTCATTGATTAAAGTTGGTTCTATGCGTATACTTGACATCATCACACTCGTTCCTGCATATGATCTTCTACTCAACGCATCAGCTACCACGTTTACTTTTTCAGGATAATATTGAATAATTTGGTCGTAATCTTTTAACAGCTCGAGCCAACGTCGTTGCCGCATGTTGAGTTCCTTTTGGGTGAAGAAATATTTGAGGCTTTTATGGTCTGAATATATCTCCACTTTCTCTCCATACAAATAGTGCCTCCAGATCTTTAGTGCGAAAACGACTGCTGCCAACTCTAGATCATGAGTAAGATAATTCCTCTCATACTCTTTAAGTTATCGCGAGGCATAGGCTGTGACTTTTCCACGTTGCATAAGAACACATCCTAACCCTTTGCCTGAAGCATCGCTGTAGATAACAAATCCATCCGAACCAGATGGTATTGTCAGAACAGCTGCCGAAATGAGTCTCCTCTTAAGCTCTTAGAAACTCTTCTCGCATTCCTTGCTCCATACGAATTTTATATCTTTTTGAGTCAGCTGAGTTCATGGAGTAGCGATTCGAGAAAATCCTTCCACAAATCGCCGATAATAACCAGCTAAGCCCTGAAAGCTACGTACTTCGGTCACCAACTTCGGTTGTTCCTAACTTTGTATTGCTTCAATCTTTGTCGGGTCAACAGACACTCCATGTTTTGACACCACGTGCCCGAGGAATGCTACTTCCTCAAGCCAGAACTTGCATTTCTTCAACATGGCATATAACTTATTTTCACAAAGCCTTTGGAGTACCAGCTTCAAATGGTGCTCATGATATTCACGATTTTTGGAATATATAAGAATGTCATCAATAAAGACAACAACGAATTGATCCAAATAGTCCTTAAATACTCGGTTCATCATATCCATGAAAGCCGCAAGAGCATTTGTCAATCCAAAAGACATGACTAAAAATTCATAATGCCCATATCGAGTTCTGAAGGCAGTCTTTGGAATATCCTCAGTTCTAATCTTCAGCTGATGATATCCAGAACGAAGATCGATCTTTGAAAAGAATTGTGCTCCTTGCAAATGGTCAAACAGGTCATCAATACAAGGTAACGGATACCTATTCTTGATGGTGACATGGCTCAATTCTCGATAGTTAATACAAAGTCGCATACTCCCGTCTTTCTTCTTTACAAATAAAACAGGAGCACCCCAAGGAGATGTACTAGGACGAATGAAACTGATGTCCAACAACTCCTGTAGTTAGACCTTTAAATCCTGAAGTTCAATAAGAGCCATTCGATATGGGGTTTTAGAAATGGGATTTGTACCAGGTTCAAGATCAATAAAGAATTCAACTTCACGTTCTGGGGGTAGACATGGAAGTTCTTCAGGAAACACGTCAGGAAATTTACTAACAACAGGAATATTATTCAAATCTAACATGTCTTTATTCAAATCCATAACATGGGCTAAGAAAGCTTGACTTCTGTTTTTTAATAAACGAATAGCTTTATGACTAGATATGACAGTGATTGATTTTAATGGTTTAGTTGCTTGAATTCGTACAACAGGTTGGTTAGGAATATGAAAACTAACAACCTTACGAAAACAATCAATTTTGGCATGGTGAGTAGTTAACCAATCAATCCATAAAATCACATCAAAAGCAAGTATCTTTAAAGAGATATGGTCAACAGGTAATGTGATGGTGCCAACTTGGATCAAACAAGATTTATAAACAGTGGATGTGATGAAAATTTCTCCTAATGGAGTCTCCACAGATAAATCAAAGTCTAATTTCTCCGGAGTTAATTTTAAACGTTGAGCACAAACAGGAGAGATAAATGAATGGGTAGCACCGGTATCAAGTAAGGTATAAACTTCGCAAGAATTTATGATTAGCTTACCCATGATCACCTCGTTTGGGTTCCTCGTATTTTGACCAGTTACGACAAACGCTCTTCCAGGAACTGTTGACTTTGACTTTTCTGGGACAGACTTTTGAGTCACCATCCCCGCTGGACTTGGTTTCGCTAACGTACAATCTCGAGCGATATGTCCTTTTCCACAATTATAGCATACCTTTGTGGGCAGTTTGGGCTGATATGTCCCTCTTTTCCACATTTATAGCATATGACCGGTGGTCGTTCTCCTCCCTTAGAACCAGTTGCTGCTAGTGTTGACGTCTTCACATGGTCGTTGTTGAATCTCTTCTTTTTAAAATCTCCCCCCGACTCGCTTCTTCTATTTTTATAGTCATGATTACCACCAGAGTGGTTACCATTCTTGTCTGTATTTTTCTTTCTCCGCTGGTTATCGTTGTTCTGATGACTGCTGTCACCGGTATGATCCTGGTTGTGGTCCCTTGGTTGAACGTACTCGTTATCTCTCTCTACTAATTGAGCCCTGTTAACAACATCTGAATAGAGAGAAAATTTATGAGAAATGAGATATTGACGTATGCCGGGTTTCAAACCACTCAGAAACATCCGTGTCATACATTCCTCATTCTCCACCAAATGAGGTGCAAACCTGGATAACTCTGCAAACTTTGCCTTGTACTGGGACACAGTCATGTTATTTTGTTTCAATCTAATGAACTCCACTTCCTTTATATGATGAATACTTTCAGGAAAGTACTTGTCATTGAAAAGTTTCTGAAACGTCTCCTAAGACATGCTGAGTGCGGCTGGATGGGTACGCTTCACAGATTCCCACCAGTAATCATTCCACACTTCGACTAGAACTCGCTACATTCTCGCCTCCTGAGAAAAAAATGGAACAAAAAGGAAAAGGGTGGGCTCAACTAGCCCAGTAAAGAATATTATATCTAAGATAATATAGAACAAATTGTCGTTAGTCTTCAACAGGGAAAAATCTGATAAAATACAATAAACAACAAGTTTCATATCAATATTCGCAGCGGAAATAATAATTCATAGAAGAGTTACGTAGAGAATGTAATCTACTATTATCTATGAATTTAAAAGTCTATCATCAATATTTTATCCCAGTAACATCAATCAATATACATCTTGAATCAAATATTCATCTTTGCACTACAGGCCAAAAATATTCATCAGTTGGTCATGTTCATCTCAACACATGTTCATCTTTGCACTACGAGCCGAAGATATTCATAAGAAAGTCAACCATCTTTGTACTACAGGCCAAAGATATTCAGTAATATCATCATTTAGGACTGAGGATGATGAAAAATATTTGAAAGAAAACGAATCCAGTGAAACAAAAGAATAAATATTAAGAATTTGTACTTTAAGCAGTCCAAGTTCAAAAATACTTCATAAATAATCGTTGTGAAGTAAAATTCAAGAATGATCAAAACATGGATACAATCAAAGTTGGTATCCATAATAGATATTTTGGACAAAAAATAAAATTTTAATTTTTCTGTGAATAGTACCGTATACGTGAATAGTGCCATATACGTGAATAGTAACCCAAACACTAAAAGACAAGAATTTCACAAGAAAAATCTTACCAATAATCCGACATAATGATATTAGAAGAAATAATATCATTTAAAAAAATAACATCCCTTACCTTGAAAAGACTGTACTTCTAGCTGGAATACCGGATATAGTGCTGAAGAGAACTTGCACCGTATAGCAACACTCAAAGTATCAAAATACTCATAAGAATACGCTCGATAATATAGAGAGAAAAAGGGATAGAAAACTTTAATTTCTGGTGTGATTTTCAATTCTAACCAAAGCACCCTATTTATAGGAAAATACTTAGAACACCAAAGTAGAAAATTTAATAAAATATTAATATATATTTATTAAATTCTTACGCACACAATCTGATTCAAAACATCAGCCACCAAGAGTGACCCACCTCACCTAAATAAAAAAAAATATTTTTCTTATTAAAAATATTTAAAACTTTAAAAATAAATTATTATGGAATTTCAGAATTTCAATAATTCATAATAAATAGCCCCTTTATCAGAAAAATTCGAACCTTATGTCCTTTCCATAGGAAATTTCATTTTCTACAACTTTGCAGAAGAAAGTTTTTCCAAATTCCAAACAGAAATTGACCGAAATTCACAAACGGACGATTTTACAGGCTATAATCAAATTTCAGTCAAGAAATGGGGTCCACAAACATGAAAAAACATGTTTTAAATATTTTTAGTAACAAAAATACTTTTCCTCCTCATATATTTATATATCTCACATTCATTGTAAAAATATCACCATTATTATATTATTAAAATATAATAATATATTTAAATGAATTATTTTATCAAAAAAAATAAAATATTAATTTTTCAACAATTGTCATATTAAAATTTTCTCCACCTATATTCACATAAAATAAATATTTTTTATTATCATATAAATCAATAATTAATTATTCATAAATAATATTACAGAATCACAATACTGACAACAAGGCTGTTCCCAGAAAAGAGGGGGTTTTCCATTAAGGATTTCTCTTTACTGACACGCAATTAGGTGACCAAACCTCTCCTTAGACAGAATTTTTTAGACATTACCAATAATGTTATCTAATAATATTATTCAAATAATATGAATTATTGATCCGATAATGGAAAATACTGTGTAATAACAATTATTAAAATAACAATAATATAAAATATCAACATAGCAATTATTGAATCAATAAAATAAAATATTGAACTATAATTACTGTAACAATTATTGAGTAGTACCTTCTTATATAAGAATCAATAATTGGTGCAATACCGTGTGCTACTTTGTTTTAACTACCGGATATTCCAACAGTATTAACGGTAATAACTACGCCGTTATTTATAAACAACTTATACTTGTCATTTTTTTCATCCAATCGCTTTCCGTTATGGGGCCCACACAAGGCTGCACCATCGTATGAATATTCTCCGACAGTAAGAATATTCCACGACCAAACGAATATTCTCCGATAAAAAATGAATATTTTATAACCACTTGCTTATTTAGAATATTTGCGCATTTTACCCATAACTAACCACATTAATCAAATCAACCCTTACTATTTCAAAATAATAAATAGAGAAAATTTAATTTCATTTATAATAAGTTGGGGTCTTACACATGTGGACGGCTATTCAACGCATGTGCTATCTATCCCAATTGATTTTCCAGATTCTTTAACGAAGCATCTTGGCTTTTCACATTCATATCTACTTGACTCAATAACTTTTCCTGTTCACCGATCTTTTTGTCAATAGCTAAAATGAATTTTCCAAAGCTTCTTCCAAACTTGATTTCCTCTCTGGTTATTGTTGAGTCTGATTTTGAAATTCGGATGTGTTTTGCTGTCTAGGTGCTTGAGCTTGATTGTTACTCCGTGAAAATCCTGGGTGATTCTCCAACCCGAATTATATGTGTTTTGATTCGGAGACGGTTGGGTGGATTGATTATAGCTCCCTACAAATTGAGTTGATTCAGAATTTATGGCACATTGATTTGTAGCATGACTCTTGCGTGGATGGTGGACTCCATGTTTCTATTTTCTTTGCTATTGCGGACACCTGTACTGCCAACGCTGTCACTGGATCCACTTCAAACTTTTTCGGTGTTTTTGGAGGATTAGATCTAGTCATGGGCCACTGATTTTTCTTGTTCTGCCAGGTTTTCTTCCTCAGGTGACACCACACTAGTCAACTGCAATTTCCAGAACTTCCTTTCGATATCGTCTATATAAGGAAAAAGTTCCTTTTTAGCTCTTGATCTAGTGTGCATACACTCATAAAGAATTCCTGCAAATACAAGAAGAAGAATAAATAACGTTTAAATTAAGATCGAATTGATTATAACTAATATGAAATTAATATTAATAAAGAATTCCCCGGTAATGGCGCCAAAAACTTGTTGGTTAATTTCGCAATCAATAAATTTGTGCAAGTAAACACAATCAACAAGTAATAAAGTGATAAGATAGAGTGTCGATCCCACAGAGAATTCTAATCAGTAAATTCCAACTACTAGCACTATATCAATCCAATTTTATTTAAACAACCATAAAATGTGATTTTTCAAAATAAGAAAACTAAAGTAAACAACTAAAAGAGGTTATTCTAAAATAAATCAAATTAAAAAAACTAAGATTTTAACGAATAAATTCAGATAAATAAAGATTAAGACTCCAATATCCCCAATTATGAACTATAAATCAATCATCCAATTATCCCAATTATTATGCCTATTGAATTGTTAACAGGAATTCTCAAGTGTCAAAAACCCTTTTCCAAGTGATCAATTAACTTCTATTTAATCCAATTAATCTTGTTATATTCCTATACAAAAAAGTTAAATTAAAATCTTTCAATCCCAATTCCTAACGTGTTACATGTAGTGAACAGATATTTCCATTTAATTCATGCCCCTAATTAATCATCATGCAAATAATTAAGCATACATGTTATCATGCCCAGTTCTAACCCTAGATCTCCTCTTCCAATTCCTTCTAGAGTAACAAGGTAATTATTGGCCAAATAATTAATCAATAAGCACAAGACAAGATAAACAATTCACTTTGACATAAATAATTGGAATAAATCGAATAACTAATTTATAGACATAAAAGGTTCAATTGAAATCTTAATGAAAGATTTAGTTCATTGTTATTGAATTAAAATCAAGAATCCACAACTGAATAGACATTAAAAGATAAAAGTATGATAAGAGAAGAGAATGGAATCTGTTGTCAGCAAATCTGATGTTCCCCTCTTGCTCTTGCTCTTGCTCTTGATCTCCAGTGTTCTTCAAGTTGCTTCAATCTCCAATGGCTAATTAAGAAATATAGTTTATATTCTAATCTAATGGAGTGTTTTATCTAGTCTAATCTATCTAATCTCTCCCTATTTTATGTCTTACATCATGTATTTATAGGTTACAAGTCCAATTTTTAGCTTAGGAACAAACTCAATCAAATTTGGAGTCAGAAAAGTGTCAAAATTCACCCCAAAACGCGTCCAAGCCTCACCAATCCCTTCCCCAGCTCCCCGGCGTTGGGCACGGTGCTGGAACACTGCATTATAGCGCCCAGCGCTGAGCATAAGCTTGATTTGGGCGCCCCGGCACTGGAACACTTTCTGACATTTTCTGCTTTGACGTCCTTTGGGAAAATGCCAATAACTTCTTCGTCCGAACTCCGATTTTGATGATTCAAGATGTTCTGGAAATAGGAGATGTAGATCTACAACTTTCATTCTTTAAATGTTTCGAAATAAGGTGCAGAGAAATACTCAAATTGGCTCTGAAGTGACTGCTATATAAATGGCAAGCCGAAAACGCGAATCTAGCAACCCCAAAAGTCGATCCAAGTAAATTTTGTCCCAATTCCTACAAAACAACGTAAAACATGCATGAATAGACACAAAAACTTCAAACCATCTAAAAGATTAAGCTGAAACGCACTCAATTCATGTGTATAAAACTCACTCATCAAATAACATCTCAGCCCTCTTAATTGATGCAGTTATGCTTGAATGCCCTCCTTCCAGGCTATTGTGTATTTGTTCCATGATCTTTTCTCTCAGATTTCTAGAATTTCCTAAGTAGATCCTTTCTTTTTTTCTGAGAATCCCTTCCTGCACCTTATATTCAGGACAGCTAGTAGGATTGATGAGAATTTGTGCCATTATTTCTTATGCCTCTTTGCATCTTTAAGGCTATCTGCAACTTCAGTGCTCCACGTTGGAATAGCAGATTGTATTACTATATAGCTGCCCTGCATTTTATGCTTTCTATACAACGCATCTGCTACTAGATTATCTTTACCCTTCTTATATTGAATAAAATAGTCGAAACCCATGCCAACATCTTTGAAACCCATTTCTGCTGTACTAAAGTTGTTAATTTTTGCTATATGAAGTACTTCAATGCTTCATGGTCAGTTTTAATAATAAAATGTTACCCCAACAGATAGGTCCTTCACTTTTTCACTGCCATAATTATGGCCAGCAGTTCTTTCTCATAGGTTGAAAGGCCTAAGTGTTTTGTTGACAAACCTTTGCTTATAAAAGCTAATGGCCTGCCTTCATGCATTAATATTGCCCCTACACCTGTGTAACAACCATCTGTTTCCACAATAAAGGTTTTGGATAAATCCAGTAGGGCTAGGACTAGGGTATTTGATAGAACTTCCTTGAATTTCTAGAAGGCTTGCTCAGCCTCTTCTCCCCCAACTAAAAGCTCCCTTTTTAAGCAAATTGGTGAAATGTTTACTTATAATTCCATAGTGTTGCACAAACCTCCTATAGTAGCATGTAAGGCCCAGAAATCCCCTTAATGACTTCAATGTCTTAGGTGGGATCCATTGTCTCATGGCTTCCACTTTGCTCTCATCAGCAGCTACTCCTTGTTCACTGATAATATGTCCCAAGTATTCCACTTGAGGTTGGGCAAAAGTGCACTTGTTCCTCTTTACACAGAACTAATTACTCCTTAGTACATCAAATACTTGTTACAAGTGACTGATATGACTTTTCAAAGAGGAACTATATACTAAAATGTCATCAAAGAATACCAAAATAAACTTTCTTAAGTATGGAACAATACGTCATTCATTAGGCATTGGAAAGTGGCAGGGGCATTGGTCAAGCTAAATGGCATGACTAGAAACTCATAGTGATCTTGGTGGGTTTTTAAGGTTGTTTTGTGAGTATCTCTGGTCTTGACCCTGATTTAGTGATATCCACTCCTTAAATCCAATTTAGTAAAGAACTTACTTCCCTTTAGCTCATCTAGCATCTCTTCTATGATAGGAATGAGAAATTTTTTCTTTATAGTTATGTTGTTTAAAGCTCTATAATCCACACAAAACCTCCATGAGTTGTCCTTCTTTTTCACTAGCAGCACTGAGGAAGCATAAGGAGATGTGTTGTGTCTGATGATGCCACTTTATAGCATTTCCTTGACCATCCTTTTAATCTCAGTCTTTTGTATGTAGAGATACCTATAAGGATTGGTATTGACAGGATTGTAACCAGCCATAATTCGTATATGATGGTCTTGCCATCTCACAAGAGGTAGCCTTTGTGGTTCTTGGAATAGGTCTTTGTAAGCTGCCACCATCTGTTCTATCTCTCCTAGAATCTGCTCCTTTATTTCTATTTTTCCTTCCATAGCAGTTAACTGGACTAGAAAGTAAGTCTCCTCTTTAGGTTTCAAGCAGAATTTCTCCTCTATTTGTACTGAGTAGAATTATTTAGGCTCTTCTTGTTCTCCTAATACTACTTTTTTCCCCTTTTAGTGTATTATAATTTATCTTCTGTTATAATCAAAACTAATGGGACTGACAATTTGCATCCATTGTACCCCCAACACTGCATCATACCCTCCCAAAGGAATAACATACACGGGGCTTTGAAATTCCCCTTGAGTCAGTTTCTACTTAAACTGTTCAACTTTTCTATCATACCTAATTATTTTCTCTCCATTTGCCACTGTGATCTTAATGGGAGTGCAGGGCTCAGTAGGTATTTTGAGTTCCTTTACCAGAGTTTGTGAGATAAAGTTATGGGTGGATCTACCATCTAACAACATTGTAATGGATCTGTTCTTAGCTTGGCCATGCAATTTTATGGTGTGAACCCCATGAGTCCCTGTGATAACATGTAGTGATACCCCACCATCATCCTCAATCTGCAAATATTCTTCTTCTTCCCCTTGTATGATGATAGCTAATTCTTGGTCTATATCTGCCACAGGTGGTTATTCTTCTTCATCAGTTATCACAAGGTATATGTGCTTCTGTTTCATATATGTCCTTGTGTATATACTTCATCACAATGGTAATATAATCCTTTATTCCTCCTATCTGCCATTTCAGCTGTAGTTAGTCTCTTGATTGGGAAGGATCTGTGTCCTGCTCCTTCCTTAGCCGGTTAAGGTTCCCTGTTCACTACAGTTTGTGGTTTGCCCCTTCGTAATTGACTCTCCCCCCAGATTTAAATGTGACATGCGCCCTTCTTTCTAAGGATTCTATATAAACCTCTTGCCTCCTTGCTAAGTTGATGGCTTCTCTTAGAGTCTGTGGTCTCATCAGATATAAGGCATTAGAAATCTCTTCCTTTAAGCCACTTAGAAAAATCTCAATAAAATATTCTTCAGAACATCCCTTATTCTGGGTCATCATATATGTCTTCAACTCCTCAAATTTCTTGATGTAGTCATCCACTTTTCCTCTTTGGATCAATTTATTAAACTTCCCTATCAGGTTTTCATGTCCTCCTTTAACAAACCTTTGACAAAGGTGGTATGCAAATTCTTCCCATAATATCCAAGGTTTCTCCTCTTGTAAGGATTGATACCACACATCAGCTTCTCCTTCTAAATATAATGTTGCATATGACACCTTAGCTCTCGATTCTAACATGGAATTTAGCTGAAAGAATTTTTCACATTTCTTTAACCAGTTTCTGGGATCTCTACCCTCAAAGTGGGGAAAATCCATCTTAGGTAGGGAAAAGGGTAGAAAAGGGTTAGAGGAATTTCTGGATTGATTAGTTTTTGTCGATTGGTACCCAGTATAAGTCCCATTATAAGAGGGAAAATGACTAAGAACTTGGTAAATGGATGTTGTGACAGGAATTTGTGTAAAATTAGGGATGTATGATGGAATTGCAGATGAGTATGGTGTATTGAAATGGTTGTGTACATAGCTGGTGGTGTGGCCTAGAAGAGCTTGTGTTGTGGGACTATAGGTGGTGTTGTAAATGTAAGAGCTCGTGGGGTTGGAGTATGTATATGTTGGGTTCACTAAGTTGGTGGTCAAATTGGAGATAGTCACCGGAATCATGCTTCCCAGTGGTTCCGAGTGGGAATACCACCCTAGCATAGGAACGGTGTACGATGGTGGTCTGTTTGTATTAGGATTGTTTAGAGTCATAACTTGGGTTCTAGCAGCTGGGTCCAGTGTTGATACTATGGATGGGGGTTGTGTAGCTGGAGCTGTTGCAACAAAGTGTGTATTTTGAATGTTGATACCCGATCTAGACCCTGTGTTTAAGGCTGGTATAATAGTTTTGGTGGTAGGGGCAGAGTGGTGGTTGACCCAAATTGTAATGATGGTAACGGGGGTATGGTTGAGGGTGATAGTGGTGGTGGTTCGGTCGTAATAGATGGGTTGGTTGTCTGGAAGGAAATTGTGTGAATCTCGCTAGCTGTCATCTTCTCCTTCTCCGACCGGTGTATTGCTTCAATTACCTCTGCAATTTTCTGTGTTATCTCTTCACTGTTAGTCTGTAACCTCTGATTGATCTAGGTGATTTGCTCTCTAAATACGCTTATTTGTGTTGTTGTTTGTTCGAGGTTCTTTGCCATCAAATCCTGTATCTGCTCTATCCTTCTCTCCAAGGTTTTGAGTTCCTTCTCATGCTTATGAAGGATCACCTTCGATGTCGCATCTGCCATGGTTGGCCCAGGAGTTGCTTTGATACCACTTGTCACAAAACAGATATATAATGACAGATAAAACTAAGGAAATAAAGAGAAAGGAGAATAAAAATTTTTATATAACTTTTCATAGTCTCTAAAGGAGAATCCCACTGACACATATAATGCAGCTGGACAATCTACACTCTCTCTTCTAACAACCCTCACCAATAAACTGATAACACATGTTTATTGCTAAATTTAAGGCATAACTAATTATTGAAATGTATCAAACGCAGCGTTTGGCATGAACTCATGTAACTACTATTTCTCTTCCTCTGCCTTCCATTCCTGACATATTAGCAAATTTTACAAATGAAACTTGGAACGGATCGATGAGTAATATTAAGTTAAAAACCGCATTTATAAGTTAAAAAAATTATGTTTAAAATAAATTCATGTAAATAATTAAGATATTTAAACTCCAAAAAATCCAAAAAACCCCAAACAAAAAATGCACTATATAAATTTATACAATACTTCCTCTTGTACATTAAACATATTTTTAAATCTAAAATATAAATTTAAACAAAGTTCTTAATTTGTCAATATATACCTAACATTTATTATTAAAAAATACTAATATTAAGAACAATGATGATTAGTGAAAAGAAAGTATTCTCATTGTATTTGTTTATATCTCATTCTCTTTAAAATACATCTATTTATAGATACATGAAAATCAATATTTAGATGTTTCAAAACTCAAAGGTCATAAGAGTTTCAAAAACTCAAATATCATTATAATAAAGATGGGAGGAATGAATCTAGACATCAATATATTATAATTTGATAACACTCCCTCTTGGATGTCTATACGCATTGAAAATTGCCTCATTAAAAACCTTATCAGGAAAAACCCAATAGAAAAAAAAATATTGGTTAAGAAAAAAAGAGTGCAGCACGTATTAGCTCCCTCTCATGAATGTATCCTTAAGTTTTTCAGCTGTCACATTCCAATATTGCGCCTCAATCCTTCAAACGTTGTAGGTTGTAATGCTTTGGTGAACAAATCTGCTAGATTATCTTTTGAGCAAATTTGTTGAACATTAATGTCACCACACTTATGATCAAGGTCATGTGTGAAAAAGAATTTCGGCGAGATGTCCTTTGTTCGATTTCCTTTGATGTATACTCCTTTTAATAGAGTTATACATGTAGCCTAGTCTTCATACAGAATGGTTGGAGTTCCTTTACTAGAGGATAAACTGCATGTTCCACGAATATGTTGAGTCGGTGATCTCAGCCACAAACATTCTCGACTTGTTTTCATGGATTGCAAGTATTTCAGTATGATTAGATGAAGTGACAACTAATGTTTGCTTCGTAGATCTCCATGTTATAGCAGTATCACCACACATAAAGAGATAACCTATTTGAGATCGACCTTTATGTGGATCAGATAATTAAATATCCTGCATCAGCATATCCAACTAATTCATGGTTATCATTATTTGAAGAAAATAAGCTCATATTCGTAGATCCTCGTAGGTAACAAAAAATATGTTTAACTTCATTCTAATGTCTTCGGGTAGGAGAAGAACTATATATTGCTAGCAAATTCACAGAGAATGCTATACCAGGTCGTGTATTATTAGCAAGATACATTAGTGCACCAATTTCACTGAGATATAGTACTTCTGACCAAGTAATTCTCATTATCCTCACGAGGTTTAAAAGGGTTCTTTTTCACATCAAGTGATCGAACAACCATTGGGATACTCAATAGATGTGTTTTATCCATATAAAATCTTATAAGGACATTCTTTGTGTAAGTTGAATGATGAATAAGAATTCCATCTGCTAAATGCTCGATCTGCAAGCTGAGACAAAGATTTGTTTTACCCAAATCTTTCACCTCAAATTATTTCTTTAAATAATTTATTGTCTTTGGTATCCCTCCACGAGTTCCAATAATATTTAAATCATCAACATACACAGCAATAATAGTAAAACCAGATTCCGACTTCTTTATAAAAACACATGGGCATATAAGGTTATTATTATACTCTTCCTTCAATAAATATTTGCTAAGACGATTATACCACATGCGTCCTGATTGTTTTAACCTATATAGGGACCTTTGCAACTTGATTGAGTAAACTTTTCGGGGATTTGAATTATATGCTTCAGGCATTTTAAATTATTAAGGGATTTTCATATAAATATCATTATCAATTGACCCATAGAAATAGGCTGTAACAACATCCATGAGACACATATCAAGTTTTTCATGAGTTGTCAGGCTAATAAGATACCGCAATGTAATTGCATCTACCACATGAGAATATGTTTCATCGTAATCAATTCAAGATCTTTGTGAAAACCCATGTGCCACAAGTCGTACCTTATATCTTACGATTTCATTTTTCTCTCTTTTTTTCCCGCACAAATACCCATTTGCATCCAACTTACTTTATTTTTCCAAGTGTTTGAACTACAGGTCCAAAAACTTCACGTTTGCAAATGAATTTAACTCTACCCGAATTGTTTCTTTCCATTTTGGACAATCATTTTTACGTCTACATTCTTCGACAGATTTAGGCTCAAGATTCTCGCTTTCATTAATGATATCAAGAAATATATTATATGAAAAAAAAATCGACAACTATCTCATTTCAGTTCCATCTTTTCTTTGTAAAGACATAGCTTATCGAGACCTCCTCATTTTTACTGTTTTCACGTACCTGAACCTCTTCTAGGTTTTTATGATTAGTTATGTCTATATCCTCATGAATATTTTCCTCCTCAATAATGTCAACTTGTTTATTTACTTCTTTTTTTTCAAGAATTTTTGTCTTTTGAACCAGTTGGTCTACCACACTTCTGGCGTGCCTTAGAATCATTTGCTACAATTTTTGTGAATTTTTCTACTGGGACTTCAATTCATGCTAGAGCATTTACAGCTACTATCTGAGATTTAGTTACTCCTTTAGAGTTAGTGAATGCATTTGATAACTGATTTGCTATATTTTGCAAACGAATTATCTTTTGAACTTTTCTTGTTCACATTCACTATACCAAAAATGGCCTCTAGTGAAGGACAAATCCTTCACAAGACGTACTATATCACTCACAAGTGATTTATTGCAAATAAATATTTTATTCACACGATTGCTCACATTAGACCTCCTTACAATTGGGTATCATTCGCTAAGTAGTAACTAAATATTTTTTGTGAAAGATATATTGTGAATAACTTTTTTATTCACAAATTATATTTGGTAATGAAATATTGTTATTTAATGAAAGATTGGTTTCCTTCACAAATAATATTTTAAGAAGGACTATTTGAAATTAGTGAATAACTTTATTCCCTCACAAATAATATATTATGAAAAATAAATTTATTTAACGAGAGAAGATTTTCCTTCACTAATTATAAATTGAGAATGTTTCTTCAAATTAGTAAGTGAAATAATCCTTCATCAATGTCCATTTCTCAAGTAAAATCCTTCACAAATTATAATTTTGTAAATAAAAACTTAATTGATAAATAATTAAAATTCATTGCAAATTATAATTAATTTTCAAATCAGTGATTGCATATTTATTATTATTACAATTATTTTTATTAATTGCTATAATAAATATTAAATTTAATATTTCAAATTAATATAAAATGTCATACTTGTTTTACACTATTTGATAAACTAATGTATAAAGAGCCAATAATTAAAACTAATACTCCATATATAAATAGATAATACTCGAGTCATGGTAAGTACAGAATTTGTTATTATATTATGATCTCCCAAGGATCATAGTACTTACAATATTTAATAACTAACATAAGAAAACTGAAAGAATAACAAACTAGAAGGAATGAAGTGTATTAGGTCCACTTCATCATCATTTTCTTCAAGGAAATCAAGGTTGGACCTGTAAACTTCCTACTGCAAAAGAAACACCAAAATTCAATTTCAATAAGGATGAGGAATAAGAAAAAATGAACCTGATGAACAAAAATTAATAGGGAGAGAGAGATTAATGAAGAACAAAGACAAAAATATAGCTATTAGTAAATACCTCAACTAATTCATAGCTAGTAAATGTTTGAAGGAAGCTGGTAAACTTCGTCTCTACCAATTTAGTTATATGTTCATTAATATCCATACCAATGGATGGTTATGGTGTACTATCATTAGTAGAAGCATCATCCATAAAATTTATATCAAATCGAAGGAGGACAATCTTATCAATCATATTTTCCAATTCCTTAGGATTAGTAGATTGTTGCGGTGAAGAATAACCTATACTCGGCGGCACTGTAGGAGGAGGACCAAGCAAGTTTCGTGCATGATATCCTGGAAAACCAAGTATCTTTTTTTTTAATCCCACCAGTTTTCTCAATCCAAATGGAAAAGTAGTTAGGGTACTATTATACTCCATAATTCATGATCTATTTTTGTTATATGGGATTCCTAGAGAACATCATGCTTTTGTCAAAGGTACCATGGTATATAAAACTATCATGCGATTCCAAATTTGTGCAATGACATGATTGATGCATATAATCATAAAACTTCTACATCTTTCCTTACCAAAAGACAAAGGAAAAAGAAATTACACTGATTGGAGAGTTTGAATTGATCAAATTTGTCAGCTAGTCTCTCTAATGTACCTGCATACATAAAAACATCATTCGAGTTGGGAATTAAAAAACAATAAAAAATCATAAGTCAAATGAATATCAAAATTCAAAACTGAAACTGCATTACCAAATTTTAGTAACTTCAATACCATCAGTGATTTAGGAAGTTTTAAAACTAATTCTTATGGTTAGATCTTCATACTACAACATAGAGTTAAAATAATCCACCCAAAACTGTCCACTGCTGCTGCGCATGGGCAGCAGCCCCTTTTCCTTGCCCAAAGCCTATGAAAGCCCATGAAGAGCTCCCAGCCAATGCCATTCAAGCCCACTGCTGCTGCCGAGGCAGTAGCCCTGCACCTTGCCTTGCAAAGCTTCATTTCTTAATTTATTAAGAAATCTTGACACGTTATATGTGATACAATCATTATCATACAAACCTACCAGTTGCATCTACTAAAAAAATAAAAAAACAAGTTATTAAACTGGTTCACTGCTGCTGCGCATGGGCAGCAGCCCCTTTTCCTTGCCCAAAGCCTATGAAAGCCCATGAAGAGCTCCCAGCCAATGCCATTCAAGCCCACTGCTGCTGCCGAGGCAGTAGCCCTGCACCTTGCCTTGCAAAGCTTCATTTCTTAATTTATTAAGAAATCTTGATATGTTATATGTGATACAATCATTATCATACAAACCTACCAGTTGCATCTACTAAAAAAATAAAAAAACAAGTTATTAAACTGGTTCACTGAATATTTATTGAGAAAACCAATATTTCTTTCACTGAATGTTTATTGAGAAAAATTAGAGATTGTAATGGATAAGATCCATACAAAAATATGTACTTAGTTGAAAAGCCCATAGTAATTACAAGTACTTAATAGCCTGTTTGTGAGTTTTAAGTTGGGATGGAGGGAAAAGATGAAAGAAAAAGTTTTCTATCTACAAAAAAATTGGAAGGAACAACTTTTCCTTCTCATCCCTTCCCTTCCCTCTCCTCCAAATTAAAATTCACATAAACCCCCAGTTTGTAACCTTTTTTTGGGGAGAAAAGGAAGGGATCAAAATGAAAAGTTCTTCTTTCAAAGAACTAAAAGTAAAAACTTTTGCTTTCCTTTCCGTTCCATCCCTCTAAAACAAAACTCACAAACACAGCCTAAAGTTTAAGATGTAGCTGGGGATGAAAAGGTAAAAGACAAGCATGACTGCTTTGTATTAACAGCTTTTATTCATTTCAAACATGCTGTAATTCTGCTCCCCCATCATTTCTGCTATATTGGTTCCTCAGGCAAGTAGCAACAAAATAGATTTGGGATATCAAGAACTTAAGACATAATCCATGCTAAAAAAAATTACAACAAAATATATTTAACAAGAACTATGTTTTAACCGCTTAAGGAAAAAAATTGAAATAAAGACCATAAAACTATAAACCCTGGACTCTGAATTTTCATTGTCCTAGATATAATATTACGCCCACTAATCCAATATAATATTTTAGGCTCTCAGCAAGTCTAGACTCCCATGAACTACATTATAAACATGCAAGCTCAAATTTTTAGCTTAGGACATTCCTTACATGGCATGATCAAGGTAATAAATTACTAAGCAACAGTTATGGACAACATAGTGAAAAGGCTTAAACCTATATACATGTAACTAGAAAAAAATGATTCACACCTAGTATAAGACTAAATTATATGCTGTCTTATTATTGAGGTGGAATAAGAACATAAAAAGTAAGACGGAACCAACACTAGATTATGCTACAACTTCTTAAAGCTAATTTCTGTATATCGTAGAATTTTCAAACTGACAAAATTAAGAGAGATATTGAAACTATAGAATCAAATACCTCAATACTATTTTAAGTAGATTCATTTTCTAAATTTGGATGAAAACCAACACTTGCAAGAAGAGATAAAAAACTGATTTAAAAAAATATATATGCAATTCGCTTGACTAAAAAAGACTTAATACATGCTAAAGGTCTTGTTAAGTGTTAACTTGTTTCTTACAATTTTTTCAACTAGTTGTCCTATTAGTTTATCTCCTTCGCACGATATCTTAGATACAAGGTGTCTCCAGTACACATTCAAGTAAGAACTAAGAACTTGAACATCTAGTTACTAGGTCCGAACAACATATGTTATTAGTCAGTAGAATCTGTAAAATGAATATCAAGAACTTATAAGGTGCACAAAGAGAAAACTTCAACAAAACTGTCACGGAAAAGAAGTACTCAAGCTAAGAAACAACTTCAATAAATTTATCCAACTATAACTATAGCCAAGTAATGTAAGAAGTCACATCAAGCTTTCAATTTTATTCTAAGAAAAAAAATGTCAGAAAAATTCATGTCCAAAATAGAAATAATCAAAAAATGATTCTCAATAATCCTATTACATCTATTGAAGTAATACAACTAGGGATATGTTGAAATCTAACATAATATAAGGTAGCTGCTAGTCTTATCAGAAAGTTGGTTTAATCAGAATTAAGTTTCAGTTTTAGACACCCAGATGTTAGTAGTGTAGTTCAAACAGATAATTTCATTAACCTATTGATAAACAAATGATCCAGGGATTCATTTACTATTAATGTAATACTTTCCTAGATAGAATATTAGAAAAAATAGTACAAAACATACCTAGTCTACCTTGGTTGATTCAAATTCATCACATCTATCTGATCTCAACTGGTATGACATCAGGATGCAAATTGAAAGAGAACACTAAGTATATTGAAGATTAAAAATGGGACTCAAGCAACTCTTTGCTTCAAAAGGATCAATTCTTTTGGCAAGCCTCAGTTAGAGTTGTCCAAAATAGTGTGCAAAAGTAACTCGACATACCAAATTCCAACCTTTTGTTTTAACTTAAAATTTCTTTTCATTACAATTTAGTATGACAAAACTCTTTGTTTAACTTCATATATGGAATATAAATCTATCCCAAGCCTTGATTCCATCTAATAATCAATTTTTAAGCAAAAAAATCCATTTAGAGCTTTTAACAAATACCTTGTGTGCACTGTTTTGCAACAATTGTGTCATAGCTATTTGTTTATGCCACAAACCCATTTTAACTCTCTTATATCCCCATACAACCAACATATCTCCTTCACTCTAATTCCAGCCATAACAGTCCCTTACATAATCAAATTTATGTATAGCCAAGTAATTAACAAACTAACTAATTTACTTTTCTTTTATTTTAATTCCATTTATAAACACATAACTCTACAATATAGCAATCTCCATTATTAAGCATACTTGACATCCAATGTTTACACTGTATTACACAATCCGTAGCACATGGACTTAATCAAATTACTAGCAAGTCATATATTTACTAATTTGTTCATGTTTGGCATGCTTGAGTAAACAAGTGTAATAATGATATATTACAATACCTATCTCTTATTGGTTATGATTTCTTATTATCTCTTATACTCAACTTCAGTTATCCCTCATAAATCATGAAATTTCCTCATGCTATCCGATTGAAGGAACTGAAAATGGAAATAGGAGGAGGCGAGTGCAACTGAACAGGGAAAGGACAGAATATAGGAGCTTGAGTTTTTTTTACTCTTCCTTCCTCTCTTGCTTGTTACGAACTATACTGCTGAGTTGAGGAGTCTATAGTAGCTATACTTGTCTTATACTGCCAGCTCCTTCTAACTCTCTACTTAAGCTTTTACTAATAATACTACTCTTAGAAAAGAGAAAAAGTTCAGAGGAAATAACAAATATAATGATTATGATGATATTGGTTGTAGAAATCACCCAAAATTGCAAGAGCGATAATAATACATAATTCCAATTGGTTGAAGTTGATTGACATAATACTAAATAATACACAATCAGCTATCACTTAGCAGTACAAAAAAAATCCACTTTCATAATAAATTTTGATCCACTAGGTAGGGGAAAAACATTTTTTTATTAGTCCTTAAATAAAGTTCAATGAACAGTTACCACCAACCTGTTTCAAGTTGCATTTTCCTTTTACAAAACTATTAATCCAACAACCCACAAGGATGTATAGAAAGACAAAATAGTCAACCCAAACAATATTTAATACAATAATGCTTGGACGCATGATTAGTAATTTTACCAGTAATGAAAAATCTAACAAATTTGGACAAGTACATAATAACCAAAAATAAAAAATAATCAAAAATGAACATGCCAAATCTAATGCACAAAACAAGATTCAAACTTTGTGTTTGGAAAATTAACCTGAAAAAACAATGATCAATAGAGAGTTGAATATCCTTAAACACCTCGCAAGCACAGCGCCTTGCAACCACTTGGTCCATGTCAACATCTAACAGCTTTTGAACGCCCTCACTAATTCCTGGGAACTTCATTGCCTTCCCCATTGTTGTGGCCGCTGCTGCTGCTGCAACCTTATTTTTATTCCTCCACCTTCTATGACACCAAAGCCTAGCCCAAATTTCTAATACAAAATTTTCATTCAGAACAAGAGAGAAAGATAAAGAAAAAAAGAAAGAAAAAAAAGAAAGAAGGAAGATTACAAAATTTTCATTCAGAATCTTAACTACCAATTGCGAGTGAAGAATTAGCTAGGGCTTTGCCCTCTTTTGCAATTTTTTTTGTGGAATTAAGAAATTGAGGGTAGACCACAATCCCATTTCTACAAATCGACACTGAAATGGTAGATCAACAATGACACAAAGAGGAGAGAGGACTGTCTTTAATAATGGGTTGTGAAACGAGGTAATAGAGAGTTGGAAACAGAATCGGGGAATGGGGCTGAATGTAGTTTGTATTACGATGGAGTGATAGGAATACTCATCTATTCCAAACATAAAAGTTAGATAATATTTTTTTTTAAAAACACCTCTTTTACGAGTAATATTGTAAGTTACTTAAAAAGTATAATTATAATTAAATTTATTACAGTAAAAAATTTAATGTATCTATATTATAATTTTTATTTACCATAATTAATTATAAAAAATTATTTAGAACACAATAGGAACCAATTTTATCTCTGACAAAAAACTTCTGAACAATAATATATAGTGATTAATAATTCCTTCACTAAATAGATTTTTTTTTCGCAAATTTTCATCATAAATTGGCACCAAAAATACTTCTATCACCTCAATTTTGCGAGAGAAAAAATATAAATTATGAATGATGTTTCTTTTGCTAATAACTATATTATCACTATATATTTTTTCCTTCACTGATCCTTCACTATAAAACTCCTCATATGAAGGAATAAATTTCTTCACAAAATTTCCTTCTCTACATCCCTAATTTCTTGTAGTGATTGTTTTGTACGAGGATCAAGATTCAATAATGACAATGCATTCCATGTAATATCTTTATCCAGGTATGTAATTTCTTCCCCTAATGTTGGGAACATAGTCTCATCAAAATGACAGTTGGCAAATCGCGTCATAAATGAATTACTTGTTAAGGGTTCAAGATATTTAATAATCGATGGGGACTCAAACACAATATATAGTATCAACCTCCTTTAAGGACCCATCTCTATACGTTGTGGCGGATAAATTGGAACATATACCACACAACCAAATATTCTTAGATGGGAAATATTTGGCTCATAACCAAAAATCAATTATAATGGGGAGAATTTGTGATATGATGTTGGCCTAATGCTAATAAGTGTTGCTGCATATAAAATAGTGTGCCTCCAAACAGAGACATAAAGTTTTGTTCTCATGAGCAATGATCTTGCAATTAACTAAAGACGTTTAATAAATGATTCAGCAAGACAATTCTGAGTATGAACATGGGCAACAAGATGTTCATTGTTTATCCCAAGTGACATAAAATAATCATTAACTGTTTGGGATGTGAATTCACCAGCATTGTTAAGACGAATAGTCTTGATTGTATGATCTGGAAATTGTGCTCGTAATCTAATAATTTGAGAAAGTAATCTCGTAAATGCCAAGTTGCGAGTTGATAATAAACACACATGTGGCCATCTTGTAGATGCATTTATTAAAACCATAAAATATCTAAATTGTCCACTTAGTGGGTGAATATGCCCACAAATATCTCCTTGAATACCCTCTAAAAATCTTGGAAATTCAATCCCAACTTTAGCTAGTTATGGTCTAATGACCAATTTGCCTTGAGAACAAGCAGGACACGAGATTTTTTTAAATTGAAGAATCTTCTGGTTCTTTAATGGACGACCATGTGAATTTGATGAGTGAGTTTTATACCTACGAATCGGGTTCCTATTTGGACTTAAACAGTGTTGATTCCATCTATTTTTGTACAATTTTACGTGTTTGTGTTTGTTTTGTGTGTAGGTTTTATTACGTGTTAGCTTAGACATATGGTTGAGATGTGGAGGGACTTGACAGGACAAAACAAAGAAAACAGCAACTTCAGTAGCAAACCCCCGACGGGGCAGGCCTATTACAAAGAGAAATCCCCCGCTAGGGCGGGGGTGCACATGTCAAGATATTCAGGACCCTGTCGGGGCAGGCATTACCAAAGCTTAAATCCCCGCCCGGACAGAATGGAAGAGTTATGATGTGATTCTAACACTGCAGTGGCGTGAATTGGACTACTTTGGTTTCGATTGGGACTAGAATTGGGGCATTTTTATCAGCTATTACATGAACTTATGAACGAATACAGACATTGAATTAATCACTAATCAATCACAATTTTTGGAGCCCTAATTTATTGAACATCATTGGAGGAGTGGAGCAGAAGATCAAGATCACGAAAATTGCATAATTGAGTGAGGATAAGGGTGGTTCTATACTATTATTGTATCTTAATTTCAGTTTCTGTAAATTAGGATGATGAATTCTTTTATCTATTCAGTTTTTAATTCATTCATTATGAACTAAATTTCTTATTAAGTTTGCAATGGATCTTTAATGTGGAATGATGATTATCACGCTTTAATTTCAGTTTAATAAAGCTATCTATTCAGTTCATCTATTGTGATTTGTGCTTAATTTATGAATTGCTTGATCACCAATTCTTTGTGGATTTGTATGGATTCGAGAGATGAGATATAAATCTAGACTTAGTCATAATAGTATGTGTTCATGATTTCTGCGTTTTGATAGAATTCTTGATGTATGTTTAGGATAGAGATATAACTACCCTCGCATGTAATCGTGTAAGAACTTGGAATTTAAACCTTCTTTGATTTTAATTCACATAGAGATATAGTGAATTAGTTAATTAGGGTGTTTGTCTTAATTCTATCAACTATGGATTGATGTTAATATGGTTTTAGTGCATTGAGAGATGACTAATTATACTTTAATGTTCTTGATTAATGATCTGAGATAGTTAATTGAAGTAAATAGAAGTTTGATAATTTGAGTGAAACTTCAAGTGAAATTGTAAGCTTAATTCTCCATCATCTAATTAAAATTTTAGGTACTTAGTTGTGTTAATTTGTTTTGATTTCTAGTTTATTAGTTTTTATTAAGTACAAACATTAATTTGATTAGTTTAATAAAATTGAAATAATATAAAGCTGGTAATTGATTGATTAAAATTCATACTTATCTTTGTGGGAACGATACTCTACTTATCATTATATTTAGAGGTGGCAAACGGCCGGATTGATCGACTGATAATGTGAGGCCCATGGCCCGAGTTGGGCCGACCCGGCCCGCGGGCTTCTTCCTTTATTTTTTTTAATTTTTTTTTACAAAATATTGCTACACCAAAAATAGTAATAATAATAAATATTAAAAATAATAAAATAATTTATAATAAAAAATAATTTTAATTACTTACATTAACTACATATCTCAATAAATTAAAATTTTAATAGTATTATAAATTACTCCCTCCGTCCCAGGATAAAAGTCCTTATTACTATTTTGGGTTGTCCCATGTTAAATGTCTACTTTCTTTTAATAACCAAACTTTTACACATTTTTTCCTATTATGCCCATAGCATTAAATATCTCATACTTTTCTTATTCTAATTCTCTCTCCATATTTAATGACATTATTATAGACAATTTTGTCATTTTATTCCTCTTCTTAATATGCGTAAAAAGTTCATCAGGACTTTTATCTTGGGACGGAGGGAGTACTTTCAAAGTATATAATAAAATTTGATTTTTTAAAATTAATATAATTTATTTAACTTTTAAAAATAATAAATATTGTAATTAACGCTAATATATAGATAATTTTAAATTTTTATAATTATATTATCTAACTTAAACTAATAATTATTAGTTTTATAATTTGAAATTGAAGAACTATTTCGAAAGTTCATGCAATTGTAATTGTTTATGAGCGTGAGTAAAGATATATAGAGGATATATTGAGAGAATTAACATTTCCACCAATAAAATTAGAAGCGATATCAATTCCCTATACTAAATTAGTTCCGTTCTCCTATTACATTTTTTAAATCCACCACATATATATTTAATATTTTTGCACATTGTCTTTTTCACATGAAGTTTTTTTAACTTAGAAATTATACATCTAATTTGTTTATATTTGATCATATAGTATTGCTTTTAATGTCTAATTAATGCATTAGTTAATTTTTTTTTCTGAATTAATTAAATGTTACACAGGGCTTAAGCGTTGCGGGAAGAGTTGTCGTCTAAGGTGGCTAAATTATCTAAGGCCAAACATTAAGCATGGATCTTTTACTCCTGAAGAAGACACCATTATTTTCAATCTCTATAGTTGAAGATTGCATTAAAAATAAATAGTTGTTGTAGTTCAATTGGTTTAAATTCTTATTTATTTACTTACAAGTCTTGTGTTCAAGCCTCACAACCCACAAGTAGCAACATTTTATTTTTAAAAAAAAGAAAAGAAAAAGAAGTCACGGGCCACGGGCCGGGCCTTCACGGGCTAGGCCAAAAACGGGTCTGGCCAAAATGGCCCCCATTTTCCTGGGCTAAAAAACTTCAGCCCACAGCCCGGCCCGGCCCGCGGGCTTGGGCCATGTTTGCCAAGTCTAATTATATTACTTATTGATCACGTATACTTGCGTGTTCTGCATATTTAGATTTTACACCCAACAAGTTTTTGTCACCGTTGTTGGGGACCAGTTTTGATTTTATTACTTTCAATATCATTTTAATTAGTTCAGTTTTAGTTAAACATTTTTTTGTTTTTCGTTATTTCTTATTTCATGTTCTCTTTCTTAGTGTATGCAAACTCGGTCAAAGAAACCAGATTTGCTTCCTTACGAGGAAGACATCGAACGAAAGTTTCAAAGACTTAGTAAGTGGATTAAGAAAAATCGAGAGAACTTTGACATCGAACAAAGGTTTCAGAGACTTAGTAAGTGGATTAAAGAAAATCGAGAGAACTTTGACAAACAAGAAAGTATGGCTGCAGAGGATCAGATAGCACTGAAGGACTATGCTACTCCTAGGGTTACTGAAATTCAGTCAAGTATTACCAGGCCTGCGATTACAACGAATAATTTTGAGATCAAGCCTGGGAGGATTCAAATGATACAAAATTCAGTACAGTTTGTGGGATTAGCTAATGATGATCCGAATGAGCACCTAGTCAGCTTTCTAGAAATTTGTGATACCTTCATGTACAACGAGGTATCTGATGATGCAGTCAGGCTTTATTTGTTTTTGTTCACTCTACGGGACAAGGCGAAAAGTTGGTTACACTCACTTTCGCCAAGGTCTATTACTACGTGGGATGACCTTGCTCAGAAATTTTTAGCTAAGTTTTTCCTACCGGCAAAGACTACGAAGATAAGGAATGAGATTACGATGTTTGAGCAGCAGTATGGGGAATCTTCGTATGAAGCTTGGGAAATATATAAGGAATTACTTAGGAAGTTTCCAAATCATGGACTACCCAAGTGGCTGCAGATGAATACCTTCTACAATGGGTAAAACAGTAATATGAGGACTAGTATTGATGCAACGTCTGAGGGAGCTTTTATGGCTAAGAGTTTTAAGGAAGCTTATGAGTTGATAGAGACGATGGCGGCCAACAACTACAAGTGGCCCATAGCAAGAATGACACAGCCGAAAGAGCTAGGGTGTTAGAAGTAGATGGTGTGACAGCTCTAGTGGCACAGATTTCAGCGTAGTCAAAGAAGATGGATGCGTTCACGGGTGCACAAGTTCAGCAGGTGGCTTATGTTTGTGAGTTGTGTGAGGGGGAACATCCAACAGAGCAGTGTGCCATAAATCTAGCAGCGGTTCAGTTTGTAGGCAGTTATAATAGAATACCTTAGAATCCATATCAGAATGCCTGCAATCCTGAGGCGAGGAACTATCCAAATTTTTCGTGGAGTAATAATTAAAATCATCAGGTTCCACGACCATCTTATCTCCCAGGTTTCCAAAATCAGCATCAACAATCAGCTCCACATCAAGAGATAAAAGTCAGATTTGGAAGAGTTATTATTGAAGTACATATCGGGTAATGAGGCAGCTATAAAAACACAAGCAACGACGGTCAAGAACTTAGAAAACCAAATGGGATAGATTACGTTAGCTTTGAACAATAGGCCTCAAGGGACATTACTAAGTGACACAGAGAAGAATCTGAGAGGAAATCATGAGCAGTGTAATGTTATCACACTAAGGAGTGGTAAAGAATTAGGGTCTGATGTTGATAATAAATCAAGGAAATATGAGGATTTAAAAGTTGAAGGGAGTGATTTGGCTAGGAAAACTAAGGAAAAAGTTGTGGAAAAGCCGAAGGAATATAAACAGAATATAGTTACACCACCTGTGCCCTTTCCTCAACATTTGGAAAGTCAAAAGTTAAAGGACCAGTTTTCTAAGTTTATGGACATATTCAAACAGTTGCACATCAACATTCCGTTCACCAAAGCATTAGAGCAAATGCCACACTATGTCACGTTTATGAAAGAGATTCTTTCAAAGAAACACAAGCTTAAAGAATTTGAAATAGTGGCGTAAACGGAAGAATATAGTGCAATTCTGTAGAAAAAGATTCCCCATAAATTGAAAGATCCGGAGAGCTTTACAATTCCTTGTGCAATTGCTAATCAAGATGTGGGGAGAGCCCTATGTGATTTAGGAGCAAGTATCAATCTCATGCCACTATCCATATACAGAAATTTGGGCTTAAAGGAAGCAAAGCCAATAAACATCAGCCTACAACTTACATATAGATCAATCACGTATCCACTGGGGATAATAGAAGATGTGTTGGTAAAAGTGGACACATTGATTTTTCCAGTTGATTTCGTGGTGTTAGATTTCGAAAAAGACAAGAATATCCCAATCATTTTGGGACGACCATTCCTTGCCATTGGACGAATGCTAATTGACGTGCCTAATGGAGAATTGACCATGAAAATGTTCGATTAGGTAGTGAAATTAAAACAGTTCAAAGAAATTTTAATCCCTACTGATAAGGAAAAAAGTGATTTTATCGAGGAATCTACACGTGTCAAAAATAAGGAATGTAGAGAGGTGGGTGGTCTAAAGGCACTGATTGAAGATCATAAGTCAACTTCATTACCGAAAATACAGATAAACAGACATGCAATAAATTGTTGTTGGTTATATACGATAAATAAACAGCATGCCAAAAATATCCCAACTGATCCAGGCTAGAAATAGGGAGTAGACAGGCTAAAAGACTCAAAACCAAGCGCTCATTGGGAGGCAACCCAATTTTCTTGTTATTTACAGTATTTTTGTTTCATGTTATTCAATTCGTATTTTAGTTAATAATTCAGTAGTTCACAATTCAAGTATGTACAATTCTTAGGTAGTTAGTAAGTAATTTTTCAGTATTTTTTGACATGCTTGCTCAAACTCCATGATCGTATCTTATATTATTGATTTTATTGGTTTTTAGGTACTAAGGACGAAGTTTTCTATGCGTGCGAGTCAAAGTTACTAAAAATTTCAAATTCTGCAAAAGAGGGACCCTCGCCCCCGCATGCCTTTTCATCGCCTGACATACCCACCTCGGTGGGGGGGGGGGGTTGTCTGTAATTGCCTGCCTTGACGGGCCTTTCAAGCTATAATTCCCCCCACCCCGGTGGGGGTACGGGAATTCGAGAAATTTTAAAACACCTGTCGAACATGTTTTGCCCCATTCTCACCTATTATAACCTACCCCAAGCCACGATATTCCCTACGAAATCACTCCATATTCCCTTATTCTCCATCAAATTCGACCACCATTTCTATTCTATATATACACATAACCTAATTCATCCAACACACACCCATTACACATCAATTTCATCGAATTACATACACCAAAAGCTAGGGTTCATCCATTTTTGGGTTTGTAAGCAAGGAAGGGAGAACTTCTGTAATTGGACACTCAACCTTGGCATTATCATCATTCAGTTGGACAATTGGTGTGGGTAAGTCAATATTTCATCAGTTTTTCACAAATATTGGATTGCAGTCATCAATTTTGGGGTATTATAAGTGGTGTGCATGCCAAGTGCTTATGATATTGTCAAAGCCAAAGTTTGGGGGATTTGTGGACTGAAATTGTGAGGAATGGCACCTAAGATTCCTGTGAAACGCCAAAGAGGCGAGGTTTCATCTCCACTGACTCGCTGCTATAATAAAAGAAAGTTTGTCAGTGTCTATGCGGCTGACAAATATGACTATCTCATGCCCAAAGCACTAACACCGGAAATGGGCTTGAGGCCGGGTGCTTTCGATGGCCAAATGTTGAGACAGATTCATGACCAGGGCTGGGAGATTTTCACTGATGATCCGAATCCAGCTATTGTTAATATGGTGAAGGAGTTCTATGCCAACTTAGAGGATAGGGTACCATTTGTGGCATTTGTACGGGGAAAACAAGTGTCTTTTAGTCTTAAGGAAATCAATGAATATTATAGTGTGCGAGCCCCTGTAGTGTGCCAATATTCCCAACTCAGAGATAGTAATCCCAATTATGACCAAATTTTTACTGAGATATCAAAAGTTGGCACTGTTTGGGTGAAGGGGAAAAAGGGTGGCACCCTTTTCATGAGCAAGGATCTGAGCTTATATGGAAAAATCTGGTATGTGTTCCTATGTGCAAAGCTAATTCCTTCGACATATACCAGTGATGTTACTAACGAAAAGGTGTTACTCCTCTATGCGATAGTGATGGACTTTGACATCGACATCGGTTCAATCATCAGCTTCTCAATTCGGCGATGTCTGTACGGGCCATTCTCAGGAAGACTGCCACACCCATCTCTTATCTGTGGGTTGTGCAGGCAGTCCAGAGTTCGATGATCAGTCGATGAGCCCGTGTAGCAGCCTCTCAAGCTATTAGATCCTAGAATGATTGCTCGATACTTGGTCTGGGCTGGAGGGGATTCGCATCCTCGAGGAGTCAGTTTTGTATTTTCTGACGCTCCTGAGGAGGAGGATACCTTCGAGGATTATGATTTCAGGGCTAATGAGGTGACTGGGGAGGGGGAAGCTGCGGGAGGTAGTCAATCTACAAAATATATGCTTAATACCCAGTTCCGCAGTCTTCAGAGGCATCTTGATGAGATAGATAAAGTAGCAAATAGAAATATAAAGAGACTAGCGACAAGGCAGGATCACATGTTTAACACAATGAATAATTCCTTTGCCTCATTGAATGCGACATTACAAAGATTGAATCCAGCCGTTGCGGACTAGTTTCAGTTTCAAGTGCCTGAGCCAATGCCATAATACCCTCCATCGGATTCAGATGTGGAGGAGTTTTCAGTCCTTATTCCACCGCCACCACCACCACATGCTTAGCATTTTACACGGAAGTCCTCTTTTACTTTAATGAAATATTTTACAATAAGGACATTGTAAGTGTTAAGTTTGGGGGAGTATAGTTATTTGTTTAGTTTTAGTTTAATTTTTATGTCATATATTAGTTTGAATGTGTTAGTTTTGCATTTAGTTAGTCATTTCAGTATGTTTGCATTCATGTAGTTGCATTGTTAGTAGTATAGTTTTATTTTATATAGTTAGTAATATAAATAGTTTTTTTTCCTGTTTTTGTTCTTATGTAAAAAAAATTGAAAAATTGAAAAATCTCAAAAATATTAGTTATTTATTGTTTTCATATTGCATTTAGTTAATACTTGCATGATTCCAACTGTTAGATGGGTTAAAGTCTGTTTTGGCCAATGATGAGATTGGAATTACGTAGACAAGTATATTATTGAATGTTAAGACTTTAATGTGATTTCTTATCATGAATTAGATCTTTATCTGTTTGAAACTGATATAATCAGGTTAGCACGTTAAAAAAATGACTATGTTGACTGATTGAATTTAAATTGATACTTAAAGGAATTCTTAAGGATAATGCTAGTTTGAATGAAATGAAGTCATGAATAGGTAGTGATGACTAAGATTAGACAAGAACCTAAGTTTTGGGGAAAATTTGAGATAAATAAGTTATAAAAAAAGGGAAAAAGAAAAGAAAAGAAAGAAAAAAATATTAATAAACATCGTTGCTAGTTTAGTTTTGTGGCCTTTGTTACTTGAGTAAGTACACCCGAGGGGATGTCTCTACACCTAGCGCCCTAAAGCCTTACGATTTGGGAGTCGTTGGTTGAAATCTCGCTAAGGTGTGGCATTGAAAAGCCTAATAGGACTTGACATTGCACAATCATGAGAAAAATAAAAAGTGAAAAAAATGAGAAAAGAGCGAAAAGCCCCCATATGTGAATAAATAAAGCATAAGTATCCCATTTTGACCTTTGAATTTGGTAACTGTTTGATTTTAGTCGGATCTTGCTTATTTTTAGATTTCTTGACTTTTAGTTGTATGATTCCTTTAAAGAAGTTTATTATGTGTTGTATTTAACTTTATATCAGTTAGCATGGTTGTTGAGCATACACGCATTATGTCAATGATAACAGGTTAAAATTTGATGATTGTTTGAGATTTATTGATTTGCCTTGATATGATGTACTATCATGTTTATTATGATTTCTCTTAGGCTATATAAATAGACTTTGTTCTATCTATAGCTGGATTCATAGGCATGTAGGTCAGTTGCATTGCATTGTATTTTGTTGTGCTCGAGGACTAGCACAGTTCAAGTTTGGGGGAGTTTGATGGGTGAGTTTTATACCTAAGAATCAGGTTCCTATTTTGACTTAAACAATGTTGATTCTGTCTATTTCTTTACAGTTTTACGTGTTTGTGTTTATTTTGTGTGTAGGTTTTTATTACGTGTTAGCTTAGATATATGGTGGCGCGGGACTCGGCAGGACAAAGTAAAGAAAACAACAACTTCAGTAGCAACTGAAAGTAATATGCACACAAGCCATTCATGTTTGATGATAAAGCATATACTTTGTAACAATCTTATTCATTTATTAATAAAAAAGTGTTGGAAGTATGCATATTTTGATTTGATATTTGAATTAAATACTCATGATTATATGTAAATCCCTTCAAGGAATATATGTACAAGGGCTTAGTGATAGATCAAATTTATTAGGTTGATCTTAGCTTTTAATGTTCGTTATTCTATAAACGAATGAATAGATAAAGAGATCAAAGATGTTAGGTTGATTTATGACTTGAAAGGTAGATAGGCTTCCACAAGAATCATAGTCTATCAAGCTGATCAACAGATTACAAAAGCCAAGGCAGGAACGTAGATCTTAGAAGATCGTAGTGCAACTGCCTTGAAGGACCTCTCCAGAAATCGTAGAGTGGTCCAGAAGTTTGTCAAAGCTAACTCAGAGATCGTATTGTGCTTTCGGAAATGTAAAGTCTGCAAGACGAGCAAGTAAAGATCGCAGTGTGCAAAGATCGTAGTGTGCACATGCTTGAAAGAGATCGTAGTGTTCTCTTCAGACCATGCACCAATGTGACAAGTCACCATGATATGAATCGTAGAGTATCATCTACCTTGTGTCAGAAGCATCGAGCCCTACCTTTTGTCTGGAGACAAATTCCAACAAATGTGGAATGGGTTTTGAACGTTGAAGCACTCACCAGTCCCAACGGTACAAAATATATTAGGTGTTAGGTGAGAAAGAAGTCTACTGTGTCAGTGGGCCAGAATGCAATTCAGAAGATGTGCAGAAAAGTCTCCCTCAAAATTCAGATATGTCAAATGCATTTAATGCTTCAACAAATGACTTCAACGGATAGATTTCAAAGATCACATATATACAGATCACATTCAGAAGAGAAAAGAAGAAGAAAATAGCAAGCTTTAAACGAAAACGCACAAGAACACTCAACGCTCAACTCTACGATCTGAGAAAAAGAGGAAGCTTGCTCAGCTACTCAGTTCTTTCGAACAAGTGCTTAATAGCAACTGAGTAGCATCAATCACAACTCAACATCTATCAATCAACTGAAGTAAGAGTTCCAAGTCATAAGGACTTGAAGAGTTCAAAATGAATTGTGAAGAGCCAAGTCTGCTGGACTTGAAGAGTTCAAGAGTGAATTAAGAAGTGCCTAGACTGCTGGTCTAGAAGTAATATGTGAGATTCAAAAAGTGTAAAAAGACATCCTTAGTGGATTTCCTACTTGAGGAGTAGAAGAGTGGATTAGGAGCTTTAAGTGCTCTGAACCACTTAAAAACAACTCTGTCTATTTCATTCTTGCTATAACTGCTATAACTACTATAACTGTTATAACTGCTTCACTCTTATTAACTCACTATCTAAAAGGGATTTCAAAGAAGCCTTAATTTCGTCGTGCTTAAGATCATTATCAAAACTGTCTTAACACAAAGAAAAGTTTTTAATATCTATTCAACCCCCCCTTCTGGATAACTATTGTGCCTCCGGGAACTAACAATTGGAATCAAAGCAGGTTCTATTATATAGCCTACAAAGCTTGAGTAGATCCAATGGCACACTTACCAAGTGAATCAAAGACTGGAGGAGGCAGCAAGCCACCTATGTGCAACAAAGACAAATTCGCTAACTGGAAGGTTAGGATGCAAGCTTACATGGACTCAATAGATGAAGATCTATTTGAAACTGTTTAAAATGGGCCCTACGTTCCTACAAAGCTTGCACCAACTACAAATGATCCAAACAGAATACAGATCAAGGTCAAAGGAGAATGGACAGAAAACAAGAAGAGAGCTGTCCAGCTTGACAAAAAGGCCAAGAACATCTTATTTCAATCCTTAAAAGATGATCTGTTTGAAAACCTGGTCAACTACAAAATAGCAAAGGAGGTTTGGGAAGCATTACTCATCATGCATGAAGGAACAGAAGAAGTCAGAGAAAACAAACAATCTCTCTTGACTCAGAAATATGAGATGTTTGCTCACGTTCAAGGAGAGAATGTCACTGCCACATACGAGAGATTTAATGTTCTGCTCAATTCTCTACGAGCCTATGGAAAGATCTATCCAAACAAGGATCTAATCATAAAGTTCATGAGAGCCTTAACAAGCAAGTGGGATGCCAAAACCACTGCCATTAGAGAGTCAAAGAATCTACATGAAATGACTGTTCAATAGTTATATGGCCACCTCCTCACATACGAACTGGAGCTGACTTAACGAGCAAAAACTTTGTCTGAAGGAAGAAAGAAGGACAGAGGTGTTGCTCTCAAAACAACTGAAAACACCTCTAAAGTCAACACTGAAGTTGATTCTGACTATGATGAAGATGATGATGAGGACCTTGCAATGCTGGTGAAAAGACTAAGACGGTTCATTCGACAAGGCAAAACCAGTAAACCAAAGAAAGTCGGCAACTACAGCAGCCAGGAGCAAATGAATGACCTATGCTACAATTGCAAGGAACCTAGCCACTTCATTGCTAACTGCAACAAACCTCTCAGAGAAGAACTCAAGAAGAAAACACATTCAAAGAAGGAATACAAAGGCAACAAGAAGCCTCAGATAAAAGACAAAGGCCTTGTAGCTGGACGATCGTGGAGTCACTCAGACAATGACTCAACTCCAGAATCTGGAGATGATGAAGATCCTCAAATGGCAATTCTCTGCCTGATGGCCAAAAATGCAAGGGATAAACAGAACTCCAACATACACGAAGTAAGTATCGATGAGGTATTTGACTTCAACTCTCCCGATGTAGATATTGATGACTTACGAACTGCACTGCATGGTATAACCTCTGATTTGCATCAATACATGAAGTGGTTTAGAGTTCTGTCTAAAGACTATTCACTTCTTCAAAAGGAGAAAGAAAAAGTTCAAGAAGAACTGGAAACAACACTTCTCAGTACTGATTCTCTCTCCAAGTTTGAAGTTGAGAATAAACTCTTGAATCAAACAAATGAGCTCAATGCAAAAATAGAGTCAAGTCTAACCTCTAAAATTGAGGATCTAGAAAAGACAATCTCTACATGGAATAAATCCTCTTCATCCATGGACTCCCTAATCACTAGCCAAAAAAATGTCTCTGAAAGAATAGGTTTAGGCTTTGAGGAATCTACCTCAGAGCCATGTGCGGAAAAAGTAAAGGAAACTAACACTAGTAATGGCTCAGGTTTTAGTAGAGACATTATATTTATGAAATCCTCACAGAAGGATGAGCCTGTCAAACCCTGCTCAGCTGATTCAATCCATATTCCCAGGAGTAAGGGATCTCATACCGGTCTAGGTTTCATAAAAGAGAAGAGTAACCTAACCACTACTCACCAACCTCGAAGGATCGTAGAGTCCAGTAAGATCAACTCTACGAACCAACTGGGAAGGTACAGTAGAGGCAAGGTACACTCCTCAAAAATTGTGAAACCTAAGGACACATGGAACAAGGAATATCAGCTTAACAGGAGGATAACCAATAACTCATAAAAGTCCAAATGGAGGAAGAACTTTCACACACACACAAACATGCATCATATCAAATATTTTGTGTGCAACAAAGTTGGCCACAAGGCTACAAAATGTCATTATAATTCCATGCATGTGAGATCCAAAATCAAGCAGATTTGGGTCCCCAAGTCTACTAACAAAGTAGGACCCATGCAAGTATGGGTACCAAAATGAAGGTTTAATGTTACCTCAGGAAAAGAGCTCCACGATCACAACCTGGTATCTAGACAGTGGATGTTCATGGCACATGACTGGAAACAAAGCCCTTCTGTCTAACTACATAGAGAAGGAGGGCCCCTCGGTTATCTTTGGAGACAACAGCTCTGGCAAAATAAGAGGAAACGGGTCAGCTGGAAATGGTGCAGTATATTTCAGTAGATTGGCCTATGTGGAAGGACTACAGCACAATCTTCTAAGCATTAGCCAACTCTGTGACAAGGGTCATCAAGTAACATTCCTCAAAAAACAATGTCAAGTCCGAGACCTGAAGACATCTACTGTAAAGTTAATCGGAATAAGAGAAGGAAATGTCTACATAGTAAATCTTGGACAACTAAGGTCAGACGAGACAATATGCTTCCTGGCTAAAGCATCTGAAGAAATGAGCTGACTGTGGCATCAAAGATTATCTCATCTCAACTTCAAAAACATGTCCAAATTAGCTTCAAAAGATCTAGTTACAGGCTTACCCAAGCTCAACTTCGCTAAAGAAAGGTCGTGCAATGTCTGTCAACTTGGGAAGCAGACCAGAAGCACTTTCAAAAGCAAAACTACAAATTCAATCGACAAGCCTCTGCAGTTGCTACACATGGATCTTTTTGGGCCAATTCCAACGATGAGCCTTGGAGGAAAGAGATACTCTCTGGTCGTAGTCGACGACTACACCAGATTCACATGGGTGTTCTTTCTAACCTCAAAAGATGAAACAAGCTCTCAGCTGATCAAGATGTTCAAGCTGGTGATGAACAAGAAAGGAGAGAAAATCAAGGCTATAAGGAGTGATCATGGTAGAGAATCCGACTTCTCAGAAATGGACCAGTTCTGTACAAATAATGGCATTAGTCACAACTTCTCAACTCCACAAACTCCTCAACAAAATGGTATGGCTGAGAGAAAGAACATGACATTGATAGAAGCTGGAACAACTCTACTAGCAGCAGCCCATCTACCTGAGTACTTCTGGGCAGAAGCTGTTAACACTGCATGCTACACTCAAAACAGATCACTCATACACTCTACGATTAAGAAGACTCCTTATGAACTATGGAAAGGAATAAAGCTAAGTGTCAGCTACTTTCATGTTTTTGGTTGTGCATGCTACATTCTCAACAATAGAAAGAAGTACTTGACAAAATTTTAACCAAAGTCAGATGAAGGAATCTTTCTTGGATATGCCACAGACAGTAAGGCCTAAAGAGTGTTTAACAAAAAGACATTGAGTGTTGAAGTCTCGATTCACATCATCTTTGATGAGACAGACTTAGCCAAAACAGTGGTTCAAGACACTACGACCAACAACTCAGACTACGAATGAGGTTGTAGAGCTTAACACTACGATCGTAGCACTAGACAGAGAAATCGTTGAGCAAGGAAATGAGATCGTGTAGAGGCCTATGCCAGACAACGAGCCTCAACACTAAAAGGAAGAAATAGATCTTGAAGATCTAAGAAAAGAAGGCATAAGGACAGATGTCCCAACAGGAAGCAGATGGGAAAAAGATCACACTCAAGATCTAATCATTGGAGATCCGAGTGCAAGAGTCAAAGCCACTCAAAATGAATTCTTTTATCTAAACTTCCTGTCACAAATGGAACCAAAGAAAATAAAGGATACTATGGAAGACTCCAGCTGGATAGAGGCCATGCAGGAAGAACTTAATCAGTTCGAAAGGAGCAAAGTATGGAGATTGGTTCTAAGACCAAAGAATCATCCTGTTATTGGAACCAAGTGGGTCTTCATAGACAAGATGGATGAAGATGGAGTCATCACCAGGAATAAGGCAAGACTAGTGGCCAAGGGCTACTCTCAGGAAGAAAGCATTGACTACGATGAGACATTTGCACTTGTTGCCAGACTAGAAGCCATCAAAATATTCCTTACCTTTGCTACTCACATGAAACTCAAGGTCTTTAAGATGGATGTCAAAAGTGCATTCTTGCATGGTGAACTTCAAGAAGTCTATGTAGAGTAACCTCTAGGTTTTATCAATCCATCTCTTTCTAAATATGTCTTTAGATTAGACAAAGTCTTATATGGTCTTAAACAAGCACTTAGAGCATGGTATGAAACACGAACTAACTTTCTTATTGAAAATGGGTTCACTAGAGGTAGAGTAGATTCCACACTATTTCTCAGAAAGCATAAAGATAAAGTCCTATTAGTTCAAATATATTTTGATGATATTATATTTGGATCTACTGATGAAAAGCAATGCAAGAGATTCTCTAAGCATATGTAGAGTAAGTTTGAAATGAGCGTGATGGCTGAGCTGAACTTCTTCCTTGGACTGCAAGTAAAGCAGACTGATGAAGGAATCTTCATCAACCAAGCCAAGTACATTAAAGACTTACTTAAGAAGTATGGCATGGATTCAGCCTCTCCCATGAAGACCCCAATTGCTCCTACAACCAAGCTTGACAAAGATGAAAAAGGTAAAAGTATTGATATAACTCAATACAGAGGTATGATAGGCTCTCTTTTATATCTAACTGCTTGTAGACCAGATATAATGTTTGTAACATGCATTTGTGCTAGATTTTAGGCTAATCCTAAATAGTCACATTTAACTGCTGTAAAGAGGATTTTTAGGTATCTCAAGGGTACACCTCACTTGGGACTTTGGTATCCCAAGGAGTCCTTATTTGAACAAACAGGATACACAGATGCTGATTTTGCAGGCTGCAAAATAGATAGAAAGAGTACCAGTGGCACCTGTCAATTGCTAGGAAATAAACTTGTGTCTTGGTTTAGCAAGAAACAAAATTCAGTATCCACTTCAACTGCAGAAGCTGAATACATTGCTGCTGGCAGCTGCTGTGCTCAGATCTTATGGATGAAAAACCAACTAGCAGATTATGGGTTTGAATTCAAATTCATACCTATTCACTGTGATAACACAAGTACAATTGCAATAACTCATAATCATGTCATGCATTCTAGGACTAAGCATATAGAAATCAGGTATCACTTCATTAGGGATCATGTTCAAAATGGAACTATATCTTTACAATATACCCCTACTAAAAATCAACTTGTTGATGTCTTTAGAAAGTCTCTAGATGAATCCAGATTTAACAAGTTAATAAGTGAGCTAGGCATGCTTAACTTACAACCATGAAAAATATGCTCTAGTATGTGCTAACCATACAGATTTAAAGGCTATGTTCGAAATCATAGACATGATCAAAGGAAGTCCACGATCGTAGAGCTGAAGTGTCATAAAAGACAACGATCGCAGTGCAGACTCAACGATTGCAGTACAGACTCAACGATCGCGGTGCAGACTCAAGGATAGTAGAGTTCCATCAACAAAATGAAGGAGCATCCGATGATGATGAAATTCAAAATAAATACATCTCTCTAAATAAGCACCTCAGGAACAAACCTAACCCTTGATTCACTTTATGAGGTTGGCCCTTCCTGAGTTATCTTAAACCAAGAGGAATGCTAAGTCAAAAGTTCATCACAAGGACTCAGCAGACTCAATTATCACAGTTCAGACTCGACAATCGCAGTTTAGACTTGACACTTATAGTTCAGACTCGACGATTGCAGCTTAGACACGACGATTGATGAACAGACTCAACGAACGTAGAACAAACTCGATGATGATGAGGACCATCTCAACGATCGTAGTCCTTGCTAAGAATACACTAGCTCAGAAGAAGCTAAGGGGAAAATCAGTACAATCCTCCTCAGTCAGATTCATAGAGCCAAGCAAAATTTAACACCTGTCCCACTAAGCAAAACAGAAAGAGGGAAGTTACAAGTACAAATAGAAATCGTCTTTTTGAAATCAGAAGTTCAAAAGCTTATCTCTCTCATCCTCTCTCAAACAGAAACCCTAAATCGTAAGAAAGCTCAGTCAGGCACACTTCTTGTAAGAAAATAAATGGCGGCTTCCAATGTTATCTCTGGCTATAGACTCTGTTTTGATGAGTTCCAAACAGCTGAACCCAAATTCCATAAAACTCTGTCACTACTAAAGAAGGCTGGACTCGAGGAGGCTCTGGGTACAGACACATTGATCTACCCTAAGCTAGTAAAAGAGTTCTACTATAATGGTGTTTTTGAAAACAACACCATCACTACGAAAGTCAGGAACGTAGAAATCAGACTGAAGCCTGAGGACATCAATTTAGCCCTAGGTCTCAAAACTGAAGGGTATCCGTCCATAGATGGCATAGACTTCCATGAGGGACTCAAAAGGAAGCATCACAAGAAGTCCCCCTCTGTTAAAGGATACAAGAAGAAGGAGTTTCCACAGAGGTATGAATTTCTAGCTGACATTGTTAGAAAATATATATGTTGCATGAGTTCTGGTCACGACTCTGTAAATGAGGTGCAACTCAAGCTCGTGACTGCCATATGTTATGGAATACAACTTAATTATGGGGCTCTATTGCTTGACTGGATTGGAAAGTGGATCATCATCTCAAAGAAGACAAAGAGATATCAAAAGATGCTCTACGGAAGATTTATAAGCATCATCCTACAATCTGCTCTGGGTGACAAAATTGAGAACGATGAAGGAGAGGCCATTAATCCAAACCGTAGAATGACCCAGCAACTATTCGAGAACTGGAAAAGGAATCCAGTAGAAAATGTGCGAATGATGTCTAAGTCTAGTGGAAGAACTGGAGATATAAAGGAATCAGGGATTCCATGGAATATGTAAGTTATCAGAGAAACTGAAGAAGAAGAAGAAGAAGAAGAAGAAGCTAACAAAGAAGAACCCATTGCTCTGGTCAGAAAAAGCAAGGGAAAAAGAAAACTAAAAGCCAGAACTGCAGAAGAGCCTCAGGGATCCACTACCGATAAGCCTGTAGAGTCCTCAGAAATTAAAACTCTAAGGATCCTAAGAAGGAAGCAACAGCAGGCTGAGGCAGAAGAAGATAGAGCTACCATATTTCAGCTGCTGAAGAAGAATAAAATCAGCCACAAATACAAAAGGCCATCTATCTCTTCGATCGTAGAATCTCTACCGATCGTAGAGACCAGACCAAACACATCAAGCAAGGAAGTAGCTGCATCAAACATTCTGGCTGATCAACATGACAAAGCTGAAGTTCAAGAAAGTCATGATGCTGTGGCTCAGCCTAGAAAACCAGGAAGAAAACTGGTCAAGAAATATATTCTTGTCAATGAAGAATTACTAAAAAGGGAAGACAAAGAATTGGCTGCTGAAAAGGAACCAGCCAAAGAATGCCAAAGAGACAAAGCTCAAGTTGAGGGGGAGACACCTGAAGCTTTTATGATAGAGAATACACCAGCTGAGGGGGAGATGCCCGAAGCTCTCATTCTAGAAAATGCTCTAGCTGAGGAGGAGCTATTAATCTTACAAGAAGATGATCAAGTTGAGGGGGAGGCTCATGACATCTCCATAGCAGAAGAAGTGGTTCCTGTAGAAAATAAGGGAGAACCAGAGTAAGAGCCAAATGAAGCCATTGATATAATGGTCTCTGCGAGCAAAGACAAAGAAGAGGAAGAAGATGATGAGGTCGAGATCACAGCTGTGGGCATAAATGGGTACAGAAGAGCTAACTATGAGCAACTGTTTTCCTATCTACCCATGATGCCTTTCTATCAAGCTCAAATTCTAAACTCCTAGAATCACATGTTTTGGAGCTTCAAAGAATATTCAGCCATCTCTGTGCTAGCTCATGGATTCCCAGGAAGTTTCAACTTTGCCAAGAAGTTACTCACAAATAACTCCTCTTCAAAGAATAAACATGAGGTACTTTCTATCCCAACCCTTTTCAAAGTTAATCACTTTCCATCATCCTCATTCAGTCAATTTTATGAATTCTCACGATGGTTGGAAGTGATTTTACATCCACTAAATCAATTCCCAGTTACAGAATCTCAAAATTCTGTAACTGATGAACCAAATCTGACCAACTCTATACTGCTCCCACCTTCCATCATCTCTACGATCACTGATTCTAGCCCAATTATAGAGTCTCAACCTCAAATCAAAGAGCCACCAAATCTAAACACCCAAACACAGGCCCCTCCATCAGACATTCCCTCATCATCCTCAAATGAATACTTCAACCTTGATCTTGCCCTCTACTCACTACAAGATCAATACCAGAGAACACCCCCTCCTCACAAATTCCCCAACTGAATGAAATTCTTTCAGAGTTGTCCACAAAAGCTGATTTGTCAGAAATGTCTAAGAAAGTGATTAAGGAACTCGATGAGAGTCTTGAAGAACACACTGAACTTATTCAGCTGAGATTAACAACAATGATCAATGCTTCCAATAATCTCCCACACTCCCTAAGCTCTACGATCTCTAAGACACTTAAAGAGTTCATCAAGAAAATGATTCAAAGCATAAAGGACCGGGATGACATTCACTTTCTAGCAGCCAAGAAACACAGAGAAGTTGTCCTTACCCTACAGACAACTCAAGAAAATCAGAATAAACACATGTTGGAGAGCTTCCTCAATCTACAAACTTCCGTCAAAGAATTCCAACAATTCTACTTCAGCAATGGCCAGCAAACTAACAACATTCTATCCATCCTACAACAAAGGGAAGCTCGGTCTGAAGCTCTAATCGAAGAAAATTGAGAGGGCATTGCTCAGACCAAAGGTCAGCTCAACGAGCTTGTCCAAGGGTTGAATCGCCTCTCAGACGACATTCGAACCCTTGATGCTGACATAAAGGGGGAGAATAAAGGGAAGGCAGGTCAAGACAGAGGTCAATACAAAGGAAGAGGAAGAGGCACATTCTCAGCTCAATCATCAAGAAGAAGTCCTGCAAGGAAATTTCACCAACAGACTCCACGATCCAGCCATAAGACTCAACGATCTGATGCTCATCGAGGAGATCAGCAGGAAGTGTTAATGGCTCAACCATTAAGAAGTCAAAGGCCTTCTCTCAGCTCTCATAAGGTGACACCAACAGGTCTAAGAATGCCAATAGGAGATCCTGCATTCATAAACAGATATGATAATAGTGAAAGACTCAGTCAAGGCGAGCTGGAAGAAATAGTTGGAAGAAATGAAGCTAGCAGGAAAAGAAGAGCTGAGGAATACGCAAATCCTTCGAGAAGCAAAAGGCCAAATAAATAGAGATAAGTTGAAACTTAAATTTTTATTAATGTAAAGCTTATCTGTAATATCTACTCTTCAGACATCAATAAATTCATGCTTATTCTCTAGAAATTTCAGCTGCTCACTTAAATATTAAGTCATGTTTACTTTACTGAAAATGCATCTAGATATTGATAATCATAACAACAAATCTCCTTGGTTATGTCAACATCAAATAGGGGGAGATTGTTAGAAGTATGCATATTTTGATTTGATGTTTAAAGTAAATACTCATGATTATATGTAAAGCCCTTCAAGGAATATATGTACAAGGGCTTAGTGATAGATCAAATTTATTAGGTTGATCTTAGCTTTTAATGTTCGTTATTCTATAAACGAATGAATAGATAAAGAGATCAAAGATGTTAGGTTGATCTATGACTTGAAAGGTAGATAAGCTTCACAAGAATCATAGTTTATCAAGCTGATCAACAGATTGCAGAAGCCAAGGCAGGAACGTAGAGCTTAGAAGATCGTAGTGCATCTGCCTTGAAGGACCTCTCCAAAAATCGGAGAGTGGTCCAGAAGTTTGTTGAAGCTTACTCAGAGATCGTAGTGTGCTTTCAGAAATGTAGAGTCTGCAAGACGATCAAGTAAAGATCGCAGTGTGCAAAGATCGTAGTGTGAAAATGCTAGAAAGAGATCGTAGTGTTATCTTCAAACCATGCACCAATGTGACAAGTCACCACGATATGGATCGTAGAGTATCATCTACCTTGTGTCAGAATCATCGAGCCACACCTTTTGTTTGGAGACAAATTCCAATAAATGTGGAATGGGTTTTGAATGTTGAAGCACTCACCAGTCCCAACGGTATAAAAGATATCCTTATTATTCATCAAAAGGAACGTATTCAAAAAGCTAAGAAAAGGACCATAGGGCAGAGGAAAACACCTTATCAGGTGTTAGGTGAGAAAGAAGTCTACTGTGTCAGTGGGCCAGAATGCAATTCAGAAGATGTGCAGAAAAGTCTCCCTCAAAATTCAGATATGTCAAATGCATTTAATGCTTCAACAAATGACTTCAACGGATAGATTTCAAAGATCACATATATACAGATCACATTCAGAAGAGAAAAGAAGAAGAAAATAGCAAGCTTTGAACAAAAACGCACAAGAACACTCAACGCTCAACTCTACGATCTGAGAAAAAAGGGGAAGCTTGCTCAGTTACTCAGTTCTTTCGAACAAGTGCTTAATAAAAACTGAGTAGCATCAATCACAACTCAACAACTATCAATCAACTGAAGTAAGAGTTCCAAGTCAGAAGGACTTGAAGAGTTTTAAGTGAACTGTGAAGAGCCAAGTTTGCTGGAATTGAAGAGTTCAAGAGTGAACTAAAAAATGCCTAGACTGTTGGTCTAGAAGGAATCTGTGAGATTCAGAAAGTGTAAAAAGATATCCTTAGTGGATTTCCTACTCGAGGAGTAGAAGAGTGGACTAGGAGCTTTAAGTGCTCTGAACCACTTAAAAACAACTTTGTCTCTTTCATTCTTACTATAACTGCTATAACTGTTATAACTGCTTCACTCTCATTAACTCACTATTTAAAAGGGGTTTCAAAGAAGCCTTAATTTCGATGTGCTTAAGATCATTATCAAAACTGTCTTAATACAAAGAAAAGTTTTTAATATCTATTCAACCCCCCCTTCTAGATAACTATTGTGCCTCTGGAAACTAACAAAAAGTATTAATTTATTAAAGGCTTTTAATTATCTACATGATGCTGCTTTATAATATGTGATAAACCCATAGTTTTAAGCAATGCTTTTAGAATAATGATGATGATCATTCTAATGAGATCTAAATTCTTAGAAAGCTTAAAACTAAAATAGTTCTCAATCGTTGGATTATTAAATAAGGATTAGTGAATCCGGATAGATTGGTACATACGTTACTTGCTCATTAGATGAGGATGATTGATCTCATAATCATTTGTGTGGAGACACTAATGCGAGTATGTAGGTACTTATTAGAGAATAAGTTCACCGAACGTGGCTCACTAAGGAATGCCTAATGGAGTTTTACTTGTCTGTCAATAAGAATTCTTGTAGTGATAGTAGTACAAGTGATCCTTGGACTTGAGATCATCATACTATCTTGTGTATGATGAATTATACTTTGGCTTATTCCTTAAGACTGTTGATCGATTTCACAATCAAAACATACGTGCAAGTATACACGGTCAACAAGTAATAAAGTGAAAGTAGAGTATCGTTCCCACGAGGAATTATTTAATAAAATTCACCAAGTACTAGTTCTTAAACAAACTAATTTTATTTAAACATCTGCAATTTATGATTTTTAAAATTAAGCAATCTAAATTAACTAATTAAACTGAATTACATTATAAATGAATTCAAATAAATAAAGGTTAAGACTACAATATCCCCAATTATGAACTATAAACCAATTATTCAATTAACCCAATTATTACGCCACCTGAATTATTAACAGGAATTCTAGTTGTTAAAAGCCATTCCCCAAGTAAACAGATAACTTTTATTCAATTCAATTAATTATGCGATATTCCTATGCAAAATAATTAAATCAAACCCGTTAAGTTTCAATTCCCAATTTGTTACATGCAATGAACAGATTTTCCTATTCAATTCACAATCCTAATTATTCATCTCATGTAAATAATTAAGCCTACATGTTATCATGTCCAGTTCCAACCCTAGATTTCATCTTCCGAATCCTTCTAAAGTAACACGGTAATTACTGGCCAAATAATTAATCAATACGCACAAGACATGATAAACAATTTACCTTGACATAAATAATTGGAATAAATTAAATAATTAATTCATAGACATAAAAGGTTCAATTTGTAGTCTTAATAAAAGAATTAGTTCATGTCATTGAATTAAAATCAAGAATCCACAACTGAATAAACATTAAAAGATAAAGGTAATAGAAGAGAATAAAATCTGTTGTCAGTAGTCTTGAGACTCCTCTTCCGCTCCTGCTTTAAATCTTCAATGATTCTCAAGTTGCTTCAATCTCCAACAATCGAATATAAACTAGGGTTTATGTTCTAATCTAATGGAGTATTTTATCTAAGCTAATCTATGTAATCCCCATTTATTTTATGTCTTACATCATGTATTTATAGGTTACAAGTCTAATTTTTAGCTTAGAAACAAGCCCAATCCAATTTAGAGTAAAACAAAAGTGTCAAAATTCACCCTGAAACGTGTCCAAGCTTGACCAAGCCCTTCCCCAGCGCCCCGGCGCTGCAACACTACCTTCTAGCGCCCCGCCACTAGAAATGACCTTGGTTTGGGCGCCCAGGCGCTGGGACATTTTCTAAAATTTTCTGCTCTAACGGTCTTTGGGAAAATGGCCATAACTTCTTCGTCCAAACTCCGATTTCGATGATTCAGGATGTTCCGAAAAGAGGAGACGTAGATCTACAATTTTAATTCTTTGAGTGTTTAAAAATAAGGTCCGGAGAAATACTGAAATTGGATTTGAAGTGGGTACTATGTAAATGGCAAGCTGAAAATACGAATCTAGCCACCCAAACGTCGATCCAAGTAACTTTTGCCTCAATTCCTACAAAACAACATAAAACAAGCATGAATAGACACAAACACTTAAAATAAACATTAAAAATGTATGAATAGACACAAACACTTCAAAACTTTCAAAAGATTAAGCTCAAACGCACTCAATTCATGGGTATAAAACTCATTCATCAAATACCCCCAAACTTAAACCTTTGCTTGTCCTCAAGCAAAAACACAAAAGAAATAAAAAAACTAAATTAACTACATGAATGCATATGCACGATCTACATGTTTGTAATTTCAGCAGTCAAATCGAATATAGTATACTCATCAGGCCTCAGAAAAATCACAATAACATGCTAGTACATCATATCAAGACAGATCAATAATATCCCAACAATCATCAAATCTAAACCTGCTATTACTGATATCGTGCGTGTGTGCTCAACAACCATGCTAACTGATGAAAAGCAAAATGCGAAACATAATAGATTTCTTAGAAGGCATCATACAGTGTAAACTCGAGAAATCCTCAAATAAACTTGATTTGGCTAAAATCAAACAATTACCAAAGTCCAAGGGTCAAAATGGAACACTTATGCTTTATTTTTTATTTATTTTTTAACGGGGGCTTTTTGCACTTTTTCCCATTTTATTCATTTTTTTATATTTCTCATGACTGTGCAATGTCTCATTCCATTAGGTTAACAGTGCTACCCCTTAGCAAGCTTTCGACCAATAACTCCCAGACCATATAAGACCTTAGGGCGCTAGGTGTAGATACACTCCCTCGGGCTTACTTGCTCAAGTAACAAAGGCCTCGAAAAAAAGTAGCCACGATTTTTTTTCTTAATTTTTTTTAAAGCTTATATACTCCAAATATTTCCCCCCAAACTTAAATTCATGTGTAACTTTAGCCGTCACTGCCTATTCTTGTTAATCTTTCATTCAACTGGCATTATCCTTTAGAAATCCATTATATATCCATTTAGACTTAATCAGCCAACATGGTCGTTTCTTAACATGTGTTATCCTGATAATATCAGTTTCAAACAGATAAAGATTTAAATCAAGATAAGAAAACACATCAAAAGCTTAATAATTAGTACTAACTTGTTTATGCAATTCCAGTCTCATCATTAGCCCAAAATATACTTAACTATCTAACAACTGGAATCACACGATAAAACTATAACAATCTAAAACATTTTCATAACTTAAATGCCTCAATCTACTATGAACATGTAATCCTAAAATGCAAATAAAACTATAATACTACATGAACACATACTAATGCAACACATATATGAATATGCAATTAACTACCATGTATAATATGCACACTAAATGCAAAAACATAATGCTAACACGTAAAAATAACGAATTATAATGCAAATAACTAACTATATGCAATACGACACTAAAATGCCCCCAAACTTAAACTAGACATTGTCCTCAATGACTAAAATAGAAAAAATTAAAGCAGAGTACTTCCCTGAAAATATAGCAATCTTCCTCCTTGTCCGTTAAGTTTGGAGAATATGTTAGGCACATGGAACAAATTGGGCCCCTCACTTAAATTTGACTTGAATAACCTGCAACCCATGATAGAAATAATTTTATTAAATTCTAAATAAATGCAAATTCAAAACTACTAATATAAAACCTAATAAAAACTAAAAATAAAAATTAAACTTGGGTTGCCTCCCAATAAGCACTTGTTTTATAGTCTCAGCCTGACTTCTTCAATTCTCTATCCAATTCCCCTACAAAAATTGAGGAACCCTCCATCCATCAGAAGCAATGTCTCTTTTGGGAGGTTCCCAGTAGTAATGACCCTAGAATTAAAGTCACCTAGCATGCTCTTTATAGATATATTCCCCATTAAGAACGTCCAAAAACTAGGTATTTTCTCCATTATGTCGATGATCATATTAGGGCATTGAAGCTTAATAAACACAATGGGATCTTCATCTATCTTCTCCTTTTCATCCAACCATGACTCCACAACTGTACTAGCTCTTATGTCACAAAGAGCTTTGCCGACGACATGACTGCCAATTGGGCATGGTTTTGAAAAACTGCCCGAATTCTTGAACTTTGGTGGAGGAGGCACATGGGATACTAATGAAATTAGCTCATCTTCGTTGAATCTTACAGTTAACTCTTCGTAGATCTCTTTTTCTTGGTTCCCAATTGTTTCCTCTCTTTTAACATCTTGTGGCTCATCTAGTTGCAGATTTTGTTTGGGGTCTCCATCAGTCTCGGAATCCATGTCATAGGGCCAAGTGTATTGAGGACAAATGTTCGAGGCATTGATTAGTTGTTCCATTTGGTTCTCAAAATTTTGACTTGATAACTCTTGATTAATCCTCCTCTCCTCACTTGAAGCTATGAACTTGGATAAAATTTCCTCTAAATTTGAATGTTCCTCCTGTTGTAGTGGAGGTGGAGACGAGAAATTCAGTAGGTATATTGAACTTGGAGCATAAAATTGACCTTGATGAGTATGGCTCCATGAAAAATCTGGGTGATACCCCCCAATCCCGATGATAGTTGTTGGGATAGACATGATTGTTGGGGTAATCACCACCATACAGTACTGACTCAAAACTGATGGCGCATTGATGACTCATATGATTTCCAGCACAATAATCACAAGTAACCGCCACTCTTTGACGGCGTTATGCTGCAAAAGTGTCTAACCTCCTCGAAAGTGTCTCAATTTGTGCTGATAATGCAAAAAGTACTGTCGCGAGTCCATCAATCTCCGTTCCCCTTGGTTGAGTCATTCTCGTATACGGCCATTGATAATTAAATTCCACCATGGTACCTGAAAAGAAAGAAAAAAAATAGAAAGAGAATTAAAGAAAATAATAAAAAAAACGTTTAAATTAAAACTAATTTGATAAAAATTAATATTGGCAAAATTATTAAACTAATTCCCCAGAAACGGCGCCAAGAACTTGTTGATCGATTTCACAATCAAAACATATGTGCAAGTATATACGGTCAACAAGTAATAAAGTGAAAGTAGAGTATCGTTCCCACGAGGAATTATTTAATAAAATTCACCAAGTACTAGTTCTTAACCAAACTAATTTTATTTAAACAGCAACAATATATGATTTTTAAAATTAAGCAAACTAAATTAACTAATTAAACTTAATTAATTTATAAATGAATTCAAATAAATAAAGGTTAAGACTACAATATCCCCAATTATGAACTATAAACCAATTATTCAATTAACCCAATTATTACGCCACCTGAATTATTAACAGGAATTCTAGTTGTTAAAAGCCTTTTCCCAAGTAAACAGATAACTTTTATTCAATTCAATTAATTCTGTGATATTCCTATGCAAAATAATTAAATCAAACCCGTTAAGTTCTAATTCCCAATTTGTTACATGCAGTGAACATATATTCCTATTCAATTCGTAACCCTAATTATTCATCTAATGTAAATAATTAAGCCTACATGTTATCATGTCCAGTTCCAACCCTAGATTTCATCTTCCGAATCCTTCTAGAGTAACACGTTAATTACTAGCCAAATAATTAATCAATACGCACAAGACATGATAAACAATTCACCTTGACATAAATAATTGGAATAAATTAAATAATTAATTCATAGACATAAAAGGTTCAATTTGTAGTCTTAATAAAAGAATTAGTTCATGTCATTGAATTAAAATCAAGAATCCACAACTGAATAAACCTTAAAAGATAAAAGTAATAGAAGAGAAGATAATAGAATCTGTTGTCAGTAGTCTTGAGACTCCTCTTCCGCTCCTGCTTTAAATCTTCAGTGATCCTCAAGTTGTTTCAATCTCAAACAATCCAATATAAACTAGGGTTTATGTTCTAATCTAATGGAGTATTTTATCTAAGCTAATCTATGTAATCCCCTTTTATTTTATACCTTACATCATGTATTTATAAGTTACAAGTCCAATTTTTATCTTAGAAACAAACCCAATCCAATTTAGAGTAAAAAAAGTGTCAAAATTCACCCCAAAACCCTTCCCCAGCGCCCCGGCACTGGGCACGACACTGTAACACTACCTTTTAGCGCCCCCAACGCTGGAAATGACCTTGGTTTGGGCGCCCCGGCACTGGGACACTTTTTAAAATTTTCTGCTCTGACGTCCTTTGGAAAAATGGCCATAACTTCTTCGTCCGAATTTTGATTTCTATGATTCAAGATGTTCCGAAAAAAAGAGATTTAGATCTAAAACTTTCATTCTTTGAGTTTTTCGAAATAAGGTCAGGAAAAATCCTAAGCTTTGAAGTGAGTGCTATGTAAATGGCAAGCCGATAACGCGAATCTAGCTACCCCAAACGTCGATCCAAGTAACTTTTATCCCAATTCCTACAAAACAACATAAAACATGCATGAATAGACACAAACACTTAAAATCAACGTAAAAATGCATGAATAGACACAAACACTTAAAAACTTCCAAAAGATTAAGCTCAAACGCACTCAATTAATGGGTATAAAACTCACTCATATGGTATATCAAAGGGTATGCTTGGGTATAATAAGTTATACATGGCGATAATATATAATCAATAAAGAATCTATTTTTTCTAGTAAAAGAAGAGAAATGTCCTATGTGATTCGATAAATGACAACCCAGTAGTCCTTGGCCAAGGCAGAATGAAATTAGAAAGAAGTTTCTAATTTGCATTATTTGAAGTTGTGCATTTAAGAGTCGAAATACATATAATTAAATAAAATAAGACTTGCCAATAATTCCATGTCTTATATTTAATTGGGACATTGTATGGTGGAAGGATTGAATTGTACGGTAACTATTTACTCAAAGGTTCTTTTATGATTAATGTTGAAATCTATATAATCTGGAAAGTTATTAATTGCTAGGGAGGCTTATCCCTATTGTAGAATAAATATTATTTATTTATATAAATGAATAGTTTAATTTATTTATTTAAATAAGATTAGAATTGTTCTAATTGATTTATTCACAACTAGTTTAATATGGAGAACCTAAAAGGTCACACCATAAAAGAAAGAATTATTATTTATGAAGTTAATGACATAATCGTAATAATATATTTAAGTGTATGTAATTTAATCTATGGTAATAGAATAAATTAAATAGCTTAATATTTATTATTTAATATTTTGGAAATATTAAAAATATAAATTAATAAGAGGAGTCTTATTAATATTATTACAATTATTATTATTTTAATTTCCAAAGAGTTAGAAATTAATTAAATATAAGTACTCTCATTTATTTCTAATAAGATAGGAGGCTAATTAATTAAAAAAAATTAATTAATTATTCCTAATAAGATTGGAAGCATAATTAATTAAAGGAGTTTAATTAATTAAAATAAAACCTAATTCCTTAATTATTAAGGAGGGTTGCACACATCTATAAATAAGAGGAGTCTTATTATGGGTGAGGTTGGTTGACACTTTCACAACAGACGTGAATACGTAATTCCAATAGTTGGGAGAGTACACCCCTTTTTATGAGAGATAGAAAAAATAGGTTTTTGCCAAATACCTATCTTATTGAATCTTTCTTCTTCCTTTGTGGATCACCTCTAAAGACCAAACACTTGGGTGGCTAACGTTGATCAAAGGAAGGAATCAAACCTGGTGGATTAAAGTTTAACGCGAAAGGATTTGGAGGTGAACTTGTACCTGAGGAAGCTCGAATCTTCAAAGGTATAATTCTTGTTCTTTATCTTTTCGTTTAATTAATAATTGTGCATAAAGGATGATCCGGGTATATGGTTTGAAAAATTTTAAAACTCTATTTTACCATGCTTCTGCTATTTTGTTAAATTTAATTGCGTTCATGAATCTTACAAACCTAACAGCAACCCCCTGCCGGGGCGGGCCTATTACAAAGAGAAACCCCCGCTGTGGCGGGGGTGCACATGTCAAGATATTTAAGACCCCGTCGGGACGGGCATTACCAAATTTTAAACCCCCACCGGGGCGAGGGTACGCGGACAGAATGGAAGAGTTGTGATGCAATTCTAACAATGTAGTGGCGTGGATTGGACTACTTTGGTTTCGATTGGGACTAGAATTGGGGTGTTTTTATCAGCTATTACATTAACTTATGAAGGAATACATACATTGAATCAATCACAACTTTTGGTGCCCCTAATTTACTGAAGATCATTGGAGGAGTGGAGCAGAAGATCAAGATCACGAAAATTGCATAATTGAGTGAGGATAAGGGTGGTTCTATACTATTATTGTATCTTAATTTTAGTTTCTATAAATTGGGATGATGAATTCTTTTATCTATTCAGTTTTTAATTCATTCATTATGAACTAAATTTCTTATTAAACTTGCAATGGATCTTTAATGTGGAATGATGATTATCACGCTTTAATTTCAGTTTAATAAAGCTATCTATTCAGTTCATCTATTGTGATTTGTGCTTAATTTATGAATTGCTTGATCACCAATTCTTTGTGGATTTGTATGAATATGAGAGATGAGATATGAATATAAACTTAGTCATAATAGCATGTGTTCATGATTTTTGCGTTTTGATGGAATTCTTGATGTATGTTTAGGATAGAGATATACCTAATCTCGCATGTAATCGTGTAAGAACTTGAAATTTAAACCTTCTTTGATTTTAATTCACATAGAGATATAGTGAATTAGTTAATTACAGTGTTTGGCTTAATTCTATCAACTGTGGATTTAAGTAAATATGGTTTTAGTGCATTGAGAGATGGCTAATTCTACTTTAGTGTTCTTGATTAATGAACTGAGATAGTTAATTGAAGTAAATAGAAGTATGATAATCTGTGTGAAACTTAAAGTGAAATAAACAATTTCATCTTATGTAAGTCACACCCTAGCGAAGTATATTACTCGTCTCTCCTCTCCTAGTTCTAGACTAATATCTCCGCCAGCGACCATATCCCTAAGCTCTGATACCATTTGTGACGCCCCCAAAATAGGTCCACACGACCCATTCTGAGTCGCCAGATATCATACTATAAAAATCAAATACAAACTTCATTTGTACAAATGTTGAACTGTCGTGCAAGATACGACCACAGTTAAACTGTGAGTTTTAATACAAATGTATGTAACTCTCATGGTGCCTTGACCACAACCTTACAATGGTACCTTACATAAAAGTACAGTCAATAATTATTTTAGAAATTAAAATCTTTGGGAAGTGCTCAAGGAAACCTTCGTACATGGGAGCCCATGCGTCTAGGTTATGATAGATATCATATGTCCACAGAATTATCCTTGGTTGACCCAATAGTCCCCAAAGAAAAATAAGACGATTGCTATCATCTTCTTTCCAATGGTGAGTCTTCTCTTGACATATAATTATTTTCGTTGTCTTCGAGTGAGAATTATATTTCAAATAAACTCCAAGATTATATAGGTAGTGCTCGTAGATATACTCAGCAAGTGGATGTGCACAACCCTGTCTTATGATAACACGAGGATGTATGTCATTAGACATCTTATATGATAGTGGCAAAACAACCTTCCAAAGTTGGGTTCACCTCACCCTATTCGGTTCACCAAAATTAAATATCAAATGATGTATACAATACAACACATTTATCTTGATATTTATATTTAATAAAATATTGAGGGTCAGAAAAATTATGAAACTGCAAATGGATTTTCACCCGCCATGCGGTAATCCACGTAGACAGATCATTTCCACAATTTAATAAGGAATGAATACAAAGGATCATTCACCATGCATGCGGTAATCCACATAGACATGTTATTCCCACAGAATAATAAAGAATGGAATAACAGAAGAATTCACCATGCATGCAATAGACCGCACAGACAGGTTATTCTTAACAGAATAATAAAGAATGGAATCAGGTCATGCGTAATCCGCACATATAGGATATTCCAACAGAATAATAAAGAATGGAATAATAACAGAAATCACCAGGCATACGATAGACCGCACAGACAGGTTATTCCAATAGAATAATAAAGAATGGAATAACAGAAGAATTTCATCATGTATGGGGTACTTCGCATAGACAGGTTATTCCAACAAAATAATAAAGAATGGAATAACAACCCTTACAGGTATTGAAAGAAAATAACTCTCGAAAGAATAATACCCCTTACCTTAGAAGAAACTGGATATTGGAATAGTGAGGTAGCAGATTTCTCTTCTTCTTTCTCTTTATAATTTCTCTCTATAATAAATGCTCTAAAGCTTTAGTAAATTGGTGAGAAATGAAGGAAGAATGAGCTTCTATTTATAGGAAAATATAGTTTCAATAATTTCACGTTTTGGGGCTCGAAATATTACAGTACAATACCTTCAACTTTTTTTTTATTTTTAATTTAGTCCTGCAAGTATTATCAAACTTGCACCACCTCCCTTAATAGTAAATAATGTGAATCAATAGTTCAATCATGTGAATTAATAGTTATAATCATGTGAAAATACGAATTACAGTATAGTACCTCCATCTATACCTCCATTTTTAACTTATTCATTCAAATATTATCAATCTTGCACCAACTCCCCTAATAGTACAAGAATGTGAATTAATAGTACACACATGTGAATAAATAGTTATAATCATATGAATAAATAGCAATTAATTGCTCAGTTATCCAATTAATTACCCGACTGGTCAGTAAAACTTCCAGACATATATTAATATCGGAATAAATGTTGATTTCCACTAACACTAATAATTCTAACACAATGGAACTATCATTTTCATCTTTAATCAACGCGAACTTATTCATCATTAATATTATAACTCACAATATTTAACAACCAGGTTGTTCCCAGAAAATAGGGGGCTTTCCAATAAAGATTTCTCTTTATTGGCGCACAATTAGATGACCAAACCTTTCATTGACAGAACTTCTAGACATTGTCAATATTGCAAATAATAATATGAATAAATTTGTCATCTCAATTATTGATTTAATAATATATAAAATATTATGCAGATGATACTGTGACAATAATTGAATCAATAATATGAGAGATATGATGCAACAATTATTGTAGCAATAATTGAGTATAACTGAGTGACTTCTCAGATAAGCATCAATAATCAATACTGTGTGCTACTATGCAACCACGCATATTACTCTACTTTTATCAATTTAACCATTACTAAATAGAATAATAATTATAAAAATTGAATACTTTCATTTCGTAAAATTCGGGGTATTACATCTTAAGTATTGATCGTTGGTGACTCAACGACCTCATGTGCTTCATTGCTGATCTCAACATTTTCAGATGCCATTTTCAAACACTATCACAAAACAAGGGTTAATTGACATGCCACATATTATCCCTATACTCTGACCGACCAATTAAATACCAAATAAATTTAGGTAGGTCATACTAGCGAAGGAATTCTCCATCTCTCCCCTCCTAGTTCTTGTCTCACATCTCAGCCAGGGATCATATCCCTAAGCTTTGATACCAACTGTGATGCCCCCAAAATAGGTATACATCACCCATCTTGGGTCACCAAATATATGGTACAGAATTCAAATACAAACTTAATTATACAACATGAGCTGAGAGTTTTTACACGAATATTATCATCTAGACAATATCCAAACTCAAATAGAGTCCTCATTATATTTATTGGCACACTATTTTATAGAATAGTGAGGACTAATATAACACCATCTCGGGCCATTACTCCATTCCCCGACTAGTTCCGGCTACGTTCTCATTTCCTGAAGAGAACAATGGAAGTAAAAGGGTGAGCTCAACTAGCCCCAGTAAGAAATATTATGACTAAAATAATACAGAATAAGTTATCATTAGCCTTTAACAATGTTAAACTGATAGAATATAATAGACAACAAGTTTAAATGCAGTGGAATAAGAAATCCATTAGAAGAGTCAAATAGAACATGATATCTACTATCTTTTATGATTTAAAAAGTTTATCATTCATTTTATTGCTGGAACTCAGCTTAATAAAAAGATCACATCATCGAATCATCCCTGCACTACGGGCTAAAGATATTCATTAGTATCACGTCCACAAATTATTCTTGCACTACAGGCCAAGAATTATTCGTGTAATCATCAATGGTCATGACTATACCGAATTATCCCTGGTTATAATCATACCAATCCACAGTCCATCTATGCACGTAAGCCAAAGATGACTTTCATCATAATATAAGCATGAGGATGATGACAATGATATAAGAATTCAACAAAACAAGTTCAAGGATAAATTTTTAAAGATTTATAATTTAATTTATCCAGAATTCAATAATGTCCAAATTTTCAACATGATACTGCTTTGTAGAGTAGAATTCAAGAATAATATCCATGTATAAAAAATAATTTGGACAGAAAAGAAATAAAGTTTTCGGTGAATAGTACCCCGTAAATAGTACTTCGGGAATAGTATTTCGTGAATAGTAACCCGACATGAAAAGTGCCCCAAATACCCGAGTGAACAATATTTGAGTGAATAGTAATTGGGTGAATAGTAACCCATAAATAGTAACTCGTGAATAGTATCCAAGCATGAAAAATATCTCGAATACCCGAGTGAATAATATTATAGTGAATGGTAATCAGGTGAATAGTAACCTGTGAATAGTAACTCGTGAATAGTACTTCGGGTGAAAATATTGATATTTAATAAAAAAAAGTTTATATCAATATTCCAATAAAATGATACTGGATGAAGTGCAAAACTCACGGATATTCCACTAATTTTAAGAATTATAGAAGCAATACTTACCATTGTAAGTTTAGATTTAAGAATATAAAGAATTAACATACGAAAATTGCAAATGGATTTTCCCCCTTTCATACGATATGTAATCCGCGTAGACAGGTTATTCTGACATACTAAAGAATGAATACGAAAAATAGTATTCCTTATGAATACGAAAGAAATAATACCCCTTACGAATATAACAAAAAATATCACTTACGAATACAACAAATAATATCCCTTACGAATACAATAAATAATATCCCTTACCTTAGTAGAAAGCCGGATACTACAAAAGTGAAGTAGCAGAATACTCTTCTTCTTGCTCTCTATTGTGTCTCTTGTGAATCTCCGTGAATTGGTGAGAATGAAAGAAGAATTAAGCTTCTATTTATAGGATAATGGACTAAATAGTAACTAATTCACGAACGGTCCAGATTGATTTACTATTAGAATGGACGGTCCAGATTGATTACTATTAAAACCATAACCGACGGTCCAGATTGATTTAATTTTAAAACCATCACCGACGGGCCAGATTGATTACTTTTAAAACCACCACCGACGATCCCGATTGATTACTTTTAAAACCACCACCGACGGTCCAGATTGATTACTTTTAAAACCGCCATCAACAGTCTAGATTGATTACTTTTAAAACCATCCTCAATGGTCCAGATTGATTAGTTTTAAAACCACCATCGATGGTCCAGATTGATTTATTATTAAAACCACCACCGATGGTCCAGATTGATTTACTATTAAAACCACCATCAATGGTCCAGATTGATTCAAATTATTATTACACTTTAGTACCCCTAAAGTTTTCCAAGTTTGCATTATTCCCCTCTAACTTTTGTAAATCATTTATCTTCAATAAACACATTCTTAGTACTTCAACAATTATTCATCATTAATATTATGACTCACAATATTTAACAACCAGGTCGTTCCCAGAAAAGAGGGGGCTTTCCGATAAGGATTTCTCCTTATTGGCGCACAATTAGGTGACCAAAACTCTCCTTGACAGAACTTCTAGACATTGTCAATATTGCAAATAATAATATGAATAACTTTATTGTCTCAATTATTGATTTAATAATATATAAAATATCGATAATAATTGAATCAAATAACGTGAAATACTATGCAACAATTACTGTAGTAATAATTGAGTATAACTGAGTGATTTCTCACGTAAGCATTAATAATTAATACCGTGTGCTACTATGCAATCACGCGTATTACTATACTTTTACCGTCGGGTAGTTCAACAGTTGAACAGTAAAACTTTCGTCGTTATTTTTATAAAAAGATATTTCTGTCATTTTCTAACAATACTTCCAATGTGGGGTCCACCAATGATTGTGCCGTCGTACGAATATTCCCTGTTAAAACGAATATTCCCCGACCAATCGAATATTCACTGACACAACAAATATTTTATAACAACTTGCTTACTTTGCAAAATTTTTCAAATATTACACACAATTATAACATTATATCATATCCACACCATAATATTCAAAAATATATTTCGAGAAAAATTATTCTTTATTCAAAAAAAGTTGGGGTCTTACAACCTCCCCTTCTTATGAAATTTCATCCTCGAAATTAGGGTACATACCTGATATTTTGAAGAGGTGAGGATACCTTGATTTCATTTCAGATTCTAACTCCCAAGTCATTTCCTTCACATCATGGTTTCTCCACAAAACTTTGAATTAAGGTATAACCTTGGAGCGTAGAATATGATCCTTCTTATCCAAGATTTTAACAGGTACATCTTCATACGTTAAATCTACCGTTATCTCGTGCGGTTCTAATTAAATAATGTGGTTCAAGTCTTACACATATTTACGTAACATCGATAAGTGAAAAATGTTATGAACACGCGACATATTTGGCTATAAAGCGAGTCTATAGGCCACACTTCCTACTCGATCGAGGATTTCAAATAGACTAATAAAATTGAGGATTTGAGCTTTCCTCTCTTTGTCGATTCTTGCTTCTAGAATAACGCCCTCTTGAACCTTCTTCTTCACATTCATCAGCTCTAAGTCTGTAGCTTGAGCGGCTTTAAATTTATCGATTAAAGTCAGTTCTAATCGTATATTCGTTATCTTCATGTAGGTTCTTGGAGTCTTTAACTCTAACTCCATCATTTGTAAGTCGTACGAAATGAGTCTTTGCGTTAACAACGTCACACTCGTAACCGTATACGATCTTTTACTCAACTCGTCAGCTACCACGTTCATTCTTCCACGATGATATTGAATGGTATGGTCGTAATCTTCAACAGCTCGAGCCAACGTATACGACACATATTATGTTCGTTTTAGTTGAAGAAATATTTAAGGGTTTTAGAAATGGATTTTGTACTGCAGTCAATACAAAATTCGATTTCAAGCTCTAGGGGTAGGCCAGGAAGTCTTCAGAAATACGTCAAGAAATTTATTAACAATAGAAATATCATTCAAAACTATGACTCTCATCCCAAGACTTGGATAGCACGTCACATTGATACATATCAACTTGTCACCGTTATTCACGGCTTCCCCTACAGAAAGTTTGGCTTTGGTGCATTCCACACAAGGAAGTCACCAGCGAAAGGCTCAGGGCTCTTTACTTATGGCTTAATATAACAGTGATTGACTTTAGTGGTTTGGTTGCTTGAATTCGCATAACAGGTTGGTTAGGAATATGAAAGTTAACAACCTTACGAAAAGAATGATGAGTAGTTAACGAATCGATTCCTAAAATCACATCAAGGGCAAGTATTTTCAAAGAGACAAGATCGACAGGAAACGTGAAAGTGTCGATTTGAATCAAGAAGATTTATAAACAGTGGAGGTAACAACGGTTTCTACTAACGAAGTTTCAACCAATAAGTCAAAGTCTAACTTCTCTGGGGTCAAATTTAAACGTTGAACGCAAGCAAGAGAGATAAAAGAATGGGTAGAACCGGTATTTAATAAGGTATAAACTTCGCAAGAATTTATAATTAACTAACCCGTGCTAACTTCGTTCGGGTTACTCGATTTTTGAGAAGTCACAAAAAATGTTCTTTCTGAAACCACCGGCTTTGTTTTGTCCGTATCCGCCTTTGGTGCCACCGTCCCAGCTGGACTTGATTTCGGTACAGGACAAAATCGAGCTATGTGACCATTTTTTCCATAACTAAAACATACCTTGGAAGGCTGTGAACAGTTTGGACTTATGTGTCCTTCCTCTCCGCATCTGTAGCATCTAACTGGCGGTCGTTCTCCTCCCCTAAAATTTGTTGCTGGTGTTGGTGTTGCTGCCAACGTCTTCCAATCATCGTTAAATCTTCTCTTTTTTAATTTTCCACTTCTATTATCTTGGCCATGATTACCACCAAAGTGGTTACCATTTCTTGCCTAATAATTTCCTCCACGATGGTTATCATTGTTCCTATAATCGTTGCCACCGGTACGATTATTATCATGTTGTTGGTCGTTGCCTTTTGGTTGTGCTGACTCATTATCGCGCTCCAACAACTGAGCCCTATTCACAACATCTGAATATAAACAAAGTTTATGAGAAATGAGGTATTGACGTATATTGGGTTTCAAACCTCTTAGAAACATTCGCGTCATTCGCTCCTCATTATCGACCAAATGGGATGCAAACCGGGATAACTCCGCAAATTTAGCCTCGTATTGCGACACAATCATATTGTTTTGCTCTAGCTTGATAAACTCCACCTCCTTCATGTGGCGAATACTTTCGGGAAAGTACTTGTCATTGAACAGTTCTTGGAACTTCTCCCAATACATCTTCAGTGCGTTAGGCTGGGTATACTTTACAGATTTCCACCAATAATTTGCCTTTTCACGCAACATAAAGGTGGCGAAGGGAACCTTTTGCTCCTTGGAGCATCCCAAGACATCAAATATCTTGGTGATCTGCTTTAACCACGTCTTCGCCTTAAGTGGTTCTGGCTTTCCCAAAAACTCCGGCGGTCCCAGCTCCTTAAACTGCTTAGCAGTGACCAGCTGTGGGTTGCCATTGTTTCCACCTGCATTATGAACAGGAGTCTCTCTCGTTTGGTGTTGCATGAATTCTAAAAAGTTCCTAAACATACCATCGTTCATCATTTGGTCGGTGTTATTATTTACACGAGGTTTATTGCCTTCTTGATACACATTATCCTGTGTGACGCCCCAAAAATAGGTCCACACGACTGAGTCGCCAGATATCATATTATAAAAATTAAATACAAACTTCATTTATAAAATTGTTGAACTGTCGTGCAGAATACAACCACAGTTAAACTGTGAGTTTTAATACAAATGTATGTAACTCTCATGGTGCCTTGACCACAACCTTATAATGGTACCTTACATAAAAGTACAGTCAATAACTGTTTTAGAAATTAAAATCTTAGGGAAGTACTCAAGGAAACCTTCGTACATGGGAGGCCATGCGTCTAGGTTATGATAGATATCATGTGTCCACAGAATTATCCTTGGTTGACCCAATAGTCCCCAAAGAAAAATAAGAAGATTGTTATCATCTTCTTTCCAATGATGAGTCTTCTCTTGACATATAATTATTTTCGTTGTCTCCGAGTGAGAATTATATTTCAAATAAACTTTAAGATTATATAGGTAGTGCTCGTAGATATACTCAGCAAGTGGATGTGCACAACCCTGTCTTATGATAACACGAGGTTGTATGTCATTAGACATCTTGTATGATAGTGGCAAAACACCCTTCCAAAGTTGGGTTTACCTCACCCTATTCGGTTCACCAAAATTAAATATCAAATGACGTATACAATACGATAAACTTATCTAAAGTTCTCAATAAAATTATTTTCATACTATTTAGGGAGAACCTCAACAGCTATAGACCACCGTTCTATTATCCTGTTACCCCCGCTCGACCCAGCTACACTCTTATTACCTGGAAGGAATTGTGAAGCAAAAAGGGTGAGCAGAACTAGCCCAGTAGAGAATATCATGACTAAAGATAATTTACATTATCAATAGCCTTTATCAGTAATAAATCAGAGATTTAGAACATATGGTAGATGATAAAACTTTTCAACCATAGTTGCAGCGGAACGAGCAATCCATTAGAAGAGTCAAATAGACCATAGGGTCTATTATCTTCTCCATGTTAAAAGTCCACCAACAATGTTTTATCCCTGTAACATCAATCAACAATTCCTGTCCACAATCATGTGAATAACTCATAATCATAATTATGATTCTAAATTGCTCTTCGCACCCAGGACGAAGATAATTTTCATCACCTGTCTTTACCTGAAACATCAAAAATCATGGTTATACCAAATCACAATTCTTGTTCATAATCATACTAATAAATTTATCTTTGCACTACGGACCAAAGATATTCATTAACAATTCATCTTTGCTCTACAGGTCAAAGACATACAAATGTATTATAAAAGAGTCAAGTAGAGCATGATATCTACTATCTTCTACTAATTAAAAGTGTATTATCAATATGTTATCGCTAAGACTCAGCTTTAATAATTAATCCACAGCATCGAATCATCCCTTCTCTACGGCCAAGGATATTCATTAGTATTATGACCACGAATTATCCATGCATTACGGGCCAAGGATATTCGTGTTTTCAACAATGGTCATGATTATACCGAATAATCCCTGGTTATAATCATACCAACAACTGTCCATTAATGCACATAAGCCAAAGATATACAACTATAAAACTAATAATCATCAGTCCATCTTTGCACGTAAGCCAAAGATATACAACTATAAAACCAATAATCAACAGTCCATTTTTGCACGTAAGCCAAAGATATAAAATTGTAAAATCAATAATCAACAGTCCATCTTTGCACGTAAGCCCAAGATATACAATTGTAAAATCAATAATCAACAGTCCATCTTTGCACGTAAGCCAAAGATATACAATTGTAAAATCAATAATCAATAGTCCATCTTTGCACGTAAGTCAAAGATGACTTTCATCACAATATAAGCACGAGAATGATGACAATGATATAAGCATTAATCAAACGAAAATAAGGATAAATATTAAAGAATTTAAATTTATCCAAATATTATCAATCACATAATAAACTTATAATCTAATATTATTAATGTTATAAAAATATTTTAATCACTTCTTAAACTTATAAACAATTTATTTCAATTGTTTACACTTTACCAAAGAATGCATTTAATCATTCAAAAATGCCATACTCATAAGATTTCATCACCAATGATCAAATCCCTTATCAAAAATCTGCATATACCCTATATAGGATTCCCAAGCCATAAAATCCTATTTTCCAATTTTTTACTTCACATAACATATTTAATTCATTTACTCATAACTAGTTCATTTTCATGAAAAATACTAAATCAGTCCCAAAAATATTTCTTTTTTGGGTTTTAGCAGAATATAGTCTCATATTGAACATATATTATTCTTGAAATTTTTAAAATTCATTTACTATTTTTTTATATGGCCAAAACTGCCGAATATTTAGACATTTATCATAAATTGTACTTTTGTCCAAAAATTCCAAAATTTATAGGGTATACTTTTGTTATATACATGTACTCCCAATAAAAATTTCACCAATTTTGGAATTAACAACAAGGAGTTATAAGGGTTTACTTTTAAAATAGTCTTTTTCCATAAAATTCATAATTCGTAATCTATACATCCAAAAATCGCCATTTTTGGACACAATCTAAAAAACTCATCAAATTATCATTTCAAATTTTTTCAGAATTTTTGAGGGTCAGAAAAATTATGAAACTGCAAATGAATTTTCACCCGCCATGCGATAATCCACGTAGACAGATCATTTCCACAGTTTAATAATGAATATAAAGGATCATTCACCATGCATGCAGTAATCCACATAGACAGGTTATTCCCATAGAATAATAAGGGATGGAATAACAGAAGAATTCACCATGCATGCGATAGACCGCACAGACAGGTTATTTCCAACAGAATAATAAAGAATGGAACCAGGTCATGCGTAATCCGCACAGACAGGATATTCCAACAGAATAATAAAGAATGGAACCATGTCATGAGTAATCCACACAAATAGGATATTCCAACAGAATAATAAAGAATAAAATAATAACAGAAATCACCATGCATGCGATAGACCGCACAGACAGGTTATTCCAACAGAATAATAAAGAATAGAATAATAGAAGAATTTCACCATGTATGCGGTACTTCGCATAGACAAGTTATTCCAACATAATAATAAAGAATGGAATAACAACCCTTACGAGTATTGAAAGAAAATAACTCTCGAAAGAATAATACCCCTTACCTTAGAAGAAACTGGATATTGGAATAGTGAGGTAGCAGACTTCTCTTCTTCTTTCTCTCTATAATTTCTCTCTATAATAAATGCTCTAAAGCTTTAGTGAATTGGTGAGAAATGAAGAAAGAATGAGCTTCTATTTATATGAAAATATAGTTTCGATAATTGCACATTTTGAGGCTCAAAATATTACAGTACAATACCTTCAACTTTTCTTTTATTTTTAATTTAGTCCTCCAAGTATTATCAAACTTGCACCACCTCCCTTAATAGTAAATAATGTGAATCAATAGTTCAATCATGTTAATCAATAGTTATTATCATGTGAAAATATGAATTACAATATAGTACCTCCATCTATACCTCCATTTTTAACTTAGTCATGCAAGTATTATCAATCTTGCACCAACTCCCCTAATAGTACAAGAATGTAAATCAATAGTACACACATGTGAACAAATAGTTATAATCATGTGAATTAATAGCAATTAATTGCTCATTTATCCGATTAATTACCCGACTGGTCAGTAAAACTTCTAGACATCAATTAATATCGGAATAAATGTCGATTTCCACTAACACTAATAATTCCAACACAATGAAACTATCAATTTTATCTTTAATCAACACGAACTTATTCATCATTAATATTATAACTCACAATATTTAACAACCAGGTAGTTCCCAGGAAAGAGGGGGCTTTCCAATAAGGATTTCTCCTTATTGGTGCGCAATTAGATGACCAAACCTCTCCTTGACAGAACTTCTAGACATTGTCAATATTGCAAATAATAATATGAATAACTTTGTCGTCTCAATTATTGATTTAAAAATATATAAAATATTATGCAGATAATACTGTGACAATAATTGAATCAATAATATGAGAGATATGATGCAACAATTATTGTAGCAATAATTAAGTATAACTGGGTGACTTCTAACATAAGCAACAATAATCAATACCGTGTGCTACAATGCAACCACACGTATTACTGTACTTTTATCAATTTAACCATTTACTAAATAGAATAATAATTATAAAAATTGAATACTTTCATTTCATAAAATTTGGGGTCTTACATCCTGGGTATTGATCGTTGGTTAACTACTCATCATGCCAAAATTGATTGTTTTTGTAAGGTTGTTAGTTTTCATATTCCTAACCAACCTGTTGTACGAATTCAAGCAACTAACCATTAAAATCAATCACTGTCATATCTAGTCATAAAGCTATTAGTTTATTGAAAAACGGATGTCAAGCTTTCTTAGCCCTTGTTATGGATTTGAATAAAGACACGTCAGATTTGAATAATATTTCTGTTGTTAGTAAATTTCCTGACGTGTTTCCTGAAGAACTTCCCGGTCTACTCCCAGAACATGAAGTTGAATTCTTTATTGATCTTGAACCTGGTACAAAGCCAATTTCTAAAACCCCATATCGAATGGCTTCTATTGAACTTCAGGAGTTATAGGTCCAACTACAGGAGTTGTTGGACATCGGTTTCATTCGTCCTAGTACATCTCCTTGGGGTGCACCTGTTTTATTTGTAAAGAAGAAAGACGGGAGTATGCGACTTTGTATTGACTATCGAGAATTGAACCATGTCACCATCAAGAATAGGTATCTGTTACCTCGAATTGATGACCTGTTTGACCAGTTGAAGGAGCACAATTCTTTTCAAAGATCGATCTTCGTTCTGGATATCATCAGCTAAAGATTAGAACTGAGGATATTCCAAAGACTGCCTTCAGAACTCGATACGGGCATTATGAATTTTTAGTCATGTCTTTTGGATTGACTAATGCTCTTGTGACTTTCATGGATATGAACCGAGTATTCAAGGACTATTTGGATCAATTCGTTGTTGTCTTTATTGATGACATCCTTATATATTCCAAAAGCCGTGAAGATCATGAGCATCATTTGAAGCTAGTACTCCAAAGGCTTCGTGAAAACAAGCTCTATGCTAAGTTGAAGAAATGCGAGTTCTGGCTTGAGGAAGTAGCATTCCTTAGGCACGTGGTGTCAAAATATGGTGTGTCTGTTGACCCGGCGAAGATTGAAGCAATACAAAGTTGGGAGCAACCAAAGTCGGTGACCGAAGTACATAGCTTTCTGGGCTTAGCTGGTTATTATCGGAGATTCGTGGAAGGATTTTCTCGAATCGCTACTCCATTAACTCAGCTGACTCGAAAACATATAAAATTCGTTGGCTCGAGCTGTTAAAAGATTACGACCACACTATTCAATATCATCCTGGAAAAGCAAACGTGGTAGCTGACACGTTGAGTAGAAGATCATATGCAGGAATGAGTGCGATGATGTCAAGTATACGCATAGAACCAACTTTAATCGATGAAGTTAAAATTACTCAAGCCACCGACCCGGAGCTGATGCGTATGAAGAAGAAAGTACAAGAAGGTGCTATTCTGGAAGCGAGAATCGATGAAGAGGAAATACTTCGAGTCCACTCCAGACTTTGTGTTCTTAACGACTCTAATTTAAAATACAAGATCATGATGGAGGCACATAATACACCATTTACAATCCATCCTGGAAGTACCAAAATGTATCGTGATATTCGACATACATTTTGGTGGAACAATATAAAGAGAGAGATTGCAAAGTTTATCTCGAGGTGTTTAACTTGTCAACGTGTAAAGGCGGAGCATCAAGTACCTAAGGGTCCGTTGCAACCACTTGAGATTCTGAAATGGAAGTAGGAACACATTACCATGGATTTTGTTACGGGTCTTCCCACGGTTCCTCAAGGCATAAATGCTATTTGGGTTATTGTTGATAGATTAATCAAGTCTGGTCATTTCTTGCCAATACGAGAGACTTATTCCCTTTAACATCTTGCTCATATGTATGTAAATGAGATTATGAGATTACATGGCATGCTAGTATCCATAGTTTCAGATCGTGACCCAAGATTCACTTCATGATCTTGGGTTAGTTTGCAAAAAGCTATAGGCATGGATTTACGATTCAGTTTGGCATACCATCCTCAAACGGACGGACAATTAGAGAGGACTATTCAAACTCTTGAAGATCTATTAAAACTCTGTGTCCTAGACTTCAAAGAGAGTTGGGATAAGTATTTACCATTCGTGGAATTCTCCTACAACAACAGTTATCAGGCAAGTATAGGGGTAGCTCCATTCGAAGCATTGTATGGAAGAAAGTATCGCTCTTCAGTATGTTGGGATGAGGTGGGTGAAGCAACATTGTTGGGACCAGAGTTGGTACATATTACTATAGAAAATATTCAAATGATTCGATAACGTATACAAATGACACAAGATCGACAAAAGATTTATGTGGATCTTCATCGAAAGGAAGTGGAATTTAGTATTGGGGATCATGTATTGTTGTATGTTGCCCCATGGAAGGGAGTTACAAGATTCGGGAAGAGAGGAAAGCTCAATTCACGATTTATTGGTCCATTTCAGATTCTTGACCGAGTAGGAAATGTAGCCTATAGACTTGCGTTACCTCCAAGTATGTCTCCTGTTCATAATGTGTTTCACATATCTGTGCTTCGTAAATATGTGAAAGTCCCGAACCACATTATTGAGTTAGAACCGGATGAGATAGCCGAAGACTTAACGTACGAAGAGGTACTTGTCAAGATCTTGGATAGGAAGGAGCATGTCCTACGCACAAAGGTCATACCCCAAGTCAAAGTTTTGTAGATGAACCATGCTATTGAGGAAATGACCTGGGAGTTGGAAACAGAAATGAAAGCGAGGTATCCTCGCCTTTTCAAAACACCAGGTACGTACGTCAATTTCGAGGACAAAATTTCATAAGGAGTGGAGGTTGTAAGACCCCAACTTATTATAAATGAAATTAAATTTCCTCTATTTATTATTTTGAAATAGTAAGGGTTGATTTGATTAATGTGGTTAGTTATGGGTAAAATGCACAAATATTCCAAATAAGCAAGTGGTTATAAAATATTCATTTTTTATCGGAGAATATTCGTTTGGTCGTGGAATATTCTTACTGTCGAGGAATATTCGTACGACGGCGCAGCCTTGTGTGGGCCCCATAATGGAAAACGATTGGATGAAGAAAACGACAAGTATAAGTTGTTTATAAATAATGGCGTAGTTGTTACCGTTAATACTATTGGAATACCCGGTGGTTAAAATACAGTAGCACACGGTATTACACCAATTATTGAATCTTATATAAGAAAGCACTACTCAATAATTATTACAGTAATTACTGTTCAATATTTTATTTTATTGATTCAATAATTGCTATATTGATATTTTATATTATTGTTGTTTCAATAATTGTCATTACACAGTATTTTTCATTATCGGATCAATAATTCATATTATTTGAATAATATTATTAGATAACATTATTGGCAATGTCTAGAAAGTTCTGTCTAAGGAGAGGTTTGGTCACCTAATTACGCGCCAGTAAAGAGAAATCCTTATTAGAAAGCTCCATCTTTCCTAAGAATAGCCTGGTTACCAGTATTGTGATTCTGTAATATTATTTGTAAATAATTAATTATTAATTTATATGATAATGAAAAATATTTATTTTATGTGGATATAGGTGGAGAAAATTTTATTGTGACAATTGTTGAAAAATTAATATTTTATTTTTTTTCTGATAAAATAATTCATTTAAATATATTATTATATTTTAATAATATAATAATGGTGATATTTTTACAATGAATATGGGATATATGAATATATGAGGAGAAAAAGTATTTTTGTTACTAAAAATAATTAAAACATGTTTTTCATGTTTGTGGACACCATTTCTTGATTGAAATTTGATAATAGCCTGTAAAATCGCCCGTTTGTGGATTTCGGTCAATTTCTGTTTGGAATTTGGAAAAACTTTCTTCTATAAAGTTGTAGAGAATGAAATTTCCTATGGAAAGAACATAAGGTTTGAATTTTTCTGATAAAAGAGCTATTTATTATGAATTATTGAAGTTCTAAAATTTCAGAATAATTAATTTTTGAAGTTTTAAATATTTTTAATAAGAAAAACATTTTTTTTAGGTGAGGTGGGTCACTCTTGGTGGCTGATGTTTTGAATCAGATTATGTGTCCGTAAGAATTTAATAAATACATATTATTATTTTATTAAATTTTCTGCTTTGGTGTTTTAAGCATTTTTCTATAAATAGGGTGCTTAGGTTAGAATTGAAAATCACACCAGAAACTGAAGTTATCTCTCTCTATTTTATCGAGCGTACTCTTGTGAGTATTTTGATACTTTGAGTGTTGCTATACGGTGCAAGTTCTCTTCAGCACTATATCCGGTATTCCAGCTAGAAGTACAGTCTTTTCAAGGTAAGGGATGTTATTTTGTTTAAAAAATGATATTATTTCTTCTAATATCATTATGTCGGATTATTGGTAAGATTTTTCTTGTGAAATTCTTGTCTTTTAGTGTCAGGGTTACTATTCACGTATACAGCACTATTCACATATACGACACTATTCACGAATACAGCACTATTCACAGAAAAATTAAATTTTCATTTTTTTGTCCAAAATATCTATTATGGATATTAGCTTTGATTGTATCCATGTTTTGATCATTCTTGGATTTTACTTCACCACGATTATTTATGAAGTATTTTTGAACTTGGACTGCTTAAAATACGAATCCTTAATATTTGTTCTTTTGTTTCACTGGATTCATTTTTTTTTAAAATATTTTTCATCATCCTCAGTCCTAAATGATGATATTACTGAATATCATTAGCCTGTAGTGCAAAGATGGTTGACTTTCTTATGAATATCTTTGGCTCGTAGTGCAAAGATGAACAGGTGTTGAGATGAACATGACCAACTGATGAATATCTTTGGCCTGTAGTGCAAAGATGAATATTTGATTCAAGATGTATATTGATTGATGTTACCGGGATAAAATATTGATGATGGACTTTTAAATTCATAGATAATAGTATATTACATTCTCTACGTAACTCTTCTATGAATTATTATTTTCGCTGCGAATATTGATCTGAAACTTGTTGTCTATTGTATTTTATCAAATTTTTCCCTGTTGAAGACTAACGATAATTTTTTCTATATTATCTTAGTCATAATATTCTTTACTGGGCTAGTTGAGCTCACCCTTTTCCTTTTTGTTCCATTTTTTTTCTCAGGAGGCGAGAATGTAGCGAGTTCTAGTCGGGGTGTGGAATGATGGATCTAGAAAGTTGTCTTAGTAGTCCTCACTATTTTTGTAAAATAATGTACCAATAATTGTAATGAGGACTTATTTGGGTGTGAATATTGTCTAGATGGCAATATTTGTATTTAAACTCACAGATTATATGTTGTATTAATAAAGTTATAGTTGTTTCTATACCATGTTATTGACGACTCAAAATAGGTGATGTATACCTATTTTGGGGGCGTCACAAATGTTAAACTGATAGAATATAATAGACAACAAGTTTAACTGCAGCGAAACAAGCAATCCATTAGAAGAATCAAGTAGAGCATGATATCTACTATCTTCTATTATTTAAAAAGTTTATCATTCACTTTATTGTTGGGACTCAGCTTAATAAATAGATCACATCATCGAATCATCCCTGCACTACGGGCCAAAGATATTCATTAGTATCATGTCCACAAATTATTCTTGCACTACAGGCCAAGAATTATTCGTGTAATCATTAATGGTCATGGCTATACCGAATTATTCCTGGTCATAATCATACCAATCAACAGTCCATCTATGCACGTATGTCAAAGATGACTTTCATCATAATATAAGCATGAGGATGATGACAATGATATAAGAATTCAATAAAACAAGTTCAAAGATAAATTTTTAAAGATTTATAATTTAATTTATTCATAATTCAATAATGTCCAAATTTTCAACATGATACTGCTTTGTAGAGTAAAATTCAAGAATAATATACATGTATTAAAAATAATTTGGACAGAAAAGAAATAAATTTTTCGGTTAATAGTACCCTGTGAATAGTATTTCGGGAATAGTACCTCGTGAATAGAAACCCGACATGAAAAGTGCCCCAAATACCCGAGTGAGCAATATTTGAGTGAATAGTAATGGGGTGAATAGTAATCCGTGAATAGTACCTCGACATGAAAAGTGCCCCGAATACCCGAGTGAATAATATTATAGTGAATAGTAACCAGGTGAATAGTAACCCATGAATAGTAACTCGTGAATAGTACTTTGGGTGAAAATATTGATATTTAATAAAAAAAATCATATCAATATTCCAATAAAATGATACTGGATGAAGTGCAAAACTCACGGATATTCCTCTAACTTCAAGGATTATAGAAGCAATACTTACCATAGTAAGTTTAGATTTAAGAATATGAAAAGAATTAACATACAAAAATTGTAAATGGATTTTCCCCTGTCAGACGACGGTATGTAATCCACGTAGACAGGTTATTCCGACATACTAAAGGATGAATACGAAAAAATAGTATTCCTTATGAATACGAAATAAATAATACCCCTTACGAATACAACAAATAATATCCCTTACGAATACAACAAATAATATCCCCTACCTTAGTAGAAAGCTGGATGCTACAAAAGTGAAGTAGCAGAATATTCTTCTTCTTGCTCTCTATAGTTTCTCTCTCTATAGTATCTCTTGTGAATCTTCGTGAATTGGTGAGAATGAAAGAAGAATTAAGCTTCTATTTATAGGAGAATGGACTAAATAGTAACTAATTCATGAATAGTCCAGATTGATTTACTATTAGAACGGACGGTCCAGATTGATTTAATTTTAAAACCACCACCGACGGTACAGATTGATTACTTTTAAAACCACCACCAACGGTCCAGATTGATTACTTTTAAAACCACCACCGACGGTCCAAATTGATTACTTTTAAAACCACCATCAACGATCCAGATTGATTACTTTTAAAACCACCATCAACGGTCAAGATTGATTACTTTTAAAACCACCATTAATGGTCCAGATTGATTTACTATTAAAACCACCATCGATGGTCCAGATTGATTTACTATTAAAATCACCACCGACGGTCCAGATTGATTTATTATTAAAACCACCATCAATGGTCCAGATTGATTCAACTTATTATTACACTTTAGTACCCCTAAAGTTTTCCAAGTTTGCATTATTCCCCTCTAACTTTTGTAAATCACTTATCTTCAATAAATACATTCTTAATACTTCAACAATTATTCATCATTAATATTATGACTCACAATATTTAACAACCAGGTCATTTCCATGAAAGAGGGGGATTTCTGATAAGGATTTCTCCTTATTGGCGCGTAATTAGGTGACCAAACCTCTCCTTAATAGAACTTCTAGTCATTGTCAATATTGCAAATAATAATATGAATAATGATAAATGGATTTTATATACACTTATCCGGTATCTTTTACTTGAATTAGTTGCTTATATTTATGTGTCTTAGATACTTTTCATGCATTTTGTGTTCATTTTGTAGGTTATACGTTTGGGAGCGGTGTGAGCGACTATTGGTAAGGAAAAGAAAAGAAAATGCAAAGAAAAGCAAATCGGACATCATTTGGGCTTTCATGTTTACTTCATGTTCTTGTTTTGGAACTTAGCTTACATTGAAGAGAATCGTCTTAGCTTTCTGGAACATTTTGAATCATTCCAATCGGAGTTCGGATGCAAGAGTTATGATTGTTGTACCAACGAACGTCGAACGTCATGGTTTTGAGTGGTCATTTGCATAGCAATCGCTTCCAGCTCAATTTCCGCCTTCATCCGCAAAGAATTTCTCAATCCTCAAATAATGAAACTTGTAGATCTCATCGATATCTTCGATTTGATAGGTGGCATGCCCCGTAACTCCTCCCGGATCAAAAGTTATGGCCGTTTTACCAGAGGACGTCGGAGTAGAAAATGTCAGAACATGGGGCAGCGTCAGGGCGCCGAAAATAGGCCTATGCCCAGCGCCGGGGCGCTGGGGAGCAGTGTCTGAGCGTCATGCCCAGCACTGGAGCACTGGGGGAAGAGGTTGGTGCGGCCTAGACGCGTTTTGGGCGAATTTTGACACCTTTTTAACTCCAAATTGGATTGGGTTTGTTCCTAAACTAAAAATTGGACTTATAACCTATAAATATATGATGTAAGGCATAAAATAAAGGGGGATTACATAGATTATATTAGAGATACACTTCATTAGATTAGAAAATAACCCTAGTTCTTATTAGTTTTGGAGATTGAAGCAACTTGGAGACCATTAAAGATTCAAAGCAGGAGCAAAAGAGGAGTTTCAAGACTACTGACTATAGATTCCATTCTCTTCTCTTCTCTTACTTTTATCTTTTAATGTCTATTCAGTTGTGAATTCTTGGTTTTATTTCATTAATTATGAACTAACTCTTTTATTAAGATTTCAATTGAACCTTTTTATGGCTATGAATTAGTTATTTAATTTATTTCAATTATTTGTGTCAAAGTGAGTTGTTTATCTTGCTTTTTGCTTATTGATTAATTATCTGATCTGTAATTACCTTGTTACTCTAGAAGAAATTGAGAAAGGAATCCTAGGTTTAGAACTGGGCATGATATCATGTGACTTAGTTATTTGCACAGTGAATAATTAGGTTTGTGAATAGAATGAGAATATCTATTTGCCGCATGTAACACATAAGGAATTGGGATTGTAACGAGTTTAATTCAATTATTTTGCATAGAGATATAGCAAAATTAATCTGGGTTAAATAGAAGGCAAATGATCACTTGAGAAAAGGCTTTTAGCATTTGAGAATTCATGTTAACAATTCAGTAGGCATAATAATTGGGATAATTAGATAATTGATTTATAGTTCATAATTGGAGATATTGAAGTTTTAATCCTTATTTATCTGAATTTAATCAAATCTTAGTTTTGTTTATTTGTTTTCTTTTAGAATAATCTCTTTTAATTGTTTTAATTTAGTTTTTTTAATTAGAAAAATCGCGATTTGAGATTGTTTAAATAAAATTAGTTTGATTAAGAATTAGTACTTGGTGATTTTTATTAAATAATTTCTCGTTGGAACGATGCTCTACTTTCACTTTATTACTTGTTGACCGTGTATACTTGCACGTATTCATTGATTGCGAAATCGATCAACAAGTTTTTGGCATCGTTGCCGGGGAATTAGTTTAATATTTTTTTTACCAATATTAATTTCAATCAAATTAGTCTTAATTTAAACATTTTTATTTTTATGTTTAATTCTCTTCTTATATTTCTCTCATTTTAGGTATCATGGATGACTTTGAGTATCAATGGCCATACACGAACGTGACTCAACCAATGGGAATAGAGATTGATAGACTCGCGATACTTTCTGCAATGTCAGCACAAATTAAAGAACTTTCAAGGAAGTTGGACGTTATCGCATCCCAATAGAGTCGAAGGATGGCAGTTATGTGTGACTATTGTGCTGGCAATCACCCGAGTAATCAATGCACCATCAATCTTGGGCCGGTACAGTATGGTGGTAACTACCTCAATCAGTATGCATATGATAATTATGAACAAGTTTGGGGGTATCACCAGGATTCTTCATGGAGCTACAACTATCAAGACCAATACTCTACTCCAAATCCAACATACATACCGGAATTCTCATCTCAACCTCTATTAAAAGAAGAAAATTCAAGGTTGGAGGAATTGTGGTCCAAGTTCGAAGAGAGAGGGATTAATCAAACGGGGTCAATTCTAAAACTTGCGGATCAGATAGAGCAAATGACCAAAGTCATAAACAAACTTCCTCCAAACACTTGGCTTTATGACATGGATGACGAAATTGATGAAGTTCCCGAGACAAATCTACAACTGGATGAGACAAGAGATGTTAAAAAAGAGAAGACAAGTGGGGATAATGAAAATAAGGTCGGTGAAGAACTAACTATGATTACCAACGAAGAGGAGCCGATGTTATTAGTGCCCCAAGTTCCTTCTCCGCCAAAGTTCAAGAATCCGATTAGATTTGCAAAACCTTGTCCGCTAGGTAGTCATGTCGTCAGCAATACTCCTTGTGACGTAAAAGCGAGTACAACTTCTAAGCCATGGTTCAATGAGTTGGAGAAGATAGGAGAAGAGATTGTTGTGTCTGACAAGCCTCAATGCCAGAATCTATTCGCAGACACAATGGAAAAAACACCTAGATGTTGGACGTTCTTTAATGTGATCTTATCTAAACAAAGCATGCAGGTGACTTTAATACAATGGCTATCATAAATAGAAACCTACCAAAAGCTATATTATTTCCAATGGATGGAGGGTTCCTCAACTTTCGAAGAGGAATTGGATAGCATTGACCAGACAAAGTCAGGCTGAAAGACTATAAATCAAGCGCTTACTGGGAGGCAACCCAGGAATTTTTATATTTATATGCTTTACTAGTTTATTTAGTAGATAAGAATTAATTTGCTTAGTAAGTTCTCTTATAATCTAATACATGTTGTCTCTCTTTATTGCAGGTATTGGAGGTTCAATGGATAGGAAAATGATCGTCTCTACCATCGCCACCAGCACCTCACGCTTAGCTGATTATAGGGAAGTTCTCTTCTACTTATCGCTATATTCTTACAATGAGGATATTGTAATTGCTAAGTTTGGAGGAGTTTAGTTTAGTTCGTTATTGCATGTTTAGTTTCATGTTTATGTTATGTTATTTTGCATATGTTGTTAATATAGTTTAAGTTCATTATTAAAAAAAATCACAAATTAAAAAATTCAAAAATTCAAAAATAATAGTTAGTTACTATGTTCATTTTGCAAAAGTCCAGTGGTTTGTTATAGTTAAGTTTATTTTGGTCAATGATGAGATTGGAATTGGGTAGACAAGTATAATACTGACTATTAGAGCTTTGATGTGATTTCTTGTTATGAATTGAATCTTTTTCTGTTTGAAACTAGTATAATAATGATAACACAGTAAAAATAACTTGTTAATTGATTGAGTTTAAATTGATACATAATGGGACTAAAGGATAATGCTAGTTTGAATGAAAAAATGACAAGAATAAGTAGTGATGACTAAAGTTAGACAAGAACCTAAGTTTGAGGGAATATTTGGGGTATATAAGCTATTAAAAAAAGAGAAGAAAGAAGAAAAAAAGAAAAAGAAAAAGAAAAAAAGTATGAATAAACACCGTGGCATGCTTGTCTAGTTTTGTGGCCTTTGTTACTTGAGTAAGTATGCCCGATGGGATTGTCTTTACACCTAGCGCCCTAAGGTCTTAATGGTCTGGGAGTCATTGGTCGAAAGCTCGTTAAGGTAGCATTGAAAAGCCTAAGGGAATAAGACATTGCATAGCTATGTGTATACAAAAAAAAGAATAAAGTGGGAAAAAAGAGCAAAAAGCCCCCGTGGATGAAAATAAAGCATGAGTATCCCATGTTAACCCTCAATATTGGTAATTGTTTGATTTTAGTTGGATCTAGCTTATTTTTGGATTTCTTGAGTTTACACTGTATGATGCCTTCGAAGAGACTTGTTATGTGTTAAATTTGATTTTATATCAGTTAGCATGGTTGTTGAACACACACACGTACTATACTAGTAATAACAGTTTAAGACTTGATGATTGACTAGAAAATTGTTGATTGGTTTTGATATAAAGTATTGTCGTGTTTGCTTGATTGCTCTAAGACCGAGTGAATAGATTTGATTCTATCAAATACTGCTGGATTCGTAGGCATATAGATTAGTTGCATTTCATGGCATTGTATTGCATTATGTTGTGTTGTTTGGGGACAAGCAACAGTTTAAGTTTGGGGGTATTTGATAAGTGGATTTTATATACACTTATCCGGTATCTTTTACTTGAATTAGTTTCTTATATTTATGTGTCTTAGTTACTTTTCATGCATTTTGTGTTCATTTTGTAGGTAATACATTTGGGAGCGGTGTGAGCGACTATTGGTAAGGAAAAGCAAAGAAAAGAAAACCGGACATCATTTGGGCTTTCATGTTTACTTCATGCTCTTGGTTTGGAACTTAGCTTACATTGAAGAGCATCGTCTTAGCTTTTTGGAACATTTTAAATCATTTCAATCGGAGTTCGGATGCAAGAGTTATGATCGTTGTACCAACGGACGTCGAACGTCATGGTTTTGAGTGGTCATTTGCATAGCAGTCACTTCCAGCTCAATTTCCGCCTTCATCCGCCCAGAATTTCTCAATCCTCAAATAATAAAAGTTGTAGATCTCGTTGATATCTTCAATTTGATAGGTTGCACGCCCCGTAACTCCTCCCGGATCAAAAGTTATGGCCGTTTTACCAGAGGACGTCGGAGCAGAAAATGTCAGAATATGGGGCAGCGCTGGGGCGCCCAAAATAGGCCTATGCCCAGCGCTGGGGAACTGGGGAACAGTGTCTGAGCGTCGTGCCTAGAGCTGGGGCGCTGGGGGAAGAGGTTGGTGCGGCCTGAACGCGTTTTGGGCGAATTTTGACACCTTTTTGACTCCAAATTGGATTGGGTTTGTTTCTAAACTAAAAATTGGACTTGTAACTTGTAAATACATGATGTAAGGCATAAAAAAAAGGGGGATTACATAGATTAGATTAGAGATACACTCCATTAGATTCGAAAATAACCCTAGTTCTTATTAGTTTTGGAGATTGAAGCAACTTGGAGACCATTAAAGATCAAAGCAGGAGCGAAAGAGGAGTTTCAAGACTACTGACAATAGATTTTATTCTCTTCTCTTCTCTTACTTTTATCTTTTAATGTCTATGCAGTTGTGAATTCTTGATTTTAATTCATTAATTATGAACTAACTCTTTTATTAAGATTTAAATTGAACCTTTTTATGGCTATGAATTAGTTATTTAATTTATTCCAATTATTTGTGTCAAAGTGAGTTGTTTATCTTACCTTATGCTTATTGATTAATTATCTGATCAGTAATTACCTTGTTACTCTAAAAGGAATTGAGAAAGGAATTCTAGAGTTAAAATTGGGCATGATATCATGTGACTTAGTTATTTGCACAGTGAATAATTAGGTTTATGAATAGAATGAGAATATCTATTTGCCGCATGTAACACATAAGGAATTGGGATTGTAACGAGTTTAATTCAATTGTTTTGCATAGAGATATAACAAAATTAATCTTGGTTAAATAGAATGCAAATGATCACTTGAGAAAGGGCTTTTGACATTTGAGAATTCCTGTTAACAATTCAGTAGGCATAATAATTGGGATAATTGGATAATTGATTTATAGTTCAAAATTGGGGATATTGAAGTCTTAATCCTTATTTATCTGAATTTAATCAAATCTTAGTTTTGTTTATTTGCTTTCTTTTAGAATAATCTCTTTTAATTGTTTTAATTTAGTTTTGTTAATTAGAAAAATCGCGATTTGAGATTGTTTAAATAAAATTAGTTTGATTAAGAATTAGTACTTGGTGATTTTTATTAAATAATTCCTCGTGGGAACGATACTCTACTTTCACTTTATTACTTGTTGACCGTGTATACTTGCACGTATTCATTAATTGAGAAATCGATCAACAAATAACTTTATCATCTCAATTATTGATTTAATAATATATAAAATATCAACAATAATTGAATCAAATAATGTGAGATATTATGCAATAATTACTGTAGCAATAATTGAGTATAATTGAGTGACTTCTCACGTAAGCATTAATAATCAATACCGTGTACTACTATGCAACCACGCGTATTACTGTATTTTTACCACCTGGTAGTTCAACAGTTTAACAGTAAAACTTTCGCCGTTATTTTTATAAAAAGATATTTTTGCCATTTTCTGAAAAATACTTCCATTGTGGGGTCCACCAATGATTGTGCCGTCATACGAATATTCCCTGTTAAAACGAATATTCCCTGACCAATCGAATATTCACTGACAGAACGAATATTTTATATCAACTTACTTACTTTGCAAAATTTTCCAAATATTACCCACAACTATAACATTATATCATATCCACACCATAATATTTAAAAATATATTTCGAGAAAAATTATCCTTTATTCAAAAAAAGTTGGGGTCTTACATTATCAATAATAAATTTTTTTCCACTAGAAAGCATTATATTGGCTCTTCCAGAAACTTCAATCAGGTCTGTTGAACCTGATATTGTATTCACTTTAGCTTTCATCGTTCTTAGATTTGAAAAGAGTGCTTATGTCTGAGAATGGTATGTGTCGTTGCACTATCTGCTAAGTATATATCTTCATCACTGATATCGGGCTCATTTATAGCATGACACAAATTCATATTTTCTTCATGAAAAAGAATAAATATATAATAAGTTCATAATAAGACATAATTTTTTTAATTATTATTATAACATAATCCTTTACATTAAATAACCCAACATGAAAAGAAGGAAATAAAATACATTAAAATATATTAGCATAAATGAAACACAGTTAAAAGGATTAACATAATTTTGAACTAATTATTTTCATTACAAGAAATATCAAGTTGCTCATTATTTTGCTCAAAAAAATCTGCAACGTCAAGTGCGTCATATCCAAAGGATCAAAATAAATATCAGCATTATCTTGATGTGGGTGAGAAAATTTTATTTCTATGTTCTTCTCCTTTTCTTTCAATGAGTACGAGATGTTTGGTCGTACGACAGGTACGAGACCAATGTCCTTTCATTCAACACTGATAACATATATTTTCTTACTTCTTGGTATCTCTACTATGTATATTCTTCCCCCTTTCTTGTTTTTCCTCATTCTTTGAAGGTTTATTAGAATTTGACAAATTACGATCATCATAGTTGTGGTAATTAAACTGTCATCGCACATGACCACGACCTCTATTATGACCACGACCACGATCGCGACCACGACCACGACCACGACCACGACCACGACCATAATTATTATTATATCTCGTAGCATTCACTTCAGGGAATGGAGCTGAATCAGTTGGTCATGATTCATGATTTTTCAATTAAAAGGTCATTATTTTGTTCAGCCACAAGGAGACATGAAATCAGTTCAAAATATTTTTTAAAACCTCATTCTCTATATTGTTGCTGCAGGAGCACATTCATGTCCTAAAGAATATTATTTCTAACACATCTTCATCGGTGATATTATCTCCACATAATTTCAATTTGGAACTGATTTTAAACATTGTAGAATTATATTCACTTACTAATTTAAAATTCTGTAATCGTAAATGTATCCAATCATAACGAGCTTTTGGGAGAATAACTGCCTTTTGATGGTCATATCTTTCTTTCAAATTTTTTCAAAGAAAAAGGAGATCTTTTATTGTGAGATACTCTAACTTCAACTCCTCATGGAGGTGATGGTGTAAGAAAATCATGACCTTTGCCTTGTTTTGGCTAGATGTTTCATTATCATTTTTAGTGGTGTCTCCAAGACCTGTGACATCAAGATGAACTTTGACATCAATGATCCATGACAAATAATTTTTAGCCGTAATATCAAGTGCCACGAACTCATGTTTGACCAGATTTATCATTGTAACTTTATAAAAAAATTCAAAAATTATTAGAAATAAATATTAAATAAAAATTAAATCAAATGTTGAATGTAGAATTATTACGCCAGAGAATAATCTTAAGATTTTGAGAAAGTAGCATTGAGAACAGAGGAAGTGATAGCACAATATGATTATAGATAAATGTTTAAAAGAATCTAGATGAGGTTCAGAAGTTCTTGAACATACTAGAAAATGGGCTACAAAATCCTACCATAGAAGTTAATAGCATAGAGAAAGATCATAAATGTGCTAAAACAATATACTCCCTCCGTTCCTTAATATAGGTCATTTTAGACATATGCACAAGAATTAAAGAAATAATTAAAAAGCATTAACTATACTATCAATTATCTATAATACTCCCTCCGTCCCAAATTATCTGCTGTTTTAGCAAAAAAAATTTGTCCCACAATATCTGCTTTTTTAAGATTTCAATACATTTTTTCTATTTGTTTTCTAAATTTGCCCCTTTATCTTAATTGTTGATAATCATTACTCTCATTAATGCCTCTCCTCTTTTTTAAACATCCACATTCATGCCCCTCTCTCTCTCTTCAATTAATAATTGTTTCTCTCTATCTCTCTCTTCAATTAATGTGTTGTTTTCTCTCTCTTCAATGTTTCTCTCTCTCTCCAATTAATTAGCTGCTTTTTCTTTCTCTTCAATTAATAAAAAAGTCAGCACAAAGGGTATTTTAGTATTTTTATCATACATATTGGTATCTATGTGAGACTCTAGAACAGCAAATAATTTGGGACGGAGGGAGTACCTTTTACCTCACTTATCTCATAATCTCTCTCCAATAACATATTAACAATTTTCGTATAATTTTACTCCTAAAAAATCTCAATAGTCTCATTTATTCTTATTTTCTTTCTCTCTCTCCCCATAAAATAATTTAATTATCAGATTTTTAAAGAAAAAAGATGAAAGAATTTTGTTGGGAAGAGAGAGAGGCTTAAGAGTAGAGGAGATCATAAATATGGATCAAAAAATTAGGTGGAGTAATAAGGAGCAATTTGGAAAACATAGTTATCAATTCTCCTAGATAACCACAAACGATAAATAATTATGAATAACAAAAAAAAGACTAAAACGATCTACATATAGGAATGGAGGAAGTACTAAACATAAAATAATGGAATGCAAATTGAAAAGTTATAATTTCTTGCAATTATTAAAAGACTCATACAACTATCTCTGACATAGTTGAAGTCCTTTCTATCCATTCAGTAGTACGTTACTTCTAAACGTAATAGCATATATGCTTAATTTAAGAAAAAAAATAGAATATAAAAATTACAATAACGATAGAATTAAAAACATAAATTTCACATAACATATACTCCATTAGACTTGGCAAATGAGTCGAACTGGTTTAAACTGGCCGGATAATTAGCGGATTTGGTTAAAACGGTCCAAGTTTTAGTGGGCTGAAAATAAGCGCAGCCCGTGGCCTCGGCCGGGCCGTCCCGACTTGCGTTTTTTTTTCTTTTATTTTACTTTTTTATTTATTTTGAAAATTTGTAAATCACATTGCTATTTAATAAAATTCAAATTGAAATGTATTGACTGCTAACAAACTAAACTAATCAATATTTAGTGCACTATACTGATGAAATGTAATAGTGGTTATTCAATCAATTTTAGCAAAACACCCTAGTAATGTGTGAACAATCCACCAATTTGGCCTTGTAGCAGTTGTGTTGACCTGCTTTGTAGCTTTGGGCTTAAAGCATTTAGCATGCTGAATCACTGAAGTAGACTGCATTGAAGTTTATTTTTTTTAAGGGTCGAGCGCACAAGGGTTGGGCCTTCGTGGGCAGGGCCAAACATGCCCAGATTTTTATGGGCTAAAAAACGTGAAGTCCAAAACTCATTTTTTGACTCGCGAGCCTAGACCAATTTTACCAAACCTATACTCCATGCAAATAACAAATAATTTTATTTTTTTTAACTAAGCTCATATGTATATACAATATATATATACACACACACACACACATTAACTACTTAGAACAAATAAATTATGTATCAATGTTCTCTCTTTATTCTTTTTTGCATTTGGTCAAAATACCAGAATAAATACTATGTATATATATAGGGAGAGAATTATACCTTCTTCTGCTTTAAATTAAATATAATTATCTTCAAAACGAAAATGAGTAGCAATTCGTGGTGATAATGTATTATAAAAGAAATATTAATGTGAGACCCCAAATTTTATGAATAAAGATTTAAATTTTTCAAAATATTTTTCTTAATATTATGGTGTGGATTTGATATAATATGTCAGGAATAAACATGTGAATGTTATTCCTATTTATATATGATTTGATTATGATATATATGAATGAATATGCATGTATGTTTGCATGAAGAAAAGCTGTTAAGTCCTTTGATAGATAATAGAAATATATGTACAAGGACTTAGAATGAATTGATCAAAAATGTTAGGTTGATCCTACATAAGCAAAACGGCTTTGTAAAGTCCTTAAAAAGAAATGATGTACAAGGACTATAAATATAGAAAGATCAAGCTTGTTAGGTTGATCTTATGATGTAATAGATAGGCTTGTCTGATCGTCGAGCACTGCACCAGAAGTCGTAGTCTGCCAGGAGAGTCAGAGCCAACTCGGGAGCTATCGAGGCAGAATAGGAGTATGCAAGATAGTGAGATCTCAGAGTTCGTAGACTTCCAGGGGAAACGAAGAAGGATCGTAGTGTGTCGAGAAGAGCCTCCTCGGGATCGTAGTGTACTGAGGAAGTCATGTTCTGAATCGTAGAGACAGCCTGCCTATAAGCCAAGCGACAATCTGCCGAAGCTAAGTATGAAATGCACTCTACGCTCAGAGTCGTAGAGTCTAGCGATGCCGAAGTCAAAGACAAGGATCGTAGACCACACTCTGCGATCGTAGAGTCTACTGAATAAATGCTGAGATCGTAGTCGGACAAGATCAGATGAAGACAACAAGCTCAAGGCAGAAATCGTAGAGTGCCAAGATCTGATCTCAGGATCGTAGTGTCTGCACTGCCGAAGTATCTCGAGAACGTAGAGTCTGCACAGCCGAAGCTGAATCGTAGAGTGCAGAAATCGTAGAGTGTCAAGATCTGATCTTCAGGAACGAAGTGTTTGCACAGCCGAAGCTGAATCGTAGAGTGCAGAACTACGACTCCAACAGTAATGCTCACAATGCTAAGTCAGAATCGTAGAGCAGATACGGTTCTCAATGAATGAGCTCTCCCAATATATCCAAAGGTACGAAGCCTCTGGTTGGGACTGCAAAGATGTAATCCACAGTAAGGGAACCAGAGAGCACTCAACGAATGGCATGCAGGCTAGCAGAAGAAGTAAGTACCAAACCAATCAGCATCAAGATTGAGTTGAAAGGCCGTTCGTGATGAAGTCTTCCACAAGATGATTCAAAAAAGACTTCAGCAGTTGACTAAGTAAAAGTCAGCTAATGCAGTTGCTATCAAGAAAACAGAAGACAACGATCTTGGAAGCAACCAGGATCGTAGTGTTTGTCAGACAAAGAAAGAACTGATGGAAGGTGAACCGAGATACTGGTCAGCTTCTGAAGAGCAAGGCTAAAGTGATTAAGTGCAGGGTCAGTTCATTGATGATAAGTGAGCGGAAGATCACCAGGAGAAAGCAAGCTGGATGCGCCACAAATCTGAAGTGTCTTGATATTCAGAAGGGAACCAGAGCAAGGAATTAAGCCATCAGTATCTGAGAATAGTCGAAACAAACAGAAGTATTGAAGCACTGCACAATACAAGGAAGAGGTGTTCTACATTGAAGATCCAATCAACACTCTTCAAGATCGTAGTGTTGTCTCCACCAGTCAACAAGACACTACGATCAGGTCCCTGAAGACGTGCATCAGAATCGTAGAGCTCGGATACCTGAAGATTGAGGCATTGGCAACAGTTCAATCTGAAGGGTAATTCGGACAAGTGCTTATTGAGAGCATCGATGCAAAAGGACAACCTCTGATCAAGAAATCAGAAGAAATAAAGTCTTCGACCTGCCCAGAATAGTAAAGTGATACATCTGACAAGGTAGGTGAAAAAGTAGACTGCAGAGTCAGAAAAAGTATGTCATGTCACATCAAGCAGTCTACATCAAGCAACTTGGGATCTGTGAAGACATTTGAATAGCTTCCAACGGCTACTTTCCAACGGAAGGATTGGGAAGGTGTATAAATGTAGAAGAGCTTCAAAGATCAAAGGTTGCTGGAAGAGTTGAGTTTTGGAGAGAAGGTGGACTGATCGAATCAAGTAATAGTAAGTCCAGAGACTCACTCTACGATCCACCAAGAACACTCAAAAGTCAGATGAAGCAAGAAGTAGAAGTGTGAGTTCTACTATGTAGAAGTGAGAGTTCTACTACATAAAGAGTGTTCTGAATTGCCGAGAGAAAGAAGAGCATCATGCCATCTAGATGTCCATCATGGGAAGACTCTAAGTACAATAGAGAAGAGCTTACGGTCATCTTAGCAAGTCCATCATGGGAAGGCATCGAGTAGCAAGAAGGGAGATCACAAAAGCCATTTTGGTGTCAAGCTTGAGAAAGCTTCTAGGTACCTTGCAGAAGAGCTTACAGTCATCCTAGAAGCCTCTCATGTGCAGCCATCAAGTACCAAGGAGAATGATCTTCAAGGCAGTTCATCAAGGGGTCATTCGGAGTAGTTGAGCCACCTAAGAAGCTGAGCATCATGCAACACTCAACTGCTCTTCAAGGATGATCAAGCCAAAACTGCTAAAGATAGAAGATGTTCAGAGCATGAAGACATCTTAGTAACTCAGCACTGACTCCAACAACAACAACAACAACTCAAGAAGCCAGGGCCTGAGAGGTCCTTGTCCAAAGGGACTAAACAAAGTAGGGCCAAAGGGTCCTTGTCCAAAGGGACTAAATGAAGTTCCAAGCCTGTTGGGCTTGAAGAGTTCCTAGGGAACTAGAGGAGTCCCAAGGCTGCTGGCCTTGAAGAGTTCTTAATGAACTGAAGTCCCAAGGCTGCTGGCCTTGAAGGAATCGTAGAGATTCAGGGTGCTGCCCTTCCTTAGTGGAAATCCTGCTAGTTGAAAGCAGAAGAGTGGATTAGGAGCTTGAGTCTCTGAACCACTTAAAACCCCTTGTGTCTTTTACATTATGTCATTTACATTATGTCTATAACTGCTATAAATGCTATGTATGTTTTAACTGCTTACAACTAAACTAACCCAACGAACAATGTTTGCACGATTATGAATATATCAATGAAGGAGGGGAATCTTTTACTTATTCCGCTGTGCTTGAAAAGATTCTATGTTTGTCATATAATCTAATATGAACAATACATCATAAACTAGAAAAGTATTTTAAAAGAAAAGAATCTATTCAACCCCCCCCCCCTTCTAGATCTATTGTGCCCTCTGGGATCTAACAATTGGTATCAGAGCAGGTTCTCATGCTGTATTCTAAAGCTAATCGCTTTGAGTCTGATCCAAGGCACCAACATTGTTATAAACTTAGTTTAGTAATAAGTAACCTGTTATATGCAGAAGAACTCACACGTTGGAAATATTGTGTATAGGTAAAAAATGTGTATACACCTGAAGCTGCTCAGATTGATTCATATCCTCGATTGCTATATCAACAAGACCAATCCTAGCCTGCAGTCAATCTTGTAGTCTGAAGATCAAACGAGAGAAAGAGAGCAAGAGACATCAGTAACAAGGAGTAAAGCATTCATCAGTCTAAAAGATGAAGAGGTCACGCGTACGAAGAAATGACTGATCAAGTGGAGATAGAAGATCCTCTCAATCTTATGAGTGACCAACCAACAACTGAGTGTTGTCTCTGAAAACTCAAGGATGTCAAAGATCTTAATGCCACGGTTCTCTTGATCTACATCTTCAAGACCACGACTGATTGATGAAAGGTCGACAAGAGCATTAAGCTATGCACATCAATACCTGAACTCAGTATATCTAAAGTAAATGACTGTTAAGAAACTGACAGTAAAAAGGTACGGTTCCTCACCATCATTAATGTATACATCATTGTTGCACCATCTTAAAAACTATGACAGTATTCTGTCAACAAGTCATAATCTTCCTAAAAAGGTGAATAGAGAAAGTAGTCTAAAGATGGAAAATTCAAATGTCTACAAACTTTCTCTTTAACCAAGTTTTAGGCTGAAGATGACATCTTGAAGAAAATCTGAAATGGATCACAAGAGTATCATAAACCTAATGAATCTTATGTTAAGTAATCATTGATGTTGTGCTAGTATGTGTGTACAAGACTATGTTCTAAGTGTTTAACAACACACAGAGAATGATCAGTTCTACAAGAGGATCTTGTTGATTTGTAGAGACTGATCGCATCCATAAATCAACTAGATACTCATAAATCGCAGAGTTGATTCACACTATGTGAACACTTAAACATTGTGAACATAACCCAGTAAATGATGAAACCATCATAGATAAAGAGTGTGTCATTAATTGTCAAATCCTACACACACTCACCGTCGTGCATCTAAAATGTATTATCCCAAGATAGTTGCATGCATGAATGTCTGTTGGTGATAAACATGATGATTATCCAGATAAGAGGAATAGGGGTTTAGAAAACTAACCTAGCAGGACCCATTCAACAATGGGGACCAAAAGTAGAAATTACTTGAACCTGCAGGTACTTGGTCAGTCTGACCATACTAAGGAATGCTGAAGCAGAAGACTTCATTCAAAACCAGCAGAAGGCTAAGGACTATTCAGAGAAAAGTCTGATAAAGTCCATATATGTCCAAGTTTTTCCTTGAAGACCATCTGAGCTAACCTGAATGGAGCTCACATGGCTGCAAATCTGTATATGAGAGCATGCCATGCAACAGAAGATAAAAGAGGATTCTATGTGCCCATGCCAAGAGAGATACGCTTTATGGAAAGGATCCTCAAGGGAAGCTCACAATAGAAGATCTTTGAGCTTGAGACAAAAGGAGTTCTCTACGAAGCAGAACTTCTCGAAACTAAGGACTGTCAAAGAAGACTACGTTCGTAGTACTGTCAAATGATCGTAGAGTGATCAATCTTGAAAATACTTATCTCTACGATACAAGAAAGACTAAGCAACGATGATGATTCCAGACAGAAGTAGAAGTGCTGGGCAGCCCTCAAATTAACATGAAGAAGGAATCACATTTATCTGAGATGACGGCATCAACAATGGGGGAGCAGTGATCTGTTAAGGAATAACTGCACCATTAACCTGAAAGAGATGTACCAGCTACAAAGTCCCAAAACCTTGTGGCTGATGAACCAAATGAAGATCCATAGTCAGTAGGATCGTCTCAAAACGAACTACTGATAACCCTTCAGCCACCTAATCCATAATCGTGAAGTGCCTACAATCAAACACATGATCGTAGAGTAAGAGTAGAAGGACACCACGATTTTAGCAATGCAGATACTTAAAGATGATAGAAGATCTTCCCATCAAAAAGGGTTTAATGAGATGTCATTGAAAATCACTGTCTTAGTATTTCATCTGGAAAGCGCCTCAAGGACAAACCTGACCCTTAGCTAACTCTAAGAGGTTGACCCTTCCTGAGCTACCTTATCCCAGAAGGAATGCTTGATCTAGTTCATCTCAAAAGAACCAAGTCAGTCAACGATCGTAGAGTTGAACTTGAAGAGGTCTAAACGATTGTAGTACAAACTCAATAATCGTAATGTTGTCTAAACGATCGTAGTGCAACCTCAGCGACAGAAGAAGATAACTCAACGATCGTAGTCCTACCAAAGGGTATTCCAGTTCAAGGAGTATGAAGAATGAGACATCTGCTAAGCCATTCAAGTTGAGGAGATAAGTTCGAATACATCAGTGATTGAGCAATGCTGCATCGAAGTAAGGAGGAAAGACGAAGCCATCCAATGCAGCATCTCTCAGAAATTGATCGTTGAGTAAACAAATGAAATCGTAAAGTCTATAGATATCTCATCATGTTACTCTACGAATCAAAAGGTCAACGGTCAAAGCCACGTCAATTAAACGTCCACTCCTCTAATAACTGAAAAGTTGTGGGAAGTTACAGCTCTTTACTGGGCAACGTGCAACCAATGGACAGTTGACACATCACTAAGTATGAAAAGTTAGAAGGAACTGCCATAAAGACAAGTTCAAATCTGCAGACAGTTACCAAAAGATATCGAACCTTTCTCCCTCCCATTTTCAAAACCCTAGAAAGCTTTTCAAGAGCAAAGTCAGTTAACCTCCAGAGCCTTACCAATCAGACAGTCATCTCGCATAAACCTTTCTATATTTAATACCCACATTCTTCACACTACTCAAAATGGAAAACAGGCAAGTGATCACTGGTATTCAGCTTGGAACCAAATCGTTTGAGAAATCTGAAAAGAAGTTCAGAGATATTCTCGAGCTTGTAAAGAAGGCTGGATTTTCAGAATGCCTTGAAGCAAATACTCGAGTCTACTGCAACCTGGTTAAAGAATTCTACTCAAACGTCTCTATAAATTCGGAAACCCTTACTACCAAGGTTAAAGGTCAGTCTCTCAAGTTAAAATCTTCTGACCTAAACCAATGCCTAGGATTTCCTAACCAAGGACTGAAGAACCTTGATAATGTCAACACTGAATTGGCTAAGGAAATTATGGGGTATCAAAGAAACCCTAGTTTCAAGGACATGAAGAAGAAGGAGTTCCCTGAGCAATATGAGTTCCTTGCTAAAATAGTTGGAAAGTGCATACTATGTAAGAACACTGCACATGACACAGTGATCGACCAGCAGTTGAAAATCATGTCTACAATAGTTTTGAAGAAACAAATCGACTTTGGATCTATCTTGATTGATCAGATCTCCAAATGGGTAGAGAAGACTGAGAAGAAGCCCCTGACCAAGGTATATCATGGAAGGCTGTTAAGTATCATACTGAAGAAAAAGCTAGGGGGAAAGATCAAGGATGATGAGGGAGAAGCCCTGAATGTGCACAAGGTGATGTCTCCACAACTATTTGAAAACTGGAAGAAGAACCCTAAGGAGAACAAAAGGCTGACAGCTGGGAGCAGTAGTAGAGCCTCTGCAAAGAAGAGGAAGACAGTAAAGGCAGAGAGCTCTGAGTCCAGTGACTCTGAAGCAGCTGAAATAACACCAGCTAGGAAGAAATCAAAAGTGGTGAAAAGAGCTGGTGACGTGAAGAAAGCCCAGGCCCCACCAAGGAGAGTCTCCTCCTTGAACAAGAGTAAAGAAGAAAAGGCCCAAACTGCTGAGACCACAAAAAGAAGAAGCAGCAGGTTGCTTCAAGGGCAGTCAGCAAGAAAGCTAAGGTGGAGGACAAACCAGCCTTAGCTTCTCAAATCAATACATCTGCTGATAAGGAAAGGTGCTCTAGCCCTATGTCCAATACTCAGAGAAGCAACTCTGATGAAGAAAAAGAAATTTCTGATCAAAGTGCATCCCCAAATGCAACTGCCCCAACCAGCCCAGAGAATGGGTCAGAAAATGCTATCCAAGAAGAAGAAGAAGAACATGTCCCCTCAATCCAAGAGAGCTTTCATGATGACTCAGAAAGTGATGAGGACAAGGAAGAAGAATCTGCCCCTGCCAGTGCTGATATTCAAAGAAGTTTATCTGATAAGGAAGTGGAGTCAGAGACTGAGGAAGAAGAAGAATATGTCTCTCCGATAGTTGAACCTCCACAAAGAAGAAAGAGCTACAGGCTGTAAACCCAGTTTGCCTCCAAAAGGAACAGTGGCCAATCAAATGCCATCATTGAATTAAGTGATGATGAATCTGTATCCCAAGGAGAAGATGCTGAAGAAGAAGCCAGCAATGGAAAAGAAGAATCTATGGAAAGACTTGCTGAAGAAAGTTCAGATGATAAAATTCAGCAAGAAGGATTTTCTGTTGAAGATGCTCAAGAAGAGTCTGAACACGAAATGCAACAAGAAGACCTCTCTGCTGAAGCTGATCTAAATGGCTCTGGTTCTGAGAAGGAAGAAGTTGGAAATGAGTCCAACTCTGAAGATCAGGAATCAGGAAATTCAGAACTTAACCCTGTTCTCTCACCTGCAAGATTTATCAGGAGAATAGTAGTAGAAGTTCCCAATGAACCATCAGAGACTCCTCCTGAAAGATGGGTAAACCATGGAGGTGAATAGATCAGAATAGTAAGAATGACCTCCTTTGACTTGGTCAAGAACTGGAACAACATGGAAATGGACTGCACAACCATTCTCTACAACCCTGATGATCTGCTAATGAGATGGTTCTTCCAGTGGATGCCATGGCTAAAGGCCATCACTGAAAAAGATGGAAGCTACTTCAGTTGGTGTTATAAGCAGTTTCCAAGCATGGAGCTGGTGGCTCAGAACTTTCCAAGAGTGAAGAAGTTTGCCACCAAGCTGATCACAAACCAGCCCCACTTCAAGATCTATTGACATGCTGGAAATCTCTACATCCCCTACGATCGTAGGGTGGACTCTGAAGGAAGAAGGATCATGACCAAGGAACTGATCATAGAGTCTGTTAACTCTACGGTTGATCAAGTTCAAGCCCAATCCAAGAAGCCTTCTTATGATCATGCACTACCATCAGACACTCCATCATTCTCCACAAGCAATTGGTACTCCACGATTGCTCAGATTATCCACACCTTTAAAAATTTGTCCAAAGATGACAATCGTAGAGTCCAATCCATTGCTCCATCTGAAGCTGGCAATCAAAATGATCAAACTGCTTTGGAGCAGGAACTACTGAAGAGCTGTGATGATTTAAGAAAGAAGATATCTATGCTCACTGAAGAAACACAGAAGCAGACAGCAGCAGGAGATGATTCTTTCCAGCACAAGCTTCAAGCTATCTTGGCTGATGTATCTCTCAAACTCCAAGAGAGAGATAACATCTATCAGAAGGCCATCCAAGATCAGAAGGCAGAAGCTCTACAAGTTCAGAAGGCCAATGCAAAGCAGATCGAAGCCCTCTCTGACAAGATTGACGATCTGAAACAGTCCTTCTCTGTGCAACTTGAACTCGGACAGCAAGAGCTAAAGTTTGAAGTTGCAAACTCCTCCTACCTGATGGAGCAGCTTATGTCCAACATGGAGCAGCTCTCTCAAATGATTGATGACAAAAAGGGGAAGAAAGAGAGGCGAAGAAAGAAGAGGAGCAAGAGGCACCAAAAGAAGAGCAGAGGGTTAAGGGAGAAAAAGTCAAAGAAGAAGAAAGCAGCAGCAGATAAAGAATCATCATCTGAGGGGGAGCCTGAAGATGATGATACCAAGATCACAGAAGCTGAAGGGGAGCCAGATCAGAAAGATGATGAAGGGAAATCAAGCAAAGAGAAAAGGTCATCATCAGAGGGGGAGCAAGAGCAAGAAGCAGCAGCTGATGAGTAGCCGATCAACAAGAATCCTGGAATCATACATGGAGACAAGGAGGTATATCTCTAGTCTGTTAGTATGTTCTGGATCCAGGATTTAGAATGTCTGAATATATAATTGCCATATTAATATAAATGACATTCATGATTAACTATTTAGAAATACAGCTGCTCACTGTATCTAAGATTCATTCATAACATGCATATGCACTTATTGTTTTTGTCATAATCAAATAGGGGGAGATTGTCAGGAAAAAACATGTGAATGTTATTCCTATTTATATATGATTTGATTATGATATATATGAATGAATATGCAAGTATGTTTGCATGAAGAAAAGCTGTTAAGTCCTTTGATAGATAATAGAAATATATGTACAAGGACTTAGAATGAATTGATCAAAAATGTTAGGTTGATCCTACATAAGCAAAACGGCTTTGTAAAGTCCTTAAAAAGAAATGATGTACAAGGACTATAAATATAGAAAGATCAAGCTTGTTAGGTTGATCTTATGATGTAATAGATAGGCTTGTCTGATCGTCGAGCACTGCACCAGAAGTCGTAGTCTGCCAGGAGAGTCAGAGCTAACTCGGGAGCTATCGAGGTAGAATAGGAGTATGCAAGATAGTGAGATCTCAGAGTTCGTAGACTTCCAGGGAAAACGAAGAAGGATCGTAGTGTGTCGAGAAGAGCCTCCTCGGGATCGTAGTGTACTGAGGAAGTCATGTTCTGAATCGTAGAGACAGCCTGCCTATAAGCCGAACAACAATCTGCCGAAGCTAAGTATGAAATGCACTCTACGCTCAGAGTCGTAGAGTCTAGCGATGCCGAAGTCAAAGAAAAGGATCGTAGACCACACTCTGCGATCGTAGAGTCTACTGAATAAATGCAGAGATCGTAGTCGGACAAGATCAGATGAAGACAACAAGCTCAAGGCAGAAATCGTAGAGTGCCAAGATCTGATCTCAGGATCGTAGTGTCTGCACTGCCGAAGCATCTCGAGAACGTAGAGTCTGCACAGCCGAAGCTGAATTGTAGAGTGCAAAAATCGTAGAGTGTCAAGATTTTATCTTCGGGAACGAAGTGTTTGCACAGCCGAAGCTGAATCGTAGAGTGCAGAACTACGACTCCAACAGTAATGCTCACAATGCTAAGTCAGAATCGTAGAGCAGATACGGTTCTCAACGAATGAGCACTCCCAGTATATCCAAAGGTACGAAGCCTCTGGTTGGCACTGCAAAGATGTAATCCACAGTAAGGGAACCAGAGAGCACTCAACGAATGGCATGCAGGCTAGCAGAAGAAGTAAGCACCACACCAATCAGCATCAAGATTGAGTTGAAAGGTCGTTCGTGATGAAGTCTTCCACAAGATGATTCAAAAAAGACTTCAGCAGTTGACTAAGGAAAAGTCAGCTAATGCAGTTGCTATCAAGAAAACAGAAGACAACGATCTTGGAAGCAACCAGGATCGTAGTGTTTGTCAGACAAAGAAAGAACTGATGGAAGGTGAACCGAGATACTGGTCAGCTTCTGAAGAGCAAGGCTAAAGTGATTAAGTGCAGGGTCAGTTCATTGATGATAAGTGAGCGGAAGATCACCAGGAGAAAGCAAGCTGGACGCGCCACAAATCTGAAGTATCTTGATATTCAGAAGGGAACCAGAGCAAGGAATTAAGCCATCAGTATCTGAGAACAGTCGAAGCAAACAGAAGTATTGAAGCACTGCACAATACAAGGAAGAGGTGTTCTACATTGAAGATCCAATCAACACTCTTCAAGATCGTAGTGTTGTCTCCACCAGTCAACAAGACACTACGATCAGGTCCCTGAAGACGTGCATCAGAATCGTAGAGCTCGGATACCTGAAGATTGAGGCATTGGCAACGGTTCAATCTGAAGGGTAATTCGGACAAGTGCTTATTGAGAGCATCGATGCAAAAGGACAACCTCTGATCAAGAAATCAGAAGAAATAAAGTCTTCGACCTGCCCAGGACAGTAAAGTGATACATCTGACAAGGTAGGTGAAAAAGTAGACTGCAGAGTCAGAAAAAGTATGTCATGTCACATAAATCAGTCTACATCAAGCAACTTGGGATCTGTGAAGACATTTGAATAGCTTCCAACGGCTACTTTCCAACAGAAGGATTGGGAAGGTGTATAAATATAGAAGAGCTTCAAAGATCAAAGGTTGCTGGAAGAGTTGAGTTTTGGAGAGAAGGTGGACTGATCAAATCAAGTAATAGTAAGTCCAGAGACTCACTCTACGATCCACCAAGAACACTCAAAAGTCAGATGAAGCAAGAAGTAGAAGTGTGAGTTCTACTATGTAGAAGTGAGAGTTCTACTACATGAAGAGTGTTCTGAACTGCCGAGAGAAAGAAGAGCATCATGCCATCTGGATGTCCATCATGGGAAGACTCTAAGTACAATAGAGAAGAGCTTACGGTCATCTTAGCAAGTCCATCATGGGAAGGCATCGAGTAGCAAGAAGGGAGATCACAAAAGCCATCTTGGTGTCAAGCTTGAGAAAGCTTCTAGGTACCTTGCAGAAGAGCTTACAGTCATCCTAGAAGCCTCTCATGTGCAGCCATCAAGTACCAAGGAGAATGATCTTCAAGGCAGTTCATCAAGGGGTCATCCGGAGTAGTTGAGCCACCTAAGAAGCTGAGCATCATGCAACACTCAACTGCTCTTCAAGGATGATCAAGCCAAAGCTGCTAAAGATAGAAGATGTTCAGAGCATGAAGACATCTTAGCAGCTCAGCACCGACTCCAACAACAACAACAACAACTCAAGAAGCCAGGGCCTGAGAGGTCCTTGTCCAAAGGGACTAAACAAAGCAGGGCCAAAGGGTCCTTGTCCAAAGGGACTAAATGAAGTTCCAAGCCTGTTGGGCTTGAAGAGTTCCTAGGGAACTAGAGGAGTCCCAAGGCTGCTGGCCTTGAAGAGTTCTTAGTGAACTGAAGTCCCAAGGCTGCTGGCCTTGAAGGAATCGTAGAGATTCAGGGTGCTGCCCTTCCTTAGTGGAAATCCTGCTAGTTGAAAGCAGAAGAGTGGATTAGGAGCTTGAGTTTCTGAACCACTTAAAACCCCTTGTGTCTTTTACATTATGTCATTTACATTATGTCTATAACTGCTATAACTGCTATGTATGTTTTAACTGCTTACAACTAAACTAACCCAACGAACAATGTTTGCATGATTATGAATATATCAATGAAGGAGGGGAATCTTTTACTTATTCCGCTGTGCTTGAAAAGATTCTATGTTTGTCATATAATCTAATATGAACAATACATCATAAACCAGAAAAGTATTTTAAAAGAAAAGAATCTATTCAACCCCCCCTTCTAGATCTATTGTGCCCTCTGGGATCTAACATAATGTTATAGTTGTGGGTAATATTTATAAATTTTGCAATGTATGCAAGTTGTTGTATTATATTCGATTGGTCGGGAAAAAAAAATTTGTCAGAGAATATCCGTACGACAGTACAATCATTGGTGGACCCACAACGGAATTATTATCGGATTGAGAAAATGACAAAAATATTTTATAAAAATAACGGCGGAAGTTTTACCGTTAACTGTTGAAACACCCTGTGTTAAAAGTACAGTAATACGCGTGGTTACATAGTAGCACACAGTTTTAATTATTGATGCTTACGTGAGAAGTCACTCAATTTTGTTCAATTATTGCTATAGTAATTGTTGCATAGTATCTCACGTTATTTGATTCAATTATTGTCAATATTTTATATATTATTAAATCAATAATTGAGATAACAAAGTTATTAATATTATTATTTGCAATATTAACGATGTCTAGAAGTTCTGTCAAGGAGAGGTTTGGTCACCTAATTGCGCGCCAATAGGGAGAAATCCTTATTGGAAAACCCCCTCTTTCCTGGGAACGACCTGGTCGATTAATATTGTGAATTATAATAAAGGTGATAAGTTTTGTTTTATTATTATTATAAATGTAATAAAACAGAAAAAATTTTATATAAAACAGAATACTTTTATAAAGTTATTTGTTTTATTAGACTATAAATAGAATATATAATATTATATTATGCATAGTATTTGCATAGTAAAATCTTTTTATATAAAACAGAATACTTTTATAAAGTTATTCGTTTTATTATATTATAGATAGAATATATAATATTTTATTATGCATAGTATTTTGCATACACAACAAAAAAATGGGGCTTCAGCAACAACCGATTTTCGTTGCTAAATGTGCCAAATTTCGTTGCTAAAGGGTTTTGACAACGACTTTATTGTCGTTGCGTCTTTCGTTGTCAATGAGCGTTGCTAATTGTTCCGCAACGAACATATTTTTTTCGTTGCCAAAAGTAATACATTTTGCAACGAAATTTAACTTTCGTACAGAGACGTCGATCATTTAGCAACAAAATGTATTGTTGCAGAATAATTAAAATGTCGTTGCTAAAAACCCCATTTCATTGCAAAAGCCTGCTAATTGACAACGAAATGAACTCTTTTTTTTTGCATCGACCATGCATTTTCGTTGCAATTGACACCATTTTGCAACGACATTTTTCGTTGCAGTACATTATGAAAATTGTTGCCTAAACTTGCTTTCGTTGCGGAATGTAAACTTTTTAGCAACGATTTTCGTTGCTGATTATATTATTTGGCAACGACATTATGCTGAATCAACAATGAAAATGTTTGTTGCTGGTTATTTTTCAATAGCAACGAAAGTCGTCGATTAGCAACGACATTATATGTTGCCGTTTCTTTATATGTGCAACAAAAGTTAATATGATTTGCAACGATAAAAATGTTGCCTTTTATTTTAGTATTAGAAACAATATCCTCTCAGTTGTTATTAGGTTAATTTTTCGTTGCCAAATATTATATTTTTAATGTCATTAGCAACAAAAATTTGTTGCTAAATATATAAAAAATTATTGCTATATTAAAACTTGCTCAATGCTTTGATAACGAATTATATTGTTGCCAAATTAAAATTTGACATTCTTTTTGTTTACCTGGCTGGCTCAATGTCCCCATAACAAATAATGACAAAAATACAAAACTAAAATATTATTAATTTAATAAAATCATCCACTACATAATCATTCATTATATTTACAATTAACCATCTAAAGCTACCACAATTCTTCAATCAAAGTATATATCTACATATATAGAGAGAGTACACTTTATAATTTCGTCCCTTGTCTTCTGTAAAAGTAGCATGAAAATTTGATACCGAGTATTGTAAGGCTGGTCGTAGAAGCAGTCTTCCTGTACATATTTAAAAATAATAAGAAGTCAAAAAATGAAGCAAATAGGTCATCAGAGGCACTTAGTGCCAAAATCAATACACAAAAACAACAATGTTATGTTATTTTCTTACTAATCAAGGGACATAGAAGAAGGTAATACCCTTTTTATTGACTACCAAATTAATATCTAAATCAAATATCTTGAAGAAGACAAGTATGTGCTTCGTGAACCTCGTCCTGGTGGGTATACATTGACACACAGATTAAGATAAGAATTGGTGCTCATAAATAATGCTACAAGTGAACAGACATTTTACAGGCTTATAATGATGACAATACAACTTGATAAATATGTTCGTGCGTATAGCGAAAGTCAGAAACATACTTGATGATTCTGCTGGAAAGGAAATTGTTGATTGCGATAACTGCTTTTCCTGCTTAATTGCATGATGTTTCTGGAACGAGTCTGATGTTTGGTACCTTAGCAGCGTGTCTTGTTGTAATATATTTGGTTGTTGTTGCTATAATTGTCGTTTTGAATCCTGTTGTAGCTCTTTTGCTCAATTCACCTCCTCTAAAACATATATTGTGAAACTTCACCAAATTAAACTATGAAACACATATAACAGTCAAAAAAAAGTCTGATTTACAAAGCATATGCTAGTCATATGGAAATGTTGGATAAACCATTCATCATTTTCAGAGAACCATCATATATGATAGTGAAGCCATATGGAAATCAATAGACAAGTCTATCAATTTAGCTGGTAAAAACATGTTCAATGTTGAGATAATGTCAGCTGACATAAATAATTTGACATCTAATATACTTATCAATATTATATATATGTAAAATCTAGACATGGATAAAAAGTCCCAATTTACAAAGAAAGTCAAGCACAAGAAAAAATAGAAAGAATGAAAATAATGTGATAGAAAGGAAATTGATCTTGTGTAAGCAATACTCAATTTTTAAAAGGTGATCCTTTGATAATAAAGGACCCAAACTAACTTATACCAAATTATTTTGCCTTGTCGAGTAATAAAAGTCAAACTGATTGAATTCATGGCAAATTCATCTACATTAGCTCCTATGCATGAAAATAAAATATTTACTTCTCAAACAAAGCCTGCTAAAAGTAATTTCCACTTACTTTCTAACGGTACTGATTTTCATCCCATTGACACTAACCACAAGCCTAATCGTCATGCTAATATCCTCCCTGCAGCATCCATATCAAAAATTTTGATAAGGAAATGATAACATGATATTATACTGTAGAAAATATTAGATGGCCAACACATTCAGCAAACAATCATTTCCGAGTTCAGCTATATCCAAGAACAGTTCATAATATACTAATGATCTCAGTTTAACTTGTATAATTTACCTAGCCAAATGATGAACCACAGTTACCAAACTATATCATCAGCAATCAGAGTCTCAATTTCGGATTGCCTATATCATTTTATACAGATTTTTTCATACTTTTATGCTTCAAGCAGGCTTGACTCATCTCAAAATGTCATGTCAATACAACAATTTGTCCATCAATTGTTGAATTTGAAAATTTTGAAGTAAAATATATCTTGTTAAAGAGGAGATACAAAATCATGTAGGCCTTTATTGAATAAGGAGAAAGTAAAGGAGCATAACGGAAACCCAACAATTGAGTCACTAGCATAAGGGGAACTATCTTACAATAAACAATGTGTTTAGTATATATAAACACAACTAAGGATATTTACTTTTAAAGTAACAGGTCATTTCACCATTTGTGTTAAATCTCGACTGTTATAATGTGACACTGGGTATTAATTGTATACTATTCTGGATTCATCATGCACTGTTTAAATGATTCCAATTCGAAATAATCTAAAAGACTAGAATCGTGAGTATGATCAAATAAAAGGAAGCATAAAAAAGAAGATTTTACCTTAAGCTTACAACTGATGCCTTTGATAAAACTCTTGTTCCATGAATGAACTTTACCTTCATATATGCAGAAACATGACCTCCATAGATATACTTGCGGTGAAGCTCTACTTAGAATCCTTTGAGAAGCCAGCAAACCTCTTCTCACTGTGAGGAATATCCAGACCACCATCCAATGCCCCATGGAATTATTGATAAATGAATTACAGCTAAATGCAAGTACAGATAAAAGCACAGGTTTTGTACTGTGTACATCTGAACAACATAAACAAAATAAAAAAACTGCAACAGTTTTGAAACACAACTAATATTATATATAAACAACCCTTTCTAAAATTAAAAGTTACACAAGCAAATGTCTTATTTTAGTGATGGGTCCAAGTGAAGACTCAAAGCTATGTGAGAATGAAAATGATAGACATAAAGAAAGGAGCTAGTAGTGGAGATAACCTAGTAGTGGAGCAACTAAGGGACTGTATTAGCTAAAGAACTACCAACTCCTCAGTCAATTCACAGTAAATGTAATAAATCTAGTACTAATATAAAAGTATTTAGGAGTTTAAGTTATTGCACTAAAACTGTTTTACACTTTTAATAGATGGACAGAATTAAACTTCTTTTAGATTATAACAAATTAAACAAAAGAGTTGCACCCAACGTTTTCATAAAGTTTCCAACTTCACTACAATGTCCTGTTTACAATCAAACATAATGCCCCATCTTATCTCTCAACTCTCAAGGTCCAGAGGAACTAGTTAATTCATTCTAACAAATGGTATATATTATACTCAATCACAACTGTGTGATGCTGAAAATAAATTATACCGCACATGCTGTTTTGATGGAAAGTCAATGTTCCTGCTGGTGAGAGCCTTTGCAAGTGTCCCTTCCTACCCCACTCAACAAAAGCAACAGCTTCATCTATGTTATAGCCACTTGTCCATGTTACTGTCATCTGCATAGAAATAGGAAAAATGATGCAAGACTTTAAGGTTATATAAGTTAACATCCAAAATATGAAAAAAACTTTACAGAGTACAACTTAAGCAGTACTTTTTTTTGGGAGTAATTTATGATATTATAGGGAGGGAACTTCTATTGGCAACCTTAAGTTAGATTAAGGCCAACTATCAGAATGGGGCTTGTTGTAAGCCATTAGGCTGGCATAAGCACCAGGATGTCCCTGAAATCAAAATATGCCCAAACAATAATTGACATAAACTTACTTCATCCCAAGACTTCCCTTGAGCAAGGCATGGATAAAGGGGAACTTTCGGGTTAACGAATGTTATGGGATTTGAAATTGCCACCAATTTTGACTGCAATATTGAAGTATGTAATTAGTCCAAGACAGTCATAATATCACTCACTGAAATATTTTGAACTAGTGAAGCTGAAAATACAACTAGATCCATCACACAGTCAATGGTAAACAATCAGAACGAGAAAAAAATAAATATCTTTGAAGGTAAATTACAAGATTGTAGATGAAACATGTGGTAACAAAAAGATAAATAAACTCACATTTGACAAGCCACCTGAAAATAATGCGAATGAGAAGCACTAGCTTTTAGTTACTTAAAGAACAAATACAAACCAATTGCTCAGAGAACTGCAGGTATTTATGAGCAACATAAGCAATTAAGCATTATAGCCTAAATCATTGAACTTCCAAAAAGTTGAAAATTACCACACAAGTTACTAAGCTTAAATGGTTGACTATATTCCATTAAACCCTAACCTCAGCTGGTTTGTGCTAAAGTCTGGCAAACATGACATGCTCATTTATTTCCTGGTAAAGAGGACAAATAAAAATGGTTGCTTAACAGTATCAACTACCACTTTAACTATCCTTATATATTTTTCCCATATCAACTGCCATAAAACTAGAAAATGTAATCATAGAACAGAACAAGACAGGATTGGTACTGAGACAAGGCAGACATATAAAAGATACTCCCTCCCTTCCACAAAAAAGAGTCCTATTTATAAAATTTTCAAATATTAAATTAAAGATGCATTTCTACTCTATCAACTACTTCACGAAGTACCCTATCATATGTTTCTACTAAAAGATTATCAAAGAACCAAGCTCCCCAAAAAACTACACCAACAAGCAAATTTGAAATAAACATTCCATTCAATTTAACTAATAAAAGAACATAAGTTTGTGTAACACCTATTCAACCAAAGTACTTCAGTTGGCTTTTGAAATAGGAACAAAAGACTAGATTCAATTCCCATTACCCATCAAACCCATTTGTAAAAAAAAAACAAATTAAATCCCAAATTTATCATCCCAAAAGAATTAAACAGAAACCCAATCATCAATAAGCTAAAACCTGTGACAGTTGCAAAGGAAGTGGCCATTGAAGCACCAGAAATTGCAACCGATTAAGTTTTTCTGCTCATCACTCTGTATAAATTCATACGTATTCATACAGACTCAGCTCCAATTTAAAGCTGTGTGAAATTTGTTTTCTTATCAAAAACAAAAATAAAAAATAAAAATGTGTACATGTTCACCATGTGAACATATGTATGATTTTTCATTTAATCAATTAGGTAGATATATAGACCACCCTACTATGAGAAGCAAAGAATCTTTCCAAATATAAAATTCAAGAAGAAGCTACGACAAATATGATACGAAGACTGAAAGACGTCTCCAAAATACACACAAGTAGGTAGTTCAGGTGAGCAAGGAAGCTAAAAGGACATGTCAAAATAGAAGATCAACTTCACAATCAGAGGTATTTGTGACAACGAGAAGAAACCAGAGAAGACTTTGTAGCTAAGGAGATTAAACCAACATCAACCTTTACAAGTCATAATAATATTAGCTTTAACATGTAAAAACTGACAGTCAACAACATCAGGGTAAACATGAGTAACAATGTTATAAGAAAGCCACCAAGTAACAACCCAAAAGGCAATCTTGTTAAAGCACCTGATAATAAACTGTAGAAGATGAAGAATTCACAAAAGCAATGGAAAACAAAGTGAAGAAAAATTCAATATACCTTGGCATAGTAATCTTTCCAAACTCTGCGAGCAATCTGATGCCCACCCAAATCAAAAGCCTTGAACTTGATTTTCCTAATACTTAGCTCATCAAATGTTGGATACTGAGTTGGCTGGTGTTGAACCAATCTCTGCAAAATTCCAACACACCATTAAAAATCCCCACCCATTTAATAATGAATTGGCTCAGTCCTGCTGATGTTCTCATACAATTTTAATAATGAATCCCCACCCATTTAATAATGAATTGAAGTGAAGAAATCAACTATTTCCATACAATTTTAAACAGATTGAAGATGAGCGATCAAAACATACTAGGACTATAACAAAATTAAGTTGGCAAATGCGCTTTTTTTAGAACTGGGGTTAGGGTTTTTCTCCAAAGGTTACTAAAATCCCAGAAAAATTAAAGCTTCAAGCTATTTTACAAACTAGGGTTCTAGGAGTTTCTACAAAACAACCAAAATAATCCCCAAAATAATTAATCAAGACTAATATTAATTAATTTACCTGCTTATTAGTCTGGGAGTAATCCACCATATACTCATAAGCATCAGCCTGCGCATTAACCCTAGTTTCCGTTCCTTCCACCGGCAACGCAAAGGCGCCCATCACAATAATCGCGTCGCCGTCAGTCTTCCCCTGCATGAGGCCCATCACCTCGATGTTGCGATGTTATTTTCGAGTACCCATGCTTGTTGTGCCATGGCTGCCGATGAAGAAAAAGTAGCATCCATTGGAATTTAGAGAATCAGAGAGAGGAGAAAGGACTAGTAGCCTCTGGCTCGGTTTTACTGTTGGGTTTCTAGCACTAACAAATTATTTTATTTTATTTGTGAATTTTAGGAAGAAAAATTTGTTTAAAATTTGTTTCTAACACTTAATTTTTTTTAAACGTTTTTATTTTTTTAAAGAAATTTGAAATGAAAATGTGATCCAATGCCAAACTAACTCATATTGTAACTTTTTTTAAAAAAATTTATAAAGTAAATTTGTAAAAAAGAAGAGTAAGATTAATATTTTTTATGTTTATTCTATGTTATCAACGTTGGAAATGAAGGAGTATATAAGACTTCAGCTATAAAAAATATAAATAAAAATTCTAACGCCAATTAAAGTGATTACATCTTATTCTTCTTTTTTATAAATTGGTTTTTTTTTAAAAAAAAATAAATAAAATAGAGATAAAATTGATATTACGTTAATATGGGTCAAACTAACTTATTAGGAATGATTTATAGGTCATTTTTAAATAACTTTATTTTGTTTTAGTTCATAAAACATAATAATTTTTTCCTTCATCTTTTATGTTTTCTCTTAGAACTGATATTATTATAATTTAATTTTATAATATATTTAAAAAAAGGTAAAAGGAGAACTAGGAATAGCTAGGGGTATACCATTACTATTCTTCTTTTTATGTTTTATTTTTGGACTTAAAAATATGTTCATGATTTAAGTTGCTCCCTCCGTCTAAGAATAAAAGTTCTTATTATTTTATGTAATCTCAAGTTAAATATTTACTTATATTAAATAATCTACTTTTTTTACAATAATTTGTGCGTAATATCCTTAGTATTAAATGTCATATTTTTATTATTTATAAATATTTATATAATATCACTAGTCATGTATAGAAAAATATGCAATTAGATGAGAATTTAAATATAAATAATTTTATCATTTGACATTTTTTAAATTCGCATAAAATCAATCATCACTTTCATTCTCGGAGTGAGGGAGTACTTGTAAGTATATCCTACTTCTATCTATAAATAGAAAACATTGGGAAGCATAGATATAATAATCAGGTTTGATGAGATTAGGTTTATTTAGGTCGGAGGCCCGGAACTAACATGTTTGGTAATCGATTGTCACGAGTACTATTTCAACAACCATAATCTATACTGTTGATCGCAACATTGGATGACACGGATTGAAATAGATTTCCCTCTGCCGCTACAAACTGTAGCGACATGTGAAATTACTTATTTGCCACTCATTTGCTCATGTAATCATGTGCTACACTATCTACCGCTAATACTGTCTACCTCATTTGCCCATATTAAATCTCCACATTAAACTAAATATATATATAACGTAACTATGAATATATATATATATATATATATATATATATATATATATTTATTTATAAATTTATCTCTAAATATTCATATAAATATTTATAAACAAATATTCATATAAATTTATCTTTAAAATTTATAAATATTTCATCTAAAATTTACTTTAATGTTGAGATTTGTTTAGTTAACTAATAAATTAGAATGGCTCAGTGGTAGCTTATTGACCCAGTAATCTATAGGTCTTAGGTTCAAAACCTAACTGTGATATTATTGCTTCATATGTTATATTTTTTTTGTGTATTAGATAAATTCTATTACTATATATATATATATATATATATATATATATATATATATACCCATCTTAAATCTACACATTAAATTAAATATATATATATATATATATATAAAGTAACTATGAATACATATATATATAACGTAACTATGCATATTTTAATATATATATATATATATAAATTTATCTCTAAATATTCATATAAATATTTATAAATAAATATTCATATAAATTTATCTTTAAAATTTATAAACACATATTTATTTATAAATTTATAAATATTTCATCTAAAATTTATAAAATTTAGATATGAATATTTGTTATAAATATTTATATGAATATTTGTTTACATATATATATTTATATATAAAAACATTCATAATTACTTTATATATATTTAGTTTAATGTTGAGATTTGTTTAGTATTTTATTTAGTTTGATAATAAATTTTGAAAAGAATATGTATGTATATATATATATATATATATATATATATATATATATTTTGTGTGTGGACGGGCTGACGTGGCGAATATTGAACTTTATCTCAAAAAATATATTGATGCACAAATTCAAACCCAAGACGTCCAATTTGGAATATTGATCCAATGACCACCCAAGCACCTAGGCCTAATTGCTATTATTTTGCAAGGATTAGTATTTAGTACTATTATTATTATTATGACCGTTATTATTATTATTATTATTATTATTATTATTATTATTATTATTATTATTACTCCCTCCGTCCTAAATTAATTGCTCAATTTGACTTTTTAGAGTCAAATTAATTATTTTTAAAATTAATCATTTTACTATTTTTGCTAAAATATAGGTGAAGAGATTATAACTAAAAGAAAATATATACAATTTATAACTAACCTCAATTTTTATAATTTTAGAAATATATTTATATATGCTTAATTATTAATTCTAAAAATAGTCAATTTAACTTAAAAAGTCAAAATTGAGCAATTAATTTAGGACAGATGGAGTATTATTATTATTATTATTATTATTAGTACTATTATTATTATTATTATTATTATGACTCTTGTTATTATTATTATTATTATTATTATTATCATTACTGTTATTATTATTATTGTTGTTATTATTATTATTATTATTATTATTATTATTATTATCTTAATTTAAGGCAACATTTTAATAGTCGTTGTAAATGTTGTTGTTGTTGTTATTGTTATTATTATTATTATTATTAGTACTATTATTATAATTTGACTGTTATTATTATTATTATTTTTATTATTATTGTTATTATTATGACTGTTATTAGTACTATTATTATTATTATTATTATTGTTATTATTATTATTATTATTATTATTATTATTACTCCCTCCGTCCTAAATTAATTGCTCAATTTGACTTTTTAAAGTCAAATTGATTATTTTTAAAATTAATCATTTTACTATTTTTGCTAAAATATAGGTGAAGAGATTATAACTAAAAGAAAATATATACAATTTATAACTAACCTCAATTTTTATAATTTTAGAAATATATTTATATATGCTTAATTATTAATTCTAAAAATAGTCAATTTAACTTAAAAAGTCAAAATTGAGCAATTAATTTAGGACAGATGGAGTATTATTATTATTATTATTATTATTATTATTAGTACTATTATTATTATTATTATTATTATTATTATTATTATTATGACTCTTGTTATTATTATTATTATTATTATTATTATTATTATTATTATTATTATTATTATTATTATCATTACTGTTATTATTATTATCATTACTGTTATTATTATTATTGTTGTTATTATTATTATTATTATTATTATCTTAATTTAAGGCAACATTTTAATAGTCGTTGTAAATGTTGTTGTTGTTGTTGTTGTTATTGTTATTATTATTATTATTATTATTATTATTATTAGTACTATTATTATAATTTGACTGTTATTATTATTTTATTATTATTATTATTGTTATTATTATGACTGTTATTAGTACTATTATTATTATTATTGTTATTATTATTATTATTAGTACTATTATTATTATTATTATTATTATTATTATCATCATCATCTTAATTTAAGGCAACATTTTAATAGCCGTTGTAAAAAGTTGTATAAAATATGTAACGAAAATAAAAATTGTTGCCAATGAATGTGGTCCATATTAGGCAACGAAATATAGCAACAAAAAAACTTTCATTGCCCACGATGAGGAGAAATCAAGTGGTTAGAAATTTTACAACGAATTTCTAACGAATTTTGTTTCCAAATTTTGCAACTACTTATGAATTTCGTTGCAAAAAATGAAAGTCTGACACAATCTGCAATGAAGGACAAGGTTCGTTGTTAAACATACACTTTTAGCAACGACTTATAAAGTCGTTACCTGAAAAATTGTTGCTAAAGCCCCATTTTTAGCAACAAAAAAACTTTCGTTGCCCACGATGACGGGAAAGCAAGTGGCCAAAACTTTTGCAACAAATTTTTAACGAAATTTTTTCCCGCCAATGAATTAGCAACAAAATTTTGCAATGATTTATGAATTTCGTTGCAAAAAGTGAAAGTCTGATACAATTTGCAACGAATGACAAATTCCGTTGCTAAACATATACTTTTAGCAACGACTTATAAAGTCGTTGTAAGACCCCGAAAATTTTTAAATAAAAAAGAATTTCCTTTATTTATTATTTTGAAATAGTAAGGGTTGATTTGATTAATGTGGTTAGTTATGGGTAAAATGCGCAAATATTTTAAATAAGCAGGTGGTTATAAAATATTCATTGTTGACGAGGAATATTCGTTTGGTCGTGGAATATTCTTGCTGTCGGGGAATATTCGTACAACGGCGCAGTCTTTTGTGGGCCCCATAACGGAAAGCGATTGGATAAATAAAACGACAAGTATAAGTTGTTTATAAAAAACGGCGTAGTTGTTACCGTTAATACTGTTGGAATATCCGGTGGTTAAAACACAGTAATACGCGTTGCACAGTAGCACACGGTATTGCACCAATTATTGATTCTTACGTAAGAAAGCACTACACAATAATTGTTACAGTAATTACTGTTCAGTATTTTATGTTATTGATTCAATAATTGCTGCATTGATATTTTATATTACCGTTGTTTCAATAATTGTCACTACACAGTATTTTTCATTATCGAAGCAATAATTCATATTATCTGAATAATATTATTTGATAACATTATTGGCAATGTCTAGAAAGTTCTGTCTAAGGAGAGGTTTGGTCACCTAATTGCGCGCCAGTAAGGAGAAATTCTTATTGGAAAGCCCCCTCTTTCCTGGGAACTGCCTGGTTGTCAATATTGTGATTCTGTAATATTATTCGTGAATAATTAATTATTGATTTATATGATGAGAAAAATATTGATTTTATGTGGATTTAGATGGAGAAAATTTTTAATGTGACAATTGTTGAAAATTAATATTTTATCTTTTTCTGATAAAATAATTCATTTAAATATATTATTTTAATAATATATTAACGGTGATATTTTTACGATGAATGTGGGATATATGAGTATATGAGGAGAAAGAATATTTTTGTTGTAATGAATATTAAAAATAGATTTTGTGTGTCGGTAGACCTGTTTCTTGACTGAAAATTTGATTATAGCCTGTAAAATCGCCTGTTTATGGATTTCGGTCAATTTCTGTTTGGAATTTGGAAAAACTTCCTTCTGCAAAGTTGTAGAGAATTGAATTTCCTATAAAAACTCGCGTGATTCGAATTTTCTGACAAACAAGGCTATTTATTATGAATTATTGAAGTTCCGAAGCTCCGAAATAATTGATTTTTGGAAGTTTAAAATATTTTTAATAATAAAAATGTTTTTTATTTATTTTTCTAGAAGGGAGCATGTGTTCAATGACTGATTTCAGATTTTAAGGTTGGCGTAGAAGATTATATATATATATTAATATTATATTAAATAGGTGCTTAGGTTAGAATTGAAAATCACACCAGAAACTGAAGTTTTTTCTCTCTATATTATCGAGCGTATTCTTGTGAGTATTTTGAGTATACTTTGAGTATTGCTATACGGTGCAAGTTCAAGTCATAGCTTATATCCGGTGTTTTATCTAGAAGTGCTGTCTTTCGAGGTAAAGGATGTTATTTTCTTCTCAAATGATATTATTTCTTCAATATCATTATGCTGAAATGTTGGTTGGAACTTTTTATCCAATTTGGAACTTTTTCACGTCGGGGTTACTATTCATGAGTTACTATTCACGAGTTACTATTCATAAGTTACTATTCACGAGTTACTATTCACGAGTACTATTCACGAAGCGTGAAGATGTTTTTTGTGAAATTTTTATCTTTTGGTGTCGGAGTTACTATTCACGTATACGGCACTATTCACGTATACGGCACTATTCACGAATACGACACTATTCACCAAAAAATGAAATTTCTTCTTTTTGTCCAAAATATCTATTCTGGATACTAGCTTTGATTGGATCTATATTTTGATCATTCTTGAATTTTACTTCAGTATGATTATTTATGAAGTATTTTTGAACTCAGATTGTTTAAAGTACGAATCCTTAATACTTGTTATTTTGTTTCACTGGATTCGTTTCCTTTAAAATATTTTCCATCATCCTCAGTCCTAAATGATGGTGTTACTGAATATCTTTGGCCTGTAGTGCAAAGATGGTTGATTTTGTTATGAATATCTTTGGCCCGTAGTGCAAAGATGTACAGGTGTTGAGATGAACATGAACAATTGATGAATATCTTTGGCCGTAGTGCAAAGATGAACAGGTGTTTAGATGAACATGACCAACTGATGAATATCTTTGGCCTGTAGTGCAAAGATGAATATTTGATTTGATTTGAGATATATATTGATTGATGTTACAGGGATAAAATATTGATGATGGACTTTTAAATTCATAGATGTTAGTAGATTTTATTCTCTACTTAACTCTTCTAATGAATTGTTGTTTCCGCTGCAGTTGTTGATCTAAAACTTGTTGTCTATTGTATTCTATCAGATTTTTCCCTGTTGAAGACTAACGATAATTTGTTGTATATTATCTTAGTCATAATATTCTTTACTGGGCTAGTTGAGCTCACCCTTTTCCTTGTTGTTCCATTTTTTTCTCAGGATGCGAGAATGTAGCGAGTACTAGTCGGGGTATGGAATGAAGGTTCTAGAGAGAGTTGTTTAGTAGTCCTCACCATTTTTTTTTGTAAAATTATGTATCAATAATTATGATGGGGATTTATTTGCATGTGGATATTGTCTAGATGACAATGTTTGTATTCAAACTCACAGCTTATGGGTTGTAAAAGTTGTAGTTGTTTCTGTACCATGTATTTGACAACTCAGAATGGGTTGGGTGGAATGGACCTATTTTGGGGTTGTCACAGTTGGTATCAGAGCTTAGGGATATGATCTCTGGCGGAGATCGGGGAATAGAACTAGGAGGGGAGAGACGAGTAAATCATTCGCTAGTGTGTCCTACCTAAGCATATTGTTGTTTGGTCATAATATAGGGGTAATATGTGATTTGTTAAATTGTTTAATTAACCCTGGTTTTATGACAGTATTTGAGAATGTCGACTGAGAATGTTAACAGTGGAGTAAATGAGACTGTAGAGATGCCTGTACTCACCAATGAGGAGAACGTGCAACAGGCTGGCAATGTACCTCCTGTGAACAACGCCACTGAGCAGACGATGAACGACGGGATGTTTAGGAGCTTTTTGCAGTTCATGCAAAACCAGACGAGGGAGACTCGTGTTCAAAATACAGGAGGAAATGATAGCAATTCACGGGTGGTCACAGCCAAGCAGTTCAAAGAGTTGGGACCACCAGAATTTAAGGGAAAGCCCGATCCGATCATGGCGGAAACATGGGTCAAGCAAATTACCAAGATATTCGATGTCTTGGGATGCACGGAGGAACAGAAGGTTCCATTCGCCACCTTTATGTTCCGTGGCGAGGCAGACTACTGGTGGGAGTCTGTGAAGCGTACCCATCCAGCCGCACTCAGCATGTCATGGGAGACGTTTCAGAAAATTTTCAAGGAAAAATACTTTCCTGAAAGTATTCGCCATATGAAGGAAGTGGTGTTTATTAGACTAGAGCAGAATAACATGACGGTGTCCCAGTACGAGGCGAATTTCGCAGAGTTATCCAGGTTTGCACCTCATTTGGTGGAGAATGAGGAACGTATGACGCGGATGTTTCTGAGGGGTTTGAAACCCGGCATACGTCAGTATCTCATTTCTCATAAATTTTCTATCTATTCAGATGTTGTCAACAGGGCTCAGTTGTTAGAGCGAGATAACGAGTACGTTCAACCGAGGGACCATAACCAGGATCATACCGAAGATAACAGTCATCAGAATAACGATAACCAGCGGAGAAAGAAGAATATGGACAAAGGCGGTAACCACTTTGGTGGTAATCGTGGCCATGAAAATAGAAGAAGCGAGTCGGGAGGAGATTTTAAAAAGAGGAGATTTAACAACGACCATGTGAAGACGACAGTGCCAGCAGCAACTGGTTCCAAGGGAGAAGAAAAACCACCGGTCGTATGTTACAAATGCGGAAAAGAGGGACATATCAGCCCAAACTGCCCACAACAGTTCAAGATATGCTATATTTGTGGAAAGGAAGGACATATCGCTTGAGAGTGTACGGTAGCGAAACCAATTCCAGCGGGGATGGTGATTCAAAAGGATGTCCCAGAAAAGTCAAAGTCAACAGTTCCTGGAAGAGCGTTTGTCGTGACCGGTCAAAATGCTAGGAACCCGAACGAAGTTAGCACGGGTTAGTTAATTATAATTCTTGCGAAGTTTATACCTTACTAGGTACCGGTTCTACCCATTCTTTTATCTCTCTTGCTTGCGTTCAACGTTTGAACTTGACTACGGAGAAATTAGACTTTGACCTATCTATGGAGACTCCGTTAGGAGAAACTTTCATTACATCCGTTGTTTAGAAATCTTGCTTGATTCAAGTTGGCACTATCACATTTCCTGTTAACCTTATTTCTATAGAGATATTTGCTTTTGATGTGATTTTAAGGTTAACTACTCATCATGCCAAAATTAATTGATTTTGTAAGGTTGTTAGTTTTCATATTCCTAAGCAACCTGATATTCGAACTCAAGCAATCAAACCATTGAAGTCAAACATTTTTATATCAAGCCATGAAGTCATTCGTTTATTGAAAAATGGATGTTATGTTTTCTTAGCCCATGTCATGGACTTGAACAAAAGTACATCAGATTTGAATGATATTTCTGTTGTTAGTAAATTTTTAACGTATTTTCTGAAGAATTTCTTGGCCTACTCCCAGAGCGTGATATTGAATTTTGTATCGACTTTGAACCCGGTACAAAACCCATTTCTAAAATCTCATGGCTCCTATTGAACTTCAGGAGTTAAAAACCCAACTGTAGAAGTTGATACCCGAGCCTTTATCTGGTGACTTCCTTTGTGGAATGAACCGAAGCCAGACTCTTTGTAGGGGACACAATATTCGTGCAATAGTAAACTGATAGGTGTCATTGTAATGTGCTATCCAAGGTTGGGATATGAGTCACAGTTGAGAGCAACCTAAGTCAGTAATCGAAATACGTAGCTTTCTAGGCTTAGCTGATTATTATCGGAGATTCGTTGAAGGATATTCTCGAATCGCTATTCCATTAACGCAGCTGACTCGTAGAGATACAAAATTCGAATGAAGCAAGGAATGTGGGAAGAGCTTCGAAGAACTCAAGAGGAGACTCATTTCGGCACATGTTCTGACCATACCATCTTAGAAAAGCGAACGTGGTAGCTGACGTGTTGAGTAGAAGATCGTATACGAGTATGAGTACGATATTGTCAAAGACTCATTTCGTATAATTTAGAGATGGAGATGAAAACTCTAGGTATCCACGTGATGATATACGAGTATAATCGACTTTAATCGATAAAGTTAAAGCTGTTCAAGCTACACACCGGAGCTGGTGAATATGAAGAAGCAGGTACAAGAAGTTCTTATTCCAAAAGCGAGAATTGGCGATGTGAGCAAAGTTCAAACCTTCGATTTATTAGTCCATTTGAAATTCTCGATCGAATAGGAACTGTGGCCTATAGACTCGTTTTACCGCTAAGTATGACGCGTTTTCATAACGTTTTTTTTACGTATCGATGTTACGTAAATATGTGGACGACCCGAACGACGTCATCGAGTTAGAACCGGACAAAATAGCTGAAGACTTAATGTACGAGGAAGTACCTGTCAAGATCTTGGATAGGAAAGAATATGTCCTACGCACGAAGGTCATACCACAAGTTAAAGTTTTGTGGATGAATCATGCTATAGAGGAAATGACCTTGGAGTTGGAAACGGAAATGAAAGAGAGGTATCTTTACCTTTTCGAAACACCAGTTACGTACGTCAATTTCGAGGACGAAATTTCATAAGGAGGGGAGGTTGTAAGACCCTGAAAATTTTTAAATAAAAAGGAATTTCCTTTATTTATTATTTTGAAATAGTAAGGGTTGATTTGATTAATGTGGTTAGTTATGGGTAAAATGCGCAAATATTTTAAATAAGCAGGTGGTTATAAAATATTCATTGTTGACGAGGAATATTCGCTTGGTCGTGGAATATTCTTAATGTAGGGGAATATTCGTACGACGGCGCAGTCTTTTGTGGGCCCCATAACGGAAAGCGATTGGATAAATAAAACGACAAGTATAAGTTGTTTATAAAAAACGGCGTAGTTGTTACCGTTAATACTGTTGGAATATCCGGTGGTTAAAACACAGTAATACGCGTTGTTGCACAGTAGCACACGGTATTGCACCAATTATTGATTCTTACGTAAGAAAGCACTACACAATAATTGTTACAGTAATTACTGTTCAGTATTTTATGTTATTGATTCAATAATTGCTGCATTGATATTTTATATTACCGTTGTTTCAATAATTGTCACTACACAGTATTTTTCATTATCGAAGCAATAATTCATATTATCTGAATAATATTATTTGATAACATTATTGGCAATGTCTAGAAAGTTCTGTCTAAGGAGAGGTTTGGTCACCTAATTGCGCGCCAGTAAGGAGAAATTCTTATTGGAAAGCCCCCTCTTTCCTGGGAACTGCCTGGTTGTCAATATTGTGATTCTGTAATATTATTCGTGAATAATTAATTATTGATTTATATGATGAGAAAAATATTAATTTTATGTGGATATAGATGGAGAAAGTTTTTAATGTGACAATTGTTGGAAATTAATATTTTATCTTTTTCTAATAAAATAATTTATTTAAATATATTATTTTAATAATATATTAACGGTGATATTTTTACGATGAATGTGGGATATATGAGTATATGAGAAGAAAGAATATTTTTGTTGTAATGAATATTAAAAACAGATTTTGTGTGTCGGTAGACCTGTTTCTTGACTGAAAATTTGATTATAGCCTGTAAAATCGCCTGTTTGTGGATTTCGGTCAATTTCTGTTTGGAATTTGGAAAAACTTTCTTCTGCAAAGTTGTAGAGAATTGAATTTCCTATAAAAACCGCGAGATTCGAATTTTCTGACAAAAAGGGTTATTTATTATGAATTATTGAAGTTCCGAAGCTCCGAAATAATTGATTTTTGGAAGTTTAAAATATTTTTAATAATAAAAATGTTTTTTATTTATTTTTCTAGAAGGGAGCATGTGTTCAATGACTGATTTCAGATTTTAAGGTTGGCGTAGAAGATTATATATATATATTAATATTATATTAAATAGGTGCTTAGGTTAGAATTGAAAATCACACCAGAAACTGAAGTTTTTTCTCTCTATATTATCGAGCGTATTCTTGTGAGTATTTTGAGTATACTTTGAGTATTGCTATACGGTGCAAGTTCAAGTCATAGCTTATATCCGGTGTTTTATCTAGAAGTGATGTCTTTCGAGGTAAAGGATGTTATTTTCTTCTCAAATGATATTATTTCTTCAATATCATTATGCTGAAATGTTGGTTGGAACTTTTTATCCAATTTAGAACTTTTTCATGTCGGGGTTACTATTCATGAGTTACTATTCACGAGTTACTATTCATGAGTTACTATTCACGAGTTACTATTCACGAGTACTATTCACGAAGCGTGAAGATGTTTTTTGTAAAATTTTTATCTTTTGGTGTCGGAGTTACTATTCACGTATACAGCACTTTTCACGTATACGGCACTATTCACGAATACGACACTATTCACCAAAAAATGAAATTTCTTCTTTTTGTCCAAAATATCTATTCTGGATACTAGCTTTGATTGGATCTATATTTTGATCATTCTTGAATTTTACTTCAGTATGATTATTTATGAAGTATTTTTGAACTCAGATTGTTTAAAGTACGAATCCTTAATACTTGTTATTTTGTTTCACTAGATTCGTTTCCTTTAAAATATTTTCCATCATCCTCAGTCCTAAATGATGGTGTTACTGAAAATCTTTGGCCTGTAGTGCAAAGATGGTTGATTTTGTTATGAATATCTTTGGCCCGTAGTGCAAAGATGTACAGGTGTTGAGATGAACTTGAACAATTGATGAATATCTTTGGCCGTAGTGCAAAGATGAACAGGTGTTTAGATGAACATGACCAACTGATGAATATCTTTGGCCTGTAGTACAAAGATGAATATTTGATTTGATTTGAGATATATATTGATTGATGTTACAGGGATAAAATATTGATGATGGACTTTTAAATTCATAGATGTTAGTAGATTTTATTCTCTACTTAACTCTTCTAATGAATTGTTGTTTCCGCTGCAGTTGTTGATCTAAAACTTGTTGTCTATTGTATTCTATCAGATTTTTCCCTGTTGAAGACTAACGATAATTTGTTGTATATTATCTTAGTCATAATATTCTTTACTGGGCTAGTTGAGCTCACCCTTTTCCTTGTTGTTCCATTTTTTTCTTAGGAGGCGAGAATGTAGCGAGTACTAGTCGGGGTATGGAATGAAGGTTCTAGAGAGAGTTATTTAGTAGTCCTCACCATTTTTTTTGTAAAATTATGTATCAATAATTATGATGGGGATTTATTTGCATGTGGATATTGTCTAGATGACAATGTTTGTATTCAAACTCACAGCTTATGGGTTGTAAAAGTTGTAGTTGTTTCTGTACCATGTATTTGACAACTCAGAATGGGTTGGGTGGAATGGACCTATTTTGGGGTTGTCACAGTCGTTGTCCGAAAAATCGTTGCTAAAGGCCCATTTTTTTGTAGTGATAGTACCTGCATAATGTTTACATAGTAAAATCTTTTTATATAAAATAGAATACTTTTAGAAAGTTATTCGTTTTATTAGATTATAAATAGAATATATTATATTTTATTTAAAAGATGTTGTTTTATTAGAATATTTTATTAATACTGTATAGTAATTGAATATGGACCGTCTGTTTAAAAGTAAATCAATCTGGACCGTTCATAAATTAGTTACTATTCAGTCTATTCTCCTATAAATAGAAGTTCATTCCTTCATTATTTCTTACGAATTCACTGAAACTCTAGAGAGATAAACTATAGAGAGAAAGAAGAAAAGTATTCGGCTGCTTCACTACTCCTATATCCAGTTTCTTTTAAGGTAAGGGGTATTATTTCTTTCGTATTCATGAAGAGAACTTTTGTTATTTCATTCTTTATTATTCTGTTGGAATAACCTGTATACGCGGGCTACCCTATACTTGGTGAAATTCTTCTGTTATTCCATTCTTTATTATTATGTTGGAATAACCTGTATATGCAAAGTACTGCATACATGATAAAATTCTTCTGTTATTCCATTCTTTATTATTATGTTGGAATAACCTGTATATGCGAAGTACCGCATACATGGTGAAATTCTTCTGTTATTTCATTCTTTATTATTCTGTTGGAATATCCTGTCTGTTCGTATTACGCATGACCTGGTTCCATTATTTATTATTCTATTGGAATAACCTGTTTGTGCGGTCTATCGCATGCCTGGTGAAGTCTTTTGTTATTTCATTCTTTATTATTTTGTTGAAATATTCTGTCTGTGTTTACGCATGACCTGATTCCATTATTTATTATTCTGTTGGAATAACCTATATATGCGGTCTATCGCATGCATGGTGAATTCTTCTATTTCATTCTTTATTATTTTGTTGGAATAACTTACCTATGTGGATTACCACATGCATGATGAATGACCCTTCGTATTCAATTCTTATTAAATTATGGAAATGATCTGTCTACGTGGATTGCCGCATGGCGGGCGAAAATCCATTTGCAGTTTCATATATTCTTTTATACTCAGTTGGTTAAAGCTTTGACTTCTATATTCCATGAAATTAGTGGAATATCCTTGATATTTGCGCTTCATCCAGTATCTTTTCATGAAAATATTCTTCTCAGCATTCTTGAATTTTACTCTACAAAGCAGTATCATGTTGACAATTAATTTAGACGTTATTAGTTCCTGGATAAATTAATTCTTGAACTTGTTTTATTGAATTCTTATATCATTGTCATCATCCTCATGTTTATATTATGTTGAAAGTCATCTGTGGCCTGTAGTGCATAGATGGACTTGGTATGATTATGACCAGGGATTAATCGGTATAATCATGACCGTAATGTTACAAATGATGTGGTAAAAGTCCCCATTGGCCCGTAGTGCATTGATGAACAGTTGTTGGCATGATCATGATCATTGATGAATACACGAATATCCTTAGCCCGTAGTGCATGGATAATTTATGGTTGTGATACTAATAAATATCCTTGGTCGTAGTGCAAGGATGATGTGGATTATTTATTAAGCTGAGTCTCAGCGATAAAAGTGATGAAAAACCTTTTTAAAACATAAAAGATAGTAGATTTTATTCTCTACTTGACTCTTTTAATGGATTATTTGTTCCACTGCAGTTAAACTTGATGTTTGTTATATTTTATCAGTTTAATATTATTGAAGACTAATGATAATTTATTCTACATTATCTTAGTCATAATATTTCTTACTGGGCTAGTTGAGCTCACCCCTTTCTTTCACTGTTCTCTTCAGAAAATGAGAACGTAGCCGGGACTAGTCGGGGAACGGAGTGACGGTCCAAATGATAGTATTAGTAGTCCTCACTATTCTGTTAAATAGTGTGACAATAAATATAATGAGGACTCCTTTGAGTGTGGATATTGTCTAGATGACAATATTCTTATTAAAACTCTCAATTTATGTTTTGTCGTATTTTACACGACAACTGTATTATTAAGTTGTATTTATATTCTGTACCATGTATTTGGGGACCCAAGATGGGTGATGTATACCTATTTTGGGGGCGTCACAGTTAATATTAAAAATAATGATAATTAAAGAAAAGAGAGCATTCTCATTATATTTTTATATATGTCAGTCCCTTTATAATACATGTGTTCATAGGTACATGAATATTACTCCCTCCATCCCATTATATCTGATGTTTAAGGGGTTTTTATTTTTCCCAAAACAATAGATTTTTTACAAGTCCAAAGCTAAATTTTCCACTTTTATTCCAATACTACCCTTGAACCGTCCACCGGATAAGAGAGAAAGATAAGAGGGTTTTTTTGAGAGAGAGGCTTTATGAAGCTGAAGCTGAAGCCTTTCTATACTTTATTCACTTTACTCTTCTTCTTCTTCTTTTTTTTTAAATATTTCTATTATTTTTGGCTTCAATTTTTGTGGCTCAAAAAGCAGCCAAATTAAATCTCAGTGTAGAAGAAGCAGCGGAATGACTGTAACCGAAATATGGCGGCGACGACGACGGCGTATTTATTTCAGTGTGCTTAACGCTACTCTATTTTCGGGAGATGCTGTTCTGCTTCTTCTTCTTCGCCTCAATCACAACTTATTGATTGTCCCTCTTTCTCTTCTTCCATATGCTCTTACTTCATCTAAAGGAGCTGGTAATTGATAATTAGATCTGCTAACTTTGGATGAGCCACTTGTTAGGTTTGTAATATTCATGAACGCAATCAAATTGCAAAATTAGCGGAAACGTGTAAAATCAGAGTTTTAAAAATTTTACAAACCATATACCCGGATCACCCTTTATGCACAATTATTAATTAAACGAAAAGAAAGAATAAGAACCATACCCTTGAAGATCCGAGCTTCCTCAGGTACAAGTTCACCTCCAATCCTTTTCGCGTTCATCTTGAATCCACCGGGTTTGGTCCCTTCCTTTGATCAACGTTAGCCACCCAAGTGTTTGGCCTCTAGAGGTGATCCACCAAGGAAGAAGAAGAATTCAAGAAGATGGGTTGTTGGCTAAACCCTAGTTTTTCTATCTCTATAGAAAAAGGGCGTACTCTCCCAACTATTGAAATTACGTATTCTAATAATACGTCAACCTCTCTCACACCCATAATAAGACTCCTCTTATTTATAGATGTGGGCAACCCATCCTTAACAATTAAGGAATTGGGTTTTATTTTAATTAATTAAACTCTTTTAATTAATTAGGCTCCTAATCTTATTAGAAATAATTAATTAACCTTTTAATTAATTAAGCTCCCTAATCTTATTAGAGATAATTAATTAAACTCTTTTAATTAATTTGTCTCATAATCCTATTAGGATATTTGAGAGTACTTTTATTAATTAATTCCCAAACTCCTTTAGGAATTAAATAATAATAATAATAATAATAATAATAATAATAATAATAATAATAAGACTCTTCTTATTAATTTATATTTAATATTTCCAAAATATTAAATAATAAATATTAAGCTATTTAATTTATTCTATCACCATAGATTAAATTAAATATACTTAACTTATTATTACGATTATGCCATTAACTTCTTAAATAATTATTCTTCCTTTTATGGTGTGACCCTTTAGGTTCTCCATATTAAATCGGTTGTGAATAAATCAATTAGAATAATTCTAATCTTATTTAAATAAATAAATTAAATTATTAATTTATTTAAATAAATAATATTTATTCTACAATAGGGATAAGCCTCCCTAGCGATCAACGACTTTCCAGATAATATAGATTTCAACATTAATCATAAAAGAACCTTTGAGTAAATAGTTACCGTACAATTCAATCCTTCTACCATACAATGTCCCAATTAAATATAAGACATGAAATTTCTGTCAAGTCTTATTTTATTTAATTATATGTATTTCGACTCTTAAATGTACAACTCCAAATAATGCAAATTAGAAACTCCTTTCTAATTTCATTCTGCCTTGGCCAAGGACTACTGAGTTGTCATTTATCGAATCACATAGGACATTTCTCTTCTTTTACTAGAAGTGGTAGATTCTTTATTGATCATACATTATCTCCATGTACAACTTATTATACTGAAGCATACCCTTTGATATACCCTAAGGGTCTTAAAGAATAAGTCAAAGTATAACTCATCATACACAAGATACTATGATGATCTCAAGTCCAAGGATCACTTGTACTACTATCACTACAGGAATTCCTATTGACATGCAAGTAAAACTCCATTAGGTATTCCTTAGCGAGCCACGTTCAGTGAACTTATTCTCTAATAAGCACCTACATACTTGCTTTAGTGTCTCCACACAAATGATCATGAGATCAATCATCCTCATCCAATGAGCAAGCAACGTATGTACCAATCTATCCGGATTCACTAATCCCCAATTTAGTAATCCAACGATTGGGAACTATTTTAGTTTTAAGCTTTCTAAGAATTTAGATCTCATTAGAATGATCATCATCATTATTCTAAAAGCATTGCTTAAAACTATAGGTTTATCACATATTATAAAACAACATCATGTAGATAATTAAAAGCCTTTAATAAATTAATACTTTTTATTAATAAATGAATAAGATTGTTTACAAAGTATATGCTTTATCATCAAACATGATTGACTTGTGTGCATACTACTTTCAATCTCCCACTTGCACTAAAGTCAATCGCCATGGTATCTCATACTCTTCTTCTCTAAGTGACGATTATCCTGCTGTTGGATAAGCTTTAGTTAATGGATATGTAATGTTGTTCTTGAGAGTCCACTATCTCTATAGTGATTTCCCATCTTTTAATGATTCCTATAATCAAATGAAAGTGCCACAACACATGTTTGGATCCAAGATGAGACTTAGGAACTATTCCTAGTTCTGTAATGAACTTTTCATCCAAACAATCAACTTGTAGCTTCATTTATAGCTATATACTTTGTCTTTATCACTAAACCAACAACTCTTTGTTGTTTGGAACCTTTCCAATTCACTGCACCACCGTTCAAGGTAACCCTTTACCTTAAAGTGGATTTTCTGTCGTCTTGGTCTGTCTGAAAAAAAAACTTGTGTCTGTTAAGCCCTCTAGTTTTAATTCAGACCCACTATGTATGATCACATCCTTAGTGCCGATTAAGTACTTTAAGATGTTTTTCACTGTCTCACAGTGAACTTCTCCAGAATATGACTGATCCACATCAGGTCTCGTACATTACATTGCATACATGACAGTTACTCATGCGATCTCTCTTTTATGGAGTCTATGGGGACTATTAAGAGAGATACACTCCATAGCTCATTAACATGAGACATCCCATGGAGTTTGCCATGCTAAACGACTTTAGCATCAAATGAATATACGTTCTTTGGGTTAAGCCGAGCATCCTTTTAAATCTATCTATATAGATTTGCATCCCCAATTAAGATACTCTTCCCAAATCATTCATGGAGGAATGTTTAGACAACTTTATCTTTACTGATTATAGCATTAGTATGTCATTCCTTATCCGTAATATATCAACATATAATACTAGAAATTTCATGACGCTCCCATTGACCCTTTTGTACACACTAGGTTCATTCTTATTTTTGATAAAATCAAACTCTTTTGATTGTCTCATCAAGACGAATGTTCCATATTTGAGAGTGTCTACAACTCTTACCTCATCGTATGTAACTGGATCATCATCTTCTATGATACGTACCTCATCATCATCATCATCCATGATGAATCCATACCTCCTAGGTATCTTCGGTACTATTCCAGATTTACGATTCGATTGTGGTACAATAGGTCCATCTACAGGATCCTCTTATTTGACTTGTAGTGTTTTGTGGTTCTTGAACTTTTCAAGATGTATTATCCTCCCACTAGCCCTTTCAATGATAAACACCTTTATCTTAGAAGGCAACATGTTTCGCAACAAACACCTTTTGCTAAGTAGGATTATTGAACATATGCCCTAAACTTACTTTAGGATGTCCCACAAATCTGTACTTGTCAAATTTTGTCCCAAACTTATCCTTTGAAACTGTTTCATATAAGTTGGACAACCCTTTATCTTAACATACTTAAGATTAGGAATCCTCCATGTCCATAACTTTTATGGAGTCTTGGGGCCGGATTTTGAGGTTACCTTTTCGTAGATATGCAGCCATTTCTAGGACATTACCCCAGAAGAATACTGAAATGTCGGTAAAATCATTATGGACCGCACCATGTCCAACAAGGTACGATTTTTCTATTCAGATACATCAATCAATTATTGCGTATCAGGATGTGTCCATTATGAGAAAACCATTTGAGATGATCTAGAAACTTATTGCACAAGTATTTTTATTCCCTGATCTAATCAAAGAATCTTAATACTTTGTCAATTTATTTCACTTCTGAATTCTTTGAACCTTTCAAATAATTCACACTTGTATTTCAACAAATACATACATTCAACTCTTTGAATGATCATCTCCTTTTCTTATACTAGTTTGTTCAATTTGCAAAATATATTTTTCACGTAAGTCAAGTATACAAAATCCATTAAGTAATATTCCAGTTCTATACAAAACATTATTATTATAAATAGAACAACAATTGTTCTTAATTATAATACCAAATATTTCATTGTCCAACAATAAAATAGAAATAATGTTTCTAACAAGAACTGAAATACAATAACAACTTATTGACTTAATAGATTTTCCCGTAGGCATTGCTAAACTATAAGTTCCTATGGCTAATGCAACAACCTTTGCTTCATTTCCCACACATAGGTTTACTTATATTTGTTTAGCTTTCTACTTCTGTTTGGTCCCTTCATAAATCTATATTTATGATAACCAAAGTCGGTATCCAATACCCAAGTAGAACATTGACTTAAAGAAAAATTTATTTTAAATCATGAACAAATTTGTATTTGTAACCGAAACTTCACTAAGCTTTTTTTTGGTTAGTCTCTGCAAGATGCTTTTTGCAGTTTCTTTCCAGTGCCCAGGCTTATTACAGTGGAAGCAAACTCCTTTGCTATCCGTATCAGTTTTGTTCTTATTATCCTTTGTTTTTGTCTTTATATTTACCTTCTTAGAATCGTTCTTCTTTTCAGAAGATCCTTTGGCCCCTACCAGTAAGACATGGTATTTCTTGGTTGGAAAGTGACTCTCAATATTTTTCAACATGTTAAGCAAATCAGCGAGGCTGATATCTAGCTTGTTTATATGAAAAATTCACAACAATTATGAAATGAGTCCGGGATTGAGTGCAAGATCAAATCTTGACTCAACTCTCCATCCATGACAAAACCCGTTGTCCTAATTGATCAATCAAATTGATAATGTTAAGGACTTTTATCTGTACTATAGTGCCATTGGCCATTCTAGATCGGAAGAGCTCCTTAGATATCTGATATCTATCCATCCTACTTTCCTCACCATCAACTACTTGATGTGCAGGAATATAAGAGGAGCATCCATAGTTTCATGCTGACGCTGAAGCTCGTTACTCATGGATGCGAGCATGATGCATTGAGCCAACTATGCATCATCTAGCCACTTTCTAAAAGTAGCAATATCTTTCTCAGAGGCATTGTCTGCAACCATTGCAGGGATAGGCATATTAAGGACATAAGATAGCTTTTCAGCCGTGAGAACTATTTTCAATTACCTTAACCAATCCGTTTAATTCGGTCCGGTTAATTTAGCATCTAATATGCTACGCAGTGATAGTAATTTAGACATTGTAAAATTCTGTAAATGAATTTGTAATTAACAACATTTTAACATATATTCTTTTATTAATTACCAAAATAAATTAGGTCTTATTTTAAATAGGTATCTCCCACTATTTTCTTCAAACTATATTACCCTCACTTATATAGTTCGGTAAAATCTAATTAAAAATTTGCTAGTGAGAATAAGGATCCCATTTCAAATGTATATAGCCTTGTGTGTGCACAACAAACTATATATAAATAAATAGGTAGACAACTCTTGTCAATTACATCAACTATGTAACTCCTTGTATTTTGCCTCTTAAATCATAATGGTCAAGTGTGTGCACATCCGAACTAAAACGATTTAAGTTAAGTTAGACCCAGCATTTCCATATAAGTGAAGAGAACACTACAGCCCTTGTGTGTGCACAACAAAGCAGTAATGTTCAATTCCTTATAAATATCGTATGTAATAAAAACAACATCTTAAATATTTAATACTCGCCTTGTGTGTGCACAACAAACTCATATTAAATATTCAATACTCTATTGTTTCTATCATGCTAGAAGGCGACGTTCGATATTCCAAATATCTTTGAACGTTACAACTTAATATAAAATATTTGAGGGGTTTGTTATTAATTTGTCTCATCTTGTTTAGCGCGCATGCACATATATATATAAAATACGCGTCATATTAATAAACATGTGAAGCATGTTTGCATAATATATAATATATATAATATAAGCATGCACATATAGAATACTATATTCTACCTAGATTGATTATGGACTTTTATTCTAGTTTGGTTCACTAGAGCCACCAAGTGAACCAAAAGGTCAAACCCTAGGGGTGCAAGAATTAATATTTAAATATAACTATTACATTTAAACCCGAGCTCCATTACAAACGGGTCTTCAAGCGCTCCTTGTTCCTTAATCTCTAATTCTTCAAAATTAATTCTAACTATTCCTATTACAAAACTATTTAAAATAAATAGAAACCTTGATCAGCAGTCAAGGGGAAGTACATAGGAGGGAGATAGAATTTACATTAAGAAAAATTTAGAGAAGACGAGGTACGCAAACCCCATTTAATAAAACTCATACATTCATGCATCCAACTAAAATAAAATTCAATCACATTGGTCGATAGTCCATAATCAATCCCATTTATTATCATACACATCATCATATACATCAATAAATAATATTCATCTCATGAATAACAAACATTTAATATATATATTGATATCATTTAATGGGCAAATTTTAGTTAGTATAAAATCTATTTTTGAATCAAAATAAACTCCTTTATTTTTATCCAAATATAAATCAAAATAAAATTATTTTATTTTAATTTATCCAATTTTGAATAAAATAAACTATTTTATTTTAATCAAAATCATTAATCAAAATAAACTCCTTTATTTTAATTAATTATGGAATCCAATTCCAAGTCAAAATAAACTCCTTTATTTTGGGTAATATGAAATCTTATTTCATATCTTAAATAAACTCTTTTATTTAAGAAAACACGGATTTTCTTTCCTATTCATAAATAAACTCCTTTATTTTGAATAATATGAAATCTTATTTCATATCTAAATAAACTCCTTTATTTAAGGAAATTAGGCAATTCAATTTCAACTCTAATTAGTTATCATGGAATCCAATTCCAACTCTAATTAGTTAGTATGAAATTTAATTTTAAAATTAAAATAAATTCTTTTATTTTAATATTAAAATAAAATTTTTATTTTAAAATTAAAATAAACATTTTATTTTAATTATAAAATAATTAAGAATAATATATATATATAGTATATATATATAACTATTATATATATATAAATATATATATATATATATTATATAAAAAACCGTGCAAGGAAAAAAAAATCAGTTCGCGAATTCCGTGCCAAGGAAAAAAAAATCAGTTTGAATTCGTGAAACCAAGGAAAAAAAGGATTGCATGAATAATATATATATACAAACCATGCTGGCAACAATACATACATATATTATCAAAGTAACGTGAGTTACCAATATAAAAAGTTGTTATTCACACGAAAAAGGACAGCGCAAAACAGTTTCGCGTTTTTTTTTTAAATAAATTTTATACAATAAAATTATGCCCAATTAAATTGTTCTAAACATATATTAATATACATATCAAATTAAAACAATTAATAATTCGCATAAAGGTTTGGCTCTGATGCCACTGTTAGGTTTGTAATATTCATGAACGCAATCAAATTGCAAAAATAAGCGGAAACGTGTAAAATCAGAGTTTTAAAAATTTTACAAACCATATACCCGGATCACCCTTTATGCACAATTATTAATTAAACGAAAAGAAAGAATAAGAACCATACCCTTGAAGATCCGAGCTTCCTCAGGTACAAGTTCACCTCCAATCCTTTTCGCGTTCATCTTGAATCCACCGGGTTTGGTCCCTTCCTTTGATCAACGTTAGCCACCCAAGTGTTTGGCCTCTAGAGGTGATCCACCAAGGAAGAAGAAGAATTCAAGAAGATGGGTTGTTGGCTAAACCCTAGTTTTTCTATCTCTATAGAAAAAGGGCGTACTCTCCCAACTATTGGAATTACGTATTCTAATAATACGTCAACCTCTCTCACACCCATAATAAGACTCCTCTTATTTATAGATGTGGGCAACCCATCCTTAACAATTAAGGAATTGGGTTTTATTTTAATTAATTAAACTCTTTTAATTAATTAGGCTCCTAATCTTATTAGGAATAATTAATTAACCTTTTAATTAATTAAGCTCCCTAATCTTATTAGAGATAATTAATTAAACTCTTTTAATTAATTTGTCTCCTAATCCTATTAGGATATTTGAGAGTACTTTTATTAATTAATTCCCAAACTCCTTTAGGAATTAAATAATAATAATAATAATAATAACAATAATAAGACTCTTCTTATTAATTTATATTTAATATTTCCAAAATATTAAATAATAAATATTAAGCTATTTAATTTATTTTATCACCATAGATTAAATTAAATATACTTAACTTATTATTACGATTATGCCATTAACTTCTTAAATAATTATTCTTCCTTTTATGGTGTGACCCTTTAGGTTCTCCATATTAAACCGGTTGTGAATAAATCAATTAGAACAATTCTAATCTTATTTAAATAAATAAATTAAATTATTAATTTATTTAAATAAATAATATTTATTCTACAATAGGGATAAGCCTCCCTAGCGATCAACGACTTTCCAGATAATATAGATTTCAACATTAATCATAAAAGAACCTTTGAGTAAATAGTTACCGTACAATTCAATCCTTCTACCATACAATGTCCCAATTAAATATAAGACATGGAATTTCTGTCAAGTCTTATTTTATTTAATTATATGTATTTCGACTCTTAAATGTACAACTCCAAATAATGCAAATTAGAAACTCCTTTCTAATTTCATTCTGCCTTGGCCAAGGACTACTGAGTTGTTATTTATCGAATCACATAGGACATTTCTCTTCTTTTACTAGAAGTGGTAAATTCTTTATTGATCATACATTATCTCCATGTACAACTTATTATACCGAAGCATAACCTTTGATATATCCTAAGGGTCTTAAGGAATAAGTCAAAGTATAACTCATCATACACAAGATACTATGATGATCTCAAGTCCAAGGATCACTTGTACTACTATCACTACAGGAATTTCTATTGACATGCAAGTAAAACTCCATTAGGTATTCCTTAGCGAGCCACGTTCAGTGAACTTATTCTCTAATAAGCACCTACATACTTGCTTTAGTGTCTCCACACAAATGATCATGAGATCAATCATCCTCATCCAATGAGCAAGCAATGTATGTACCAATCTATCCGAATTCACTAATCCCCAATTTAGTAATCCAACGATTTGGAACTATTTTAGTTTTAAGCTTTCTAAGAATTTAGATCTTATTAGAATGATCATCATCATTATTCTAAAAGCATTGCTTAAAACTATGGGTTTATCACATATTATAAAACAGCATCATGTAGATAATTAAAAGCCTTTAATAAATTAATACTTTTTATTAATAAATGAATAAGATTGTTTACAAAGTATATGCTTTATCATCAAACATGATTGACTTGTGTGCATACTACTTTCACCACTGACGTTCCATCTTCTTCCTTGTTTCTATCTACTGATGAAGATTTTAATGTGGTGGAGTAATTAATTCATTTATTAAGGACAAAAGAGTCATGTTAAATATTTCTTAATTGTTGCAAAGAATTCTTAAACGATAGATATAATGGGATGGAGAGAGTAATATTTAGAAGTTTCAAAATTTAAAGATCATAAAAATTTTAAAAACTCAAAGATCATTCCAATAAAAATACTAGAAATAAATCTAGACGGATATATTATAATTTTTTAACAACTTCTAGGTAGATTGAATATTATCCTTCACTCCTATTAAAATATTAATTAAAGATATATTTTAATATCCTTTCAACAGAAAATATTATCTTTACTAGCTGGATTCCGTGCCTCCGGCACTGTATAGACAATATGATTTATCTCAAACTTTGAACGACCAAAATAATTTATTGAGTGAGCGGAAAATTTAAAGTCATTTGTATTTTATTAAATTATTATTAGATTATTAGATAGATAGATGTATTTTATTAAATAGATGTATGAACGGTGGGATTTATCCCAAACTTTGGACGGTCCAGATGATTTATTAAGTAAGCGGGAAATTCAAAATCATTTGTATTTTATTAGATAGATATCAATTAAAGATATATTTTAATATTCTTTAAATAAAGAAGATAAATATATCTAAAAATGTTAGTATTCTCCTCAGACAACATATGTATGGTGCACAGTCGTTTTAGATCACCCGCAGTGGGACCCATCCGCAAAAACATTTAACATCACCAATTCACCAACTCCAGTTCCCAGTTAAAATATCCCTGTGTTCCAAAACTCCAAATTTAAAAATATTTATTACTCTTTCCGTTTCCAGATTCCAGAAATGACTGACAACTTCGAAGAAGAAAACCGAACCCCCAAAGCCGAATCAGAGCCCAAAACCCCAACAATGGCAGAAACCGAAGAACGCCCTCTAGACTCCCAAAAGCTCGAGAAATTGAACGTATCGTTCAGCATTTGGCCGCCGTCGCAGCGCACTCGCGACGCCGTCACTAACCGCCTGATCGAGACTCTCTCCACCCCTTCCGTCCTCTCCAAGCGTTACGGAACGATTCCGGAAGCGGAGGCCTCCGCGGCATCCCGGCGCATCGAGGAAGAGGCGTTCTCCACCACCGCTGCTTCCGCCTCCGCCGATGACGATGGAATCGAGATCCTTCAGGCTTACTCGAGGGAGATCAGCAAGAGAATGCTCGAGATCGTCAAGTCCAGATCTGGATCTGTATCGGAATCGGCGCCTGAGGAAGCAGCTGCTTCTAATGTTGTCAAGGAGGAAGTCTCTTCCGGTAATAGTGAAGCTAATTAGGATTTTTCTTTATTAGGGTTTCGGTTCTATGAAGTAACTTGATGTTATTGCTGCTTAGATCTGTTTGTGCGAGTTGGGATTTCTACATTATCTACATTATTATATATGAGCAATTAGGATTTTGACTTCAATAATCTGTCTTTAGTTGTATGTTGGATACTTGCTTGATTGTGATTATTGCAATGTGTGGTTGATATCCATGACAATGATTAATGGTGGTCTGCTGCAAGGGCAAAGTATTGCTAGGAAGGCTTTTATGCTTTAGTAAAATCACTTTAGTAAGGTCAAATGTTGTAGTTTTTGCTGCTAGTATATCTGATTGGGGATGATGCATTGGTTTGTTTAAATCAATCTATGGGTTTGTTTTTTCTCTTAAATGATAGCTCTGCTGTTATTTTTCATCATAAATCACAAATATTGATTGATCTGAAGATTGGGTTCCTTGGTACTCAACACGAAGAATTATATTTGAATTTTGGCTGTGACTCGAGTTGCATCATATTATATATATATATATATATATATATATATATATATATATATATTACGTTAATCAATTTAAATTGTTTTATGCTGAGTAATGCTGGATATATATTTTTACACTAGTAATTTTGTGTGTGAAATGGTGGCTGATTGAAAGTATTCGGGGATGGGGGGTGCATAAAGAGAGGAGGTCATAGATTAAGTCCACTTTTAGTTACAAGTGCTGAAAAGTCTTTGATGTGAAGTTGTGATGGGGGATTTGATGTGACGTTGTGACAAGGGATTTGTAGGTTTGTGGCTGGGAGCTAGTTAACTTTCTTATTTGAGTCTCGAGGAAAAGATGTTATTGTCACTAACGTGGAAACTTTGGGTAGTGTTGTGCATAGTATGTATATCTCCCTATCCCTAAGTTCTAGAGATCTAAGATTTTGTTGACCCAATTTTTTATTGACAACTGGGGAGATTGGGTTAGTGGGTGGTCAATTCATCGAAGTTTTAGAATCCCTTATATATAAGGCACAACGTGAAAAATTATAATCTGGAATGATAAGACTAATTTGTAAAAAGTGTGATACAAACTTGAGAGTAAAGATGGAATTTGTGCTGACATAAACTAATTAGAGAGAATCAAATGGATCTCTATCACTCTCCTGATTGGGAAAGAACTGTTGTTATGATAGGAATACTGCAACGTTAATCTTCTATAACCAACATCATGAAGTCTGTACCTTTGACTGTTCGAATGTGAGGAGAGGGCGAGAAATTGTAGGAGGAAAAGAGGGAGTGTCGTCATTGGAATGAATGAGCAGATAGAAAATTTTTAAAACAGTAAATTAGAACAAAATTAGAGTTAATAGTGGGCCCCATCAGTCATCAAGTGGCATACAATCACGTCAACTACCACATCCTTTATGCTACTTTTGGATTGAAGGAATGAATGTGTGAATAGAATGACTCATTTTTATGAAATGACAAAAAATTGTGTTTGGTTGTTCCATTGGAATGGAATGAACCATTTTCATTTTTTGCCAAATTTGTGGATTTTATTCCTTGTGGGAGGGTATGGAATGACTTATTCCAGCTAGAATGGAATGAATCATTACACTTTCCATTCCATTCCCTTCTCTATTCCATTTCTTCGCCAATTCTATTTTTTCAATCCAAACGTAGCATTAATGTCCTAGTTTTAGTCACTTATTTAGTCATTATAATACTAATGCATAATTTTTATTTTAACTTCTATTATTGTCTTTGTTGAAGTATTGTGTTGGACTAATGATTTGTAAATTGTGTACTTCAATGAATATTATGGAATCTTCAACTCCTTCGTGTCCGAAGTAAATAAATCGATGAAAGAGTACATAGTAAATCTTTTAAATACTATGAATCTAGAGTTTAAGAGTCTGACACTCCCATCCCAAGCTTCTAAGAGAAGCTTCAGAACATGAGTTGCACCAAGTAATTAGATTATATTATAAAATATGCAAGTACAACAATTACATAGGAGCATAGGGATCTCACACAGAGTTGCCAATTTTTTTTCTTCCAGAAATTATTCCATAGTTGTCTCCTTTTTATATTGTTGCTTTTAAAATTTTGAATTATCTGCGTAACCAAGTCACTTTTCTACACAAAGATTTTGTAATCCTAAGAAGCACGGATACGGGTGCGTTCGAAGATTTGGGTGTGTATAGGGATTCGGGTGTGGGGGGATTAGACATATTTTATTATTAAATATTTAAATATGTATGTGGCTAGTTTATATATATATATATATATATATGATAAAAAAATCCAACACAATAGATGCTGCAAGATAAAAACAAAAAATAATCCAAAACAGTATGACTTTAATGTTTTGAAGTCATAAAAATAACAAAAATAATCAGAAAATTCTAAACACTTGAGTTATAAAGGAGGAGGGAATTCCCAAAGTCCCCGATAATCGGAGCATCCATTGCGGGGGATAAGGCAGTTCGTTGGGGTAATGAAATTTTTTGCTTCCTATCTATAATCTCAATCATGCACCATGATTTTGCTGAATACACCAGCAGAAGTCATCTTTGTAAAGGAACTTTTGTCTATCATGTTTCACTAGCACTTTGTACTTGTACTAGGGTTTAAATGACCAGCTGAATTTTCTCAGTCGAATGACCTTAAAACCATTCTAATCAATTTGTTGACATTTATAGTGACTAGAACATTTGATTGGGATTGACGTGGAGTCCAAATGTATTCCTTATGCATGATCAAATTTTCTTTCGTTTTGATTGTTCTACTAATTAAATGTTTTAGTATGCCACTAGTAGCTGATGTCTCATTGTTATAGTTATCAGGTAGGCACATAGTGTTCGCCAACTAGGTCCTTGTCAATGTGAAACAGGCTTCACTTGTATAAGGTATGGGTAAGAATAATGAGCAGAAAAATGATAAGAATTTGTCTTTTTATACTGTATTAATTGGCCTTGAGCTTTTAGAGGGGTGACATTGTCGGATGTTCACAGATTTGCAGGCTGCTCTTCATTATCCGTTTAGATTTGTTCTACTTTTTTTTTTCTTGGAGGATTCTTTGTCCTCTTTGTAATAAATTTTGGTTTATTGATGTGAAAATGGTATCCGTTTTTGTTTGGAATCAGTTCTCTGTCCAAGTGATTAAAATGTGGTCCTGTTATTCCTGAACCCACCCATATTTTCCTCTTCTTACCTCTGTATACTTGCTTCGCATTTGTTGGTGACTGTCTTACTAGTTGGATGAGACTCGTTTAGCTAAAACAGTCATTTCCTGTAAACTTGATGAATAACCTTAGTACCTATGGAAGTACACATTGCATATGCTAAAACAAGGATACCTAAGGATGAAGAGAATGATTGCACAAGAGGTTTTGTTAATGCTTTGGGTTCATTTTTTTTATATACTAGTTATTGCACGTTGTATTTTCTAACTTGAACTAGGGAGAGGGCAGAGATAGGCTAAGTGGGCAGCTTGGAGTGTTAACATCCTTTCTCTTTTAGACTCTGTTTGAATGACGGGAAAAGAAAGGAACGAACTTAAGAAAAGTAAGTGTTTATTTTCTCGTGTGTGAAAGTCTAATCCTGCATTTTTAATAGGAATTTGCAGGGGAAAGTTTAAGCCTTATTTTTAAACAGGATTTTGTGCAGTTTGACTTTGGTTCTGGTTATATATGACAGAAAACTTTCTTTTTTTCTTGTTATATACTTTAGTTGTACAGCCTTGCCTATTTTTAGTTGATTCTACTTTATGCATGATGGATAATAATCTTCTTTACCTGATTATATATATTCTTTATAGATGTTATCTTGATCTTTTTTGGTCGAGGTTTTTTTTTAATATATTTTATATATGTATATATTTTTAAATTAGGGTCAGGATCAGGTAAGGACTCCCTTACTTTGTTAAAATGCGGACTTTTTTTTTTTTGATTTTTTTGGTTTTTTTTTTAATAACTAAAAAAAAAAGTTTAATATTTTATGGAATTGAAATTTTTTCATAATACAGTGTTTTGGATGTGATTTGGGTACGTATAACAAAAATATGTATGTACAATCTGGGCAGACTGTACCACCATTTTTTGATATAGGTATTCAAAATACGCCCAAAATATTATATTATGGAAAAATATCAGTTCCATAAAATATTAAATATTTTTTTAGTTGTTTAAAAAAAAAAACCAAAAAAAAAAGTCCCCATTTTAACAAAATAAGGGAGCCTTCACCTGATCCGTTCTGTTTTAAATTATTATTTTGAACCAATTTAGTATCTTTTTCTCCAACTAATGTCTAATATGTCTGCAAGCTTCATTGTCAATATTTGAAAGGAAAAAGGCAATGGTGAATGACAGACTTCACATTGTTCGTTTAGCCTTTTTAATTTGAAATATACTAGTATTATATTTTTCTGAATAGTCAACTGATGATTGGACCACATGATAACAAACACAACTAACATAGACAAAAAAATATATAATAAAAATTCAAGAAAACTGATATCTTTACATTATTTTTTTGGTATTTTCACACGTATGGTTCACATACTAACTAATAAAAATTTGATGCATTAGTTCATAAGTCAGTTCTATGTGTGAAAATATTAAAAAATGATGTGTAAATATCAATTTCCAAATTCAACTGTCTTAAGCTTTATCATTAAAAGTACAATTCACAGTTACCCAATATGTATTAGTTTATGACTCTTGTTAAGTATTGCACTTTTTTTTGTCGAATTATAATTGTATTTTTTGTTTGTTTGCGAAGTATAACAATATATAAGATTGGTCGATACATAAATTTGTAATATATATTATTTTTCATAGTTTATTGTCATGAGAATTCTATCTTATTTCAAATTTTCAATCAAAGTAACGTTTTTTTTTTCGAGCTCTTTTATACTGACAGAAAAATTAGATCTGGTTGTATTTGAATTTTATTTATTTATATTTGTCCACATAGAGTTTTTGATTCTTTTTTCCGTATTTTTTAAAGTTTGTGATTATTTTAAAATAAAATTTTTAACCGTAACTTATATTCCTTTTTTGCTCATATTCTTAATGGAATCCTTCATAACTTGGATGCCTTCAAACCAAGTGCTCGTATTAGTTTTAACAACTAGATATAAACCCGCGCGTTGCGGCGGGATTATTTAATTTTTTAATAATAAATGTGTACGTACAATTAATAAATTAAAATATAATAAAAAGATGGTAAATTATTGTGCAATGATTAAATTTCACACAGAACATCTAAATAATCCAAATTAAAATCTCAAAGATCAACGTACTATTTGTGTTTAGAAGTTTCTAATATTTAAAACAACCAAGATACGCAGTAAAAATGAGATAATGAATTAAATTAATTTGAAGCAGTAAAGATATCATCTTTCTCGATTTTGATCTTATTTTACATTTTGTTTGGTGCTTCTACGTGGACTATTCAGAAGTTTTAGCCGTACAGTGTGCTATGATCTTAAATAAGGAACTTGGTTTCCAAAGTTATTGTTGAGAGCAGTTGTAATTGTAACTGTAGAAAACCATTTCCAAATAAATTAATACTTTTTATTTTTTAAAATTATTATTCTAAGATTTTTTTTCATAATTTAGCATAATAAAAAAAAATTATATTTTATAACTCGTGTTTGGTCTTGTGGTCTTCTTTTAGATTTGCTTCCTTAGAATTAGAGTTCATCAATAAAAATCAAAATAAATGAATACCCAGATGATTTTTTTTATATTTACGTACAAAATTGCAAATTATTACATAATGGGTTAAATATATAAGGGTATTTGGGCCTCCATGCCTAAATACAATATAATCTAGCTAAGCGACATGCTATTCCTTAAGGTAAATTACCACTTGCTATAAAACTCAGGTAAAAAACAGAGAGAGTAATGATATACTAACATCTCAAACTTAAAACCTTCTCATTCTAGTGCTCATAGACTAAATAAAAATTTATACTCCTAAAAACTGGCTTGAATATGATAAGCCTCAACCCAATCACAATACTAATACCAAACTTTACAATTCAAATTACTTGAACCACAAAAATATATGATCAAGCAATAAATCACAAATATACAAAGAATCAAAAGAAATCCCATTACCCTAATCTCCAAAATTGAGGAAAATACACAAATGAAAATACTTGAGAGCCTGCAGTCATGGACTCCAATCCCTTTACAGTCTCCCTAGTTCTCCCTGAGCTTATCAAGAGTCTCAACAACTTGTTGGTGGGGCTCCTTAGAAACTTGTTGCTTGCCCTTTTTCTTACTTTTAAAATCAGGCAAACCCATCCCCAGTCCTTGTACTACCCCAACAATAGTCATAAAAGACCCGCTATCTGCCTTGTTTACCTCATTTTCTCCACCTCTGTAAAAAAAAGCAATGATATTCTCTTAACTGACTTACAAACAGTTGGTCAAGGAATTCAAAAAATGGTTATTATCTTAACGAATGAGAGGTATGCCTCATAAATGGTGTGATATTTTTCCAATTCAAAAAATGGATATTCTATCAACCGATTCAAACACAAATTTGTGATTCATAGGAGCTTCGTCCCAAATCAATACTTACATATAAATACACGTAAATGAATAATCCAGGATATAGTCAACACCCAGGTAAATTGAAGTTGTAAAACAAAACCCATGATTTAAAAACAGAGTAAACACAAATAAACCCATAAGAAATTTTCACATCTAAGAGAAAAAGGTTATGAAAAAAAAACAATAATCTGTCAATTTTATACCTTCCAATGCTTCTACTAACAACAGTACCCCCCTCCTGAGGCCTGAACCTTGGCTAAAACCTTCTTGAAAACCATTATGGGATTTTCAAAATTAAGGGTTTGATCTGATGTAGAAGACATAGTGATTTTATTGACTGTAAAATGGAAAAGTTCTTTTATTGCTTGGGTTTCTTATGGCTGTTGGGTATGAACTGAACAGAAGTCTATGAACTATAGCTCTATGATTTAACTTAACTCCAAATTGTCTAGAACATTACAATCAAACATCCCAACTCCATCTCCACCTCAAATTTCTAAAATCCCCAATAAACCCATAAGAAATTTTCATATTTAAGAGAAAAAAAGTGATGAAAAAAAATAATAATTTGTCAATTTTATACCTTCCAATGCTTCTCCTAACAACAGCACCAGCACCCTCACACTGAGGGTATGGTAAAGTGTCCTTGAGAACCATTGTGGGATTTTCAAAATTAGGGGTTTGATCTGATGTAGAAGACATGATGATTTTATTGACCGTAAATGGAACAGTTCATGTAAAAATTAAGAAAACAGCTGAGTACACTTGAAAATTAAAATCACCATGTTTGTAATATGTATGATCTCTTGCAGATCTGTACCTCGACTTCTGACTTCAGTTAACAGCTGAGTCGGCCTCTCCAAGAACTCCCAAATCATAAATAATACACCAAATAATATTTTACTTTTTTTATTATGTTCAGGGATATTACCTTGGCTTTTCCAAGTTTTGCTTCACATGGAAATACATTTTATTGTGCTTCAAAGATATAGTATGGTTGATCTAGGTCTAGTCGTGATGCACCCTGCATTTTACTCTTACATGATGAAGGATTACAACTATTTCTGTACAGTTGCATTGGAACTGGCATTCAACCCTCTCAACCTTTGCAGAACTCATCAGCTATCTTCCGATTCATAGGCTGCGGCAAATCAATCATCTTCTCTTCTATTAAAAAATTATCCTTGAATTGTTTCACCTTTTGCCACAACAAATATACACTTAATCAGTTAGCTATCCAACAAATAACTCAGATAATCAAATGTAAATTTAACCAATTCCAATTATCAAAAACCTAAAATGTTACCAGTTTTATAAGCTCAAGGTGTTCAGAGGCTTTTCAAATTTGAATTGATTCTTCCATTTTCCTAATCTGATCTGGGGTATACCTAGAAGCTAAATTTACAACAAACCCATGAACGTCCAAGCATTAAACATCACAAAAATAGCAAATTTAACCCAATTGGCAAATGGGTTATTCAAAATATCAACCAAAATGAAGTGCAAAACTGAAAAAATCAAAGCTTTTCACATACTGTTTAATAATAATGATATTTCAATTAATTAATTTAATAATGATATTCACAAATTTTTAATTGACTATATCTAAAAATTGAATATCTCAATAAAATTATAATAATTAGATTATCTTACATAAAATTGGTCAAGATATATTATCTTAAACAATTTGTCCTCCGAGCAGCCACCGCACTGTCCTCTTGGTAGTTCTGCTGGAGATGGTACCTTAACGTCGTCGTCATCAGCAACAAAAATTGATTGATCCCCCAACTCCACGGTTTGCAAATTCTCGATTTGCTCCACCTAAAAAGCCCCAAATCGACTTCGTATTCGTTTGTCCTACAAAAGAAGTTTAGGATAAATCAGATATAGAGAAGAAGAGATTTGGGATGCGAGTGGATGACAGAAAGAGCAATAGAAATTAATTAAGGATGAGATAGAAAAAGATGGTTTTGGATGAGGAGGAAGAGAAGAAGAAGAAAAGAAGAGACGGTCGTTTAATTGATATTGGACCAAACTCGATAAATAAAGCAGAAGAGGAAGCGAAACAGAAGAGGAAGAGCAAACGATTGATCTGATCAAATTGAGCGAGTTAACTCTAATTGATTTTAAATTGAGTGAGTTAACTCACCCAATTATGCAATTTAAAGGATTTGTTGAAATGCATTTATATATAAGGTATTGATATGCATTAATATATATGCATGGAGGATTAGGTCAAGTGATCGATAATATTATTTCAAACTCAAATTCTGCATTTATATATAAGGTATTGATATGCATTAATATATATGCATGGAGGATTAGGTCAAGTGATCGTTAACATTATTTTAAACTCTAATTCAAATAGAAAGTTTTATCCATATAAAATTTTGCTGATTAGTTGTTGAATAAATTAAATTCTATTGTTATTATTTATCCATAATTTAAAAAATGATAGGATATAATTGTTTTTTTAGAAGTGGTGGTTTGTCAAGGGTATTTTTGTCAAGGTTAGTTAGGAGCATTAATTATGATGGACATGTGTTGAATTTGTAGAAGGACAGATGTCAAATATAAAATCTTACCAAATCAGCACAGTCTCATATGAACTCACGTAAATTGTTCATTCCATTTTAATAAAATAATTAAACCAATTTCAAGTTTCATGACAAAATTAATTATACTTCTAGTATCCCATAAAAAAAACCCAGTTTAGATTCTTTTACTAATCAATTAGTGAAAATTATAATTTCAATTCATGTAAATTAATTTGATAATGTAATAGTTGATTTCTTGAACTATTTTAAAAAATATCAGTTACTACAAAATTATTAGTTTAAAGATAAAAATAAATATTCACATGAATTTTAAATTGATTGAGTTTTCCATAAATTGGTTAAGCAAATAAATTTTCATATCTTTAGAATCAATTAGCGTGGTTCAAATAATTGGAAATTTTTTTGGAAGCTAATAGATTGAAGTTTTAAAATGAATATGGAAATAATTTTTAATTGCATGGAACTATGAAAAGTAGGTAAAATAAATAAAAGTCTAATATTAAAGGAAATTTACTTTTCAAATAATTAAAACTAATTTTTCATAAAAAACAATTTGGCCCTATCGTGTTTAAACTGATTCAATCTGGTTGTTACCTAAAAGAGTTATCTAATTAATGAATCCTAAAATAACGCGGCTGTTGATAATATCCATAAAATAAGGTTATCAGTATATATATCAAAGTAATTGTCAAGGGTATTTTTGTCAAGGGCAATAAGAAGCATTAATTAAGATGGACATGAGTCAATTTTGTAGAATGACATATGTCAATTTATTGTGTCATGTACTGTGATTTATAATAGATAATAGATTTTAGACTATCAAATACTCTTGTTTTTTTTTTCTTCCAAATATAAGATTAATTGTGAATTCTTAAAGTTAGTTTAAGATATTTTTAAATTTAAAATTGATATAAATTTATATAATTTTAAAAATTGTAAATTATTTAAAAAGTATTAATATTCACTATATTTATTGTTTCCAAAAATTAAATAAATCACATCAATTTTAAATTTAAAAATATTTTACATTACTTTTAAAAAGTAAATCTTTATCTTATATTTTATAACTAAAACATTAGAAGTCTTTTACGTCACCAAAAATCGGAGACATCTAGACTTTTGAGTTTAGCCTTTTCTTCTCTCTTAAATCAAAGATACCCTCCCTTAAATTTCTCTTATTTTGATCTAATAAATTATTTTTCCTTCTTGTTGAGTTTAGTTTTCTCTTTTATGGGACTTATTTTTTTTTATGAGATGATTGATTTCTTTTTCTTTTATAAAGAGATTTCATTAACATCTTTTGAAAGATTTTACTTTCTCCGTTTGGGAAATTTTGTTTTCTCCATTTGAGAGATTTTTTTGTTCACAAGACTTTTTTTAGTGCATGAATTGTTGAAAATGGATTATTCAGATTTAGATATAGCGCTTCCGTTTTGGGTATTGCTATGATTGACTATTTTTCTTGATTATTTATTATTTTATTTGAAAAAATTATGAGTTTATTTTTGTAATTCTTTTATTTTTTGTAACAAATTATAGTTTTAATATATTTTAACTTTTGGACTGTTTGGTCAAAAATATAGCTACGATTCTATTATTGTACTTCTTATGTATATTTTTTTCACAAAGCAACCAACAAACTGTTGGAAATGGGTTTTGACAAAATAAATATTAAAGTATTTTGAGGCTTAATTTATTGTAGGACCCACATTCCGTAAATGTCGGGTCAATGCACCAATGCGTTATTCTCCAAGAGGAGTATAACGTGGTACACTTATTTGTTCAAATCTATTAGAAATTGAATTAGAAAATTGACTCCAAAGTCACTTATTTGATATGTTATAAATTGCATAGTCCCACATAGGATGTGTGAAGAAAATGTGAAGTCTTTATATATGGGATGTTTGCTCAATGGGAAGGGCTTGTGGAAGGGAGAGGACCTAGCTAAGGCATGGTTCAAACCCACACGCGCATCGTCGGGTTGGGCTCGGATATATAACTTTTTGGACAAAAATCGTTTAGCATTATTCTACGTCGTTTTGATTTTATTATCATGATACTACGTAGTTTTGATGACGCTTGCTCTCCTACGGTCTGATATGCTGCAGAATTATTCTATAAATAAACGGTGTGGGAACATTTCAAAGACATAACATTTTTCCTTTTCTTCCCGTTCTGTTTCTATAATTCTCGTTCTGCAGTATATTAAGTCCCGTTCTGTTTTGGAAATCCTGTTCTGCAATATATTTCCCGTTCCCGTTATGCAAAACCCGTTCCTTCCCTTCTGCAAAAATCCCGTTTTTGCAGATTCCGTTCCTTCCCACCGTTCTGCCGTTCTGCAAATAGTTTTCCCGTTTCTGTTTGTAAGTATATTCATGCATCATTTTCATGTATCATTTATAAAGTTCAGTACATAACATTGAAATTGGTTCAATGTGTTTTTAATTTTGAAGTGCTTCTAATTAAGAACTGGAAATCCGTTTTATCTTGGGAAGCAATTATTCAATTAATCCTTAGCACCTGTGAGGGAATAAATTTGCTTTAAGGAGACTTTGTGAATTCAAAGGACTTGGATTTATTTATTAATATTTTCTGTGTTATATTTATATAAAATCATGCTCTGTTTTATCATGTATATATATATATATATTAAATAATACTATATATTACAGATAACAATCTTAAAACAAATTTAAATTTTCTGTAATTATTGTATTGTTTATGTGAACAGAAAATTGTTTTATGTGAATAGGAAATTGTTTTATAAAACAAGTTTTTGTTTTGTAAAAAAACTGCATTTCTGGAAATTCTAGAAACAATCATATTTGTTTTGTTATGTGTATGATTATCCACATAATTCTTGAAATTTATTTCTGTTATTAGATATTTGTTTCAGTTAGTGATTAAATATTTTATCCATTACCGTGATTCATTTTTTGTTGCACTCAAATTGGAAAAACGTCATTTTTTTTACCATGCCATGCACGATAATCGTTTAAGTGTTTAAGTGCTTATAAGTGCTTTAAGTGTTTAAGTGTAATGATCTATATATGTTGTATATTACATGCTGCATGCATATTACAATGATTGCATGATGTATTAATGACTTGCATGTTCTGCATGTTGTTGTCAAACTCCACAACTGATCCTAATCACAAAGTGTTGCTTTTATGTTTAATATCATAAGCAGTATGCATGTTAATTCATTTGACTTATTAATATATATAATACTAAGAAATATTATATAATATTCTGTTATTATTTGCATGTTAATATAACAGTTTATTGTGTTTCATGTTAAATATATAATATTCTGTTATTATATTTATTATAGGAATATTATATTTATTACATGTTGATTGATTTTTATATTATGTTATTATCCTAAGTTATTATTGTGTAATAATATTTGTGTTAAATTTTTAACAAAACTTGTCCAACTTTAGAATACAAATTGTTTTTTCAAACAGAAATTTGTAAACTAAAATTTGTAAACAGAATTTAGATTTGTTCTATACAAATTTTTATAAACAAAATTTGTTATTTGAATTCTGTTAAATTTTGGTACAAACAGAAATTTAATTTGATTATTGATAGTCTTTATTTGTATAACATAAATGACATCTACTAGTACCATTCCTGCCGTGAATATGTCTCATGGAGAAAAGCCTGAAAGGTTCAATGGAACTGATTTCAAGCGTTGGCAACAAAAGATGCTTTTCTATCTCACAACACTGAACTTGGCAAGATTTCTACAAGAGGACTGTCATACTCTTGTTGAAGGAGAAATTGACAAGGAAAATGTGGTTGCTGTTGATGCATGGAAACATGTAGATTTTCTTTGCAGGAACTATGTGATGAATGGTTTAGATAATACATTATATAATGTATATTGTACAATTTAAACTACAAAAGAACTTTGGGAATCTTTAGACAATAAATATAAAACTGAAGATGCTGGCATGAAGAAATTCATAGTCGGTAAATTTCTTGATTTTAAAATGGTAGATTCTAAAGCAGTTATCACTCAGGTTCAAGAATTACAAGTAATTCTACATGACATTCGTTCTAAAGGAATGTCATTAAGTGACTCATTCCAAGTTGCAACAATGATTGAAAAACTTCCACCATCATGAAAAGATTTCAAGAATTATCTAAAGCATAAACGAAAGGAGATGAATCTTGAAGAATTAATCGTGCGACTTAGGATTGAAGAGGACAATCGAGTATGTGACGCCCCCAAAATAGGTATACATCACCCATCTTGAGTCGTCAAATACATGGTACAAAATTCAAATGCAACTTATTTATACAACAGTCGTGTAAAGTACGACAAAATACATGCTGTGAGTTTTAATACAAATATTGCCTTCTAGACAATATTCACTCTCAGAATAATTCCTCATTACATTTATTATCACATTATTTTATAGAATAGTGAGGACTACTAAGACACCATCTCGGACCATCACTCCGTCCTCCGACTAGTTCCAGCTACGTTTTCATTTCCTGAAGAGAACAGTGAAAGAAAGGGGGAGTTCAACTAGCCCAGCAAGAAATATTATGACTAAGATAATGCAGAATAAATTATCATTAGCCTTCAACAATGTTAAGCTGATAAAATATAATAGACATCAAGTTTAACTGCAGCGGATCAAGCAATCCATTAAAAGAGTCAAGTAGAGAATAAAATCTACTATCTTTTATGTTTTAAAAGGTTTTTCATCACTTTTATCGCTGGGACTCAGCTTAATAAATAATCCACATCATCCCTGCACTACGGCCAAGGATATTCATTAGGGTCACGACCACAAATTCCATGCACTACGGCCAAGGATATTTGTGTATTCATCAATGGTCATGATCATGCCAACAACTGTCCATCAATGCACTACGGGCCAATGAGGATTTTTACCACATCATTTATAACATTACGGTCATGATTACACCGAATAATCCCTGGTCATAATTATACCGAGTCCATCCATGCTCTACAGGCCACATATGACTTTCAAAAAAAAAATATAAACATGAGAATGATGACAATGATATAATAATTCAATAAAACAAGTTCACGAATTAATTTATTCAGGGACTAATAACGTCCAAATTGTCAACATGATAATGCTTTGTAGAGTAAAATTCAAGAATGCTCAGAAGAATATTTCCATGAAAAATACTGGATGAAGTGCAAATATTAAGGATATTCCACTAATTTCATGGAGTATAGAAGTCAAAATTTTAACCAACTGAGTATAATAACGAATGGAATAACAAAAAAAAATCACCATGCATGCGGTAATTCGCATAGACAGGTTATTCCAACAGAATAATAATAACGGAACCAGGTCAGGTGAAATTCACACCGACAGGATGTTCCAACAGAATAATAAGTGCGAAATAATAAATAATAGAACCAGGTCCGACGTAAAACGCACAGACATGATATTCCGATAGAATAATAAAGACGGAATAATAAATAATGAAACCAGGTCCGGTGTAAAACACACAGACATGATATTCCAACAGAATAATAAAGACAGAATAATAGAAGAATGTCACCAAGTATAGGGTAGCCCGCGTATACAGGTTATTCCAACAGAACAATAAAGAATGGAATAACAAAAGTTCTCTTCATGAATAAGAAAGAATAACACCCCTTACCGTAAAAGAACTGAATATAAGAGTAGTTAAGTAGCAGAAATCTTTTCTTCTTTCTCTATATAATTTTCTCTCTATAGAGTTTCAGTAAATTCGTAAGAAATAATGAAGGAATAAACTTCTATTTATAGGAGAATGGAAGTGTACCGTGCAAGGAAAAATAATTCTGCAGATTTATTTCTTCAACCAAATACAATAAAGTCAATCAACTAACCAATAAAATCACAACAAAAATTAAAATATAATACATATATATAAACACATGTTTTCAACTTATATATATCAATATTATATATACACCACTTAATTCTTCTCCCCCATAACCAACATCAATCTCCCACCCACCCACCCAATAATCAAATTCACTACACTCTTACACATCATTATCACACTACTACTTTTCCACCATTTTCCACTTACACACACATTACACACCTATCACTTTCACATATCATTTTCTTCCACTATATACTCAAAACATACATATAATTCCATACGTTAAACAGTTCTGGAGCACCCCAGAATTTGTGGGGGGAAGCTTTGCTTTCTGCCAATTATATTCTTAACAAAGTTCCTCATCAGAAAACTCACAAAACACCTTATGAGTTATGGAAAGGTCATAGACCTTGCTATAAATACTTAAGAGTATGGGGGTGTCTAGCAAAAGTGACGGTTCCTAAACCTAAAAAGATTAAGATAGGACCAAAAACAATTAACTGTGTTTTCATTGGTTATGCAAATAACAACAGTGCATATCGCTTTCTTGTTCATAAATCTGAAATTAATGATATTCATGTTAATACATTTATTGAATCAAGAGATGCATCATTCTTTGAGAATATTTTTCCATATAGTATAAATAATGATTCAAATTCAATCAAAAGACCTTTGGATGCTACTAGTAATAATCCTAAAAATATAGACAAAGAGTCTGTGGAGGATGAACCTAGACATAGCAAAAGGGCAAGGACTTCAAAGTTTTTTAGTCTGGATTTTCTAACTTTTTTGTTAGAAAATGATCCTCAAACGTACAAGGAGGCAATATCCTCTCCAGATACTTCTCATTGGAAAGAAGCAATTAATAGTGAAATTGAGTCCATCATGCAAAATCATACATGGGAATTGGTGGACCTTCCACCTTGTTCAAAACCCTTAGGGTATAAATGGCTCTTCAAAAAAAAAATGAAAGCTGATGGCTCAATTGATAAATACAAAGCAAGACTTGTTGTTAAAGGTTATAGACAAAAGGAAGGATTGGATTATTTCGACACTTATTCACCAGTTACAAGAATTACATTTATTCGAATGATAATAGCTGTAAGACCCCAACTTATTATAAATAAAATTGAATTTTCCTTTATTCATTATTCTAAATTAATAAGGGTTAATTTGATATAATGCTTTGGTTATGGGTGAAATGTGAAAATTTTACAATATAAGCAAGTGGTTACAAAATAATCATTATTGTCGGGGAATATTCGTGTGGTCGTGGAATATTTTTTTGTCGGGAATATTCGTACGACGACGCAGTCATTTGTGGGCCCCATAACGAAAAACGGTTGGATGAAAGAAAATGACAAAGATTGAGTTTTATAAATAACGGCGTAAATTGTTACTGTTAATACTGTTGGGTTACCTGGTGGTTAAAATACATTAATACGCGTGGTTGCACAGTAGCACATGGTATTGCACAATATTGTTGAATTATTGATTCGAACTTAAGAAGGCACTACCCAATAATTATTACAGTAGTTACTGTTTAATATTTTATTGATTCAATAATTGTTGCGTTGTTAGTTTATATTATTATTGTTTCAATAATTATCACTGCACAGTATTTCTCATTATTAGATCAATAATTCATATTATTTGAATAATATTATTAGATATCATTATTGGCAATGTCTAGAAAGTTCTGTCAAGGAGAGGTTTGGTCATCTAATTGTGCGCTAGTAAGGAGAAATCCTTATTGAAAAGCCCCCTCTTTCCTGAGAACGGCCTGGTTGTCATAATTGTGATTCTATAATATTATTTAAGAATAATTAATTATTGATTCATATGATAATAAAATATTTATTTGATGTAGATATAATTGATGAATATATTATTTTATGTGGATATAATTGAAGGAATTAAAGCTGAGGTGTTTTATCAATATTTTGTCGGATTGGAAGAATTAAAAATCATCTGTTTGTGGATTTCGGATATTTTTGTTGGGAATTTAGAAAAACTTTCTTTTACAAAGTTGTAGAGAATTTGATTGCAGGCAGAATGGACATAAAATTCGTATTTTTCTGATAAACGGTCTATTTTCTATGAATTGTTGAAGTTTCGGAAAATAAAATAATTTTTATTAATTTTTGGGTGGGACCCACTCTTGTTTGAACATGTGGGTTACTGGAAATTGGGTCAAGGTTGGCTGGTGGCAGAAGTGTTCAAATGGCATGCGTAGAAAAGAAATGAAAAAAATTAATATTTTATTAATTTAGTCTCCTTTGGCGTTCTAGCATTTTCCTATAAATAGAGGGCTAAGTTAGAATTGAAAATCACACCAGAAACAAGTTTTCTCTCTTCCTCTCTCTATATTATCGAGCGTATTCTTGTGAGTATACTTTGTGTGTTGTTATACGGTGCGAGTTTCTGTCAGCACTATACCGAAATTCAGTCAGAAGTACGGTTATTTTGAGGTAAGGGATGTTATTTTCTTCTTAAATGATATTATTTTCTTCAATATCATTATGCCGAAATATTGGTGAACTTTTTAATCAAATTTGGAACTTGTTGTGTCAGGGTTACTATTCACGTATACGATACTATTCACGTATACGACACTATTCACGAATACGACACTATTCATCGAAAAATAAAAATTTTCCTTTTTGTCTAAGATGTCTATTTTGGCTACTATCTTTGATTGTATCCATGTTTTGATCGTTATTTTTGAATTCTGCTTCAAAATTGATTATTATGGAGTATTATTGATCTTGGATAAAACTGTTATACGAATCCCTAATATTTGTCCTTCTATCTCACTGGTTTCGTTCTTAAAAATATTTTTCATCATCTTCAATGCTTAATGATGATATTATTGAATATCTTTGGCCTTTAGGGCAAAGATAAATGATTACTGATGAATATCTTTGGCCTGTAGTGCAAAGATGAACAGATGTTGAGATGAACATGACCAACCGGTGATATAAATGAATATCTTTGGCCTGTAGTGCAAAGATGATTAAAGATGTATATTGATTGTTGTTACATGGATAAAATATTGATGATGGACTCTTAAATATTAGAAGATAGTAGAATTCATCCTCTACGTGACTCTTCTAAAGGATTGCTGTTTTCGCTGTAGTTGTTGATCTAAAACTTGTTGTCTATTGTATTCTATCAGATTTTTTCCTGTTGAAGACTAACGATAATTTGTTGTATATTATCTAAGTCATAATATTCTTTACTGGGCTAGTTGAGCTTACTCTTTTCCTTTTTGTTCCATTTTTCTTCTCAGGAGGTGAGAACATAGCAGGATCGAGTCGGGGTATGGAGTGAGGTTTCTAGAAAGATGTTTTTGCAGTCCTCACTATTTCTGTAAAATAGTGTTTGAATAATTGTAATGAGGACTTATTTGCGTGTGGATATTGTCTAGAAGACAATATTTGTATTTAAACTCACAGTATATATTGTCGTATTTCACACGATATTTGTATTATTGAAGTTGTAGTTTGCTTTATGTACCATGTATTTGGTGACTCAGAATGAGTGTTGTATACCTATTTTGGGGGCGTCACAATAACAATAGCATCTTTAAATAGACTTGAAATACATCAAATGGATGTCAAGACTGTATTCTTAAATGGTGAATTAGATGAAGAAATATATATGGAACAACCTGAAGGTTTCATTGCTCCTGGACAAGAGAGAAAAGTATGCAAACTTGTTAAATCCTTGTATAGATTAAAACAAGCACCAAAACAATGGATGAGAAATTTGATAATGTTATGTTATCAAATGGATTTAAAATTAATGAGTGTGACAAATGTGTTTATGTCAAAAGCACTCAAAAAGAATATGTCATTGTTTGTCTTTATGTGGATGATATGTTAATCATGGGTAGCAACAATGAAGTTATCAACTCTACTAAACGTATGTTGTCAAATAGGTTTGACATGAAAGACTTGGGGGTTGCTGATATAATATTAGGAATCAAGATTTCTAGAACATCTGATGGAATTATATTATCTCAAACTCATTACATTGAAAAAATACTTGAAAAATTTAACAACTATAATATAATTCTAAATAAGACCCCAGTTGATATAAATCTTCATCTAGCTAAAAATGAAGGTGATAACGTATCTCAACTAGAATATTCTCGTATAATAGGCAGTTTAATGTATGTCATGAACTGTACTAGACCAGATATAACTTATTCGGTAAGTAAGCTAAGTAGGTATACGAGCAATCCAGGTAAAGATCACTGGAAAACAATTCTGAGAGTTTTGGTATGAGACCCCAAATTTTATGAATAAAGATTTAAATTTCTCGAAATATTTTTTAAATATTATGGAGTGGATTTGATATAATGTTATAGTTGTGGGTAGTATTTATAAAATTTTCAAAGTATGCAAGTTATTGTATTATATTCGATTGGTCAGGGAATATTCTTTGTGTCGGGGAATATTCGTACGACGGCACAATCATTGGTGGACCCCACAACGGAATTATTGTCGGATTGAAAAAACGATAAAAATATTTTATTGAAAATAACGGCAGAAGTTTTACCGTTGATACTGTTGAACTACTCAGTAGTAAAAGTACAGTAATACGCGTGGTTGTATAGTAGCACACAGTATTGATTATTAATGCTTACGTGAGAAGTCACTCAGTTTTGTTCAATTATTGCTATAGTAATTGTTGCATAGTATCTCACGTTATTTGATTCAATTATTATCGATATTTTATAATATTAAATCAATAATTGAAATGACAGAGTTATTAATATTATAAATTATAATATTAACGATGTCTAGAAGTTCTGCCAAGGAGAGATTTGGTCACCTAATTGCGCGCCAATATGGAGAAATCCTTATTGGAAAATCCCCCTCTTTCCTTGGAAACGATCTGGATCGATTAATATTGTGAATTATAATAAAGATGATAAATGTTGTTTAAATTATTAAGGTGTTTTTTTATGAAGTTTTGCTTATTTTATGGATTCCTATTTACCCATTTTCAAAATAATCGGTAGAAAATTATTTAAAGGTGGGGCCCATATGTGTTGGGAAATGATTTTAGAAATGTAAGAGTATACGTATGGAAGTATATGTATGTTTTGAGTATATTGTGGAAGAAAATGATATGTGAAAGTGATAGGTGTGTGAGTGGAAGAAAGTGTAGTGTGATAGTGATGTGTAAGAGTGTAGTGAATTTTATTATTGGGTTGGTGGGGGATTGATGTTGGTTATGAGGGAGAAAAATTAAGTGGTGTATATATAATATTGATATATACAAGTTGAAAACATGTGTTTATATATATGTATTATATTTTAATTTTTGTTGTGATTTTATTGGTTAGTTGATTGACTTTATTGTATTTGGTTGAAGAAATAAATCTGCAGAATTATTTTTCCTTGCACAGTGCACTTCCATTCTCCTATAAATAGAAGCTCATTCCTTAATTATTTCTTACGAATTCACTGAAACTCTATAGAGAGAAAATTATAGAGAGAAAGAAGAAAAGATTTTTGTTACTTAACTACTCTTATATTCAGTTCTTTTACGGTAAGGGGTGTTATTCTTTCTTATTCATGAAGAGAACTTCTGTTATTCTATTCTTTATTGTTCTGTTGGAATAACCTGTATACGCGGGCTACCCTATACTTGGTGACATTCTTCTATTATTCTATCTTTATTACTCTGTTGGAATATCATGTCTGTGTGTTTTTCACCGGACCTGGTTCCATTATTTATTATTCCGTCTTTATTATTCTATCGGAATATCCTGTTTGTGCGTTTTACGTCGGACCTGGTTCCATTATTTATTATCATGTCAGTGTGAATTTCCCCTGACCTGGTTCCGTTATTATTATTCTGTTGGAATAACCTGTCTATGCGAAGTACCGCATGCATGGTGATTTTTTTTATTATTCCATTCATTATTATACTAAGTTGGTTAAAATTTTGACTTCTATACTCCATGGAATTAGTGGAATATCCTTAATATTTGCGCTTCATCTAGTATTTTTCATGGAAATATTCTTCTGAGCATTCTTGAATTTTACTCTACAAAGCAGTATCATGTTGACAATTTGAAAGTTATTAGTCCCTGAATAAATTAATTCGTGAACTTTTTTTATTGAATTATTATATCATTGTCATCATCCTCATGTTTATATTTTTTTTTGAAAGTCATCTGTGACCTGTAGAGCATGAATGGACTTGGTATGATTATGACTAGGGATTATTCAGTGTAATCATGACCGTAATATTACAATTGATGTGGTAAAAGTCCTTATTGGTCCGTAGTGCATTGATGGACAATTGTTGGCATGATCATGACCATTGATGAATACACAAATATCCTTGGCCGTAGTGCATAGAATTTGTGGTCGTGACCCTAATGAATATCCTTGGCCGTAGTGCAGGGATGTTGTGGATTATTTATTAAGCTGAGTCCCAGCGATAAAAGTGATGAAAAACCTTTTAAAACATAAAAGATAGTAGATTTTATACTCTACTTGACTCTTTTAATGGATTGCTTGATCTGCTGCAGTTAAACTTGATGTCTATTGTATTTTATCAGTTTAACATTGTTGAAGGCTAATGATAATTTATTCTGCATTATTTTAGTCATAATATTTCTTGCTGGGCTAGTTGAGCTCACCCTTTCTTTCACTGTTTTCTTTAGGAAATGAGAACGTAGCTGGAACTAGTCGGGGGAAGGAGTGATGGACCGAGATGGTGTCTTAGTAGTCCTCACTATTCTATAAAATAGTGTGATAATAAATGTAATGAAGACTTATTCTGAGAGTGGATATTGTCTAGAAGGCAATATTTGTATTAGAACTCACAGCATGTATTTTGTCGTACTTTACACGACTGTTGTATAAATAAGTTGTAGTTAAATTTTATACCATGTATTTGGCGACTCAAGATGGGTGATGTATACCTATTTTGGGGGTGTCACATTTGGGATATTTAAAATATACTCAAAAATATGGACTACACTATACAAGATATCCAGCAGTATTGGAAGGATACCGTGATGCTAATTGGATATCTGACAATGAAGACTCAAAATCCACAAGTGGATATGTCTTTACCCTTAGAGGTGCAGCGGTATCTTTGAAATTCTCAAAACAAACATGTATTGCAAGGTCTACAATGGAATCAGAATTCATTGCTTTAGACAAAGCTGGAGAAGAAGCTGAGTGACTTCGTAATTTCTTAGAGGATATTCCAAATTGGTCAAGACATGTGCTAGCTATATGTATACACTGTGATAGCCAATCAACAATTGGACGAGCACAAAATCATTTATATAACGGTAAGTCACGTCATATACGTCGAAGACATAATACCGTTAGACAGTTGCTCTCAAATGGAATTATCTCAATTGACTATGTAAAGTCAAAAGATAATATTACGGATTCGCTTACAAAAGGTTTAACAAGAGAGCAAGTGGAAAAATCATCGAAGGGAATGGGTTTAAAGCCTACTGTTTAAATAAGAGTCGTCATAGTGGCAACCTAACCTAGCTGACTGGAGATCCCAAGATCTAGGTTCAATGGGAAAATCGAACTATGTAGTACTCAGTAAAGCACTGAGGAGATATTTACTCCTAACCATTCCTAAGATGAGACAGTACACATCTGCCGCGAGAATTAGGATAAGTTACGCTTTTGATGACTTTTATATCTTGAAATACGTTCAAGTGAAGTATTGCAGGATACTCTTGATAGAAGTCACCTACGTGAGTTAGAAGGGGGCCACTTCTGTGAGAATTTTGAAGGCTGAATTCTCCAATATACTCACGGAACCAAGAGGTGTTTCAAGGCCAAAATAAACACAAACGTGAGAACCAACTATGTCTGAAAAGATATTTTATAAATTTTATTTTCTTGGTTTACACGAAAAGCTGACAGTTCAAAGACATCAAGTCTACTGATTAGCCAAGTAAATTCGATAGATTTTACTAGGGCAATTTCAAAGCAACTAGGCTACTTAACCTGATGAAATATCTTTTCTCATGTACTCGAACTAGTGTCTGCATATTCATAACATATTTTACATATTGTAAAGCCAATTTTACATTCATGTGGGGGATTATTGGAAATGGGTTTGACAAAATAAATATTAAAGCATTTTGAGGTTTAATTTATTCTAGGACCCACATTCCGTAAATGTCGGGTCAATGCACCAATGCGTTATTCTCCAAGAGGAGTATAACGTGGTATACTTATTTGTTCAAATCCATTAGAAATTGAATGAGAAAATTGACTCCAAAGTCACTTATTTGATATGTTATAAATTGCATAGTCCCACATAGGATGTGTGAAGAAAATGTGAAGTCTTTATATATGGGATGTTTGCTCAATGGGAAGGGCCTGTGGAAGGGAGAGGACCTAGCTAAGGCATGGTTCAAACCCACACGCGCACCGTCGGGTTGGGCTTGGGTATATAACTTTTTGGACAAAAATCGTTTAGCATTATACTACGTCGTTTTGATTTTATTATCATGATACTACGTAGTTTTGATGACGGTTGCTCCCCAACGGTCTGATATATTGCAGAATTATTCTATAAATAAACGGTGTGGGAACATTTCAAAGACATAACATTTTTCCTTTTCTTCCTGTTCTGTTTCTGCAATTCCCGTTCTGCAGTATATTAAGTACCGTTCTGTTTCTGCAAATCCCGTTCTGCAATATATTTCCCGTTCCCGTTCTGCAAAACCCGTTCCTTCCCTTCTGCAAAAATCTCGTTTCTGCAGATTCTGTTCCTTCCCACCGTTCTACCGTTCTGCAAATAGTTTTCCCGTTTCTGTTTGTAAGTATATTCATGCATCATTTTCATGCATCATTTATAAAGTTCAGTACATAACATTGAAATTGGTTCAATGTGTTCTTAATTTTGAAGTGCTTCTAATTAAGAACTGAAAATCTGTTTTATCTTGGGAAGCAATTATTCAATTAATCATTAGCACATGTGAGGGAATAAATTTGCTTTAAGGAGACTTTGTGAATTCAAAGGACTCGGATTTATTTATTAATATTTTCTGTGTTATATTTATATAAAATCATGTTCTGTTTTATCATATATATATATATATTAAATAATACTATATATTACAGATAACACAAACATCAATGTAAAAACTTCTTTTCTAATTAGTTGAAAAAACATGGCAAGTGTTTAGTGAAACAGAGTCCATATTTCGAACATCCAAAAGGCAGGTGACAAATTATATTCCTCCATTCTTTTTAATTGACATTTTAAGAAAAAATATCAAGATTAAAAGATATAATTAATTCTTTGTTAAAGTTGATTAAAATGAATATAAAATTTCAATATGCCTTCAAAACTTATTAGAAAAGATGAAAGATAAATAAATTAATATTTAATGTAAGAATAAGATGGTAAATTAATTCATTACTACTTTCTTAAAATTTACAAACGATAAATAAAAAGAAATAAATTTTACCATCTAAAAACACAAATAAAAAAAAGGAGGAACGGAGGTAGTAATAGGTAGAAATTAAGATATTGGAAATAGGAGAATACTAATTGAACTTCTAGCTCAAATTTCTACAATTCTTGAATCATTAATCCAATATTTTATGCTCTATAATCCAAGTATTAGAGACTTAATTAAGTCAATAATCACCTTGACTTAAGAAATACTTAATGATACCGGTCTATTAATTTGGGACAACTATATGTAATTATATATAGATATCACTACATATAACAATAATTAATATCATACATTTGACATATTTTACTACAAAAGCATTATTCTTCTTTGGCAGGAAACGGGATAAATCAATTTTTGGTATCTGTATAGGGACTACGACTTACAATTTGGTACCCGAAGTGAAAAAAGTTACAAACTGGTGATTGTACACGAAAAATGTTACACTCCATTAAACAGTAGAGACATGACTTACAATTTGGTACTCGAAGTGAAAAAATTTATAAACTAGTGATTGTACTCGAAAAATGTTGCAATCTGGTGCTTGTACTTTCCAATTTTTAAATAATCGTTAAAATTGATCCAACGGAGAGAGACAAATATACAGAGAGAGAAGCGAAGTCGACGCAAAAAAGATTCTCGATGTTTTGTTCCATCTTTCCTTGCCTCCCACACTCGCATCATTGCTCCACAGTGGCACCAACTTGGGAACTCTGGTGTAATCCATTAATTTTTTTTGCATGAACTACAATCTTCTTCCTCGATTTTATTTACGATTCCACTCCAAAACGATCTCATCATTTTAATTAAACACTGAAAACCCTTTAATAAATATATGGGAACCAGTAATCAATGGAGAATCGAGACAAGAAGAATGAGAGAAGAAGAAGGATAGAAGAAGAGAACCCTAATTTTCAAACAGAATAAAGATGAAACCCTACTGTTTAACGGAGTGTAACATTTTTTGAGTACAATCATCAGTTTGTAACTTTTTTCACTTTTGGTACCAAATTGTAAGTCGTGTCCCTACTGTTTAACGGAGTGTAATATTTTTTGAGTACAATTACCAATTTATAACTTTTTTTACTTCAGGTACTAAATTGTAAGTCGTGTCCTAGTACAGGTACCAAAATTGATTTATCCCGGCAGGAAACTGATGAAAGTCCACATTTATAGGTGGAGAGAAATATCACATCGGTCTTTCATCCTTGTGGTTTCCATTTGGAATTCAATACTCTAAACTGTTGACATTTCTTAAATCTTAATTAGGAAAGATAATTTTTATATGTGCATCAAAAATAGATAGATATAGTGAGAGAATATATGTGTGTGTAAGCATAGGGTTAATGTTAAGGATCAAGATCCTAACCTATGGAGGATTAGAATTTAGTGTTAAAAACGAATGACCTAGATGCATTCTCATGTTATCTTGTATTTTCCTTTATTTTAAATAGTTGAATGTGGGTTATTGTTAGGTACGAATGATCTCCAATCTATCTTTTTTTGTCTCTCTCTATTTCTTTTACAATTATATTCAAAGTCTATCCAAGACTATAAATCGGTAACGGTTAATTAGCTCAATTCAAAAAGACAGTCCCTAAGGCAAGGTCACAAAATTTTGTCCATCAAGAAGTGAACACTGAACTATGATGAGCGAGGACAAAGTTAAATTATAACAAAGAGTTGCATTTCAAATGATTTACGCAAACGTAACTTATTATTATCTATCCAAATATACTGTCCATTTTAGACTGTCTGAATCAAGATCCTATACAATCAACCAAAAGAATAAATTCAGTGTATCAAAAGAACATCACGAAAACAATACATATTCACAGAGAATGGCTAATAAAATTAGAAAAGTATGTAATAAACTCCACTGTATTAGTTACGATGATCAACATGTGTACAAGTATGATAATATCCACTCCATATATCAAAGATGAAAACCACCAACAACAAAAACTGATTGCACCTTTGCGCCATATACTAATGGCTTAATTCACCATAAAACAATTAAAGAACTGGACATATAAAAAAACGTTCAAACTTAATATTTAGCACTGTCTAATGGCCTCGACCTCTTTTGCTAGGTCCAGAAGCCAATATGAACATCAAGCTCCGTATAGCAGAACCACCACCACTCCCACTCGAGTTATTGAAAATAATTGAGTCAGCTCGTTCACAACTCTTTTTGCTGATCGTAGAGTCAGATCGTAGAGCTCGACATTCAACAGCACTAAACAATGAACTTGTTGACAAAATCATCATACCAAAAAATAAACAAATACTCTTCATTGATGTAGTTGCACTCATCTTTGCCGTGGTACTCGCCATTTTTCTATATTCTTTTTTTTTCTCTCTCTAGATTCTCTCACTAGATTTTTTTTTCTGTGTTGTTGCTGTGGTGGTTGTTATGGTGTGAGAGTGTTGATGAAGAAATAAGTGTGTAGCTACTTCTTTATATAATAGGTGAATAGAATGTGAAGACGGTAGAGCGCTTTCGAGGGGGAGGGGGAGAGGGAGGGGGAGGGGGGGTGGGGTGGGGTTTTTGTTATATAGGAGTTTTGACTTGGCTTGGAGTAGCTGTTTTTGGGAAATATTTGCAGGCGGTGAGGAATAATGAGAGGACTTATACAACATGAGAGTTTTTACTTTGAGAATGTGTGGGTTGAATTTGACTTTGTACATCAACACATTTTTGATGATATCATTATCACATATATATAGTTGAAGCTTGACACTCAAGTTCATACTCCATATATCTATACTTGACCATCTTGTATTATTTTTATTATTGTTTTTGGTTGATATATGCAAATATTAAGATTTGCATTTAAACTTTTAGACTTCATAGAATGAAATTCAATATTATAAAATTTATTAGAAATTAAATCATGTGTACTTGTAAAGATCAAAGGTAATTCTAGTATTAAGACTTCTGATTTCTTTAACGTACGTGCTAAGTTACATGATCGAATATATTTATCAACGAAATCAAAATTAGCACTAATAGTACATTACATGATGAAGGTGAATTTCTCTTAGGTTCCCCGTAGTACGTTTCTCTCATGGTCATTTACTCAGATTCCTCCTAACGAGTTGAAATGTATCCCTAAAATTACTAAACATAATATTAATATATATATATATATATATATATATATATATATATATATATATATATATATATATATATATATATATATATATATATATATATGGGAGATGATCCGTGGAATACGTTAGCCAGAGGGACTTTTTCAACTTACGCTCATCCAGCCGTCCAAAATTAGATTGAATGGCTAAGATGAGGGCCCAGCCGCTACTCCCTCTAGCGGCCAGCCAAATTTTTTTTATTGGCCGCTACTCCCTCTAGCGGCCAGTCAAAACGACCGTGTTTTGACTGGCCGCTAGAGGGAGTAGCGGCCAAAATTTTTTTATTGGCCGCTACTTCCTCTAGCGGCCAGTCAAAACACGGTCGTTTTGACTGGCCGCTAGAGGGAGTAGCGGCCAACAACAAAATTTTGGCTTAATTACATTATCCTGATTATTCTTAATTATCTTTATACTTATACTTATTAACAAATTATCCTTATACATATTACTTATTAATCAGTAAAATAAAATAATAAAAAATTATAAGGATAATCAATAATTATAAGGATAATTATAAGGATAATCGATAATTATAAGGATATATTATTGATTATCCTTATAAACACAATGCATAATGTATAAGGATTATTGATTATCCTTATAATTATCCTTATAATTATCGATTATCCTTATAATTATCCTTATAATTATTGATTATCCTTATAATTATCCTTATAATTTTTTATTATTTTATTTTACTGATTAATAAGTAATATGTATAAGGATAATTTGTTAATAAGTATAAGTATAAAGATAATTAGGAATAATCAGGATAATGTAATTAAGCCAAAATTTTGTTGTTGGCCGCTACTCCCTCTAGCGGCCAGTCAAAACGACTGGCCGCTAGAGGGAGTAGCGGCCAAAATTTTTTTTATTGGCCGCTACTCCCTCTAGCGGCCAGTCAAAACACGGTCGTTTTGACTGGCCGCTAGAGGGAGTAGCGGCCAATAAAAAAAATTTGGCTGGCCGCTAGAGGGAGTAGCGGCTGGGCCCTCATCTTAGCCATTCACTCTAATTTTGGACGGCTGGATGAGCGTTAGTTGAAAAAGTCCCTCTGGCTAACCTATTCCACGGATCATCTCCCTATATATATATATATATATATATATATACTCCCAAATGAAATATTTAATTATGACAAACACAATACCTTATATTTGAAAAATTAACCGAAATATAGGATTTTCATTTTCAGTTTGAGATAATAAAAATATAGACATATTACTCCATTGGTCTTAAAATGAGAATTTTATTTAATTTTTGATTGGCTTCTTACTTTGATGAAACTAACAATTATGCACACAGAGAGATAAAAGAGTTTATAAATCCTACTATTTAAATTAATGACGATATTTTAAAATTGGACCCAACTATTAAAAATGTATAAATATTAGTGCATAATAATTAAAGCATATATACTCTTTACTTGTGAGTTGTGAAACATTAATCTTATATGTTTTATTAAGGTTGTCAGTAAACTTAAAAAAACTTTAATAAATATTAAAATGGCTCTGAATTAAACGGGGAATAGAGAATATTATAGTACATATTTTTCTTTTTCATTTTTCTCCTATGAATGCATTCAATATTCAACCTAGAATTTAGCAAAAAATAAAATTATATATATATATATATATATATATATATATATATATATATATATATTCAACCATGTAGTTGGATATTCACACGTGTTCCAGTCCAACGCGTGGGTTTACATATGTTACGCGTCTCTTTCTTTTCTTTATATATTTTTTTGTTATCTTTTCAAAAATATATTAAAATTAAAAGAAGGTGACAAACAAGTTAGGTGGCATCATACAGAGCTTGTTATATTTATGTGTTTTTTCCATGTAAAAGGCCCTCTTTTGTACTGTCCTCTTCTGTACAAGAAGGTGCAACACTAAGTTGATCAAATGGCACAAAAATATATTATCTATCTAATAAAATACAAATGATTTTGAATTTTCCGCTCATTCAATAAATCATTTGGACTGTCCAAAATTTGGGATAAATATCACCATCTATCTATCTAATAAAATACAATCTATCTAATTCTATCTATCTATATCTATATTCTATATATCTAATTATATCTAATAAAATACAAATAATTTTGAATTTTTCCGCTCACTCAATAAATCATCTAGACGTCCAAAGTTTGGGATAAATCCCACCATCCATCTATCTAATAAAATACAAATGATTTTGAATTTCTCGCTCACTCAATAAATTATTTGGGTCGTCCAAAATTTGGAATAAATCCCAACGTCCATAGTGCCGGAGGCACGAGACTGTTGCTAGTATATATATATTATGTCATAAGTGCGTATGTCTATGCGTAAGGGTGTAAACGGTATTAAACGAATACGGATACAGGTATATCCGTATCCGTATCCGGAAAACTAATTCGCTATCCGTATCCGTATCCGGTATCCGACGAATTTTAAAAATATTATCCGTATCCGGTATTCGAAAAAATATTCGAATACGGATAATATTCGTTACCGTTTATTTTATCTGAATAGACAAATTATTCGGATATCCGAATATCCGAATTCATTTATCAGTAACCTAATATAAAATTCATTCAAAATATTTACGAAAAAAAATTAAAGTTTAAATCATACATATTAATTAAACACAATTTAATATTTAAACCATACATATTAATTAAACATCCTAATCATAAAGGGAGGAACATGCTAATTGACGTTTTAGGTGAAAATAAAAAGATTCAATAATGTAACCGATACTTTGTTTGATGGATCAAATTGAAATTAAAATCTCAATATTATTCTTTCAAATTTTATTAAATAATAAAAAAGAGAAATAAATTAATATTTAATAAATGAATAGTAATATTTATGGGAGATTTATTTATTATTTATCCTCAATAAATAAATTACATAGTTATAAGAAATTATTTGATTTCATTATATTTATGGAGAGTACGAGTTATAATGTATGTGTGACAACTAGTTAATCTAATTTGATTCAAAATTGACATTGAACTTATTTTACATATTTGGACTTCTAGTTTCTAAATAATTAGGCAAATGAAAGTGATAAATACTCTCTCCACCCAAAAATTCATAAACGTGAATTAATTTATTTAACTCTCCCTTCTAGATTAATTTTAAATTAATTCAGACCTAACACATTTTAACAATAAAATTATATTGTCCATTGCTCCCTCCTCTCGACCGTTGTCCTTAAACGTGTGTGTGTGTGTGTGTGTGTGTGTGTGTGTGTATATATATATATATATATATATATATATATATATATATATATCTAATAAAATACAAATGATTTTGAATTTCCCGCTCATTCAATAAATCATCTGGGCCGTCCAAAGTTTGGGATAAATCTCACCATCCATCTATCTAATAAAATACAATCTATCTAATTCTATCTATCTATCTATATCTATATTCTATATATCTAATTATATCTAATAAAATACAAATGATTTTAAATTTTTCGTCACTCAATAAATCATCTAGGACGTCCAAAGTTTGGGATAAATCCCACCATCCATCTATCTAATAAAATACAAATGATTTTGAATTTCTCGCTCACTCAATAAATCATATGAGGCGTCCATAGTGCCGGAGGCACGAGACTGTTGCTAGTATATATATATTAATAACTTATATAAATGAATGTAAGTGATTAATTAATGAAGGTAAGTTATTAATATATATATGTGTGTGTATATTGTATATATATATATGTATATAATAACTTATATATATATATATATATATATATATATATATATATATATATAAGTTATTAATTAATTAATGCAAGTTATTAATATATATGTGTGTATATATATAATAACTTATATATATAAATGTATATGTAAGTTATTAATTAATGAATATAAGTTAAAGTGATTAATTAATGAATATAAGTTATGATTTATTAATATATATACACACGTATATATTAATAACTTATATAAATGAATGTAAGTGATTAATCTAAGTTATTAATAAATACATATATTATATATATATATATATTAATATATATATATATATATATTAAATTATTAACAACTTATATAGGTAAATTAAGTAAATTATTAATTAATAATTTACATTAATTAATAACTTAATTAATGTAAATATTAAGTGTGTGTGTGTGTGTGTGTATATATATATATATATATATATATATATATATATATAAGTTATTCAGATACGGATTTCAGATATCAGAATTCGGATATCCGTATTCGCCGGATATATTTACGGACGGATGTTAATCGAATACGAATATGCCTATATCCGTATTCGTATCCGTTTAGTTACGGATATCTTTAAACTGAATATGGATATATTCGTTTTTTTTCGAATACAAATAATATCCGCTTTTTTTCGAATACGGATGCGGACGGATACGAATTTTTCGGTTACCATTTACAGCCCTATCTATGCGTATGCATAAAATATTAAGATGAGTATTGAGATATTAAGATGAAATTAGTGTTTAGTTAGTATCAAACTTTCAGGTGGATTCTTGTTATTGAGTATGGAGAAATTTTGGTGGTATTTGATTGTATTTTAATGCATTTTAATAGTTTATTTTTTAATAAAAAAATAAAATATATAAGAATGACATGTAAAAAATTAGAGTTTTACACCTTCAATAATAACATACCATATTCTTAGTTTGGAAGAAAATTAAGAAATTTGAAATTCAATATTATTAGTTTACAATTTTGTTATAATAAATATTAAATACAAATTTTATTAATATGGTTCAAATTCCTTAATTTTCTACTAAACTTCTTATATATATAATTATATATTATTCTTAGAAAGCCACAAAGAGATCTAGAAGGGGATTGAATAAATACTTTAAATTTTCTTATTAAATATGTAATACTAAACCAGTTAAATAAGTTAATTGATTGATTAATCATATCGAAATGTTTAAGAAAATTCGCAGTTCTAAATTTAGTTAGCTAATGTAGAAATAAGTCACAGATATAAAACGTAGAGTGACCGAAACTGGAATGCAGAAAGATAAAGAACACAAGATATTTTTAAAAGGTTCAGAGCACAAAAGTCTCTTAATCTTCTCTTTTACTCCTAGAGTAGGGATTTTTCTAAGTGTTCTTTATACAAGTTAGGCAAACGAGCGGACACTAGAACTCGGAATCGATTCCCGTAAGTTGTAACATGTTCAAAATATCTAAGAGATATTTCGCCTATGGTTTCACATCGTTTTGACGCACGAGGCCTATTTTGGTCTTGTTTTCCTAATTTTTTTAAGTGTTCTTTATACAAGTTAGGTAAACGAGTGGATAACTCGGCCGTCGAAACTCCGAATCGAATCCCGTAAGTTGTAACGTGTTCGAAATATTGAAGAGGTGTTTCACATCATTTCAACATAGGGGCCCCGTTTTGGTCTCATTTTCTTAAATTTTTTAAGTGTTCTTTATATAGGCAAACAAACTTTTTATAACTTTTTAATAATTTATATAATCAATATAATATAAATAATTAAAAAATATATAATCAAAGACATAAATTAATATTTTTATTTATCTGTCGAATATGTGAGGGAATGAGGTTTGCAAATACAACTGTGTATACTCACTACTTCTGCAGGTGGTTCACAACCCGTTGTCTCTGTTTCTTTTCTTGCATTACCTAATTCCTATATGCAGCCTCTGGCTTTTAACCATTTTTGACGTCGTTGCACGGGTGATCCTATTTATTTTATTTTTTCATTTTTCACAACTGATTTTCCAAATTGTAGGCCATATAGGTGGCCAATCTGATGATCTTTGTCAATGGTTGTTACTTTCTCCTGCAGTGAAGTGGTATTATTTTTCTGAATCCTTGCAAAGGCAACCACTTGTGTAGGGGGTTCACAATCCTGTTAGGTTTGTATACAACGCGATTATGCAATCAAATTACATAAAAGTAACGGAACCGCGATAAAATCAAGTTTAATATATATTTTTCATATAAACCACCACAATGATCATGCTTTGTGCTCAATTATCAATCATAAGAAAGAGATGGAGATCAGATTCAAACCCTTATAGAAACTAGCTTCGTCAAGTACGAGTTCAACTCCAAGTCCTTCGTGCTCCACTTGAATTCACCGGGTTTGATTCTTTTATTTGATCAGCGTTAGCCACCCAAGTGTTTGGTCTCTAGAGGTGATCCACCAAGGAATAACAAGTATTCAAGAAGACGAGTGTTTAGCAAAATCCTAAATTCCATCTTTATAGAATTATACATACTCTCCCAACTCTTGAAATTAAGTGTGTTGTTACCCTAATCCATAATAAGACTTTCTTACTTATAGATGCAGGTAACCCTCCTAAACTATTTAGGAATATGATTTTAATTTAATTATTTAAATTTAATTAATTAATTAGGCTCTTAATCCAATTAAAAATATATGAGATTACTTTTATTAATTAATTCCCAGACTCCTCTTATTGATTTATATTTAATATTTCCAAAATATTAAATAATAAAAATTAAGTTATTTAATTTATTCTATCGCCATAGATTAAATTAAATATACTTAACTTGTTATTACAATTATGTCATTTACTTCTTAAATAAATATTTTTCTTTTATGGTGTGACCCTTTAGGTTCTCCATATTAAATTGGTTATGAATAAATCAATTAGAACAATTCTAATCTTATTTAAATAAATAAATTAAAATATTTAATTCATTTAAATAAATAACATTTATTCTATAATAAGGTGTCGACGTCGGGATTTTTTAATGTCCCTTTTCGTTACTTGTTCTTTGGTGTTCTCATGTTAATGTGAGATTTGTTTGAAAAAATAAGTGAAAAAGGTCCGACATGTATAATGTCGACGATTTGACTTTAAGAGTCGCCAGTTGGTGTATTTAACTGGTTACACCAACGCAACCAAAAAGGTCTGCACATTGGCCTAGTGATGTGACACTGCTAAACGGGTTTGTGAAACCGAGATTCATTTAGGTCTGGGGGATTGATTATGCGGATGGAAGGTGTTAGGCACCCCCCCGACATCCGTGTTGCCACGGTGACCGCCACTTTTCAAAGAAACTGTTATATGAATGTGTGTGGATCAATGTGTAATTATTTGGAAGTTTTGTAAAAAGAGGTTTTTTAAACCCTGTGCTCAATAGTAATTGAGGCCTTTAATACTTCCATTTTATTATTAAATGTTCGGCTTATTTGCTTTTATTTTCAAGATGCAAAACATCTTTGAGAGAATAATATACAGCAGTGCCGAACTCCTTATGGGCATGACAACCATCCAAGAAAATTCAGACACTGTAAATAATGTACAAGCTGCTTACAGCTAAAAAATGTCCATCATGGGAACCGAATCTAGATTCAGTAGACTGAATCTGTGATCAAATGATTCCTAAGCTCACATGATACCACAATTTGTATGGCAAACAGTAAGCAGTTATATATATAAAAACTGTAAATATATATATATACAGACATAATCAACCACCACGAAGCAACTCCATGGGGGATCGAAAATGTAAATATATAAAAGCGATATATATATATATATATATATATATATATATATATATATATATGGACATGATCAACCACCACGAAGTAAACTCTAGGTGGGACGAAATGTAAATAAAGCTGTAAAAGCGATCAACTGCCACGAAATAAACTCCAGCCAGGACGAAATGTAAATATATATATATATATAGACAGAGGATCCAGTCCGGGATCCCGGACTGGTCCTAAAATCTGGACCCAATTTTTTTTTTTTGCTTTTTTTGAAACAACTAAAAAAAAATTATGGAATTGGAATTTTTACATAATACAGTGTTTTGGGTGTGTTTTTAATACCTATACCAACCAATGTATGTACAGTCTGCCCAGACTGTACAGAAATGTTTTGGTATAGGCATCCAAATCACACCAAAAACACTATATTATGTAAAAAATCCAATTCCATAATTTTTTTTAGTTGTTTCAAAAAAAAAGCAAAAAAAAAAAAAATGGTCCGGATTTTATAGAGTCCGGGATCCCGGATTGGATCCGGACTCTCTCTCTCTATATATATATATATATATATATATATGTACATATATATAAAAGCAGTAAATGCACTGGATATAAATCCAGGCTCATCATATCCGATGAGCCTGGATTTACATCCGGTGCATTTACTGCTTATATATATATATATATATATATATATATATATATATATATATATATATATATATATATATATATATAAAAGCAAAGAAACGCTCCAGACATAAGTCTAGGCTCTTCAGACAGAGTCTGACCACAATTTATATATATATATATATATATATATATATATATATATATATATATATATACAAAAGCAAGTAAATGCTCCAGACCTAAGTCTAGGCTCAATCGAGACATAACTCGATAATGTTAGTCCATATACAAAAATATATACATATATATAAGTATATATATATATAGACAGAAATGAAAACCACGGACCAATGTCTGGGCAAACGCACACTACACGACTCTCAATGTGTATAACAATGTGTGCTAATATGGAAATAAGGCTTTATAGAATATAAGAAGGCTTACAGTGGGCTGCCAAAGTAGACTTCTATGACTCTATGTGGATAAACACTCAGCTCCTGTCAGATAAAAATGTAGCTATATGTGAGCTAACAGGTGTTTATACTGAGGAAACACTTAATATGGGTGTATACAGAGTAAATTGGATAGGGCTTCCTCGCCTTTTCTCTCTCAAAATGGTTGGCTCAAGGTCTATATTTATAGACTGATGGCCGCAGGTACACCTGCGGCTGGTCGTGGTGCATCCGGGCCTCGTGGGTCCTGTTGTCTCGAAGTACGTGCACCCGTGCACTATAATGTCCGCTCAAACTTGCAGAACTTCTATCCCTAGCCTCCGTCACCAACACATTAGGAACTTGGTCCTGGTGCTTGGTCGCTAGTGCTTGGGCGATGCAGAGCCCGCTGATTTTGGCCCCTACAATGACGCAATCTAGCAACGATAAACCTCCATTTGAACCCACATCCTTTGCCGGAGGAGTAATCGTTGACACCAAGCAACGGGATCTCCACCGCCTAGTGCTGCCTTTACCGCTGATGCTCCGTTTGATGGATAGATTTCGAGAATTTAGAATGGTGGGGAATGAGGAGAGTGATCTATTTGACACCGAAAATAGTGTGGCTACCATTACAGGTGAAATGGTGAAGTTCAGTTAAGGATGTCATTTGCAGAGAGAAAGAGAGTCGTTGCAGTCTACTTCTCCAGCATCCGCTTTTGATTTTGTTGGATGATGACCGACTTGCAAAAAAAATTATCATGTATTATCAAATAGACTATGTTCTTATCCAAATAGCTTATGCTTAATTTCTCTACAATTTGAAGATCTAAAATTGGCAGAAATTTTTTTATGGGATTGATCTGACGTCAATAGCGTAGAACGAGAGAGAGAGAGGAGAAATAATTTATTTTTTTGTTTTGATTAATTAATAATTTTTTTTGATAAACGAGTTAATAAAGCACATCGATTGCCAAATTATGCTAAGGTGAAGTTTCTCTTTCCTAATCATTCGCCAACTCATCTTTCTGTTAAAAATCAAACTAGTTTAACGGTTTTTTAACTTTGTGTTAGAAAAGTCGAGTACAGTGAGTTGACTGTAAGAAAAAAAATATTTAGTGACCCATTTGTAAGTTGACATAAAGTACAGTGACTTAGAAAATATTTAACCCTATTGTAAATAGAACAACTATTGTTCTTTATTATAATATCAAAACCATCCATATCTAACATAAAAATTGAAATAATGTTTCTTATAAGTGTTTGAAACATAATATCAATTATTTAAACTAATGGACTTGCCCGTAGACAAAGCTAAACAATAAGTTTTCACAACTAATGGACCAACCTTTGCTCCATTCCTTACACGTAGGGTTACTTCTCCTTTGTTTAGCTTTTTACTTCCGTTGGTCCCTTCATAAATCTGTATTTATGAGAACCACATCTAGTATCCAATACCCAAGTAGAAATTTGACTTATAGGAAGATTTATTTAATCACGAATAAACTTGTATATGTAACCGAAGCTTCACTAAGTTTTTTTCCTCTGCTAGATTTTTCTCGCAGTTTCTTTTCCAGTGTCTAGGCTTATTGTAGTGGAAGAAAACTTCTTTGCTATCCGTATCAACTTTGTTCTTATTATAATTTGTTTTTGCCTTTTTTTATCTTCTTTGAATCATTCTTCTTTTCAAAAGATCATTTAGCCATCTTCCACTTCCTGGAAGAATCATCTGCTAGTAAGACTTGGTCTTTCTTGGTTGGAGAGTGACTATCAAATTGTTTTAACATGTTAAGCAAATCAGTGAGGCTGACATCTAGCTTGTTCATGTGATAATTCATAACAATTGTGAGAAGAAGTTTGGGAGTGACTACAAGATCAAATATTGGTTCAACTCTCTATCTATAACAAAACCATGTTGTCCTAATTTTTTAATCAAATTGATCATGTTGAGGACATGTATCTTTACAGGAGTGCCATCAGGTCATTCTAGATTGGAAGAGGTTCTTAGATATTTGATATCTTTTAGTTCTACTTTACTCACCATTCAACTACTTAAAGTACAGAAGTATAGTAGGAGCACCAATAGTTTCGTGATGACTCTAAAGCTCGTTACTTATGGATGTGAGCATGATGTATTGAGCTAACTGTGCATCATTTTGTCACTTTCTAAAAGTTAAAATCTCTTCCTCAGAGGTATTGTCTGCAAACATTGCAGGGATAGGCATATTAAACACATAAGATAACTTTTCAGCCATGAGATAACTATTCTCAAATTCTTTAACTAATCCGAGTAATTCGGTTCGGTTAATTAATATCTAATATGCTTCGCAGTGATAGTGAATTAGACATTGTAAATTTATGTAATGAATTTGTAATTTAACAATATTTTAGCATACATTCATTTTATTAATTACCAAAATAAATTAGGCCTTGTTTTAAACTGGTATCTCCTACTATTTTCTTCGAACTATATTACATTCAATTATATAGTTCGGTAAAATCTAATTAAAGATTTGCTAGTAAGAATAAAGATCTCATTTCAAATGTATATAGCTTTTGCATGCACAGCAAACTATATATAAATAAATAAGTAGATAACTCTTGTCAATTACATTAACATGTAACTCTTTTTATTTTGCATCTTAGATCATAATGGTCAAGTGTGTGCACATCCGAACTAAAATAATCTAAGTTAAGTTATACCTAGCATTTTCATATAAGTGAAAAGAAAACTGCAGCCCTTGTGTGTGCACAAGAAAGCGCTAATGTTCAATTTCTTATAAACATCATATGTAATAAAACAACATCTCAAATATTTAATATTTGCCTTATGTGTGCACAACAAACTCATATTAAATATTTAATACTCTATTGCTTTACCATGCTAGAAGGCGACGTTCGATATTCCAAATATCTTTGAACGTTACAACTTAATATATAATTTATTTGGGTGGTTTGTTGTTGATTTATCTCATCTTGTTTAATGCGTATGCACACACACACACACATACATATATATATATATATATATATATATATATTATACCCAGATTGATTATAAATTTTATTTTAGTTTGGTTCACTAGAGCCACCAAGCGAACCAAAAGGTCAAACCTATGGTGTAAGAACTGAATTTAAATATAATTATTACACTTATACCTTGGCTCCATTATAAACGGGTCTTCAAGTGATCCTTGCTCCTTGGTCTCCGGTTCTTCAACTAATTCTAACTAATCCTATTGCATAAAATATTTACATTAAATAGAAACCTTGATCAGTAGTAAAGGGGAAGTGCGTAGGAGGGAGATATAATTTACATCAGGAAAAACTAGAGAAGATGAGTCTGAAATATTATATCTCCCTCCTACGCACTTCATCTTCTCTAGTTTTCATAAATGGGGTAAATTATATCTTCAACTAGTATGAATTTATAATTTATAAAACTCATACATTCATGCATTAAACTAAAATAAAGTCCAATCACATTAGTTAATAGTCCATAATCAATCTCATTTATTATCATACATATCAACATATGCATCAATAAATAACATTCATCTTATAAATAATAAAATCATTCCATATATGCATCAATATCATTTAATGGACAATTAAATTTTACTAGAAATCTAGTTTTGAAACAAAAAATTAATCAAAAGTTAAATCATAATATTCTTCATTATTTTATTTTATCCAATTTTGAATAAAAATAAACTCCTTTATTTTTAATTAAATTCCAAATAAAAATAAACTTATCTATTTTAATCAACAAGGAATCCAATTTCAAGTTTAAAATAAACTCCTTTATTTTAACTTAAAATTGCTGAAAAAATAAAATATGTTAAATCTTATTCCTTATTAAAATAAATTTTTTTATTTTTTAGGAAACATGAAATCCTATTCAATATGTGAATAAATTTCTTTATTCTAGGAAACATGGAAAACTATCACATATGCGAATAAACTCCTTTATTCTAATTAACGTAGAATCTAATTCCAACTTAAAATAATTTTTTTAATTTTAATCATATTTAAATTCAAAATAGACTTTTTATTTTAATTAAAATATTTTTGAATTTACAGACCGGTGCGACCGTGCTGCAACCCCATAAACGTTTCTGCATTTGGATGCAGCCGTGCTGCGTAGCAAGTTTTGGAAAAAAAAATTTATATATGCCTAGAAAATTTGATCCAATCGCATACCATACATATATGGAATCATTAAGAGTGATAATTAGCATAAACTTAGGCTCTGATACCACTGTTAGGTTTATATACAGCGCGATCAAGCAATCAAGTTACATAAAAGTAACGAAAACGCGATAAAATCAAGTTTAAAATTTTTCATACAAACCATCACCATGATCATGCTTTGTGCTCAATTATTAATCATAAGAAAGAGACGGAGATGAAATTCATACCCTTGTAGAAACTAGCTTTTTCAAGTACGAGTTCAACTCCAAGTCCTTCATACTCCACTTGAATTTATCGTGTAATTTGATTCCTTCCTCTGATCAACGTAACGTTAGCCACCCAAATGTCTGGCCTCTAGAGGTGATCCACCAAGAAAGAACAAGTACTCAAGAAGATGAGTGTTTGGGAAAATCCTAGATTGTATCTATATAGAATTATACGTACTCTCCCAACTCTTGGAATTAAGTATGTTTTTACCTTAATCCATAATAAGACTTTCTTACTTATAGATATAGGTAACCCTCCTAAACTATTTAGGAATAAGGTTTTATTCTAATTAATTAAAATCCTTAAATTAATTAGGTTCCTAATCAAATTAGGAATATATGAGAGTACTTTTATTAATTAATTCTCAAACTCCTTTAGAAAATTAAATAATAATACCATTTCACTATGGGAGAAAGTAACAACCATTGACAAAGATCATCAGATTGGCCACCCATCTGGCCATATATCTGTTTTATGTGAATGGTGGATAGTTGACAACGGAACCATCATTCCAAGGCATGATGATGGCAGACCGAAAACGCTCATGGAGATGGATACGAATGAATCATACATGATGTCCTGCAATTCAAAAGCCATGAATTCCTTGTTGAGTTGGATTGTACAATCAGAAATTGACAAGGTATTCAATTGCATTACAATGAAAGAAATCTGGAATACAATCATTATGAGCCATAAAGGAAAGTTCAAGGTGAAAGAAGTGAAAGTTAGCATGTTGATGCAAGGGTACGTGTTGTTCAAATTAGAGAAAGATGTAACAATTAATGAAGCTCAAGGGAGGTTTCTCACACTAATGAATTCACTCAGTATGTTTGGGAGGAGAATTAATCAAAAGGAAATCAATAAAAATATATTAAGATTCATGCCAAAACGGTTTGCTCCAAAAGTCATCACCCTCCAAGACTCACCAACAATTAGCAATATAGAGACTCTCACACTCTTTGGTGAACTTAAAGAGTTTGAGAACCAACTTAGAAGGTATGATGAAGAACATGAGACACCAATAAAGAAAACATTGACACTTCAAGCTGAGAGTAGTCATATTGATCAAAACAAAGATTTTGATGAAGAAATTAAAATGCTATCTAAAAAACTCGAGAGACTACTCCAAAGGAAGAAACAATAGAAGGATAAAAATCCAATGAGTAAGTCCAAAATAGAACAAGAAAAAGAAATTTCCCAACTCTTTTTCATGGGACTAGCTAGAAGATGATGATTAACTTAATGAAATTATTTGTCTAAATCTAATTACGCTCACACGCAAGTGCACGTGGTCAACAAGTAATACAATGATAAGTTAAGTATCGTTCCCACATAGATTAAATATGAAATTAATCCTCACAATTACCAGCTTTCTATTAATCCAAATTTTATTAAACTATCCAATTTAAGAATTATAACTATTAAAACTAAAAATATTAGAAATACTAAAAATATCAAGCAATCAACAAACTTAAAAACCGTAATTTCAAGCAAATATTGGAGAATTAGGCTTACAACTTCACTCTAAGTATCACTCTGATTATTACACCTTATTCCAGTTTAATTCACTATCCCAGTTTATTAATCAAGAACACTTAAGTAGAACTAGCTACCTCTCGATGCACTAGTATCATATTAACTTAAATCCGCAAATTAGATAGAATTAAGCTAAACACCTTAATCAACTAATTCACTATATATCTATGTGAATTAAAATCAAATAAGGTTTAAGTTCAAGTTCTATATCCGATTACATGCGATGCTAGGCATATCTCTACCCTAACATTCATCAAGATTATATCACAAAATTCAAGAACACATGTTATAATGACCAAGTCTAGATTCATATTTTCTCTCTCGAATCCATACAAATCCACACAGAATTGGTGATCAAGCAATTCATAAATTCAAGCACAAATCAATATAGATAAATTGAAAGATAGATTATTAAACTGAAATTCAAAGCTACATAATCATCGTATAAGCCTAACAAGAAAATTAGTTCATCACAAATGAATTAAAAATTGAATTCATCAAAGTAATCATCATCCCAATTACAATTATTGAATTAAAAAAAAGAATGTATACAAAATCACCCTTTTTCTCTGCTTCAATCTGTAATTATCGTGAATTGCACCTTCAATCCTTCTTCCAATGCTTTTTCTCAAATTAGGTCTTCAAATTTCTAATTGATTGTTTTTTATCAACTCCCTTGTTATTTTATGTTGATATCCAGTCTAGGACACGTATTCTGCTCATAATTTGATGCCCAATATAATTCCACACCATGCCAACCACTATTCTTCACGCCTCAACAGCAATACAAGAGAAACATGACTCTTTGCTTTTCCCGTACCCCCGCCCCGGCAGGGGTTTTTCTTCTATAAGTGCCCGCCCCGGCGGGAGGTGCTACTGTCTTTGATCAAGTACCCCCTCCCCAACGGGGGTTTTGCCTCTATAAAGTTCGCCCCGGCGGGGCGTCTTTCTGCAGAAGTCCATTTGTTGCTCATTTTCTTGCTAAGTTCCACCATGAACCCTCCTTTTAAGTCCAAATGCTATGCCACCACACCTAAACATGAAACATCAATAAACAAGTAAAACAAATCATAAAAATAAAGAATTAACAGAGTTTAAGTATGAATTAGAGGCTGATTCGTAGGTATAAAACTCACTCATCAGAACACAACTATCAAGCTTACTACTGGTAAAAATGTTGATATATAGGTAAAAAAACACAAAGGTATGATTGTTTAGTTTCTATATGTGATATTGTTATCAGCTTGCTCTAGTTTCTTTCTTTATCTTTATTCTTGTGCTAATTGTTTTTAATGATGCCAAAGGGGGAGAGATAACTAAATTTATATGAATTATTTTTGTTGATTACAAAGGGGGACATAAATATCTAAATTAATATGCATATGCTATAATTCACGATGAGTTAAATAAATCAACCAACTTGTGTTTACTGATTGAATGCATGGTTTTAAGGGGAGCTATATATTTAGGGAGAGTTATGTATGTAGGTTGTCATCATCAAAAAGGGGGAGAATGTTGGTTTATATGCTATTAGTTTTAATGATGACAAGTTAGTTTGTAGATTTATATATTATCATCATCAAGAAGGGGGAGAATGTTGAATTACGAGTTTTTATTTTAATGATGACAACATATATTTATGGACATATTTTGTGATTTTCATGTTATGGATTAATTATCCGTGTATCAAGATTTCAAGTCGGTCTTCATGAGGAAATGTTGTTTAGAGCCACCACATGGTTAGGTCCCTAGAATTTCACCTAAGAAATCAAATGTAAGAATTTCTAGCTTGATTAATTAATTTCAAGGCAATTTTATTTTGTTGGTAATCTTTTTAAAAAAGAAGATTTCATGTGCTTAAAAGATTCAAATCCTTTAAAGAGGATATTTTTGGACGCCGAATCAATTCAGCCTTATTCTTTCTTTCAAGTGCTAAAAATTCAAATTCAAAAGCTGAAAATATATATTTTGAAACTATATAAATTAGGCAATTGATTTCCAAAGCTATATCAATAATAAAATACTTTACATAAAGTGATGGAGCTGATTTTTCTTATCTTTTTCCCTTAATTCAAGTTGCTGATTTTGTTGGGATATTATTCCTTAATTCGGATTGCTGATTTTACTAAATCTTATCCCATGATTCAAGTTGTTCTCTTTTCAAATTCAAATAATTTCCCTAATATCTTTGTGACGTCCCCCAAAATAGGTATACATCACCCATCTTGGGTCGCCAAATACATGGTACTGAATACAAATACAAACTTAATTATACAATATGAGCTGAGAATTTTTACACGAATATTATCTCATAAACAATATCCAAACTCAAATTCAATCCTCATTACATTTATTATCACACTAAATAGTGAGGACTACTAAAACAATCATCTCAGACCATCACTCCGTTCCCTGATTAGTCCCGACTACATTCTCATTTCTTGAAGAGAACAATGACAGCAAAAAGGTGAGCTTAACTATCCCATTAAGAAATATTATGACTAAGATACTGCAGAATAAATTATCGTTAGCCTTCAACAGTGTTAAACTGATAAAATACAATAAACATCAAGTTTAACTGCAATGGAATAAGCAATCCATTAGAAGAGTCAAGTAGAGCATGATATCTACTATCTTCTATGATTTAAAAAGTTTATCATCAATTTTATTGTTGAGACTCAGCTTAAAAAAATAATCCACATCACTAAATTATCCATACACTACGGGCCAAGGATATTCATTTGTATCACAACCACGAATTATCCATGCACTACGGGCCAAGGATATTCGTGTTTTCACCAATGGTCATGATCATACCAATAATTTTCCATCAATGCACTACGGACCAATGATGACTTTTATCATTTGTAACATTACAGGTCATGATTATACCGAATGATCCCTGGTCATAATCATACCAATCACCAGTTCATCTATGCACGTAAGCCAAAGATGACTTTCATCACAATATAAGCATGATGATGATGACAATGATATAAGAATTCAATTAAATGAAAGCAAATGATAAATTTTAAAGATTTTAAATTTAATTTATCCAGAATTCAATAATGTCCAAATTATCAACATGATACTGCTTTGTGGAGTAAAATTCAAGAATAATATTGTATCAAAAATGATTTGGGTAGAAAAGAAATCAATTTTTGTCATTAATAGTACCCCGGATGAATAGTACCCCGTGAATAGTACTTCGTGAATAGTACTTTGGGAATAGTACCCCATGAATAGTACTTTATAAATAATACCCCGTGAATAGTACTTTGTGAATAGTATTTATTGAATAGTACTCTGACATGAAAAACTTAAAATTTAACAAGAATGTTCAGAAAAATATCATTGTGAAACAATACTAGATGAAGCGCAAATTTCAAGGATATTCTACTAATTTCACAGAGTATAGAAGCAATATTTTAACAGAATGAGTGTAGAATTAGGAATACGAAACGAAATAATATTACTCACATACTACAGAGTATGGAAAAAAATATTATTTCTTACGAATACTAAAAAAATAATATCCCTTACCTTAGAAGAAGAATGGATACTAGAATAGTGAAGTAGCAGGATACTCTTCTTCTTTCTCTCTATAGCTTCTCTCTCTATAATTGCTCTTGTGAGTCTTAGTGAATTGGTGAGAATGAAAGAAGAATGAGCTTCTATTTATAGAAAAACATAGTTTTGATAATTGCACGTTTTGGGGCTTGAATTATTACAGTATAGTACCTTCATCTTTTTCTCTATTTTTAATTTAGTCCTACAAGTATTATCAAACTTACACCACCTCCCCTAATAGTACATGCATATGAATCAATAGTTTCATTCACGTGAATAAATAGTTAAATACATATGAACTAATAGCAATTAATTACTCATTTATCCGATTAATTACCCGATTGGTCAATTTAACCTTCAAAAATGAATTATTATCAAAATAAATGTCAATTTACACTAATACTAATAATCCCAACACAATGGAAATATCAATTTCATCTTCAATAAACACGAACTTATTCATCATTAATATTATAACTCACAGTATTTAACAACCAGATCATTCCCAGGAAAGAAGGGGCTTTCCGATAAAGATTTCTCCCTATTGGCGCATAATTAGGTGACCAAACCCCTTTCCTCGAAATAACTTTCTAGAAATCATCAATATTACAAATAATAATATGAATAACTTTGTCGTCTCAATTATTGATTTAAAAATATAAAATATTATGCAGATGATGCTGTGACAATAATTAAATCAATAATATGAGAGATATTATGCAGTAATTACTGTAGCAATAATTGAGTATAACTGAGTGACTTCTCACGTAACCATCAATAATCAATACCGTGTACTACTATGCAATCACGCGTATTACTGTACTTTTACCACCGGGTATTTAAACAGTTTAAAGGTAAAACTTTCGCTGTTATTTTTATAAAAAGACATTTCTGTTGTTTTCTAACTCCGATAATACTTCCGTTATGGGGTCCACCAATAATTTTGCCATCGTACGAATATTCTCTATTAAAACGAATATTCCCCGACTAATCGAATATTTTATAACAACTTGCTTACTTTGTAAAATTTATAAATATTACCCACAACTATAACATTATATCAAATCGACACCATAATATTCAAAAATATATTTTGAGAAAAATTAATCTTTATTCATAAAAGTTGGGGTCTTATAATCTTGATTCTCCTTCTGTTAGGTTTGCTGAAAGTGGGACAATTAAAATCTTATTGTCATTGCTTTCTTCTCTCTATATATTTCATTCTCGGCTAAGCTTGAAAACCAACGAATAGAAGAACACAAGCTTTAAGAAAAAGTTTTTAGCAGATTACCTTTGCCTTGTTATTAATATCTTGTTGCTCGAAATTTATAGATATTGTAATCATGTTCGCTCTTGACTAAAACTTGTACAAGCCTAGTTTAGTTTGTGATTGATCCAGTGGTAGATAGACATGTACAAAGAAAGCTATAAGGTTGCAGTGGTGAAAGCAGTTGCAGTGGTGCAAGAGGTTGCAGTTGTGCAAAGGGACAGTGGTTTCTAACAAGTTCATAGTTCTTTGTATAAGGAGTTATTTTGTAACTACTTGAATATTATTTTAATACATGGAGTCTCCAATGCCAGTTGGTATTAAAAGTGGATTAAGCCATTAGATTAGAGGTTCAGGGCTGAACCATGTAAAAAATCTTGGTGTTGTTATTTACTATTTATCTTGTTTGTATTGTTTAAATTCTATACTCAAACATAAGTTATATTTAACACTGATAAAAAATAAGAAGTTACTGCATAACAGATTTCCATAAATACCTAAACAGACAGGCTTTAACTTTTCTGAATAATTCAAAGAAGTCTATGCATATCAGTTTAACATACTTACGCAGACAAGCGATGTTTGGATAGTTCAGTTAACAAATAATTTTAAAAGTGAAATTGTTAATTAGATAAATTATATTCGTACACCTATTCAACCCCCCATTCTAGGTTTGCACACACTCTGAATTCCAGTTCTAACCACAAAAGGTTATATTTTCACAAAAGCAGAAAAAAAATCCTTACATTCTTAAGTATCATAGAAATCACAAAAGAAGTATATCTCAACAATATTTTGAAATTATATGTATAATGATTAAACTAATTAAAAAAATTAACAATACAATAATCTCAATCGTCTTTCCCTACTCCGTTTGCTCACAAATTATACATTCATTATGTATAATTTTTTCCAGAGCAAGGTATCTTATGAGTGTAAATATAAGAATGAGAAAATGATTTGAAGCTTTTGAAACTAAGTTAAGGGAACTTAAGCAATTGTGGAGTACTTGATCAGTACATCAGAGGGGAAAAGATCTTTGTCATTAGTAGTGTATCCCTAAGCATATTTATGACGCCCCCAAAACGGGCACACTTCACCCATCTTGGGTCGCCAGATACATGGTACATAAATTCAAATGCAACTTAATTATACAAACAGTCGTGTAAAATATGACAAAACATAGCTGAGAGTTTAAACAAGAATATTATCATATAGACAATATCCACACTCAATGGTGTCTTCATTACAATTATTATCACATTATTTCGTAGAATAGTGAGGACTACTAAAGCCATTTATCCTGGACCATCACTCCATTCCCCGACTCGTCCCAGCTATATTCTCATTTCCTGAAGAGAACAATGAAAGAAAGGGTGAGCTGAACTAGCCCAGTAAGAAATATTATGACTAAGATAATGCAGAATAAATTATCCGTAGCCTTCAACAATATAAAACCGATAGAATACAATAGACAACAAGTTTTAGATCAACAACTACAGCAAAAATAAGCAATCCATTAGAAGAGTCAAGTAGAGCATAAAATCTACTATCTTCTATGATTTAAAAAGTTTTTCATCAACTTTATCGCTGAGACTCAGCTTAATAAATAAATCATATCATCGATTCTTCCCTGCACTACGGGCCAAAGATATTCATTAAATCATCAATGGTCATGACTATACCGAATAATACCTAGTTATAATCATACCAAAAACTGTCTATCAATGCACTACAGGCCACTGAGGACTTTCACCACATCATTCGTCACATTACAGTCATGATTATACCGAATAATTCCTGGTCATAATCATACCAAGTCCATCTATGCACGTAAGCCAAAGATTACTTTCATCACAATATAAGCATGAGGATGATGACACTGACATAATAATTCAATAAAACAAGTTCAAGGATAAATTTTAAAGATTTATAATTTAATTTATCCAGAAATCAATAACGTCTAAATTGTCAACATGATACTGCTTTGTCGAGTAAAATTCAAGAATAATATTCATGTACCAAAAATAATTTGGACAGAAAAGAAATATATTTTTCGGGTGAATAGTACCCCGTGAATAGTACCTCATGAATAGTACCTTATAAATAGTAACTCGTGAATAGTACTCCAGCACCAAAAGTGTCCTGAATACCCGAGTGAATAATACCAGAGTGAATAATAATCGGGTGAATAGTAACTTGTGAATAGTAACTCGTAAAAGAAAAAATACCAAAGAAAATAATATTTCATGACGAGTACAAAAGAAATGATATCTCATACAAGTATAATAGAATATACAAAACTGCAAATGGATTTTCACCCGCCATGCGGTAATCCACGTAGACAGATCATTTCCACAATTTAATAAAGAATGAATGCGAAATATCAGTCACCATGCATGCGGTAATCCACATAGACATGTTATTCCAACAAAATAATAATGAATGGAACCAAGTCATGCGTAATCCGCACAGACATGATATTCTAATAGAATAATAAAGAACGGAACCAGGTCATGCATAATCCGCACAAACAGGATATTCCAACAGAATAATGAAGAATGGAATAACAACAGAATTCACCAGGCATGCGATAGACCGCACAGACAGGTTATTCCAACAGAATAATAAAGAATGGAATAACAGAAGAATTTCACCATGTATGAAGTACTTCGCATAGACAGGTTATTCCAACATAATAATAAAGAATGGAATAACAGAAGAATTTCACCATGTATGCGGTACTTCGTATAGACAGGTTATTCCAACATAATAATAAAGAATGGAATAATAGAAGAATTTCACCATGTATACGGTAGTCCGCGTATACAGGTTATTCCAACAGAATAATAAGGAATGGAATAACAATATCTCTCTTCATGAATGCAAAAGAAATAATACCCCTTACCTCAAAAGAAAACTAGATACTGGAATAGTGAGGTAGCAGACTTCTCTTCTTTTTTCTCTCTATAATTTCTCTCTATAAAAATTGCTCTATAGCTTTAGTGAATTGGTGAGAAATAATGAAGGAATGAACTTCTATTTATAGGAAAATATAGTTTTGACAATTGCACGTTTTGGGGCTCAAAATATTACAGTATAATACCTTCCTCTTTTTCTTCATTTTTAATTTATTCCTTCAAGTATTATCAAACTTGCACCACCTCCCCTAATAGTAAATCATGTGAATCAATAGTTCTAGACATGTGAAAATATGAATTACAGTATAGTACCTCCATCTATACCTCCATTTTTAACTTAGTCATGTAAATATTATCAATCTTGCACAAATTCCCCTAATAGTAAATCATGTGACTTAATAGTACATACATGTGAACACATAGTTATAAACATGTGAATTAATAGCAATTAATTGTTCATTTATCTGGTGAATTACCCGATTGGTCAATATAACCTCCAAACATCATTTATTATTGAAATAAATGTCGATTTCCACTAATACTAATAATTCTAACACAATGGAATTATCAATTTCATCTTTAATCAACACGAACTTATTAATCATTAATATTATAACTCTCAATATTTAACAACCAGGTCGTTCCCAGAAAAGATGGGGCTTTCCGATAAGGATTTCTCCTTATTGGCGCGCAATTAGGTGACCAAACCTCTCTTTGGTAGAACTTCTAGACATTGTCAATATTGCAAATAATAATATGAATAACTTTGCCGTCTCAATTATTGATTTAATAATATAATATATTATACAGATGATACTGTGACAATAATTGAATCAATAATATGAGAGATATGATGCAGCAATTACTGTAGCAATAATTGAGTATAACTGAGTGACTTCTTACGTAAGTATTAATAATCAATACCGTGTGCTACTATGCAACCACGCGTATTACTGTACTTTTACTACCGGGTAGTTCAACAGTTTTAACGGTAACACTTTCGCCGTTATTTTTATAAAAAGATAATTTTGTCATTTTTTAACTACGACAATACTTCTGTTGTGGGATCCACCAATGATTGTGTTATCGTACGAATATTCCCTATTAAAACGAATATTCCCCGACCAATCGAATATTATATAACAACTTGCTTACTTTGCAAAATTTATAAATATTACCCACAACTATAACATTATATCAAATCCACACCATAATATTCAAAAAAATATTTTGAGAAATTTAAATCTTTATTCATAAAATTTGGGGTCTCGCAATCTCCCTCCTTATGAAATTTTTCCCTCAAAATTTACGTACGTACCTCGTATGATAAGGATACCTTGACTTCATTTCAGATTCTAACTCTTGAGGTATAACCTTTGAGTGTTGAATACGATCCTTCTTATCCAAGATTTTAACACGTATCTCCTCATACGTTATATCTTCTGCTATCTCATCTAGTTCTAATTCAATAATATGGTTCGGGTCGTCAACATATTTATGTAACATCGATACGTGAAAAATATTATGAACACGCGATATACTTGGCGGTAAAACGAGTCTATAGGCCACAGTTCCTACTCGATCGAGGATTTCAAATGGGCCAATTAAATTGAACGTTAATATTTCCTCTTTTCATCGACTCTTACTTCTAGAATAACGCCTTCTAGAACCTTCTTCTTCATTTTCATCAGCTCTAGGTGTGTAGTTTGAGCGGCTTTAACTTTATCAATTAAAGTCGATTCTACTCGTATATTCGTTATCTTCACGTGGGTCCCCTAGAGTCTTTAACTCTATCTTCATCATTTATAAGTTATACAAAATGGGTTTTTGTGTTAACAACATCGCACTCGTAAACGCATACGATCTTCTACTCAACGCGTCAGCTACCACATTCGCTCTTCCATAATGATATTAAATGGTATAGTCGTAATCTTCAACAGCTCGAGCCAACATCCTTGGCGCATGATACGTTCGTTTTAGTTGAAGAAATATTTGAGGGTTTAAGAAATGGGTTTTGTATTGGGGTCAATACAAAATTTGATTTCACGCTCTGGGGGTTGGCCAAGAAGTCTTCAAGAATACGTCAAAAAATTTATTAACGATAGAAATATCATTTAAAAACTGTGATTCTCATCCAAGACTTGTATAGCACATGAAATGAAGGTTTCTACTAACGAAGTTTCAACTGATAAGTTAAAGTCTAATATCTCCGAAGTCAAATTTAAATGTTGAGCGCAAACAAGAGAGATAAAAGAATGGGTAAAATCGGTATCTAATAAGGTATAGACTTCGCAATAATTTATAATCAACTAACCCGTGCTAACTTCATTCGGGTTACTCGCTTTTTGAGAAGTCACGAAAAATGCTCTTCCTGAAACCATCGACTTTGTTTTGTCCGTATCCGCCTCTGGTGCCACCGTCCCAGCTGGACTTGACTTTGGTGCACGACAAAATCTAGCTAGGTGACCTTCTTTTCCACAATTGTAACATGCTTTGGACTGCATCACGCAGTTTTGACTGATATATCCCTCCCCTCCGCATTTGAAGCATACAATTGGTGGTCGTTCTCCTTCCTTGAAAATGAGTGTTGGTGCTTCTGTCTTTCCATCATTGTTGAACCTTCTCTTCTTGAAATTTCAACTCCTATTATCTTGGCCATGATTACCACCGAAGTGGTTACCATTCTTGGCATGATAATTTCCCTCATGATGGTTATCATTGTTCTGATGGCCGTTGCCACCGATACGATTATTATCGTATTGTTGGTCGTTGCCTTTTGGTTGTGCTGACTCATTATCGCGCTCCACTAACTGAGCCCTATTCATAACATCTGAATATAAACAAAGTTTGTGAGAAATGAGGTATTGACGTATATCGGGTTTCAAACCTCTTAGAAACATTCGCGTCATTCGCTCCTCATTATAGACCAAATGGGATGCAAACTGGGATAACTCCGCAAATTTAGCCTCGTATTGCGACACAGTCATATTGTTTTGCTCCAACTTGATGAACTCCACCTCCTTCATGTGATGAATACTTTCAGTAAAGTACTTGTCGTTGAACAATTCTTGGAACTTCTCCCAAGACATCTTGAGTGCGTCAAGCTGGGTACGCTTTACAGATTCCCACCAATAATCTGCCTCTTCACGCAACATAAAGGTGGCAAACGGAACCTTTTGCTCCTCGGATCATCCCAAGACATTAAATATCTTTTTGATCTGCTTTATCCACGTCTCTGCCTTAAGTGGTTTTGGCTCTCCAAAAAACTCCGGTGGTCCCAGCTCCAAGAACTGCTTAGCGGTGACCGTCCGAGAGTTGTCAGTGTTTCCACCTGCATTTTGGACAGGAGCCGCCTTCGCCTGATGTTGCATGAATTGCATAAAACCTCTAAACATCCCATCGTTCATCATTTGATCGTTGTTGTTTACCTGATGATTATTGTCTTCATGTTGCACATTATCTTGGGTATTAATCTGTGGTGACTCAACTGTCTCATGTGCTTCATTGCTTATCTCAACATTTTTGGATGCCATTTTCAAATACTACCAAAAAAGGGTTAATTATCATATCACATATTATCCCTATACTCTGACCGACCAATTAAATACCAAATAAACTTAGGTAGGTCATACTAGCGAAGGAATTCCCCGTCTCTCCCCTCCTAGTTCTTGTCTCAGATCTCAGCCAGGGATCATATCCCTAAGCTTTGATACCAACTGTAACCCGCATCCAAGACTTGGATAGCACCTAACAATGATACCTATCAACTTGCCACCGTTCCTCACAGCGTCCCCTACGGAAAGTCTGGCTTCGGTGCATCCCAAGACTTGGAAGTCACCAGATAAAAGCTCGGGGCTCATTTCTATAGCTTTGATACCAACTGTGACGCCCCCAAAACGGGCATACATCACCCATCTTGGGTCGCCAGATACATGGTACATAAATTTAAATACAACTTAATTATACAACAGTCGTGTAAAATACGACAAAACATAGCTGAGAGTTTAAACTAGAATATTGTCATCTAGACAATATCCACACTCAATGGTGTCCTCATTACAATTATTATCACATTATTCCATAGAATAGTGAGGACTACTAAAGCCATTTATCATGGACCATCAATCCATTCCCCGACTCGTCCCAGCTATATTCTCATTTCTTGAAGAGAACAATGAAAGAAAGGGTGAGCTCAACTAGCCCAGTAAGAAATATTATGACTAAGATAATGCAGAATAAATTATCCTTAGCCTTCAACAGTATAACAACTGATAGGATATAATAGACAACAAGTTTTAGATCAACAATTGCAGCGGAAATAAGCAATCCATTAGAAGAGTCAAGTAGAGCATAAAATTTACTATCTTCTATTATTTAAAAAGTTTTTCATCAACTTTATCGCTGAGACTAAGCTTAATAAATAAACCATATCATCGATTCTTTCCTACACTACGGGCCAAGGATATTCATGAAATAATCAATGGTCATGACTATACCGAATAATCCCTAGTCATAATCATACCAAAAACTGTCCATCAATGCACTACAAGCCACTGCGGATTTTCACGACATCATTCGTCACATTACGGTCATGATTATACCGAATAATTCCTGGTCATAATCATACCAAGTCCATCTATGCACGTAAGCCAAAGATGACTTTCATCACAATATAAGTATGAGGATGATGAAAATGACATAATAATTCAATAAAACAAGTTCAAGAATAAATTTTAAAGATTTATAATTTAATTTATCCAGAAATCATTAACGTCCAAATTGTCAACATGATACTGCTTTGTGGAGTAAAATTCAAGAATAATATTCATGTACCAAAAATAATTTGAACAGAAAAGAAATATATTTTTCGGGTGAATAGTACTCTGTGAATAGTACCTTATGAATAGTAACTCGTGAATAGTACTCTGACACGAAAAGTGTCCCGAATACCCGAGTGAATAATACCAGAGTGAATAATAACTGGGTGAATAGTAACCTGTGAATAGTAACTCGTAAAAGAAAAAAATACCAAAGAAAATGATATTTCATCACAAGTACAAAAGAAATGATATCTCATACAAGTATAATAGAATATACGAAACTGCAAATGGATTTTCACCCGCCATTCGGTAATCCACGTTGACCATGCATGCGGTAATCAACATAGACATGTTATTCCAATAGAATAATAAAGAATGGAATCAGGTCATGTGTAATCCGCACAGACAGGATATTCTAATAGAATAATAAAGAATGGAACCAGGTCATGCATAATCTGCATAGACAGGATATTCCAACAGAATAATGAAGAATGTAATAAAAACAGAATTCACCAGGCATGCGATAGACCGCAAAAATAGGTTATTCCAACAGAATAATAAAGAATGGAATAACAGAAGAATTTCACCATGTATGCGGTACTTCGCATAGACAGGTTATTCCAACATAATAATAAAGAATGAAATAACAGATGAATTTCACCATGTATGTGGTACTTCGCATAGACATGTTATTCCAACATAATAATAAAGAATGGAATAACAGAAGAATTTCACCATGTATACGGTAGACCGCATATACATGTTATTCCAACAGAATAATACGGAATGGAATAACAATAGCTCTCTTCATGAATACGAAAGAAATAATACCCCTTACCTCAAAAGAAAACTAGATACTGGAATAGTGAGGTAGCAGACTTCTCTTCTTCTTTCTATCTATAATTTCTCTCTATAATAATAGCTATATAGCTTTAGTGAATTGGTGAGAACAAATGAAGGAATGAGCTTCTATTTATAGGAAAATATAGTTTTGATAATTGCACGTTTTGGGGCTCAAAATATTACAGTATAATACCATCCTCTTTTCCTTCATTTTTAATTTAGTCCTGCAAGTATTATCAAACTTGCACCACCTCCCCTAATAGTAAAATATGTGAATCAATAGTAAATCATGTGAATCAATAGTTCTAGACATGTGAAAATACGAATTACAGTATAGTAACTCCATCTATACCTCTATTTTTAACTTAGTCATGCAAGTATTATCAATCTTGCACCAATTCTACTAATAGTAAATCATGTGACTCAATAGTACACACACGTGAACACATAGTTATAAGCATGTGAATTAATAGCAATTAATTACTCATTTATCCGGTGAATTACCCGATTGGTCAATATAACCTCCAGACATCAATTATTATCGAAATAAATGTCAATTTCCACTAACAATAATAATTCCAACACAATGGAATTATCAATTTCATCTTTAATCAACACGAACTTATTCATCATTAATATTATAACTCACAATATTTAACAACCGGGTCGTTCCCAGGAAAGAGGGGGCTTTCCGATAAGGATTTCTCCTTATTAACGCGCAATTAGGTGACCAAATCTCTCCTTGACAGAACTTCTAGACATTGTCAATATTGCAAATAATAATATGAATTATTGATTTAATAATATAACATATTATACTGATGATACTATGACAATAATTGAATCAATAATATGAGAGATATGATGCAGCAATTACTGTAGCAATAATTGAGTATAACCGAGTGACTTCTTATGTAAGCATCAATAATCAATACCGTGTGCTACTATGCAACCACGCGTATTACTGTAATTTTACTACCGGGTACTTCAACAGTTTTAACGGTAATACTTTCGCCGTTATTTTTATAAAAAGATAATTTTGTCGCTTTCTAACTACGACAATACTTCTGTTGTGGGGTCCACCAATGATTGTGCCATCATACGAATATTCCCTGTTAAAACGAATATTTCCCGACCAATCGAATATTATATAACAACTTTCTTACTTTGCAAAATTTATTAATATTACCCACAACTATAACATTATATCAAATTCACACCATAATATTTAAAAAAAATATTTAGAGAAATTTAAATCTTTATTCATAAAATTTGGGGTCCCACAATATTAATTATAAATTAATTAGGGGAAAACACATATTGGAACTTAGAAATTAAGCCCTAGATTGAAGTTGTCACCAAAAGATTTCTTTTCCGCAAAAGATAGAAATGAATGGAGATATTGTGGAGCTCCCTTGGAGGGGCATGGATAGTATATCCATGAATTTGGAATTAGTAACACCTCTTGACGTAATCATCACAGTCAGCCTTGAGAGAGAACCATAAATGTCATGTTCTTAGGATTTTCTTAACAAGTAGAGGGCCACTCATGTGTGGGCCGCATTGTTGATCGATTTCCCAATTAATATATGTGTGCAAGTATACACAGTAAATAAGTAATAAAGTGAAAGTAGAGTATCATTCCCACGAGGAATTATTTAATAAAAATCACCAAGTACTAGTTCTTAACCAAACTAATTTTATTTAAACAATCAATTTAATATTGTGAATTAAAAGATATAATTAAACTACTACTACTACCACTAGTTGAAAATCAGGTTATGGAGATTTAAGATCACAACTTCACTTATTGTTTCACTTATATTAAAACACTTCTTATTAATTATGCTCATTATTCTGGATTGTTAATCAGGAACTTATTAGTATTTATATCCACCTTCCGATGCATCACAAATATATTAATCCAAATTCACATTTGATAGAATTGAATTAAACACCCTAACTAACTAATTCACTATATTCCTATGTGAATTAAAATTAAAAAGGATTTAAAGCTCAGGTTCCCTATCAGATTACACGTGGCGTAAAGGCATATCTTTATCCTAAACACAAATCATGATTTCCAAGACCATGCAGAAAATACAATCACATGCTATTAAGATCATATCTAAATCTATATTTCATCTCCTGAATTCATTTAAATTATCATGTTAATTGTTAGCTAGATAATTAAATAATTATACACAATCATAATAGACAATCCATAGAATAGATCATAGTAATTAACATAGAAGCATACTAAAAAAAGCTACACAATAAAATTAGTTACAATCTTAAACAAGAAATTTAGTTCATTGTTATTGAATTAAAATCAAGAATCCACAACTGAATAGACATTAAAAGACAAAAATAAAAGTAGAGTAGAGAATAAAATCTATTGTCTGGAAATCAGATGTTCCCCTCTTGCTCATGCTCTTAATCTTCAATGATCTCCAAGTTACTTTAATCTCCAATAATCCAATATAAACTAGGGTTTATATTCTAATCTAATTGATTGTTTTATCTAATCTAATCTATCTAATCCTTATTCTATGCTTGGCAACATGTATTTATAGGCTACAAGTCCAATTTCTAGCTTAGGAGGAAACCCAATCCAATTTGGAGTAAAAAAATATCAAAATTCACCCCAAAACGCGTCCCAACTTGAACAGGCTCGAGCCCAGCGCTGGAAAACTGCCTCTTAGTACCCAGGCGCTGCAAATGAACTAGAAATGGGCTCCCCGACACTAGGTCCTTTTTTGGGAATTTTCTGCTCTGACGTCCTTTGAAAAAATGGACATAACTTCTTCGTCCGAAATTTGATTTTGATGATTCAAGATATTTCAGAAAGAGGAGACGTAGGTCTACAACTTTTGTTCTTTACGTTTTTCGAAATAATGCATGTAACAATGCTAAAATTGGACCTGAAGTGGATGGTATGTAAATGGTAAGCCAAAAATGCGAATCTAGCAACCCCAAACGTCGATCCAAGTAACTTTTGTCCCAATTCTTACAAAACAACGTAAAACATGCATGAATAGACACAGACACTTAAAACTTTCAAAATATTAAGCTCAAACGCACTCAATTAATGGGTATAAAACCCACTCATCAATTACCCCCAAACTTAAATATTTGCTTGTCCTCAAGAAAAAACGCAAAAGAACTAAAAATAAACAAACTAACACAACTACATAAATGCATATGCATGATCTACTTCCTAATATACCTACGAACCCAGTAATAAATCAGTATGATATATTGAAATATGCCTCAAAGATACCAATGATACTCAAATAATATATCCAATCAAGTTAAAGTCCATAACTCTAACCAATTAGTCAATCCAAACCTGTCATCACCCATGTTGTGCGTGTGTGCTTATTAATTATTCTAACCAACCACAGTTCAAGATAATCACAGAACAAACTTCTTATAAGGAAAATTTCAGTTCCAATTCAGTTACGTTTGTGAACATGACAACTCTGGTTAAAACTTAGCAATAACCAAGTCTAAGGGTAAATACAGGATTTATTTCTACTTTTATACAATCACGAGGGCATTTTTGCTCTTTCTCGTGTTTTATTCATTTTTTATTCTTATGGCTGTGTAATGTCTTATTCCCTTAGGCTTTTCAATGCTACCTTAACGAGCTTTCGATCAACGACTCCCAAGCCATTAAGACCTTGGGGTGCTAGGAGTAAAGACAATCCCCTCGAACTTACTTACTCAAGTAACAAAAGCCACAAAACTAGACAAACATGCCACGATGTTTATTCATTTTTTTTCTTTTTATGGATTTTCTAATTTTTTCATCATTTCTTTTTTTTTCTTTTTTAAATATATATATATATATATATATATATATATATATATATATATATATATATATATATATATATATATATATATATATACTCCATAGATTCCCCCAAACTCATGTTTTTACGTCATTCTAACCTTTACTGCCAGTTCACTGATTTCCTTAAAATTTTAACCAATATTTTCCCTCAGAAACAAATTATGAAACCCTTAAACCAAGTGGATTAAAATAGTTAAACTTTAAGTGCTATACAGTTAAATAAGTTTCAGACATGCTCAAATTTTCTTCATGTTTAAAATTAGAACTCATCATCAATTATCAACACTATTCAAGTTAACATGCAAAACCAATCATATCATAGGTCGAGCTAAGACCATACCAACCGCTTGCACAGATTCATGCAAAAAAATATGCAATTATACTACATGAACACATACTAACACAACATTTATATTAATGTGCAATTAACTACCATGTATCATATGCACACTAAATACAAATAACGAACTACAAGGCAAATAACTAACTATATGCAGTATGACACTAAAATGCCCCCAAACTTAAACTAGACATTGTCCTCAATGGCTGAAATAGGAAAAAGTAAAGCAAATGACTTCCCTGAAAATATAGCAATCTTCCTCCCTGTCCGCTAAGTTTGGAGAATAGGGTAGACACATGGAACAAATTGGGCACCACACTTGAATTTGAGTTGAATAACCTGTAAACCCACAATAGAAGCATTTTATTAAATCTTAAATAAATTCAAATTCAAAGCTACTCATATAAAACCTAGTACAAACAAGAACTAAAAATTAAACTTGGGTTGTCTCCCAATAAGCGCTTGGTTTATAGTCTCAGCCTGACTTCTTCAATTCTCTATCCAATCCCCCTTCAAAAATTGAGGAATCCTCCATCCATTACTAGCAATGTCTCTTTTGAGAGATTCCCAATTGAAAGGGCCATTGATTCAAAGTCACCTAGCATGCTCTTATTAGATAGATTCTCTTTTAAAACCTTCAAGTAGCTAGGCGTTGTCCCAATTGTGTCTGTGAAAAAATTATGACATTACAGCCTTTCAAACACATCTGCCTCTTTATCTACCTTCCCTTTCTCATCCCACCATAGCTCCAAAGTTGCACTAACTCTTATGCCACAAAGAGCTTTGCCGACAACATGACTGCCCTTTGGGAATGGTTTTGCAAAACTGCCCGGATACTTAAACTTTGGTGGATGAAGCACATGTGATACTAATGAAATCGGCTCAACTTCATTAAAGCTTATAGTTAAATCTTTGTGGATCTCCTTTTCTTGGTCCCCGTTTATTTTCTCTTTTCAACATCTTGTGGCTCATTCAGTTGTAGATTTTGTTCTAGCTCTCTTTCAGTCTTGGAATCTATGTCATAGGGCCAAGTGTATTGAGGAAAAATGTTCGAGGCATTGAATAGTTGTTCCGCAAAATTTTGACTCGATATTTCTTGACTAATCCTCCTTTCCTCACTTGAATCTATGAACTTGGACATAAATTCCTCGAAAGTGTCTCAATTTGTGCTGATAATGCATAAAGTGTTGCGAGTCTATCAATCTCCGCTCCCCTTGGCTGAGTCATTCTCGTATACGACCATTGATAATTAAATTCCACCATGTTATATGAAAAGAAAGAAAAATAATAGAAAGAGAATTAAATAAAATAATAATAATAAAATGTTTAAATTAAAACTAATTTGATAAAAATTAATATTAGGAAAATCAATTATTAAACTAATTCCCCGGCAACGGTGCAAAAAACTTGTTGATCGATTTCCCAATCAATATATGTGTGCAAGTATACACGGTTAACAAGTAATAAAGTAAAAATAGAGTATCGTTCCCATGAAGAATTATTTAATAAAAATCACCAAGTACTAGTTCTTAACCAAACTAATTTTATTTAAACAATCGATTTAATATTGTGAATTAAAATATATAATTAAACTACTACTATTACCACTAGTTAAAAATCAAGTTATGGAGATTTAAGATCACAACTTCACTTATTGTTTCACTTATATTAAAACACTTCTTATTAATTATGCTCATTATTTTGGATTGTTAATCAGGAACTTATTAGTATTTATAACCACCTTCTGATGCATCACAAACATATTAATCCAAATCCACATTTGATAGAATTGAATCAAACACCCTACTTAACTAATTCACTATATCTCCATGTGAATTGAAATTAAAAAGGATTTAAAGCACAGGTTCCCTATCAGATTACACGTGGCGTAAAGGCATATCCCTATCCTAAACAAAAATCTTGATTTCCAAGACCATGCAGAAAATACAATCACATGCTATTATGATCAGATCTAAATCTATATTTTATGTCCCAAATTCATATAAATTATCATAGTAATTGTGAGCTAGACAATTAAATAATTATACGTAATCATAATAGACAATCCATATAATAAACCACAGTAATTAAAAAAGAAGCATACTAAAAAAAGCTACACAATAAGATCTATTGCAATCTTAAACAAGAAATTTAGTTCATTGTTATTGAATTAAAATCAAGAATCCACAACTGAATAGACATTAAAAGAAAAAAATAGAAGTATAGTAGAGAATAAAATCTGTTGTCTGCAAATCTGATGTTCCCCCTCTTACTCCTGCTCTTGATCTTCAATGATCTCCAAGTTACTTTAATCTCCAACAATCCAATATAAACTAGGGTTTATGTTCTAATCTTGTGATTTTTTTTTATCTAATCTAATCTATCTAATCCCCCTTATTCTATGCCTCACAACATGTATTTATAGGCTACAAGTCCAATTTCTAGCTTAGGAGGAAACCCGATCCAATTTAGAGTCAAAAACAATATCAAAATTCACCACAAAATGTGTCCAACTTGAACAGGCCCAAACCCAGCGCCCTAGCACTGCTCACAGCACTGAAAAAATGCCTCCTAACACCTCGACGCTGTAAATGAACTAGAAATGGGTGCCTCGACGCTAGGCCCTTTTTTTTGGAATTTTCTACTCTGACATCATTTGAGAAAATGGCCATAACTTCTTCGTCCAAAATCCGATTTTGATGATTCAAGATGTTTCGAAAAGAGGAGATGTAGGTCTATAACTTTAGTTCTTTGAGTTTTTTGAAATAAGGGCTGCAGCAATGCTGAAATTGGCCCTGAAGTGGATGTTATATAAATGGCAAGCCAAAAATGCGAATCGAGCAACCCCAAACGTTGATCCAAGTAACTTTTGTCTCAATTCCTACAAAACAACGTAAAACATGCATGAATAGGCACAAATACTTAAAAATTTCCAAAAGATTAAGCTCAAACGCACTCAATTAATGGATATAAAACTCACTTATCACGCATACTCCACCATGGATGTCATCCATGAACCTCTGAGCTTGGTCTTTGTCTAGGCATCTGAGAAGGCCTAGTCCTGCATCTTTTTTGTAAAGTGCATCTCCACTCAAGTAGAATTTCACAGCCATGCGATGGATCCGCTTTCTTTCAGCTTGACTCACCTCAACGGGTGTAGATCCATCTCGTAGATACTCCTTAATATGTTGATACCAAGGGTGTTGGATGAGAGGCAGTTCGTCCGATACTTCTCCAATGTAGTTCCCGTAGGCTGGTGCATTTTGTCGGGCAAATATGATATTTGGCATGTCTTCCCTATCAAGTATGTTGATCAAGGAGACCAAAGTTTCTAGTGCATTCGCAAAGTCATTCATATTTTAAGGAATATGGAGGAAGGATATTTCTTCAAACTCTGAAGCCATCTGGATAACTTGCTGATGGTAAGGCAGCAAATGTATTTCTTTGGTGTGATAGACCCTAGTGGTTTGTCTGATCACCATTTCAGAATCTCCAAAGATAATTAACCGTCTGACACCCATAGATTGGGCTAGTTTCAACCCCATGATGCAGCCTTCATACTCAGCTGTGTTGTTGTTGTTGAAAAATTACAATTTGATGGCAACTGGGATATTTCTCTCCTAAAATGCATACTAGAACTTCTCCAGCTCCAGAACCTTCCATGTTTACAGATCCATCAAAATACATCTTCCATAGTTGATGTGTATTGTCCTGATGGTATTGTTGAATTGTCATTACCCCTTTATCAGGAAAATATGTTTCCAAAGGTTTGAAATCCCCTAAATGTGCGGAGGCCATTTCATCCGCAATTCCTTTACCTTTGATAGACTTTTGAGTCACGTAGATGATGTCAAATTACTGTATGATCAACTGCCATTTGGACAGTCAACAATTTAACATAGGTTTGCTGAACACATACTTGAGAGGATCCATACGAGATATGAGATGGGTTGTGTGACCATAGAGATAATGTTGTAATCTCATGGAAGCCCATGCTAAAGCACATCATTTTCTCAATCAAGTTGTACTTATGCTCACTAATGCCAAATCTTTTGCTGAGGTAATAGATAGCTCTTTCTTAGCCTCTATCATCTTTCTATCATAGCATGCAGCCCATGGCATTTTCATTTATTGACATGTACATAAACAGGGGAACACAGTCCCTGGGAGGTACCAAAATAGGAGCTTTGATTAGTTGCTCTTTGATGAGAATGATGGCTCGTTGACACTCATCATTCCATTTCTTGGAGGATTTCTTCCTTAACAACTTGAGGATAGGCTCACAGGTTGCTGTGAGTTGGGAGATGAATCGGATATAAAATTGATTCTTTCCAAAAATTCTCGTATTTCCCTCTCTATCTGAGGTATGGGCATTTTAGTGATTGCTTGGATTTTTGTAGGATCCAGCTCAATGCCTTTATGGCTTACTAGGAATCCTAACAACTTGTCTGATTTGACACCAAATGCGCATTTGGCCGGATTCAGCTTCAAGTTGTACTTACGCAACCGGTTGAAGAGCTTTTTGAGATGATTTATGTGGTCTTCTTCCCTTCAGGACTTGAAAATGATGTCATCCACATAGACTTCTAATCTCTTTGTGCATTAGATTACGAAAAAGAGCCAGCATGGCTCGCTGATAGGTAGCTCCGGCATTGATGAGGCCAAATGATAACCGTCTATAGTAAAAGTTTCCCCAAGGAGTGATGAATGCAGTTATCTCACGATCCTCTTCAGCAACCATGATTTGATGGTACCTAGCAAAACAGTTAGCAAAGGAGTACATGTCATACTGAGCTGTATTGTTAATGAGTATATGGATGAATGGTACGAAAAAGCTATCTTTGAGACAAGTTTTGTTCAAATCCCTGTAATCCACGCAAACTCGCACCTTCCCTACGGGTTAAGGCGCGGGGTCTATGTTGGATAGCCACTCAGGGTATGTTGATACCATGATGATGCCTGAGTTTCTGTCTTACTGACTTGAATCCCTCTTTGATGGAAAGGCGATGAATGACGATGTCAGTTAACAGACCGACCATGTCTTCATGAGACCATGCAAACACATCCTGGAATTGGGTCAATAGAGTAACCATGTCATTCCTTTGGTTTGGAGAAAGGTCTGTACCAATCTGGATTTGTTTGGGGTTTTTTGAGGTTTCAAAGTTAAAAGAGGTGGTTTGATCAAGATTTGAATTGGGTTTATCTTCGACCCATTATTTGATCTCCTGAGGTATCTCATAGTCCTCTTGTTCAATCTCCATCAAGTCAGAGTCCAACTTCACATCAAAGTTGTAGTCCTTGTAAAGAATAGGCACCTCATCAACAAGTTTAGGCATATCTAACTTTAGAGTCCTGAAAAAAAATGCTTTCACTTAATATATGAAACTGTTTAATTATATAAAGTGTTAACATGAAATGACAAAAACAACTGCTAATACTATACAATAAAAGTAAGTAGTTATTGTTATCTGCAGGGCAGAGGGAGTTTCTGCCCTTTTTACCCTTGTCGGCAAATGCAAGGAGTGCTGCTCTAATTGCCAAGGGTCAAGTCCTGGTGGACAATTATGATGAAGGGGTTGTTGTCGTCTTCCTTCTCTTGAATGATGACCATGATGTCTGTGCAGTCATCATCTAAGATATCCTTGTTCATACCCTCAGTATGTGCCAGGAAGTACATCTTTGATAACTGCCTATTAATGTCTTGTTTACGCCTTTGATTCCTTTCCTCCATGTCTGGGTTTGGAATCAGGACTTCTTTTCCTTTAACCGGTATCGAATTTGGAAATAACATACCTACCATAGAGGCAGGAACTTTCCGTAGAGGTTATACAGGATTAGTGCCCATAGGTTTAGGCAACAACCTTGTAGATGAAGGAGCCAATGTATGCTTGTGCGTGTTCCTGTGACTGGACCCAGAGGAGTAGCCTAGTACGGCTTTCTCTATCTATATGGGAATTTGAATTGGGCATTTGATTTCTTGTTGATCCTTTTCTAACCCTTGTCCAAGTTGGAAACCCAAGGATATCATCTCCTGACTTGCCGAAATTACCTCGGCGAATACTCTGGGTTTCAAAGGTGGAGCCCCAATGGGTTAATAGTGAGTGTTGCTCACCTCAAGGGCCTGGAACCTGACAGGCTCAACGTTGTCATTGAAACTGATGAGAGGTACATCACTTTGTACAGGATACTCTGGCTCAGCATTGACAGTGACCAGATTACTGTTGATGGTATACTTGAGTTTTCGATGAAGAGCGGATGGGACGGCTCTCGCCAAATGGATCCAAGGTCTTCCCAACAGTAAGTTATATCGTGTAGTGATTTTTAGCACTTGTAAGGATATGTAAAATGTATGTGGACCGATTTCCACAGGTAACTCAATCTTTGTGGTAGCAAATCTCCGACATCCATCAAAAGCTTTGATGACTATATGGCTTCTTCGAATCCTGTTGAGATTGTTGTTCATTTTTTCCAATGTGGCATAATATTAAGGGATGATCCTCTGACCACATATCCGGAAGACATAACCGCTATGTGTAACAGTTTGCAATGACTCATCCCTTCGGGAGGTATGTCATCATTAGTGAAGGATACCACATTACTGTTGAAGATGTGATCAACCAGATGATGGAATTTTTCAACATCCACTGTCTTTGGCAAATGGGCTTCTTCTAACACTTTCAGTAAGACCTTCTGGTGATATTCTGAAGAGAAAACCAAGTGCAGAATAGAGATCTGTTGTGGAACTTATTTTAAGCTTTGAACCACCTTCGCTTCTGGTGTCCCATCTTACGGAAGATTTCTTCAATCTTCTCCTTGGGCACTTTCCCTTTAGATCTTATGATAGGCTTCATCACTCGTTGAGGGAGATACAATGGATTTTCTTTAGACACTGCAGCAGTTGTGTTTGATGTTAATCCTTCAGCCTCTCCATAGTTCCATGACACTTTATTAAGGCTGACGATAGGATACTGTGGCCTGAACGATAATATGATTGGCTTTGGTGCAGCCACTTTCAAAGGGTTTTCAACGCCTTTGAGCTGAATTGGTTGAATTATAAGTGGTGTAGCAGGCACATCTCCTTCAGAGGATATAACTGTTATGACTTCCTTCCATCTTAAAGGAAATGTGTCCCCACTATCAGATGATACAGCGTCATTGTCTGCCAATTGCAAGTCACCGTTGTCAATCATGTTTTGAATAAGATGGTAGAGTGCCCAACATTCCTTAGTGTTGTGACCGTGAGAGTGGGAGTGATATTGACATAATCTAGTAGCATCAAACTATTTTGAGTGTGAGTTGACTGGAGGTAGCAGTGCTGTGATTTTTCCCTCATTAATCAGCATCTGCAATATCTCTTCCATCAGTTGGCCTAAATAGGTGAATTCCCTTTGGTTGGCGAAGTCCCGACAGGCTTTAGCTTTTTTAATAATGGTAAACTTTTCCTCCAGTGTTTCACTTTCTTGAGTAAGTGGTGGAGTATTTATAATAAGAGAAAGGAGGCTAGCATGCTCCTGACTGAACAACTACCTATGTGACTTGGTGTTGATGAATCACCAGTTTTGTTAGTTGATCGACTTGTTCGCCAAGAGACTTTAACTCCTGTTCCATCATAAACTAGAATTGTGAATAATCCCATTTGTCAGAATTATCCTTGCTGATTTAGAATGAAACACCGACTTATTTGAGGTACTTTGAGGTCTCTCAATTGCCTCTATTGATTATGTTAACCTCCTCTTCCTTGTGTTGGGGGGGAGGGTTTTCTTGAACATGTGGTTGGTTAGGCTTGGTCACCATGATCTCACCATTGTTAATTAAGTCCTGGATCTTATGCTTAAGGGCCCAACAATCCTGAGTGTCATGGCCTGGAGCTCCAGCATGTTAAGCACACTTCTTACTTGTATTGAAACCCTTTCCACTCGGGTTGGATGGTGGAAGGAGATGAGTGATTTTCTTCTGAGTTATCAGAAGTTTGAAAATGTTTTCGAGTGAATCCCCTAAGGGTGTGAACACTCTTGAGCGCTTGAATTCTCCACTCTTTGGCAATGGAGGATTTGAAGACTAAGCTTGAAAAGGGTAATAGTTTCTCCTCTGAATAGGCAAGTTTTGATTGTCCTTTTGTCCTTGCAGTATCAAGAAAACATCATCTTCTTTCTTCTTATGGACCCTCCGAGGGTTGTTCCCATAACTTCCAGATTGGAAATGCTCAGGTACGACTTTTAAAGCGGTGAGGTCTTGAATCTTTCTTGATTTTAATCCCATTTCTGCCATTTCTCCGTGCTTAATCATCTATGAGAATGGCTTTCCTATTCCAACTAGGACCCTCTCATAAAATGGAGCTTCTTGAATATCTATGAAGGTCATCACCATTTCAGAGTTTGTCATAGATGGGATAACTTGAGCAGCCAGACGCCTCCATCTTTGGGCATACTCTCTGAATGACTCATTGACTTGTTTCTTGACCTTGGTAATTTGATACCGGTCTGGAGTCATCTGAGTTTGGAAGCTGTATTGACTGAGGAAAGCATGGGCTAACTCTTCCCAGCTATGAATTTTGGAGTTATCCAATATGGTGTACCATGTTCTGGCTTCTCCAGTCAGACTTTTCTGAAATAGCTGCATTCTGAGCTTTTCATTCTCGGCATAGGATCCGAGCTCTCCAATGAACACATTTAAGTGGGTATAAGGATCTCCCAATCCATCATATTTCTCAAAATCGAGAGTCTTAAATTTTTTAGGATAATGAAACCCGAGGAAGATACAAAGATCTAAATATGAAACAGTTCCATGTGTTCCAATCCCTTTGATGGACCGAATGGTCTCTTCCATTTATAGAACTTTCTTCTGAATATCACCGGTGTATTGATCTTCGTTAAGATGGGTGATTCAGGAGTTTTGTTGGTCTTATAAGTCTAAGACTCAGGTGCTGGAACTTCTCTGTCTGGAACCTGGATTCCTCCATGTGCAGAGGGTTCTGTGTGGATGGGTATTTATGGACCCTGAGTTGACTTCTGTAATTCTTTTAGCACAATAGCCAACTCTGTTATTTGATTGCTTAATCCTTCGAACTCATCGCGAGAGACAGGAGTAGGATTAGGCTGGCCAGATGTAGTCATGTTTGGCTGTAGGCTTATTACCTTGTTGGACTTTGAACGGGTAACGGGACCAATTGTTTCCCTACAAAAGACTTATATATTTTAGTCAAGGGAAACGTGGAAATATTACATGCTATGTAATGTATCCATTTTTTAGGAGTATTATCCTGCAAAACGGATGTCAGCTATTTTAATAACAGGATAGCATAACAGGTTTTAATATGAAAAGGGAATGCATGTTCACATATTCCTTTATATTTTCCATTACATTGAGATTGACATGGAAATGAAATTACAAGTAATTGAAATTACAGGTAATTAAAATGGGAAGGTATGAAGAGACTTCCCTCCGCGTTTGGTTTATCAGAGGCTGACCTATCTTAGGCTACTCTCACGACATTTTGGGATTAAGGTCCCCAGATCATCGCAATTTACTTGATCGGAAGTTAATCCGATCTTTCAACTGAAGTGAATCTGGGCGGTGCCTTTCCTGACCCTTGTGGAATTAGTCTCCCGACGAGTCCAGTAATCAAACACTGACAGGATAGCCTCTTGGAGGAGGGACCACACAACAAGCATTCACATATATCGCGTCTCACCTTATGGAAATGATGGCATGTGCGAAGAACTAATATAACAGGTAGATAAGGCGCGAAGCACTAAGTGCATTAAATAAAGCATTAGTACACATTCATTCAAATGTAAATGCAGCATCCACACATAAGCAGGTAAAAGTTTTGAAAAGCTTTGAATAGTGGCTTAAGCCCTCTTACTGTTGTCCCTAATAGAGTCGTCACCAGTTGACGTCGAGATTTTTTATTTGTCCCTTTCTGTTCTTGTTCTTTTTTGTTCTCATGTTAGGTGATATTTGTTTGAAAAAATAAGTTTGAAAAGGTCCAACATGTATATGTCAACGATTTGACATTAAGAGTCTCCAGTTGGTTATTTTTAAATGGTTGCACCAACTCAACCGAGAAAATATTTTCACAAAGACCTAGTGATGTGACACTGTTTAACTGGTCTACAAAACAAAAATTTGTTAAGGTTCAGGGGCTTGATTAAGTGGAGGGAAGGTGTTAGGCACCCCCTGACTTCCATGATAACAGAGTTACCGTCACTTTCCATTAACGTTTACCTGTTTATGTGTGTGTGTGTGTGTGTGTGTGTGTGTGTTAGGTCTATGAGCAGTTTATTTGGAAGAGGTGATATGTCTCGTTCGCACCTATATACAAAGGGTTTGACTTTTTTATAAAATTTTAATTTCAACAAGATATAGCAGTGATGTTTTGTAAAACAGGTTTTTCAAACCCTTGTGCACAATAGTAATTGAGGCCTTTGATACTTCCATTTTATTATGTGTTCGGCTTGATTGTTTTTACTTTTGAGATGCGAGGCATCTTCGAGAAAATAAGATATATAGTATTGTCGAACTCCTTGTGGGTATTAGAGCCATCTAAGGAAATTCAGACACTGTGAATAATTTAGAAGCTGACTACAGCTGAAAATGTCCATCACGGGAACCGAATATAGATTCAGAGACTGAATCTGTGATCACATGATTTCTAGGCTCACATGTGAAATCAATATGTGCAAAAGCTAGAAAAACTGACTAGATTTGAGTAAATCTAAGCATTCCAGCTTCAACAGTTCCAGTTTAGTCACCATAAACTGGTCAAAGTGAGAAATAGCCAGATTTAGACAAATCTAGCTCGCAGGCTGAATAACAGTTATATATATGTATATATATATATATATATATATATATATATATATATATGTATGTATGTATATATAAAAGCAGTAAAAGGCCACAAAGTGATTTCTAGGCCAGACATGATTGTAAATATATATATATATATATATATTATATATATATATATATATATGTATAAAAGCGATAAATGGCCACGAAGTGAACTCCAGGCCTGACAGAAATGTATATATATATATATATATATATATATATATATATATATATATATATAAGCAGTAAACGCACCGAATATATATACAGGCTCAATTAAACAGAGTTTGATAAAAAGATGTATATACATAAGTATTTATATATATACAAAAGCAGTAAATGCTTCAGATATTATATTCAGGCTCAATCAAACAGAAGTGATAAAAAGCTTAAAAATCTGAAATATCTTATAGTGAGCTGCCAAGAAGACTTCAGATAGCTTTAGACGCCTAAATACTCAGTTTCCACCGGTTAAATTTTAGTATGTAGCAAAAAACGAGCTTACAAGTGTTTAGAAAGAAGAATCACTCAGTTTAGAGCACTCTAGAAGTGTTTATAGATTGAAATGGACAGAGTTTTCTCTTCTTTTTCTATTTTTTTAATGAGCCACCAAAGGCCTTTACTTATAAATCAAATGGCCGCGGGTCTACCTGCGGCTTCCCGAGTTTCCCCGAGCCATGCGGGTCCCATCATCTCAAAGTTCGTGCTATACATTTTCTGCTCGAACCTTCATAACTTTAAATCCGAGCATCCGATAGAGGTGTGACGTACCTTTCTAGAATGCTATTGTTGAGAGCTACACAATGACATAGGATAAGAGGTTGTATGAAGTCGGGAAGATGAGTCCATGACCAGATCTTCAAGTCTTCAAATTCTATCCGATGTGCTGTCGTGTGTAGTTGTCACTCAGGATTTTGAGCTATGGTTCTTGTGGGACACTTCTATATGAAATGTGGGTTGAAATGATGTTGAGAGGACGTGAATGTAGTATCAAGGTGGCAAAATGATGATTTTGCCCCGCACCGAGATTATCAACGGCTTTGAGCAGATGTAGCAGTCGTTGCTCAGGGTTATCTCTGAGATTGGGCTGCTGTGGATGCCAAATGTCCTCAGGGTTACCTCCGAGGTGTGCTTGACCTCCCGGGATTATCTCCGGGGTTGGAACTGAGTTTCCCGGGGTTGTCTCTGGGATTGAAACTGACTATCTCGGGGTTGTCTCCGAGATTGAAAACTGAGCATCCCGGGATTGTCTCCGAAATTGAGCTGATTTGACATCCAGGTTATCTCTGGAAGACATTTTTGCCCTTCTGCAAGGTTAGTAACAGGAATGCAAAATTTTGAGTGTCTAGTAATTTTATTTGATCACTTGGAAATGGGTTTATAAATACTTTGAATTCTTGTTAACAACTCGAATGAATTTAATAATTGGATGAATTGGGTAATTTATTTGTGTTGCATAATTGGGGATATTGTAGTCTTAAGTCTTTATAATCTGAATCAATTCTTTGTGTTAAATTTGGTTTTAGTTGTTTTAATTTAGTTTTTAATCGATAATCACAAAATTTGATTATTTAAATAAAATTAGATTGATATAAAACTAGTTGTTGGGATTTGTTAATTAGGGATTAATGTGGGTTCGACACTCTATTTTTTCACTTTATTACTTGATTGACCGTGTACGCTTGCAAGTAATTGTCATTAATAAAATTCGTACAACAAGTACTGTGAACAGTGCAGTATCAGCTATGTGTTCTTTAACACTGCTAAAATAGTTGTTAGAATAAAGGCTTTGTTAACTTGTTGTTATTACAAAATCATCTAAGGATAACCTCGGAGATTCAGTTGTTAAGGTTGATGAACCTTGTCACTGACTTGTCAATCGTCTTCACTCTACAACTTTTAACTTCCTCAGAGTGAAATCGTAGAGTAATTTTTTGCTCTACGAATGATGGTGACTCTGTGATTTTGACAGGCTTGTACTTTACCATATAGTTGTCTTCAGTCTACTCTACGATCTCAGAGTAATGCTTCCTCTGGCTCTATGATTCATCTTCTGGTCTGGACAACTTAGCTATTGTAAAGTTTTAACTCTACAAATTTGAATCAATTTAACATGTTTAACCAAGTCCTTTTACATAAAATTCATTTCACAAAGGACTTTACAAAAGTTACTTGAATACAATTATACATTTAACTCGTATCATCATTAAATTAAATATGTTCATCATAAATTATATATATATAGCGACGATTTTATCCGTCGCTATAGCATAGAAAACTGAGCTGGTTCATTTTTATTTCGTTCTCTAAGATTCGTTGGAGAGAGCTAGTGTGTGTGTGTGTGTGTGTGTGTATATATATATATATATATATATATATATATATATATATATATATATATATATATATATATACAGCCAGGTTCTAAAACGGACTAAGCGTGCGGACCATTTGACAGACTAAGGGAACACGCGGGTCAAAAGCATTATCCGGGTCGATTCAAAGAGACCATTTCCAAATGAAACCCTCAAAAACTCTCGCAAAGGGTGATTCTCTCATGTCAGTTCTGAAGCAAAGGGCGATTCAAACGAATTTCACAAGCAAAGGGGCGATTCTCACTAGATTCACGCGGGTCAAAAGAGAAGATGGGACGAATTTCACAGATCTGAAGCAAACAAATTTCATAGAGCTGAAGCAAAGAGGCGATTATCTCAATTACATCCATATGAAACCCTCGAAAATTATCCTATCTTCACGAACAGGTATCGCGAATTACACAGATCTTGAAGTCTAGTTTTTTTTTTCTCTCAAAAATGTATCGCTTTGCTTAATTGGTTTACGCTTAAAAAATTAGAATCCCAGTCACTTTGTTATGTTTCCATACTCTTTTAGATTATTATATTTAAGTGTAGGGAGGAGTCTATGTTCCTGTAATTTTTGTGTTCCTCACCTTCAAACTGAATATAGATAGTATCATTTTGATCTCCAATTCCTGCAAATAAAATCATAGTATGGTCTAAAAGTTTGAGTAGTTAACTTGAAAAACTTTTAAGAACGGAAAGAGAAAAAAAAAATAGTATTGAGATTTGAGACCCTATTAGCAGCTGTAGAACCCTTTTTGAGCAATTATATTCTGGAACCCTGATCTATGTTATATACTTTCTTAGGAGCCTCCCTCATGTTTATACCTCTATATTGTGTTGTAGCTCAACCGTGAAGAACTTTCTTCCTCCTTAACTGCAGGTCCTTTGTGGACAAAACTTTCCAGTCATAGTAAAATCCTTAATTAGTTTTTATTGTTCTAATTTATTTTTGTTTTTGTCTAATTATTGAAATATTTATTTATATCCTTATAATTGTTGCTTGTAAATGAGTCTTAAAATAGTCAGAACCACACATCTTAGGGGCATTGTCCTAACAGGATCTTGATCAGTAATGATCATCTTAGGGGCATCACTTGACATGGCTTCCAAAAATTTGTTGAAAAGCCAAACAAATGAATCTATGGTCTCATTACTCAAGAATGCACATGCAAATATTATTGTTTGACCATGATTATTAACCCCCATTAGTGGTGCAAAAATTAATCCATACCGATTAGTGTTGTACGTAGTATCAAATATCACTACATCACCATAAAAATTGTAAGCCCGTCTAGAGGTTGAATCAGCCCAAAAACAATGTGTAATCATGTTCATCATTTGACTCAATTTTGAAATAAAATGATGGATTCTTTCCTTGTTCACCCATTAAAAACTCAGTCCAACATATGTCCATCATGTCCTTTCATCTCATTGCACTTATCTCTTTCGAGATTATACAAATCTCTTTGCGTACAACCAATATTCTCAACCCCCCCCCCCCCCGATTGCACTCCAAGCAAATTGAATTGTTGATGCGATGGTATATTTACCATCTGAAGCTGTTGAGTCAGGGCCTTTTGGGCAGTTGATATATTGCGGTGAGATCGCAAAAAATGTGATTTTCGTGGAGTTGTTAATGGGTGACAATGACCCTCAACAAATACACTAACAACATATAAGTCTGAAGGTGTCATTACAATAGAAAGTTTTGCTTTACCACCCTCATTAATTGATCCCCTGCTCCTTGTTGCCTCAATGTTCGCTACTGTTGTAGCATTCCCCTGTTTCCAACAAACAAACTCTTTCCTTATGATCTCACTACTTCCTCGTCTCTTTTTTTCAGACCAATTTCGAACACTAAAGCCACTCTCTTTTGCATATGCATTGTAGAAACTAAAAGCATCATCTATTGTTTGAAATTCTTGACCTATTTTTGGTTTCAGCTCTTGTGCTACTTGAGGATTATACAGATTATCTGAAAAAATTAGGATCTAACTCAACACTAGGTTCCTCATTTAGCCCACTCTCTAATTCAAAGTCTACATTCCCCCCTTCTTCCCACTCTAAATTTTCTCCCAACCCATACTCTGCTTCCACGTTATCCATGAGAGATTAATACCTATAATGATCAAATTTGGTAATTAACTTTTCAGAATATGATAAAATTGTGAAAACCAAATTTCTCAGACTATATAAACTTAACAATGTGTGATATAAATACACCAAATTAAGTACCAAATTAACAATGTGTGATATAAATACACCAAACTTAACAATGTGCAATTAGAGGTTCCAGAAGTCTGACGAAAAATCTTAAGTAGAAACATTTCTTTTTTGGGTTTTGAGTTGTGCAAGCAACAAAGTAAGAAAATAGTACTACTAAATTAAAAAAGAGAAAAACAAAAAATTGTCCCTATTTTAATGCTTCATAGCAGTTAACTTGCTTCATAGCAGACACCCAATCAGCCACAATCCAATAAACAACTCTAATTAAACAAATATTGATAAAAACTCTGTTTAAAACTATCAAAGTTCAATGATATCAGAAATTTTAGAGAGAGAATCTCACCGACCTTACGATTGCAAACCCTAGCTTCAAAGGGGCTTTGTTCTGTTCTCAATCGTAAGGGACCTCGCGAATCTACCTTGTTTAGTCACGAATGGAAGAGAGGGTTTTCAGTCGTGCGGGTTCTGTTCTCTACGAATTGGAAGAGAAAGAGAGAAGGAGGGGTTTTCGATCTCTACGTTGGAAAACTAAGAGAGAAGGAGGGGAGTCTTCTTTCGATCTCAGTCGTCGTCCGGGTTCTGTTTCTTTCATTTTGATCCGGATCTTTCAAATGACCCGCGTGCTTCTTTTTTTGATGAGTCCGTCAAATGCTCCGCACGCTTAGTCCGTTTTAGAACCTGGTTATATATATATATCAGATGGGGGAAAAAGGTCAATAATTGTTTATGGTAATTTGTTTTCAAGTTGAATTAAACAAATATTACTCCCTCTAGTTCGCCAATTTATCAGCCCAAGTTTGCTAGCTGGTTGCGATGGGAAAATGAGACGATATTTTTAAATTTATTATTATAATTTGGTTTTATTAATACCATAACTAAATTTATTATTTTTATGGATAAAATTAGGGAAAATATGCAATATTAATATTTGCAAAAATTGTATACGAGACTCTTTTTTTTTAAAGCGACAGAGACGAGCTAGGAGCAGGGGCGGATTCATGTGAGGGCAAGTGCCCCTCTTGATTTTTGTAATTCATTGTTAATATGGGATTATTAAGGAAAAGTCCCCCTCTTAAATTAAAAAGGTTTGGTGATTTTAAAAAATTATAATTTTTATGCATTTTTTTAGTCTATTTGGTGAATTTTATTAGTTCCATCTCTTTCACAACAAACAAATAACATTTGTCATTTTTTTCGTTTTTCAAAGAGTACTCTCTTTATTAATACTAGTATAAAAAACATAATATTCTTAAATTTGTCATCCTAATTTCATTACATGTCAATAATTCACATTTCAAAACCATGCATGATCCAAGTGGCGATTATTTTAATTACAAGTCTTATACTTTTACGTATTAAGAATCATTTTCAAAATAGACCTAATTTCTTTGGCAATATGTACAATTATAGACAATATATACTCGAGCAAAAAATATTTGGTCAATCTGGATGTTTAAAGTACAATTTTTTTAAAAGGTCTACGGATTCATCAGGTTGACAATTGCATAAGGGCCTGAAATCAATGACTGGTTGAACACCCATACATATATGTGATGAAGATATTAGTGATTCAACACAACAACTGTTGGATATATATATATATATATATATATATATATATATATATATATATATATATATATATATATATATAGATAGAAATGAATGAAATAAAACCAATAGGTGTGACCTTTGGTTCATACCTTTTCAAAGAGATACATCTTTTAAAAGGGATGTACCTTTTCAAAGAGATGTATCTTTTCAAAGGGATATAACCTTTCAAAAGGGTATAACCTTTTAAAAAGGTGTAACCTTTCAAAAGGATGTAACCTTTTGAAAGGATGTATATCTTCAAAGGGGTATTTGGAAACCTATAAATAGGTTCCTAATCTACCCAAATCAATCACTTCATCTTCAACTAATCCTTCTCAAGTTCTTCTCTTCATTCATATAAAAGTCATATAGAGTATTCATATAAGTCATAGAGAGTATTAAATATTTTGTTGGTTCGTGGAACTCTTCCATTGAAGTGCTTCTTGTGAGAGTTGAAGACCATTTTATCCTGGGAAGTAGACGTCCATTGTTCCATCCGTAAGCACCGATAGCGGGGACGAAATCTGCTTTAAGGAGAGACTGTCCAACAGTTGACTTGGTTTTAAAAGTTTATCAATTACATTTTGTAAGTCGTTATTATAAAATTATTTATGTTTTAATTCTGTTTATTTAATTAGTATATAATAATAATATTTTGGAGTAACAATCTTAAAGCAGATTTTTGGTGTTCTTCCTTAGTATTCATTTTATATTAATTTATAAAAACAGAATTTCCTAATTACTTATTTTATAATATATAATAATCGGAGGATATATATATATATATATATATATATATATATATATATATATATGACTATAATTTTCTTACCGGAGGAGTCTTTTTCTAGAGAGAGAAAGGGAGTCCATTGCCTTTCCAGTCCACTACTCTGTAAATTGTGGAATCTATATATATTAATTAGTACGTTAATCACATAAGTTTTTTGCTGATAAAGTACATAGCATGTTTTCACAAGTTAGTATAATATATAATATAATATATATTAGTACATTATATTATAATATAAAATACTAAGTAATAACAACGACGATTATAATATATATATATATATATATATATATATATATATATATATATATATATTCTAACGTTAAAGTTAGTATATCAGTACTTTATAATATATCAGTAGTTAGTATATATCATATATTGGTATAATATATATTTACAGAACATTGAAGTGAATATATATTGTAGTCAGTATGTTATTTATAATACTTTGGAATTGTGTTTCAAAGTTGTGTAGTATGCATTCGAGTTGCATAAAAGGCTAAATCACATAAACTGTATATTTATTCAATTCATGGTCAAGTTTAGTCCGACCAACAAGGAGTAACACATGGGTGGTATTAAATTTTCTTTGTCATTTTAATGTAAAATAGAGTCATATGTGTGTTAATTCTGATTTTAATATAAGAATACTTGGTTTAAGCTTAGGCCACCACTGTAAGCATGATAATATTGGTATGATTGTGCTTTTGTTGATATATATGTTTATTGTGAGAGAATTATTGTAATATCATATATATATATATATATATATGTGTGTGTGTATAATTGGTCCTCATCAGTTATGTGTTTAGAGTTAGTTGGCCGATCCTCTTTAATATCTTGACAAAGTCCAGTCAATGAGGTCAAACCATACTTAACAACCTGGACAGAGTAATATGCATTGACATGTACTAAAAGAACTGGTACCTTAGACCTTACTTCATAAACTCAATTAAGCATGCCAGTTCACATAAATTTGAACCAATACAAGATCTCAGGTCAAGGACATGAGAATGAAGTTATTTGTTGACCTAAGAAATGATGTTATGAACCATCACGAAAAATTGGCAGTGCCAATCTCATTGGCCTAAACCAGTGCCACCAATTATTATTTATTGTGATAGTCAATCAGCGATTGGTATGACACAAAATAGTAATTATAACGGTAAGTCTAGACATATACGTCGACGACATGAAACTGTTAAACAATTATTCTCCAATGGTATAATATCTATTGACTATGTAAAGTCAAAGGATAATATTGCGGATCCACTAACGAAAGGTATACCTGGAGAGCAAGTGAGAAGTTCATCAAGGGGAATGGGTTTAAAGCCTATAAAATTCTAAAGAGTCGCCATAATGGAAACCCAACCTAATTGATTGGAGATCCCAAGAAATAGGTTCAAAGGGACAACCTAATTATGTGTGATCTAGTAAGCACTGAGAAGATAAATACTTCTTCCCATTCCTATGATGATACAGTGCACAAACTGCCGAGTGAAACAGGATAAACTTTGTTTTTAATAATTTCTATATCTTGAATATAAAAAGGTCAAGTGGGGTATTAGCAGGATACTCTTTATAGAAATTACCTATGTGAGTGAGAAGGGGGCCACTTCTATGAGAATAACGAAGGCTAAATTCTCTAGCACACTCATGAAACCAGGAGGTGTCCAAGGCCAAAATGGACACAACAATGAGAACCAATAAAATAAATTAAAAAATACTGTGTGAATTCTATTGTCTTGGTTTACACTAAAAGGTTGAACAGTTCAAGACATCACGTTCACTGATTGGCCAGTAAATCCGATAGTCTTTCACTAGGAAAGGTTCAAGGCCACAAGCTACCTTCACCGATTCAGTATTTTTTGTTCGCTAATACTCTCTCTAAGTCTGTCTGCATATTCATTTGCATTAATTTACCCAAATTTCATTCATGTGGGGGATTGTTGGATATATATATATATATATATATATATATATATATATATATATATATATATATATATATATATAGATAGAAATGAATGAAATAAAACCAATAGGTGTGACCTTTGGTTCATACCTTTTCAAAGAGATACATCTTTTAAAAGGGATGTACCTTTTCAAAGAGATGTATCTTTTCAAAGGGATATAACCTTTCAAAAGGGTATAACCTTTTAAAAAGGTGTAACCTTTCAAAAGGATGTAACCTTTTGAAAGGATGTATATCTTCAAAGGGGTATTTGGAAACCTATAAATAGGTTCCTAATCTACCCAAATCAATCACTTCATCTTCAACTAATCCTTCTCAAGTTCTTCTCTTCATTCATATAAAAGTCATATAGAGTATTCATATAAGTCATAGAGAGTATTAAATATTTTGTTGGTTCGTGGAACTCTTCCATTGAAGTGCTTCTTGTGAGAGTTGAAGACCATTTTATCCTGGGAAGTAGACGTCCATTGTTCCATCCGTAAGCACCGATAGCGGGGACGAAATCTGCTTTAAGGAGAGACTGTCCAACAGTTGACTTGGTTTTAAAAGTTTATCAATTACATTTTGTAAGTCGTTATTATAAAATTATTTATGTTTTAATTCTGTTTATTTAATTAGTATATAATAATAATACTTTGGATATAACAACAACAATGTCTGGATCAATATTCATGTCACACTAAATGTCATGACCCACATGTGATTTCTACAATAATTAAGACTGGCATTCGGACTGAAACAATTAAAGTATCTATATTAAGTGGCCTCAGTGTAAAAAAATGTATATATATATAGGTTTATAATTGTATAAATAGTGTGAGAGATTCATTGTAAGAGCATGTTTTTGTAAGATAGTTTTAGTATTTCAGAGAAATGGAAATTTATTCATTCATACTTTGTTCTGCGTTTTATTGCTCTACATTTCATTGATTTACTTTACGATCAATCCACTTTACGATTACATTGATTTCACTCTATGATGACATTGATTCACCCTACGATTTGAATCACGAAAACTTAAGAATGTGTGCCTTTTTGTAAGTGAAACATCGTCTCTTTTTCTCTTTTTTTGGTGAAAAGTGAAACAACATTGTCAAGAAAAACTGAGACATCCTCACGGTTTAATTTGATTGTCATGCTTTTGTAGATCCAAATAGTCTAAAGTACTTGTAGATGAAAACTAAAATGTAAAGCTTGATTGTCTAGCTTATGGCGTAGTTACGATATCAGGTTTCTACGAAAAACTTGAGTACTTATCATTCACTGCTTCAACAGTACCTTTCAGATTATTTTAGCCCACTAAATTCACTCAAAAAATAATAATTAAAGTTATTGTCAGTTAACTTAATCGGAACCTTATATACATATTAAATTATCCCAAATATTTCAATGTGAATTGAAATGTTACAAACTCACCTATACTGGCCGCACTACTTAAGGGGTAACATAGACAATTGTTCCTGCTGAATTAACTTTTTTTGAATACAGAATAATTTTTCTCGAAATATATTTTTAAATATTATGGTGTAGATATGATATAATGTTATACTTGTGGGTAATATTTGAAAAATTTTGCAAAGTAAGCAAATTGATATAAAATATTCGTTGTGTCAGTGAATATTCGTTTTAGCAGGAAATATTCGTACGACGGCACAATCATTGTTGGACCCCCACAACAGAAGTATTGTCATAGTTAGAAAACGACTTAAATATCTTTTTATAAAAATAACAGCGGAAGTTTTACCGTTAAACTGTTGAACTACCTGGTGGTAAAAGTACAGTAATATGCGTGGTTGCATAGTAGCACACGGTATTGATTATTGATTCTTACGTGAGAAGTCACTCAGTTATACTCAATTATTGCTACAGTAATTGTTGCATAGTATCTCACGTTATTTGATTCAATTATTGTCACATTATCATCTGCATAATATTTTATATTATTAAATCAATAATTGAGACGACAAAGTTATTCATATTATTATTTGTAATATTGACAATGTCTAGAAGTTCTGTCAAGGAGAGGTTTGGTCACCTAATTATGTGCCAATAAGGAGAAATCCTTATCGGAAAGCCCCCTTTTTCTTGAGAACGACCTGATTGTTAAATATTGTGAGTTATAATATTAATGATGAATAATTGTTGAAGTATTAAGAATGTGTTTATTGAAAATAAGTGATTTACAAAAGTTAGAGGGGAAAAATGCAAACTTAGAAAACTTTAGGGGTACCAAGTGTAATAAGTTAAATCAATATGGACCATCGATGGTGATTTTAATAGTAAATCAATCTGGACCATTGGTAGTGGTTTTAATAGTAAATCAATCTGGACCGTCGGTGGTGGTTTTAATAGTAAATCAATCTGGACCATTGATGGTGGTTTTAAAAGTAATCAATCTTGATCGTTGATGGTGTTTTAAAAGTAATCAATCTGGACCGTCGGTGGTGGTTTTAAAAATAAATCGATCTGGACCGTCGGTTGTGGTTTTAATAGTAATCAATATGGACCGTCCGTTCTAATAGTGAATCAATCTGGACCGTTCGTGAATTAGTTACTATTTAGTTCATTCTCCTATAAATAGAAGCTTAATTCTTCTTTTATTCTCACTAATTCACTAAGATTCACAAGAGACATTATAGAGATAGAAACTATAGAGAGCAAGAAGAAGAGTATTCTGCTACTTAACTGTTGCAGTATCCAGCTTTCTACTAAGGTAAGGGGTATTATTTCTTTTATATTCATAAGGAATACTATTTTTCGTATTCATCCTTTAGTATGTTAGAATAACCTGTCTACGCGGATTACATACCGTATGACAGGTGAAAATCCATTTGCAATTTTCATATGTTAATTCTTTTCATATTCTTAAAGCTAAACTTACTATGGTAAGTATTGCTTCTATAATCCTTGAAATTAGTGGAATATCCGTAAGTTTTGTGCTTCATCCAGTATCATTTTATTGGAATATTGATATGAACTTTTTTATTAAATATCAATATTTTCACCCGAAGTACTATTTACAAGTTACTATTCACGGGTTACTATTCACTATAATATTATTCATTCGGGTATTCGGGGCACTTTTCATGTCGGGGTACTATTTACGAGTTACTATTCACCCAATTTACTATTCACTCAAATATTGTTCACTCGGGTATTTGGGGCACTTTTCATGTCGGGGTACTATTCACGGAGTACTATTCTCGAAGTACTATTCATGGAGTACTATTCAAGGGGTACTATTCATCGAAAAATTTATTTCTTTTCTGTCCAAATAATTTTTGATACATGGATATTATTCTTGAATTTTACTCTACAAAGCAGTATCATGTTGAAAATTTGGACATTATTGAATTTTGGATAAATTAAATTATAAATCTTTAAAAATTTATCCTTTCCTTTCGTTTAATTGAATTCTTATATCATTGTCATCATCCTCATGCTTATATTGTGATGAAAGTCATCTTTGGCTTACGTGCATAGATGTAATATTGATTGGTATGATTATGACCATGGATAATTCGGTATAGTCATGACCATTGATGATTACACGAATAATTCTTGGACCGTAGTGCAAGAATAATTTTTGGACGTGATACTAATGAATATCCTTGGCCCGTAGTGCAGGGATGATTCGATGATGTGATATATTTATTAAGCTGAGTCCCAGCAATAAAGTTAATGATAAACTTTTTAAATCATAGAAAATGATAGATATCATGCTCTACTTGACTCTTCTAATGGATTACTTGTTCCGCTGCAGTTAAACTTGTTGTCTATTATATTCTATCAGTTTAATATTGTTGAAGGCTAGTGATAACTTATTCTGCATTATCTTAGTCATAATATTTCTTACTGGGCTAGTTGAGCTCACCCTTTTACTTCCATTGTTTTCTTCAAGAAATGAGAACGTAGCCGGAACTAGTCAGGGAACGGAGTGATGGCCTGAGATGGTGTTTAAGTAGTCCTCACTATTCAATAAAATAGTGTGATAATAATTGTAATGAGGACTCCATTGAGTGTGGATATTGTCTAGAAGACAATATTCATTTTAAAACTCTCAGCTTATGTTTTGTCATATGTTACACGACAGTTGTATAATTAAGTTTGTATTTGTATTCAGTACCATGTATTTGGCGACCCAAGATGGGTGATGTATACCTATTTTGGGGGCGTCACAGTTGGTATCAAAGCTTAGGGGTATGATCCCTGATTGAGATGTGAGACAAGAACTAGGAGGGGAGAGACGGGTAATTTCTTCGCTAGTATGACCTACCTAAGTTCATTTGGTATTTAATTGGTCAATCAGAGTATAGGGATAATATGTGGCATGTCAATTAACTCTTGTTTTATGGCAGTGTTTGAAAATAGCATCTGAAAATGTCGAGATAAGTAACGAAGCACATGAGACCGTTGAGTCACCAACGATCAATATCCTGGATAATGTGCAATAGGAAGACAATAATCCTCAAATAAACAATAACACCGACCAAATGATGAACGATGAGATGTTTAGAGGCTTCATGCAACATCATGCGAGACCGGCTCCTGTTCAAAATGTAGGAGGACACACTGGCAACTCACAGATGGTCACGGCTAAATAATTCAAGGAGCCGGAACCATCAGAGTTTTGGGGATAGCCAAAACCACTTAAGGCGGAGACGTGGTTAAAGCATATTACCAAGATATATGATGTCTTGGGATGCTCCGAGGAGCAAAAGGTTCCCTTTGCCACCTTCATGTTGAGAGGAGAAGCAGATTACTGGTGGGAATCAGTAAAGCGTACCTAGCTTGCCGCACTCAAGATGTCTTGGGAGAAGTTCCAAGAGTTGTTCAATGACAAGTACTTTCCCGAAAGTATTCGTCACATGAAGGAGGTGGAGTTTATCAAGTTGGAGCAAAATAATATGACTGTGTCGCAGTACGAGGCAAAGTTTGTCGAGTTGTCCCGATTCGCATCCCATTTGGTTGATAATAAGGAGAGAATGACGCGAATGTTTCTACGACGTTTGAGACCCAAAATACGTTAATACCTCATTTCTCATAAACTGTGTTTGTATTCAGATGATGTAAATAGGGCTCAGTTATTGGAGCGCGATAATGAGTCAACCCAACCAAGAGAGAGCAGCCAACAAGCTGATAATACCAGTGATAGCTGTGACGCCCCCAAAATAGGTATACATCACCCATTTTAAGTTGCCAAATACATGGTACAAAATTTAAATACAACTTAATTATACAACAATCGTGTAAAATACGACAAAACATAATCTAAGAGTTTTAATAAGAATATTGTCATCTAGACAATATCCACACTCAATGGAGTCATTATTACATTTATTGTCACACTATTTAATAGAATAGTGAGGACTACTAATACAATCATCTTGACCGTCACTCCCTTCCCTGACTAGTCCCGGCTACGTTCTCATTTCCTGAAGAAAACAGTGAAAGAAAGGGTGAGCTCAACTAGCCCAGTAAGAAATATTATGAATAAGATAATGCATAATAAATTATCATTAGTCTTCAAAAATGTTAAACTGATAAAATACAATAGACATCAAGTTTAACTGCAGCAGAATAAGTAATCCATTAGAAGAGTCAAGTAGAGCATGATATCTACTATCTTCTATGATTTAAAATGTTTTCATCAATTTTTATCGCTGAGACTCAGCTTAATAAATAAACCACATCATCGAGTCATCCCTGCACTACGGGCCAAGGATATTCATTAAATCATCAATGGTCATGACTATACCGAATAATCCCTGGTCATAATCATACCAAAAACTGTCCATCAATGCAATACAGGCTACTGAAGACTTTTACCACATCATTTATAACATTATAGGTCATGATTATACCGAATAATCCCTGGTCATAATCATACCAAGTCCATCTATTCACGTAAGTCAAAGATGACTTTCATCACAATATAAGCATGAGGATGATGACAATGACATAATAATTCAATAAAAAAAAGTTTAAGAATAAATTTTAAAGATTTATAAGTTAATTTATCTTGAAATCAATTACGTCCAAATTGTCAACATGATACTGCTTTGTGGAGTAAAATTCAAGAATGCTCAGAAGAATATTTCCATAAAAAGATATTGGATGAAGCACAAATATCCAGGATATTCTACTAATTTCATGGAGTATAGAAGCCATGCAGTAATAGAATATATGAAACTACAAATAGATTTTCACCCGCCATGCGGTAATCCAGGTAGACAGATCATTTCCACAATTTAATAAGGAATGAATACGAAGGATCATTCACCATGCATGTGATCATCTACATAGACATGTTATTCCAACAGAATAATAAAGAATGGAACCAGGTCATGCGTAATCCGCACAGACATGATATTCCAACAGAATAATAAAGAATGGAATAACTAGAAGAATTCACCATGCATGCGATAGACCGCACAGACAGGTTATTCCAACAGAATAATAAAGAATGGAACCAGGTCTAGCGTAATCCGCACAGACAGGATATTCCAACAGAATAATAAAGAATGGAATAACAAAGAATTCACCATGCATGCGATAAACCGCACAGACAGGTTATTCCAACAGAATAATAAAGAATGGAACCAGTTCTAGCGTAATCCGCACAGACGGGATATTCTAACAGAATAATAAAGAATGGAATAACAGAAGAATTTCACCATGTATGCGGTACTTCGTATTGACAGGTTATTCCAACATAATAATAAAGAATGGAAAAACAGAAAAATTTCACCATGTATGCGGTACATCGTATAGATAGGTTATTCCAATATAATAATAAAGAATGGAATAACAGAAGCTCTCTTCATGAATACGAAAGAAATAATACCCCTTACCTTAGAAAGAAACTGAATACTGGAGTAGAGAGATAGCAAACTTTTCTTCTTCTTTCTCTCTATAATTTCTCTCTATAATAATTGCTCTATTGCTTTAGTGAATTGGTCAGAAATGAAGGAAGAATGAGCTTCTATTTATAGGAAAATATAGTTTCGATAATTGCACGTTTTGGAGCTCGAAATATTACAGTACAATACCTCTAACTTTTCTTTCATTTTTAATTTAGTCCTGCAAGTATTATCAAACTTTCACCACCTCCCCTAATAGTAAATAATGTGAATCAATAGTTCAATCATGTGAATCAATAGTTATAATCATGTAAAAATACGAATTACAGTATAGTACCTCCATCTATACCTCTATTTTTAACTTAGTCATGCAAGTATTATCAATCTTGCACAAACTGCAACGGATAAAATTTTTCGAGTTGTGATTCTGGGGACAGAATCCTTTTAAGGAGGGAAGGATGTAACGATCGAGAAATTTGTAATTTGATTTAAATATTTATTGAATTAAATAAATATTTTAATAATTTATTTATTGTGATTAAATAAATATCTGATGAATTGTGATGAATTAATTTGGTAATTAAATTGATTAATGTTAATTGACTCGAGTAATGATAATTTTATTTGTTGGATTTAATTTAAGGAGATAATTAAATTAAATCAATTGCTTAATTTTTAAGAAAATAATTAAATTAAATGAATTGTTTAATTTAAAGGAAATAAATAAATTAAATATAGTGATGTGTCTAATTTATTAATTAAATTAGATATATAATTATTTTTTAATGATAATAAGATTTTTATTATTAGTATTATAAGCTATTTAAGTTAACTAAACTAAGTTATTTAAATTAATCAACTACAAGTGTGACATAAAAATATATAATATAAATGTTATTAAAATAATTTAGTTAGGAGAGTTTTTGGTTAGCCAAACAGAACCTTGTGGCCTTTGGCTTATTTGAGCTAACGCTTGTTTGGGTTTTGTAACTGAAAGAGACCTTGGGTTTCAGTTTATGTTTAAGCATATTATACCTAAGGCTAGCGTCTAGTTTCTTCTTATTCTCGTATTTGGCTAAGGAGAAAGAGCATAGTGTTGGGAGAGAGAGCTTTGAAGAAGAGAACACAGAGATTTTGGAAGATCACAGTGGTTTTGAGAGATTATCATCTTTTTCTAGCATTCATTAATCAAGGTGTAAACTACTCCTATTATTATTCTTTAGTTTTGGTTGTAAATGTGTATATCTTTTTTGATTCAATGTGAAATCACGTGAATTGTGATATGTATGTTCATATAGTTTTGCATAACTCTGTTAGTCATCATGTATACTTGATATTAGTTATCAACTTCGTGAGAATTGGGTTGCAACAGAAGATTATAAATATCAGTGTTTACGTTCATATGTAATGGCCTTAGAAAGTACTAATTTTAGTGGTCAATTTGTGTATAAAACTGTAAATTGACGCTTACATATGGTAGTTCATTGAGGTACGAACATAATGTAATTTGAATGGAATGATTTGGCCAAATAATGAATTCACAATGATGATTTCTGGAAAGACTATCAAAAATGGAGTTTTATATGAAAAACATGAAAATTGAGAAATTAAAATAGTTTTAGTTATTGTCAAATTGTGCGAAGTGGTTGAATATGTTAGCAATCATGTTTATGATAGTTGTATATTTATTTTACATGTTGTTATCACCGTTTGATGGGTCAAATTTGTGTTTGTTTGGCTAAAGTCGACTACTGTTCACTGCCGTCTCTGCGTCTGTCTAAACACCGGCGCAGCTGCGCCGGTGCCAAGGCAAAAAACGGCGCAGCTGCGCCGGTCCCAAGCCTAAGTGTGACGCAGCTGCGCCACACCCTGAACTGAGACAGTGAGCTCTGCTTATTGGTAGATCATGCGTAGTGGACTTATATTAGCTTAGCATTCATGTTAATGATGTTGAGGCATAATATAAACCACAATAACAGATTATCATGCGTTGTTATATAAAGTGTAAAAGAATTTAAGTGATTACTTGAATAAGTTATGTAATGAACCAAATGTGATGTTTTCAAAAGTTAACTATAAATGATAAGGTTTATAGTGTGATTTCATAATTTTTAAGGTGTTAACTAACGTGGTTAGGTGCTAGGTTAGGGTTATGACCTAAATGATGGTTTAAACCCAAAAAGCTAATATTCATGCAATTAATTATTGTTGCGATTTCAATGATATGTGTAGGGTAATTGGAGATTATTTTACGTTTATATAGCTTACAATCAAGGCAGGTTTTCTAAATCTACCTTGTTATTATTGAGCAAGTTCTTAAATCTTAACTCTTTACATTGAGCAAAGCTTTCTAACTTCATTCTTTTCGTATTAAATGCAAGTTCCCATTCATATATTATTATTGTGCAAGTTTCTAATATTCTTTGTGAAGTTGAGCAAGCTTAACCTATCTTGCGTATGTTTGTACAAACTTATGTAACCTAATTCGTTACATCGAGCGAGATTTAGTTTCCTAATTATTATTCAAAGCATATATTGTTCTAATATATTGATTCAAAGGAGATTGTTTTAACTATTCTATAGTGCTTTGCATGTATATCATGTTTACTCAATTATGTATTATTGTTATTCAATCTTTGACTTTGATAACCTTGTTCAAAGCTTTATCTTTGTGTTAAACCTTCAAGTAGTAAGCAAACCTTTATTGATTGAATTAATCTATATTTGAATAGTGTTCTAAAATTCTAGAAACAATGACAAGCTAGTTCCAAACTAAACTTTCTTTAGTACGGAAATTCTAAATCCAAACTGAGACGAACAACCCTAACATAGGTGATTTTGTACGTGTAACGTTTAGATGTTTGTGCACAATACATGGTACAAAGGGTTGATCCCCATAAGTACGTTAAGAAGGGTCCGTATAGTCTAAATGACTGTTAAGGTTGGGTAATAATACCGAAGTACCGGGGACATAGTTCGTGGTCTTAAGACCCTCAGATAATTAAAGTTCGAACTTGTTTTCTAGTTTGATTTGTAGAACAAGTTCCTTATTGTTCAGCTTTCGTTGTTCACTCTCATGTTACTATCATTGCTACTTTCTATATTAGTGAGCATTTGTTTGCTCACTCTTGCAATTAACACTGTAGCTAAAGTGGAGAAAGTTGATGAGCCGTCGACTAGCAAAGGCAAGGGCAAGATGTCCAAATGATAAAGACTTTTTAGATTTTTATTTTAATGAATTATGTTAAAGACTTGTTTTAATATGTGATGTATTCCGCAAACTTATGTAATAATTTTAAGGTTAGATTACCTGGGATTTAATTCGAGATGATGATGTAACCCTTTAATGGGAAAGATTATTGTTTAAGATTATCTAAATTATGTCTTTATCATTTATTGATGGGTAGTTAGATGTAATAGTTTTGATAAGTGAGCACCAAATCATGTGGGAATGAAGAACCTGGATTTGGGGGTGTCACACCAACTCCCCTAATAATACAAGAATGTGAATCAATAGTACACACATGTGAACAAATAGTTATAATCATGTGAATTAATAGCAATTAATTGCTTATTTATCCGGTTAATTACCCGACTGGTCATTATAACTTCCAGACATCAATTAATATCGAAATAAATGTCGATTTTCACTAACACTAATAATTCCAACACAATGGAACTATCAATTTTATCTTTAATCAACACGAACTTATTTAATATTATCACTCACAATATTTAACAACAAGGTCATTCCCAGGAAAGAGGGAGCTTTCTTATAAGGATTTCTCCTTATTGGCGCGCAATTAGATGACCAAACCTATCCTTGACAGTAATTCTAGACATTGTAAATATTGCAATTTAATAATATAAATAACTTTGTTGTCTCAATTATTGATTTAATAATATATCATATTATGCAGATGATACTGTGACAAAAATCGAATCAATAATATGAGAGATATGATGAAGCAATTATTGTAGCAATAATTGAGTATAACTGAGTGACTTCTCACGTAGGCATCAATAATCAATACTGTGTGCTACTATGCAACCACGCGTATTACTGTACTTTTACTACCGGGTAGTTCAACAGTTTAACAGTAAAACTTTTGTCGTTATATTTATAAAAAGGTAATTATATCATTTTCTACCGTTGTGGGGTCCACCAATGATTATTCCGTCGTACGAATATTCCCTGTTAAAAAGAATATTCTCCGACCAATTGAATATTAAATATTACCCACAACTATTACATTATATTATATCCACACCATAATATTCAAAAATATATTTCGAGAGAAATTAATCTTTATTTATAAAAGTTGGGGTCTTACAGTAGCAGTCATCGAAGCGGTGACAACAAACGTGGAGGGAATCAACATGCAAGAAATTGTAACCACTCCGGTGGTAATCATGGCTAAGATAATAGAAGTGGAAATTTCAAGAAAAGGAGATTCAATAATGATGGAAAGACGTCAGCATCGGCACCTGTTGTTAAGGAAAGAGAACGACCAACGGTCGTATGTTACAAATGCGGATGAGAGGGACACATCGGTCCAAACTATACGCACCAGTCCAAAGCATGTTACAATTGTGGAAGAGAAGGTCACCTAGCCCGATTTTGTCGTGCACCAAAGTCAAGTCCAGCGGGGATGGAGGCATCAAAGGCCGTCCCAGATAAGACAAAACCAATAGTTCAAGGGAGAGCGTTTGTCGTAACCTCCCAAAAAGCGAGGAATCTGAACGAGGTGATGGGTAAGCTAATCATAAACTCTTGTGAAGCTTATACCTTATTTGATACCGGTTCTACCCATTCCTTTATTTCTCCCACTTGCGTTCAACGTTTAAATTTGACTCCGGAGAAATTAGACTTTTATTTATCTGTTGAAACTCCGTTGGGAGAAACTTTCATAACATCCGCTATCTATAAGTCTTGTTTGATTCAAATCGATAACCGCACGTTACCTGTCGATCTTATTTTTTAAAAAATACTTGCATTCAATGTGATTTTAGGAATTGATTGGTTGACTACTCATCATGCTAAAATTGATTATTTTCGTAAGGTTGTTAGCTTTCATATTCCTAACCAACCTATTATGCGAATTCAAGCAACCAAACCATTAAAGTCAATTACTATCATCTCAAGTCATAAAGATATTCATTTATTAAAAAATGGATGTCAAGCTTTCTTAGCCCATGTCACAGATTTAAATATAAATACGTCAGATTTGAATGATATTTCCATTGTTAATAAATTTCCTGACGTATTCCCTAAAGAACTTCCTGGCCTACCCCCAGAGCGTGAAATTAAATTTTGTATCGACCTTGAACCCGGTCCAAAACCCATTTCCAAAGCCCCATATCGAATGGCTCATGTTGAACTTCAGGAGTTAAAGACTCAACTGCAGGAATTGTTAGACATCGGTTTCATTCATCCTAGTACATCTCCTTGGGGTGCTCCTGTTCTCTTCATAAAGAAGAAAGATAGAAGTATGCGACTTTGTATTGATTATCGGGAGTTGAATAATGTCACCATCAAAAATAGGTACCCGTTGCCACGCATTGATGACTTGTTTGACCAGTTGCAAGATTCCAAATTCTTTTCAAAGATCGATCTTCGTTCCAAATATCATCAGTTAAATATTAAAATCGATGACATCCCAAAGACTGCTTTCAGAACTCTGTACGGTCATTATGAATTCCTAGTCATGTCTTTTGGATTGACTAATGCTCCTGCTGCCTTCATGGATATGATGAACCGAGTATTCAAAGAATATTTAGATCATTTTGTAGTTGTCTTTATTGATGACATCCTCATATATTCCAAAATCCGTGAAGATCATGAGCAACACTTGAGGCTGATACTCCAAAAGCTTCGTGAAAACAAGCTTTATGCTAAGTTGAAGAAGTGCGAGTTTTGGCTTGAGGAAGTAGCATTCCTTGGGCACGTGATATCAAATTATTGAATATCTGTTGACCCAGCAAAGATTGAAGCAATTCAAAGCTGGGAGCAACCCAAGTCAGTGACCGAAATATATAGCTTTCTTGGCTTAGCTGGTTATTATCGGAGATTCGTAGAAGGTTTTTCTCGAATCGCTACTCCATTAACTCAGCTGACTCAAAAAGATACAAAACTCGGTTGGAGTGAAGAATGTGAGAAGAGTTTTCAAGAACTCAAGAGGAGACTCATTTCAACACCTGTTCTGACAAGACCATCTGGTTCGAAGGGATTTGTCATCTACAGTGATGCTTCAGGCAAAGGTTTAGGATGTGTTCTCATGCAACTTGGGAAAGTCATTGCCTATGCCTCTCAACAAGTCAAAGAATATGAGAAAAATTATCCTACTCGTGATCTAGAGTTGGCAGCTGTCGTTTTTGCGCTTAAGATTTAGAGGCATTACATGTATGGAGAGAAGGTGGAGATTTATACAGATCATAAAAGCCTTAAATATTTCTTCACTCAAAAGGAACTCAACATGCGGCAAAGATGATGGCTTGAGCTGTTGAAAGATTATGATCATACCATTCAATACCATCCTGGAAAAGTGAATGTAGTAGCTGATGCATTGAGTAGAATATCATATGTGGGTACGAATGCGATATTGTCAACGCAAAGGCCCATTTTGTATGACTTACAAAGGATTGAGACAGAGTTAAAGAATCCAGGGACCCATGTGATGATGGCGAATATACGAGTAGAACCGAATTTAATCGATAAAGTTAAAGTTGCTCAAGCTACAGACCTGGAGCTAATGCATATGAAGAAGAAAGTGCAAGAAGGTGTTATTCCGGAAGTAAGAATTGATGAAGAAGGAATACTTCGAGTCAAATCCAGACTTTGTGTCCCTAACGATTCTGACTTGAAGTATAAAATCATGATGGAGATGCATAACACACCGTTTGTAATCCATCCTGAAAGTACCAAAATGTATTATGATCTTTGACATACATTTTGGTGGAGTAATATGAAGAGAGAGATAGCGGGGTTTATCTCAAGGTATCTAACTTGTCAACGAGTCAAGGCGGAGCATCAAGTGCCAAAAGGTTCATTGCAACCACTTGAAATTCTAGAATGGAAGTGAGAGCACATTACCATGGATTTCGTTACTGGTCTTCCCAAGGTTTCTCAAGGCATAGATGCAATTTGGGTCATTATTGATAGATTGACCAAGTATGCTCATTTCTTACCAATACGAGAAACTTATACACTTGAACTTTTTGCTCGTATGTACATAAACGAGATTGTAAGATTACGTGGTATGCCAGTATCCATAGTTTCTGATCGAGACCCAAGATTCACTTCAAGATTTTGGGTTAGTTTGCAAAAAGCTATGAGCACGGATTTACGATTTAGTTCGGCGTATCATCCTCAAACGGATGGACAATCAGAGAGGACTATTCAAACTCTTGAGGATTTATTAAGACTCTGTGTCCTTGACTTCAAAGGAAGTTGGGACAAGTTCTTATCATTGGTAGAGTTTTCCTACAACAACAGTTATCAAGCAAGTATTGGCATGGCTCCATTTGAGGCGTTGTATGGAAGAAAGTGTCGTTCTCCAGTATGCTGGGATGAGGTAGGTGAAGCAACATTTTTGGGATCGGAGTTGGTACGTATGACTACGGAAAATATTCAAACGATCCGACAACGTATGAAAACCTCACAAGATCGACAAAAGAGTTATGTTAATCTTCATCGAAAGGACGTGGAATTCAATATTAGAGATCATGTGTTGTTATGTGTTGCTCCATGGAGAGGAGTTACGAGATTTGGAAAGAGAGAAAACCTCAATCCTCGATTCATTGGCCCATTTGTAATCCTTGATCAAGTAGGAACTGTGGCCTATAAACTCGCCTTACCGCCAAGTATGTTTCATGTTCATAACGTTTTTCACATAACTATGTTACATAAGTATGTGAAAGACCCAAACCAAATTATTGAATTTGAACTGGACGAGATAGCGGAAGATTTAACGTATGAAGAGGTACCTGTTAAAATCTTGGATAAGAATGATCATATTCTACGCTCCAAGGTTATACCTCAAGTCAAAGTTTTGTGGAGAAACCACGATGTGGAGGAAATAACCTGGGAGTTAGAATCTGAAATAAAATCAAGGTATCCTCACCTCTTTGATATATCAGGTATTTACCCTAATTTCGAGGACGAAATTTCATAAGAAGAGGAGGTTGTAAGACCCCAACTTTTTTTGAATAAAGAATAATTTTCTCGAAATATATTTTTGAATATTATAGTGTGGATATGATAAAATGTTATAGTTATGGGTAATATTTGGAAAATTTTGCAAAGTAAGCAAGTTGATATAAAATATTTGTTGTGTCAGTGAATATTCGATTGGTCGGAGAATATTCGTTTTAGCAGGGAATATTCGTACGACAGCACAATCATTGGTGGACCCCACAACGGAAGTATTATCATATTTAGAAAACGACATAAATATCTTTTTATAAAAATAACAGCGGAAGTTTTACCGTTAAACTGTTAAACTACCTGGTGGTAAAAGTACAGTAATATGCGTGGTTGCATAGTAGCACACGGTATTGATTATTGATGCTTACGTGAGAAGTCACTCAGTTATACTCAATTATTGTTACAGTAATTGTTGCATAATATCTCACATTATTTGATTCAATTATTGTCACATTATCATCTGCATAATATTTTATATTATTAAATCAATAATTGAGATGACAAAGTTATTCATATTATTATTTGCAATATTGACAATGTCTAGAAGTTCTGTTAAGGAGAGGTTTGGTCACTTAATTGCGCGCCAATAAGGAGAAATCCTTATCGAAAAGCCCCCTTTTTCCTGGGAACAACCTGGTTGTTAAATATTGTGAGTTATAATATTAATGATGAATAATTGTTGAAGTATTAAGAATGTGTTTATTGAAAATAAGTGATTTACAAAAGTTAGAGAGGAATAATGCAAACTTAGAAAACTTTAAGGGTACCAAAGTGTAATAAGTTAAATCAATCTGGACCATCGATGGTGGTTTTAATAGTAAAACAATCAGGACCGTCGGTGGTGGTTTTAATAGTAAATCAATCTGGACCATCGATGGTGGTTTTAATAGTAAATCAATCTGGACCATTGATGGTGGTTTTAAAAGTAATCAATCTTGATCGTTGATGGTGATTTTAAAAGTAATCAATCTGGACCGTCGGTGGTGGTTTTAAAAGTAAATCGATCTGGACCGTCGGTTGTGGTTTTAATAGTAATTAATATGGACCGTCCGTTCTAATAGTGAATCGATCTGGATCGTTCATGAATTAGTTACTATTTAGTCCATTCTCCTATAAATAGAAGCTTAATTCTTCTTTCATTCTCACCAATTCACTGAGATTCACAAGAGACACTATAGAGAGAGAGAAACTATAGAGAGCAAGAAGAAGAGTATTCTGCTACTTCACTTTTGCAGTATCCAGCTTTCTACTAAGGTAAGGGGTATTATTTCTTTCATATCCATAAGGAATACTATTTTTCGTATTCATCCTTTAGTATGTCGGAATAACCTGTCTACGCGGATTACATACCGTATGACAGGTGAAAATCCATTTGCAATTTTCGTATGTTAATTCTTTTCATATTCTTAAAGCTAAACTTACTATGGTAAGTATTGCTTCTATAATCCTTGAAATTAGTGGAATATCTGTAAGTTTTGCGCTTCATCCAGTATCATTTTATTGGAATATTGATATGAACTTTTTTATTAAATATCAATATTTTCACCAGAAGTACTATTCATAAGTTACTATTCACAGGTTACTATTCACCCAGTTACTATTCACTATAATATTATTCACTCGGGTATTCGGGGAACGTTTCATGTCGGGGTACTATTTATGAGTTACTATTCATGGGTTACTATTCACCAAATTTACTATTCACTCAAATATTGTTCACTCGGGTATTTAGGGGTACTTTTCATGTCGGGGTACTATTCACCAAAAAATTTATTTCTTTTCTGTCCAAATTATTTTTGATACATTATTATTCTTGAATTTTACTCTACAAAGCAATATCATGTTGAAAATTTGGACATTATTGAATTTTTGATAAATTAAATTATAAATCTTTAAAAATTTATCATTTCCTTTCATTTAATTGAATTCTTATATCATTGTCATCATCCTCATGCTTATATTGTGATGAAAGTCATCTTTGGCTTACGTGCATAGATGGATTGTTGATTGGTATGATTATGACCGGGGATAATTCGGTATAGTCATGACCATTGATGATTACACGAATAATTCTTGGCCCGTAGTGCAAGAATAATTTGTGGACGTGATACTAATGAATATCCTTGGCCCGTAGTGCAAGGATAATTCGGTGATGTGATCTATTTATTAAGCTGAGTCGCAGCAATAAATTTAATGATAAACTTTTTAAATCATAGAAGAGGATAGATATCATGCTCTACTTGACTCTTCTAATGAATTGTGTATTCAGCTGCAGTTAAACTTGTTGTCTATTATATTCTATCAGTTTAACATTGTTGAAGGCTAATGATAACTTATTCTGCATTATCTTAGTCATAATATTTCTTACTGGGCTAGTTGAGCTCACCCTTTTACTTCTATTGTTCTCTTCAGGAAATGAGAACGTAGCCGGAACTAGTCGGGGAACGGAGTTATGGCCCGAGATGGTATTTTAGTAGTCCTCACTATTCTATAAAATAGTGTGATAATAATTGTAATGAGGACTCCATTGAGTGTGGATATTGTCTAGAAGACAATATTCGTTTTAAAACTCCCAGCTTATGTTTTGTCGTATGTTACACGACAGTTGTATAATTAAGTTTGTATTTGTATTTAGTACCATGTATTTGGCGAACCAAGATGGGTGATGTATACCTATTTTGGGGGCGTCACATATAGGGACAGAGCAAATATGTAAATTAATAAATTTAAGGGGGCAGATTAATAGATGAGTTAAATTTGGAGGGGGTAAAAAAATTCATAAATAAATTTTAAATACAAGTACACAAATCTTCTTAGTTTTAAAGCTTGGTGAAATCTAAGAAGTATTTTTGTATAGTTTTTGGTTTTGAATATTCATCAGCGTGTGAACTGTGAATAATTGTTTGATTTTTTTTGTTATTGATTTGGTTGACTATGGTTACTGTTTGTTTTATCTGATTGAGTTTTTGTTTTTGAGTTATTTGATTTTCAATTGAAAATATAATAATTTTGGTTGAGTAGTTTCTGTCTTTTATTGTGATAGTTTACAATGATTTTGCCTTATTTTATAATGAGAAATGGAAAATGGAAAATGACTATGAGCCTTTAGTAGCCCCAATTTCTAGTTGTTATAATTACTTTATTTTCCTACATCTAATTAATGGACCTTGTATAATTTTTTTGGTATTCTGAGTATAAATTTTGGATGATTTGTTTCTCTTATTCAAGTAAAACTTATTTGAAACTTATAAAAAGATACCAAAACTAGTTTATGCTTTGAAATTAATTTATGATTTTGTTTAAATATAGAAAGCAAATTTGGTTTGAGGCTTTGAGCATTTAGAGAATCATTTAAATTGAAATATAACAAGTAACCAAAATAAAATTCTAAATTGTATCTAAATATTTTTTATTTGAAATTCTTTTTTTAGTTTGGATTATAAATATTTATTATAATTTATAAACATTATTATGATTACTTAATATTATTATTAGTTCAATTTTTTTTTATTTAACTTTAAAAAAAATTAATTAAAATCCGCGGACGTTAAGAAAATTTTTTGAATCCGCACCTGCTCACCTAACGCACTAAAAGTCTTGATATCCCTTAACAAGTCTGAACATATAGCTTAAATTTTTTGTTTCTCTAGGAAAGAATTTGACAACTATTAAAACAAGAGGATGATCTCGATATCGTGTTCCACTTTCTGTCTCATCTATTGTTACATGTTATGTATTGCTGTTTTCAAGTGTGATGTAGTTGCTTATTTATAATAATTTTTAAATAAATAAGTAAGGCTATATATATACACAGCTGTGTATTACACAGTAGAGCTATGACGACAGATTTTTTAGGCTATAGCGACGGTAAACTGTCGTTATAGCCCAGAATAGCTATGACGACGGGTGAAACCGTCGCTATAGTCCAAAAAACTGTCGTCATAGCCTACTGTGTAATACACAGCTGTGTACACATATTTTTCCCAAATAAGTATTACCTAACAACAATTTATAAGATGAGATCGTAAACGAGACGGAAAAAATGAAACATTTTATATATTATTCTCTTCTTTTTTTTTTTAATATAAATCGTTTTAGAGAATTCTTAATATAAGTAGTTTAAGAGTTTCAAGTAAGTATTAATTATTTTGTTTCCAATATTATCCCAAGTAATAAATATAATTTTGGTTCTCTCACTATTTTTTGCTCAAAAATAACACTTTTTTTTCTTCTAATATAAGAACAATATAGACAATTGATATTATATTTAATGTTATACAATTATTTTATTAATATTTGTACACAACCCTAAAACGACTTATATTAAAAAAAGGAGGGAGTACTTATATTTGACCGTTGACAAAAAATATCGGAGACATTATTTGTATTATGATTAATCATGACTTGTGTTATTTAATGTAATACTTCTTTCTTCTTTTTTTGGTTGTTCAGAATTTTTATTTCATTATGCTTATATCTTTTTATTACATGAATCTTGGACCCAATGTTATAAACAAAATATAACATACAAACTGCAGACTGGAGTATAAAAATAATAAAATGTAGATGTTAGAAGTTGCAACCAAAAATCTCATGAGCAGAGGAAGAACCAAAAATCCAAACCCATATCTTCATCCTCATCCCAAAATTCAGATCTGTCATGGGAGATGAGCGCCGGAGGTTAGGCAGTGTTGGAATCTAAATTCTCCTCGTGTTTTGGAGTTGACGATGCGAATTTGTATGAATCTTCCGACGTTTCAAATGGATTCCATGTATGAATCCCAAAATTCAGATCTGGAATTATGGGGAAGGAAATGGATTCAATTCCCTTCAAATCCGTCGAAATTTGCAACTTTTCTTTTCAGTCCTCATCTTCCCCAAATTGGGTTTTAGTCTTTTTTTTAATTTTTTAGTTTATTATTCTAAGTTGGATTGGATTATACTGATATTGGTTTTAATTTGTTTTTTAATTTTATTATTTGATCTGCAATATTTTGGTATTGTATTACTTAATTTTGTTTAGTTCTTATGTATTTCTCCAAATTGGGTTTTAGCCTTTTTATTTTTTTTAATTTAATATTCTAAGTTGGATTGGATTGTACTGATACTGGTTTTGATTTGTTTTTTATTTTATTATTTGATCTGCAATATTTTGTTGTTGTATTACTTAATTTTGTTTAGTTCTTATGTATTTTTCCAAATTGGGTTATTATTATATTATTTAATTAATTAGTTGCTATTTAAATAACTCAACTACTAGTAATATACAGTCAAGGTTTATTTAACATGTATTTCTACAACTTTAATAAGTCAACTACGGTATTTATATGGTCAACTATATTGAAATATTAAATTGTGACACGTGGCCATTTTTCGGCAAAAAAATTGATCGAAAATCTAAATAGGATCCATCGTAGTTACTTAATGATACTTTGAGTAACGGGATAATAACGTTTAAATATTGGGGTACGAATGGTAAAAAGGTGTATACTTCAGGGTTTAATTTGTAATTAATCTTAAAATTAATCACTTTTAGTAATATTGTAGCTCAACTTTATTATGTTAAGTTTATAAAAAATGAGATTTTTTAAAAAAATTATTAATTATTAATAATATTTTTTTATATTAATGACATCACTAAGTCAATAACGGTTTAATTATTTATTAAACTAATAACTCATTCACCCGATTTTTTTTTAGTTCGATGACCGATCTGGGTCTGAGAACCTTGATTTCACCTTCAATTTTCTACATTGTTCCTTGTTATGAATTTGGATTCTATTATTCTACAGACTCCAAAGTTGGTCCGAACCCTTATGCAACAAAACCCATAATTATTAGGGTCCTTTACATAAGTATACAAAATTTAGAAAGTAATTACACTATTAGTGCACTCATAAAATATTTATATAATTAATACACTTTCTATATTTATTTACAATATTAGTGCAATTAGGATTCCTTAATTTAGGGAATTAGTATAGGATTCAATTCATAATAATAAGGAAATCTAAAATCAAGGAGAAATAACTACCATAATTAATCATTCAAATTCAAATATCTAGGATCTAACAAATAAAATAAATTCAAAAATAATAATTAAAATTCAAATATTTAAAGTTTGGAAACGTCATCTTCTTCCTCCCCTTCGCCGGTCATCTTCCTCCTCCCCTTCGCCGCCACTTCAACATCATGGACGCCGACCATCTTCCCCCGCTTCACCATGGACGCCGGTCATCTTCCTCCTCTTCATCATGGACGCCGCCGCTTCAACACCATGGACGCCGGTCACAGCTGCCATTATTATGAAGGTTGATTTAGTCCATAAATTAAAATAAGAAAAAGATAAATTTTATTGCAGTTGGTATCCAAATATTTATACAAAGGTAACCATTTTAGTTTTTGTGGGTAACCAATAGAACTGCACTGTGAAAAAAATATATATATAATAGATTTTTTTTCATTAATTGGTAACCCAATAAAACTGAATTGGTTACTTTTGTATTAACATTTGGCTACCAACTGCATTATAAAAAAATTTACAATAATTTTTTTTTAATTAATTGGTAACCCAATAAAATTGAATTGGTTATATTTGTATAAAGTGTTAGCTACCAACTGCACTCTTAAATAAAAAAAAATCTATAATAGATTTTTTAAAAATAAATTAGAAACCTAATAACACTGAATTGGTTACCTTGGTATGAATGTTTGGCTACCAACTGTACTATAAAAAAATCGCAGCAACTGTACTATGAAAAAAATCGCAAGTGTGAATGTGTAGAATGATATTAATGGTGTGGACGTGGAGGATGACATTAACAAATTGAAACTGTTTAGGTTAATGGTGGAGAATGACGTTAATGACGGAGGAGGACGGAGGAGAAGGGCCTAATTTATACAGCGGAAGAGGGCAGTGGAGGAGGACGGAGGAGGACGGAGAAGAAGGCGGTGGAGGAGGGCGGTGGAGGAGGGCGGATGAGGAGGGCATTAACAAGAATGAATACGTTGAATGTAGAAGAAGAAAAAGGGGGAAGACTAATTAATACAGTTATTCTAGATGAGGAGAGAGAGAATAACCTAAATTAAGGAATTCTAATTGAATTATAATTCCCTAAATTAAAGAATCCTAATTACACTAGAATATGTAAATAAATATGAAAGTGTATTAGTTATGTAAATATTTAATGAGTGCACTTTTATTGTAATTATATTTTTAAATGTACTATAAAATATAATTGTTCCTAATTATTAATATGATACAAACCTAGGCTATAATACTAATGTATAAAGTCTATATATTATGAGCCTACTACTGTGAAGTCTATAAATTATGGGCTCGAGGCCCAAATGGCCTCTTATTTACTTTTCTAGTTTTTACGCATTTTACAGTACATTTTCCTTATATCTCATTGGAAAATGTAAGGGAGGAAAAGAAAGGGACAAAAAATAAGGAAATTTAATTTTTAAGTGATAGTAGGATAACTATAAATGAGGTAATTTCCTCAAATTTATTATCATAATATTATTATCATATCACAATATTAAACTAACAAATTTATAATGGGTCAAAAACTTTATATAGATATGAAAATTGAACACGAGTGTATTTAAATTTCACTTAATTATATTTTGACCCCCAATAATGGGTAAAAATATAAATAAGTGAAGTTCAAATACACTTATTTTTAATTTCTATGTCTAATTTTTATGTCAACCTAGAAGAGTTCATAATCGGTAGGATTATATATGAAACAAAAAATATAATTACTATTTATTTTTGATATTTTCACAGTCTTCTCTTATATGAGAATGGTTGAATGACACTTATGTCCTTTTAAGTTGTCACTTACTTTCAAAATCGTCCATAAAATTCATTTTTCATCACTTACTTCCTAAAAATGGCATTTCTCTGGGGTTTCCATTCCTCCTACCCGATTTAACCCAACCTAACTCATTTTGACCCAATATGACGCAATTTGACCCAACCCTAATTTTTAATATTTTAAAATAAAGTAATTAATTCAAAAATAGCTATTTTTAATATTTTTTAAAAAATAATAATTATATTTAATATTTAAAAATAAAATTATTACTTTAAAAATAGTTATTTTTAATATTTTAAAAGAATTTTTTAAAAAAAGAGAAATTAAAATAATAATTATATTTAAAATTTTAAAATAAAATATTTTTATAAATAATTTTAAAATAATTATTATTTATAATATTTTAAAATAAATTATCTTTTTAAAAATAATTATTATTTTTAATATTTTAAAATAAAATATTTTTTTTAAAATAATAATAATTTTTATAATTAACATAAAATATTATTTTGAAATTTTTTTAAAAATAATTTTAAGGAAAAATATTAGAAATTTTATTTTTTTCAAAAATGAGTAAACTTTAATAAAATATAGATTCAACAAAATAAATAAGAAAATAAAACTTTATTTTTTTTAAAAATGTAGATTTTTTTCATTTGTTATGTAAAACTTTATTTTTAGAAAAATGTTAATATCTTTACCATTAATATATGTATCCTTAATATTATAATTTTTAAAAACAAAAACTAAAAATAGAAATTAAAATATAAAAAAAAAGAGTAAAAGATAAATAAAAAAAATTGATTTAATTTTCTTTAAAAAATAAATTAAAAAGTTTATAAAATTATTATTATTTTATTGAACAAACTTTGGAAAAAAAATCATTTTTTAAAAAATGAGTAAAGTTTTATAAAATATATATTTTAAAAAATAAAACTTTATTTTCACAAAACAAAAACAATTTTTTTAAAGATGCTTAAATTTTCATAAAAATAATTAAGATTTAAAAAAAATTAACTTTATTTTTTTTGAATTTATATTTTATGAAACTTTACTCATTTTTGAAAAAATTAATAGTTTCTAATATTTTTCCTTAAATAATAATTATTTTTAAATATTATATTTTGTTTTAAATATAAAAATATTAATTATTTTAAAAAGAATATTTTATTTTTAAATATTAAAAATAATTATTATCTTATTTTAAAATATTAATATTTAAAATGTTTTTAAAATAATATTTTCTTTAAAAATATCAAAAAAAAAATATTTTTAAAAAAAAATATTTTTAAATATTAAATATAATTATTATTTTAAAAATATTATTTTTAAGAAAATTATTAAAAATAAATATTTTTAAAATAATTACTTTATTTTAAAATATTAAAAATAATTATTACATTTTAAAATATTAAAATTTGGTGTTGGGTCAAAATGGGTCGGGTTGGGGTCAAATCTAGTTGGATGAACGAGAAACGCTAGAGAAATGCCACTTTAAAGATCTAAGTGACGAAAAATAAATTTTAGGGACGACTTTGAAAATGAGTGGCAACTTAGAGGAACAGAATTGTCATTTAGTCTATGAGAATAAAGTTGATCCTACATTCATATAAGAGGGGAGCATAATAAAATATCAAAAACTCATGTAGAAATAGTATTCTCCTACCTTTTTAACAAATCCTAGGACCAGAAAAGATTCATTTTGGGAATCGGAAAAAATTCAAATTGCATATATGATAAAGTTTAGGAAATACACTCTTTATCTAAAAATAAATTCGAGTTACAAATTTTCACGAAGCAGAAAAATAAAAAGAGTAAAATATATTGACATCCCTAACAAATAATTATAATAACATTTATTAACATTCTAATTTTTCAAGTAACAGTCAGTACCTTTCTAGTATATAATATATAACATTCATTACCTCTAGTACGGTTGATCAGCTAATATTCAAAAATATTTTTAATATAATGTCTAATACACCCTTCAAGTTATGATGTTTAATATATCCACTAAATATAAATTTGTATATTATAATTTTTACTTAACTTGATCTAATTAATTAAATTATGAACTTGTGCAATATATAACATAAATATAAAAAAATAATAAATATTCATTTTATCAGGAAAATAAAAGTTATACACTTTTTGCTAATTAGGTTTTTCAAAAATTAAAATTTATGTAATATACATTTAAATATATTTTTTGTAATTAAAAAGTAAAATTTTCATACACATAAAAAGTACAAATTAACGCAAAAAAAATATTATTATTTTTTTCAAATATTAAAAAGTATTATTTTAACGAATCTTATTATTCATATAAAGAGAAAAAATATAATAAAAGAAAAATCTTTTTAGAAGAAAGAGGAAGTAGTAAATATTTTCGGGTTAAATGCTTTCTAGGTCACTATACTATAGGTCGACTTACAAATGGGTCACTGAATTTTTTTTTTCTTAGAGTCAACTCACTAAACTTTATTTTTCTAACAAAAAGTTAAAAATACCGTTAAACTCATTTGCCTGTTAACGGAAAGTACACATCAGCGGCTGAGTTGTCCGTTACAAGCTGATGTGGCACCGTTTGTGTGACGTGGCAGTGCTTATGTGGATTTCTAGGAAATTTTTTATGAAAAAAATGTTTTAAAGTATAATATAAATTACTAAAAATTATAAAATTAAAAATATTTTTAAATTAAAAATCTTTTCAAATTCGGACATTAAATTTATAATCGAGTCAATTTGGTCATAATTTTTAATTTTATCAAATAATTTTTATTTTAATTTTATCAAATAATTTTTATTGTAATTTTAATTTTATCAAATAATTTTTATTTTAAAATTATACAAAATTTAATTTTATAATTTAATTTAATCAAATTTAAGAAATAATTATTTTTATTAAAAAATGCAATTTTTTTTATTTTTTAATAAAATTAAAATTAAAAACGCAGTTTTTTTATAAAAATAAAATAAAAAATACAGTTTTTTTAATAAAACTAAAATAAAAAACGCAGTTATTTTTTTTATAAAAATAAAATAAAATAAACAGTTTTTTTATAAAAATAAAATAAAAAATGCAGTTTTTTGGGTTAACTATGTTCCTCCTGGTCAAAAAAAGTGAGAAATACAAACAGATAATTAATTTCTAAACAACTGAAACGTGGACAAAAGTGTGCGACATGGAAAAGAAAAAAAAAAACTTCAAATTTCTATTCAAACTTCAGATCTCACCCATCTTTTTCCTCTATTCTCTCTCCTCATCCTTCCTTACTAAATTTCCATTCCTAGATACACGAAAGAGAGTTACAAAAGATGTTGCATGATTTCTTCAGATCTAGATCTGTGTTCTACTACAGATCTTATTGTGTTGTGAATCGGCGGCGGGATGGTGGTGTGGGACGATGGTGATGGTATTGAGATCTGATCTGTGACGGTGGCTTGGAAGCTTTTAAAATTAGGCATTCTTTTTTGCAGAGTTCAGAGGTTAGAAAAATTGGGCTCCATTGTTTCTGTATGGAATGACTAACTGAATTATATGAAAGCGGCTTTTTCTATGATGCTGGGATATATTTTTTAATTTATTTGTATATAACATACGCCTTGTGTTCTGAGCTTCAAATGAATTTCTTTCTTTACCTTCTGCATTTTTTATAAAAAAAATTGCGTTTTTTATTTTATTTTTATTATAAAAACTGCATTTTTTTATTTTTTTTATTAAAAAAATAAAAAAAACTGCATTTTTTTAATAAAAATAATTATTTCTTAAATTTATTAAATTAAATTTTGTATAATTTTAAAATAAAAATTATTTGATAAAATTAAAATTATAATAAAAATTATTTGATAAAATTAAAATAAGAATTATTTGATAAAAATTATCCTAGTTAGAAAAGAAAAAAAATTAGAAATTCGCATAATCACTGTCACGTCACACAAACAGCGCCACATCAGCTTGTAACGGACAACTCAGCCGCTGACGTGTACTTTCTGTTAACAATCAAACGAGTTTAACGGTATTTTTAACTTTTTGTTAGAAAAATAAAGTTTAGTGAGTTGATTGTAAGAAAAAAAAGTTTAGTGACTCATTTGTAAGTCGATCTATAGTATAGTGACCTACAAAGCATTTAACCCAAATATTTTCATATTTTCTTTTATTCAGCATTGCACAAAAACAACTCCAATTGCAGTAAAAAATATAATCAAAATCATAAACATTCTAAATTTTGACATATACTCAAGAAAATTTAACATATAAAAATCATAATATGAAACTTGGAATTCAAATAATAATTTTTGTTGTTAAATACCAAAAGCTAAACTATCAACATAATCAATCATTTTAATTAGAACAGCTCAAGTAATAATTTAATTTAAAATTCTTAATATTTGTATTACTTGTCCAAAAATATGTGTTAATTAAACAAAATTAGTTTTTAATAAATTTCCAACAATTTGAATGGGATAATCTTAATTATAAATAAAATTATAATTAAAATGTATTGTATTTAAAAGGATAATTAAACATATATACAGTATTTAAGAATTAAAATTTTGATAACATACAAGAGTAAATATATAACTTTATCTATTTAGTTAACCATAAAAATTTGTTAAGGTACTAACAATTACTTAATAAATTAGAAGTGATGCGAGTGTTATTATGGTTATAGTGTGGGAAAAGAGAAGTAATAATATGCCAAATAGTGTCATTTTCACGACTGATTCTGAAAAAATTGTTTGGAATCTTTCTAACAAAACAACAATGTTTTAGATAGACGTAAAAAAGATGAACGTGGAATTGTCCTCACCACTTAACCTGCTCTCATCACTCTTTTCTTACTTTTCCTATAAACGCCTTTAAACCCCCTACACCCATGGATTCCCCAATCTTTCTAAATCTAAATATTCCACTAGTTTGTTCATATTTAGGGATGAAAATGTAAATAGAAACTAATTTGAAATCGGTCGAATTGCATCCAATCGCCAATCAGTCAATTTTTATCCAAATCATTGACCTCGTTAGTATGATTTTGGAGTTGTCGGTGCACCACATTGCTTCTTGAACCGACAGTGCACCGAATCTTAAATCGCTCTATATATACTTATTTATTCTGATTATATCTCTATATTTCATATAGTATTATTATTCTAATATAGGGAGCGATCCATAGCATCTATATGCTATGTGACAATTATTGGCATATAGGCTCTAAACCACACGTTTTATTGATTAACGGTTGGGATTTAATAGGGAGAAATACCGTCCGCTAGTATTACTAGCGGATGCAATTAGTATAAAATTCGGACACTTTTACCCTTAGCCACTGCGAATAAAGCCAACTTGAGTTCAAAACAGCATGGTCCGCTAGTATTATTTGCGGATAGAAGTCAGTATGCTCAATTTGCCACAGCAACTAGAATATTACCATCAATGACAGCTTAAATTACAAGATTTTATGTTTGTACGCATTTGTGTTTTGACGTTGTTCTTACAATAGACTGAAGTGCAACTGATCATGGCTCTGTGAGTTAATAGTGAGGCAGCTGGCTTATTCACATCCTTCTTTGTTCTTTTCAATTCATTGCACTCTTTCGTTAGATATTTTAAGTGCAAAACCAGCAGTTTTTGCATTCCTTAAATTTAACAATTACAGTATTTCTTTGTTAGCTTGAAAGTTTAGGGAGGGGCATACGTGCTGCTGGGTGGGGTGAGGTGGGGTTGGAAGAATTCTATTAGATTCATACATATGCTAATACAGTGATCTTTATTTAATTTAAGGAATCCAAGATAGACCAGCATTATATATCACAAATTTAAATGAAAGAGATTTATATCTGTTGCTAGTATAAATTGTACTTGCTATTTCTAAATGCTAGTTTATTTTCTGAGAATATTACAGTGCAAGTTCTTGTTGTTCTACCTTCCCTCTAGGGCTCTTGTTAACAGGACCTTATAGACTATATCCTTGTTCGTCCTTTATTCTCTGTTGTTCTACATCATCAAGGGTCGCATTTACGTACTATCAAATCCTGTCCAGTTAGTTCTTGTTATAACCAGCAGTTTCTCATATCAGGTGTCATCTTCTACTCCATGTCTAAGTCCAAATCCAAGTTCGAGGTCATGGCCAGAGCCAAGTTTATTCACAGATGCAACTCCATGTGCCTATTGCCTACTGTCTTATATCCGCTACTAATACTAGCGGAGCATGCTGTGCCTATTGTCTTATATCCGCTACTAATACTAGCGAAGCATGCCCTTTCATAGTTAATTTCAGCAACGAGGGAGGGGCTTAATTGTCCGAATTTTATACTAATTGCATCCGCTAGTAATACTAGCGGGCGGTATTTCCCCCTATTAAATCTCAGCCGTTAATCAATAAAACGTGCGGTTTAGAGCCTATATGCCAATACTTGTCTCATAGCATATAGATGCTATAGATCGCTCCCCTTCTAATATAGTATTATATATATATATATATATATATATATATATATATATATATATATATATATATATATATATATATATATATATATATATATATATCAGGCAGGATCTAAAGCAGACCAAAAAAACGGACCAAGGAGCGGACCAAGTCAAAAACACGCGGGTTTCAGGGCCAACCCGCGGGTTGGTCCGACCCGCGCCCTGAAACCCGCGTATTTTTGACTTGGTCCGCTCCTTAGTCCGTTTTTTTTGGTCCGCTTTAGATCCTGCCTGTATATATATATATATATATATATATATATATATATATATATATATATATATATATATATATATATATATATATATATATATATGGAATCATAGAGCTACTTAAACATATATTTTAATTGTTTTTTTACTTTTGTATATCAAAACTTAATTTATGAATATTTTTATATATAGTTCATATATATTAAATGAAAATTTTATCTTAATTTTAATTGAACGTACATATATATATATATATATATATATATATATATATATATATTATATTACTTGTTAAAATTTATCGTGCTATTTTAATGAATGTTATTGTAATTTATGTTGTAAGAATATTAAATTAATTTAATAAAAATTAAATCAATAGTATTTTTAATTTTTCTCCGGTGCAAGTCGATGCACAACGGTTCAAAATATAAACTGCTTGGTGCGATTTTTGTATAAAAAAATTTATCTTGAACCGTTATTTGTGACAACCTGAATTTTTATAAATTATTTAAATAAGAATTTAATAAATAAATTTCTTATTATAAAATGTTTTGAGTTTGAGTATGTGTATATATGTGTTATATATTGTGAAATATGTGATTTGGTGTGAAGAGATTAATTATATATTCATTTATTGGGGAAAAAGAGGTTTAATAGTTAATTAAACTATTGAAAAAATTAAATAAAATTGTTATGAAAAGAAAATTAACTGAGTAATATTAGTTAATTTGATTAAGTTAAAAATATGTTATGAGAGAATAAAATTTAATTATTATTGTGACGATGGAAATTATTATGAATTAAGTTTTATAAATAATGTGAGTGATTCACTTAATTAAAATAGGGAAATAATGCGAATATATTTGTTTTAATAAATGGGAGATTAATATATATATATATATATATATATATATATATATATATGTAATATGTTAATGTAGTAAGATTGTGAGTTTCGTAAATAGTTAAAAATATTTATGAGATTGAATAAACATTTTTATTGGAATAATTATGGAATTGAATAAATATTCAATGGAGATTATTATGAAAATATTCTAATATAATTAAATAATTAAATTAAAAAGGTAATGATTTGTTAAATAAATTGGAGTTATATTTGTTAAATAATTTAATTAAATATGATTTAATTAAATTATATGTGACATTTGTAAACTATATAATAAGTGAATAATTAAAATAAATTAAAAAGACTTATATAGTGTGCTAGCTAAACAAGGTCCTATGACCCTTGGTGGGTTGTAACTGCTGAGATCCATGTTTATTTTAACAGAATCCATGGTCCATCAGTTTATTTTCTTAGGCTTATTTTTGTTAAGCCTGAGAATAGAGAAAACTGGAGAGTTGAAAGAAAAAAGAAATTCTGCGAGTTTGAGAAGAAGTTTGGAAGAATCAAGGAAGAAAAAGAAGGGTGATCAAAGCTTGTTAATTATCTACTATTCTAAGAATTGAAGGTAATAATCTAGCCTTAGAACTTTAGTTTATGTTTTCTTGAGTTTTTCATCCAAAATGGATTTTTATGATTAATTTGTTAAGGAATCTATAATATAGGTTCGTGGGGATGTATAATTTAGTCTATTTTGTTTATAAGTGAGTTTTTAGTAATCAAATATATGAAAATGTGTTAAAGATGAAAATTTTGAGTTTTGGTTGAATATGTACATTTTGACTTATGCTGGAGTCAAAATTGATGGTTAATTCATGGATATAACCTTAAATTGATAGTAGCTGTTGTTAATATATTGAAAAACAAAAACAACGAAAGTTAAATGGATTAATTTGGTTAAAAATCGAGTTCGTAATGATTGATTACGCTAAATTTGTCAAAGTATGTAAAATTGACATTAACTTTGAAAATTAGGTCAGTAGAATGGTTGTTAATGTGTTTGGAAGGTGTTGATTTTTTGGTATGTTGTAGTTCTATGAATTACGAATCCATAGAATCTAAAACGGACTAATTTAGATGTGTATAACTTGGGTTATGAAGGTCGAAAGGGAAAAGAGTCAAAAATTCGTGAAACAGAACAACTTTAACAACTCATTCTGCTCTTAGGCGCTGCAGCGCTGTCCCCAAGGCTATTTGGGGCACTGCAGCGCTGGAATAGTAGCAAGACATGACTGTTTTGATCTCTTGTAGTAGATTTAGGATAATTCAGAAAGATAACGAGTAGACCTCCAACTTTTGTTCTTTATGTTTTTCGATTTGAGGTCATCAAAAGTGCTAAAAATGGTCATCTTTGAGACTGATGTGTATTCGGAGGCAATTAGAGGGCGTTGGGCATGCACGTATGCAAGTGAAATGCTTCAGACGATAAAAGATGCTGTTCTAAGCTATAAGACTTGAAAATTATAAAATATAATAATATTTAAAATTAATCAATAATGTATTAGACAAGTTGTTCGAGCATACTACATATACGCAAGGGAGGCAAATCAGACGTGTGATGTATGAACGTTGAAACACCATGTAAAGTGGTAATAAACTTAAAAAGTGTTTCGAATCAAATGAAATAAATATTATAAGATGTGTAATGAGGTTAATATAAACCATTAAGGAAGGCATTATGAAGCATGAGATGAATATTAACTCAATCAATTTTAATGAATGTAAGTCACATAATGTAACACGGTGGAAAGTTTTAAGAACTTGACTAAATGTTAAATAACAATTAAGAGAAATATTTTAAGTCATGAAGTGAAGTTTAACTTAATTAATGTTAACAAACATTATACATTATACATCTGATATGATATAATGACAAGCTATGACGACTTAACCGAATGTTAGGTGTCAATTTAAAGGGCAATGTATGATAAGGTTTAACATAATTAAACTAAATGGACAATAAGGAGTCCTAGAAAGTCTTCACACATAAATTGAACATTGTGTATCAAACCTAAAGAAGGTGACCATAGGTTGTAAAGTAGAGTTACTTAAATGACTACTAAGTGTTGCTATGTGACTAATAATTGATGTGTATGATAATATGTTATGTAGGATTCATGAAGTACAGATAACTATAAGTTGTTTTTGGTTATTAGTAATGTACGAGTCAGGCAAGTCTTTCAATTCTTATTTATTATGTAAATTTGATGATGAACTGTTTTAAATCTGTATTGAAAAGAGCATGAAGTATTATATATGTTGTAAGTATGAAACATTAAAGTCAATTTATGACTGCGTTGATTGAGTAAAGAATATTTATTGAGTGAGAAACTCAATCTTTATACTTGTTATGTGAACTGTAAAATGTATGATAATGAGATGTATGTTGAGCATGTTATTATGTGCTACGTGATGCATGAAAACTGTTAGATTTGTTGGGCTGTCGAGCTCAACCTTGCAAACAGTCATTTTTGCAGGCTAAGGATTCAAGGTAACGTTATGTGCTACTTGAATGACATGGATCAGATATAATACATGAAGATTATATATTTTATCTAAAGTTGTTATTCCTTTAAACCGTGTTTAATATTATGGAGATGTACTTAATGGTTTATGATGTTTATTTTATGTTGAGTTGTAAGGCTTGAGTTATCCGAAGTATAAAGAATATTGAATTGGGATGTAAGGTTTTATATAATAACTCTAATGAAGTGAATCATGAAAATAAATTTAATTCAAAGATATGTGAATGATAAAGGTTGTGATTCAGGGAAGTTAATAAAGAAAGAAGATAGAAAAGTTTAAATTATTTCGTATTTTATTAATTATAGCAACGAATAATGATGTAAAGTTAAAATAAAGATATATTGATAGCGACCGAGGTTGAGAGTTGAATTGTATGAATTTTGGGGTCATTACTAAGAGTGATATGTGAAAATTTTGCAAAGTAAAACAAGTTATTATAAAATATTCGTTTGGTCGGGGAATATTCTTTTTGTCGGGAAATATCCGTACGACGACATAATAATTGGTGGACTCCACAACAGAATTATTGTCGGAGTTAGAAAATGATAAAATTATCTTTTTATAAAATTAACGGCGAAAGTTTAACCGTTAACTGTTGAAATACCCGATAATAAAAGTACAGTAATACGCGTGGTTGCATAGTAGCACACGGTATTGATTATTGATACTTATGTGAGAAGTCACTCAGTTATACTCAATTATTGCTACAGTAGTTACTGTTTAATATTTTATTTTATTGATTCAATAATTGCTACGTTGATATTTTATATTATTGATTCAATAATTGTCATTGCACAATATTTCAAATTATCAAATCAATAATTCATATTATTAGAATAATATTATTAGATAGCATTATTAACTATGTCTAGAAAGTTCTATCGAGGAAAGGGGTTTGGTCACCTAATTGCACGCCAATAGGGAGAAATCCTTATCGGAAAGCTCCCTCTTTCCTGGGAACGACCTGGTTGTCAATATTGTAGTTCTGTAATATTATTTGTGAATAATAAATTATTGATATATATGATAAGAAAATATTTATTTAATATGGATTTAAACGGATGAATGTTTAGCATGTGACATTTGTTGAAAGTTGGTATTTTATCTTTTCTGATAAAATAATTCATTCAAATATATTATTATAAAATTACATTATAGTAGTACGATGTGATTATATAATAGTATGATTTTTAATTTGAATGGTAGCATTATTATAGTAAATTCATGGTATAAAAGTAAAAGGAGGTGGAAGAGAACAAATTGAATTTGAATTCTGATGATGTAAACAATGATGTCATCGGAACGATGAGGTAAGCAATGATGTCATATGATCGATGATGTAAGCAATGATGTCATAAATTATGGCAAAAAGACTATTTTACCCTTACTCTGTCAAGCCTATTAATAGAAGCTCATTTCTTCATTATTTTTTCACGAATTCATTCAAGCTATAGAGAGAGAAAGTATAGAGAGAATAAAAGAGAAAGAAGAAGAGTATTTTGTTACTACACTATTGTAGTATACAATCTCCTACTAAGGTAAGGGGTATTATTTTTTTTCCTATTCAGGAAGAGAGTTATTTCTTTCAATACTCGTAAGCGTTATTATTCCATTCTTTATTATTCTGTTGTAATAACCTGTCTACGCGGACTACCGCATGCATGGTAAAATCCTTTTGTTATTTCATTTTTATTATTCTGTGGAAATAACCTGTCTACGCGGACTACTGCATGCCTGGTGAATAACCCTTCGTATTCAATTGTTATTAAATTATGGAAATGATCTGTCTACGCGGACTACCGCATGATAGTTGAAAATTCATTTGCAGTTTTGTATATTGTTCATTTCAGATTCCTAACTCTAAACTTACTATGGTAAGTATTGCTTCTATAATTTCTGAAATGATCAGAAATTCTTTGATATTTGCGCTTCATCCAATATCTTTTCATAAAAATATTATTCTGAGCATTTTTGATAAGTTTTAACCTTTTTATTCCCCTCTACTATTCACAGAGGACTATTCCTGAAGTACTATTCATGGAGTACTATTCACTCAGGTACTATTCACTCGAGATACTATTCATGACAAAAATTGATTTCTCTTCGGTCCAAATCATTTTTGATACAATATTATTCTTGAATTTTACTCCACAAAGCAGTATCATGTTGACAATTTAGACTTTATTGAATTCTGGATAAATTAAATTATAAATCTTTAAAATTTATCATTTGATTTCATTTAATTGAATTTTTATATCATTGTCATCATCCTTATGTTTATATTGTTATGAAAGTCATCTTTGGCCCGTAGTGCATAGATGGACTGTTGATTGGTATGATTATGACCAGGAATCATTCGGTATAATCATGACCTGTAATGTTACAAGTGATGTGGTAAAAGTCCTCATTAGCCCGTAATGCATTGATGGACAATTGTTGAGATGAACATGACCATTGGTGATAATAATGAATATCCTTGGCCCGTAATGCATGGATAATTCAGTGATGTGGATTATTTATTAAGCTGGGTCTCAGCGATAAAATTGATGATAAACCTTTTAAATTATAGAAAAAAATTGAATGTATCTCTTCCTTTTGTCAAAATTATCTAATTTTTTTTATTACAATTAATGTATATTAATAACAATTGTATTGCAAGTTTATTGATATTATTATTAACATTAATATATCCTAATATCTAATAAGTTATATTATTAAGATAATATATTTTATATTTAACTAAGAAGAAAAATCATATTAAATAGAATTAATAATAACTAACAAGTAATTACTAACATGTGACGCCACCAAAACAGGTATACATCACCCATCTTGAGTCGCCAGATACATGGTACAAAAAATCAAATACAAACTTAATTATATAACTGTTGGACAAAATACGACAAAACATAGCTGAGAGTTTAAACATGAATATTGCCTTCTAGACAATATCCACACTCAATGGGGTCCTCATTACAATTATTATTACACTATTTCATAGAATAGTGAGGACTACTAAAGCCACTTATCCTGGACCATCACTCCATTCCCCGACTAGTCCCGACTACGTTCTCATTTTCTGAAGAGAATAATAAAAGCAAAAGGGTGAGCTCAACTAGCCCTGTAAGAAATATTATGACTAAGATAATGCAGAATAAATTATCCTTAGCCTTCAACAGTATAACAACTGATAGAATATAATAGACAACAATTTTTAGATCAACAACTGTAGCGGAACAAGCAATCCATTAGAAGAGTCAAGTAGAGCATGATATCTACTATCTTCTATGATTTAAAAAGTTTTTTATCAACTTTATCGCTGAGACTCAGCTTAATAAATAAACCACATCATCGAATCATCCCTGCACTACGAGTAAAGGATATTCATGTAATCATCAATGGTCATGATTATACCAAATAATCCCTGGTCATAATCATACCAACAACTGTCCATAAATGCACTACAGGCCAATGAGGACTTTTACCACATCATTTATAATATTATGGGTCATGATTATACCGAATGATCCCTGGTCATAATCATACTAATCAACAGTCCATCTATGCACGTAAGCCAAAGATGACTTTCATTACAATATAAGCATGAGGATGATGGCAATGATATAAGCATTAATCAAATGAAATCAAGGATAAATATTAAAGACTTTAAATTTATCCAGAGTTTAAAAATATCCAAATTGTTAACATGATACTGCTTTGTGGAGTAAAATTTAAGAATTATTGTGACGCCCCCAAAATAGGTCCAATCCACCCAACCTATTCTGAGTCGCAAAATACATGGTACATAAACAACTACAACTTTATTATTACAATAGTCATGCAAAATATGACAACACTTAAACTGTGAGTTTAAATAAAAATATTATCTTCTAAACAATATACATACTCAAATAAAGTCCTCATTACAATTATTGATACATTATTTTATAGAATAATGAGGACTACTAAAACAACTATCTTGAACCATCATTCCACACCCCGACTAGTTCCCGCTATATTCTCGCCTCTTGAGAAGAAAAATGGAACAAAAAGGAAAAGGGTGAGCTCAACTAGCCCAATAAAGAATATTATGACTAAGATAATGTACAACAAATTATCCTTAGTCTTCAACAGTAAAAAATCTGATAGAATACAATAGACAACAAGTATTAGATCAACAATTACAGCGGAAACAACAATTCATTAGAAGAGTTAAGTAGAGAATGAAATCTACTATCATCTATGAATTTAAAAGTCCATCATCGATATTTTATCCCTGTAACATGAATCAATATACATCTTGAATCAAATAGTCATCTTTGCACTACAGGCCAAAGATATTAATCAGTCGGTCATGTTCATCTCAACACCTGTTCATCCTTGCACTACGGGCCAAAGATATTCATTAGAAAATCATTCATCTTTGCACTACAGGCCAAAGATATTCAGTTATATCATCATTTAGAACTGAGGATGATGAAAAATATTTTTAAAGAAAACGAATTCAGTGAGACAAAAGAACAAATATTAGGGATTCGTACTTTAGACAATCCAAGTTCAAAAATACTCCATAATAAACTATTATGGAGCAGAATTCAAAAATGAAGATAAAAACATAGATCCAATCAAAGATAAGAACCATAATAGACAATCTTGGACATAAAAAAGAAAATTTAATTTTTCTGTGAATAGTGTCGTATTCGTGAATAGTACCGTATACGTGAATAGTAACTCCGACACGAAAAGGTAGAAATTTCATAAGAAAATAATCATGTTTCGTGAATAGTAACTCGTGAATAGTAACCCCGACATGAAAAGATAAGAATTTTACAAGAAAAATCTTACCAATATTCCGGCATAATGATATTGAAAGAAATAATATCATTTTTTTTTAAAAAAATAACATCCCTTACCTCGAAAAGAATAGTACTTCTGGCTGGAATTTCAGATATAACGCTGAAGGAACTTGCACCGTATAGCAACACTCAAAGTATCAAAATACTCACAAGAATACACTCGATAATATAGAGAAAGAAAACTTTAGTTTCTGGTGTGATTTTCAATTCTAACATAAGCACCCTATTTATAGAAAAATGCTTAGAACACCAAAGCAAAAAATTTAATATAATAATATTATTTACAAACTAAATTCCTAAGCACACCACCAGCTGATTTTAACCATTTAACACATGCCCACAAATGAAAAAAATATTTTTCTTTTAAAAAATATTTAAAACTTCAAAAATCAATTATTCTGGAACTTCGAAACTTCAATAATTCATAATAAATAGCCCTTTTATCAGAAAAATTCAAACCATATATCCTTTCCATAGGAAATACCATTCTCTTCTACTTTTCAGAAGAAAGTTTTTCCAAATTCCAAACAGAAATTGACCGAAATCCACAAACGGACGATTTTACAAGCTATAATAAAATTTTAGTCAAAAAATAGGGTCCACCAACACACAAAACATGTGTTAAACATTTTTTGTAATAAAAATACTCTTCCTCCTCATTTATTCAAATATCACACATTCATTGTAAAATATCACCATTATTATATTATTATAATATAATAATATATTTAAATTAATTATTTTATCAGAAAAGATAAAATATTAATTTTCAACAATCGTCACTTAAAAAAATTTTCTCTATCTATATCCACATAAAATGAATATTTTCCTTATCATATAAATAAATAATTAATTATTCACAAATAATATTACAGAATCACAATACTGACAACCAGGCCATTCCTAGGAAAGAGGAGGCTTTCCAATAAGGATTTCTCCTTACTAGCTTGCAATTAGGTGACCAAACCTCTCCTTAGACAGAACTTTCTAGACATTACCAATAATGATATCTAATAATATTATTCCAATAATATGAATTATTGATCTAATAATGAAAAATATTGTGTAGTGATAATTATTGAAACAACAATAATATAAAATATCAACGTAGCAATTATTGAATTAATAAAATAAAATATTGAACAGTAATTACTGTAACAATTTTTGAGTAGTGCCTTCTTACGTAAGAATCAATAATTGGTGCAATATTGTGTGCTACTGTGCAACAACGTGAATTACTGTGTTTTAACCACCGAGTATTCTAACAATATTAACGGTAACAACTACGCTGTTATTTATAAACAAATTATAATTGTCATTTTCTTCATCCAATCGCTTTCCGTTATGGGGCCCACACAAGACTGCGCCGTCGTACGAATATTCCCCGACAGTATGAATATTCCACGACCAAACGAATATTCTCCGACAACAATGAATATTTTATAACCACTTGCTTATTAAAATATTTGCGTATTTTACCCATAAGTAACCACATTAATCAAATAAACCCTTACTATTTAAAAATAATAAATAAAGGAAATTCCATTTTATTAAAAAAAAAATTCGGGGTCTTACAACCTCCCCTCCTTATGAAATTTCGTCCTCGAAATTGACGTACGTACTTGGTGTTTCGAAAAGGTGAGGATACTTTGCTTTCATTTCCGTTTCCAACTCCCAGGTCATTTCTTCAATAGTGTGGTTTCTGTACAAAACTTTGACTTATGGTAAGAGCTTTGTGCGTAGGACATGCTCCTTTAGATCTTGACTGGTACTTCCTCGTACGTTAAATCTTCGGTTATCTCGTCTGGTTCTAACTCAATAATGTGGTTTGGGTTGTCCACATATTTACGTAACATCGATACGTGAAAAACGTTATGAACACGCGACATACTTGGCGGTAAAACGAGTCTATAGGCCACAGTTCCTATTCGATCGAGGATTTCAAATGGATTAATAAATCGAAGGTTTGAACTTTCCTCACATCGCCAATTCTCGCTTTTGGAATAACAACTTCTTGCACTTCCTTCTTCATATTCATCAGCTCTGGTGTGTAGCTTGAGCATTTTTAACTATCGATTAAATTCGATTCTACTCGTATATCATCACGTGGTCCCTAGAGTCTTGAAATATATCTCTATCATTTGTAAGTTATACGAAATGGGTCTTTGACAATATCGCACTCGCACTCATATATGATCTTCTACTCAACACGTCAGCTACCACGTTCACTTTTCCAGGATGGTATGGTCAGAACATGTGCCGAAATAAGTCTCCTCTTAAGTTCTTCGAAGCTCTTCCACATTCCTTGCTCCTTTTGAATTTTGTATCTCTGTGAGTCAGCTGAGTTAATGGAGTAGCAATTTGAGAAAATCTTTCCACGAATCTCCGAGTAACCAGCTAAGCCTAGAAAACTACGTATTTCAATTATTGACTTAGGTTGCTCTCAACTATTACTCATATCCCAATCTTGGATAACACATCACAATGGCACCTATCAGTTTACTACCGCACGAATATGGCATCCCTTACAGAGAGTCTGGCTTCAATGCATTCTACAAAGGAAGTCACCAGTTAGAGACTCGGGTATCAACTTTTATAGTTGGGTTTTAACTCCTGAAGTTCAATAGGAGTCATTCAATATGAGATTTTAGAAATGGGTTTTGTACCGGGTTCAAAGTCGATACAAAATTCAATATCACGCTCTGGGAGTAGGCCAGGAAATTCTTCAGGAAATAAGTCAGGAAATTCACTAACAACAGAAATATCATTCAAATCTGACATATTTTTATTCAAGTCCATGACATGGGCTAAGAAAGCTTGACATCCATTTTTTAATAAACGAATGGCTTTATGGCTTGATATGAAAGAGTTTGACTTCAATGGTTTGGTTGCTTGAATTCGAATAACAGGCTGCTTAGGAATATGAAAACTAACAACCTTACGAAAGTAATCAATTTTGGCATGATGAGTAGTTAACCAATCAATCCCTAAAATCACATCAAAAGCAAGTATCTTTAAAGAAATAAGGTCAACATGTAATGTGATGGTGCCAACTTGGATCAAACAAGATTTATAAATATTGGATGTAATGAAAGTTTCTCCTAACAGAGTCTCCACAGATAAGTCAAAGTCTAATTTCTCCGGAGTCAAGTTTAAACATTGAGCACAAGCATGAGAGATAAATGAATGGGTAGAACTGGTATCTAATAAGGTATAAACTTCGCAAGAATTTATAAATAACTAACCCGTGTTAACTTCATTCGGGTTCCTCGCATTCTGACCAGTCACGACAAACGCTCTTCCAGGAACCGTTGACTTTGACTTTTCTGGGATAGCCTTTTGAGTCACCATCCTCGCTGGACTGGGTTTCGCTGCCATACAATCTCGAGCGATATGACCTTATTTTCCACAATTATAACATACCTTAGAAGTCTGTGAACAGTTTGGACTTATATGTCTCTCCTCTCCGCATTTGTAGCATCTAACTGGTGGTCGTTCTCATCCCCTAGAATTTATTGCTGGTGCTGCTGTCGACGTCTTCCCGTCATCGTTAAATCTTCTCTTCTTAAAATTTCCACCTAAATTATTCCTTCTATTATCTTGGCCATGACTACCACCGAAGTGGTTACCATTTCTGGCATGATAATTTCCTCTACGATGGTTATCATTGTTCCGATGACCGTTGCCATCGGTACGATTATCATCGAGTTGTTGGTCGCCCGGTTGAACAGACTCATTATCTCGCTCTAATAATTGAGCCTTGTTCATAACATCTGAATATAGACAAAATTTATGAGAAATGAGATATTGACGTATGTCGGGTTTTAAACCTCTCAGAAACATCCGCGTCATACGTTCCTCATTCTCCACCAAATGAGGTGCAAACCTAGATAACTCCGTGAACTTTTTCTCGTACTGGGACACCGTCATGTTGTTCTATTCTAGTCTAATAAACTCTACCTCCTTCATATGACAAATACTTACAGGAAAGTACTTGTCATTGAATAGTTTCTGAAACGTTTCTCAAGACATATTGAGTGCGGCAGGCTGGGTACGCTTCACAGATTCCCACCAATAATCTGCCTCATTAAGGAACATAAAAGTGGCGAATGGAACCTTATGTTCCTCCATACATCCCAAGACATCGAATATCTTGGTAATTTGCTTGACCCACGTCTTCGCCTTAATCGAATTCGACTTTCCCAAGAATTCTGGTGGTCCCAACTATTTGAACTGCTTAGCTGTGACAAACCGTGCGTTACTATCATTTCCACCTGTATTTTGTACACGAGTCTCCCTTGTCTGATTTTGCATGAACTGTAAAAAACTCCTAAACATTCCATCATTCATCGTCTGATTAGTGGTGTTGTTTACAGGAGGAACATTGTCGTCTTGTTGCACGTTCTCCTGATTGGTGAGTAAAGGTGTCTCCACGGTCTCATTTACTCCACTGTTAACATTCTCAATTGCCATTCTTAAATACTGCCATAAAACAAGGATTAATTAAAGAAATTAACATACCACATAATATCCCTATACTCTGACCAACCAACAATAAGCTTAGGTAGGACATACTAGCGAAGGATTTACTCGTCTCTCCCCTCCTAGTTCTATTCCCCAATCTTCGCAAGAGACCATATCCCTAATCTCTGATACCAACTGTGACGCCCCCAAAATAGGTCCAATCCACCCAACCTATTTTGAGTCGCCAAATACATGGTACAGAAATAACTACAACTTTATTATTACAATTGTCATGCAAAATATGACAACACTTAAACTATGAGTTTAAATACAATTATTATCTTCTAGACAATATTCACACCCAAATAAAGTCCTCATTATAATTATTGATATACTATTTTACAGAATAATGAGGACTACTAAAACAACTATCTTGAACCATCACTTCACACCCCGACTAGTTCCCGCTATATTCTTGCCTCCTGAGAAGAAAAATGAAACAAAAAGGAAAAGTGTGAGCTCAACTAGCCCAGTAAAGAATATTATGACTAAGATAATGTACAACAAATTATCCTTAGTTTTCAACAGGGAAAAATCTGATAGAATACAATAAACAACAAGTATTAGATCAACAATTGCAGCGGATGTAAAGTCCCCGAACCCAGATACTTGAAACCCGAACTCGGTACTTCACGATACCATTTCTATGAGCGGAATAATACTAATAATAATAACAATAATATAGATTTATCAAATTTAATTTACATATTATCAGAGTTTCCCAAATCCCAAGTACGAAACCTTTAACATTCATTACATGATAATAATAGTATTTATCATCCATATCCTAATAAAGTTAACTATTACAGAAGATAGCATAAAAAAATCATTCAGCAACTTTCCCCTTCCCCTTGATCTTGACAGTTCCTTTCGGTCCTTCACACTTAGCTGAAAACATTTAAATTAAGCAAGGATGAGCATTAAAGTGCCCAGCAAGTATTATATATATATATAAGCTGAAAGAATTTAAATGTTTTCTTTATAATATTCTTCTACAACTAGTCAGTAGTTGTGAAGTAATCTGTACCAAGAATTTTAACATAACAACCCTCGTTCAAATTTTTGAAACTGTGTATTGTCTATACATGAGGTTTCTGTGACATACTTTGAACATTGTTTTCATTTTTGAAAGGGTTTAAACAGAAATTCATCTGTAAACCGGCCATTGCTTACGGGCACGGAGGGTGATCAGCCCCGTTGTACCCTGTATTGATCAATACTACATTGCTAGAACGATATTATCGTTCATCCTTTGTCCGCCGTAGCGCATAAAATTTTTTCCATTATCGGGATGTTCATTTATGTCAGGTTTTTATAACAAAGCTCTTATATAATTCAACATATATGTATATCAAAGGCGTATCAACATGCGATTTAAATACAATGATTATCCAAGTGGGGACACTTGTGTAATCATTTCTAAAAATTAACGAACAGAATATATATAACTGAATTATCATATACTAGCATGTTGATAGTCAATGGGCTTATATAATATAAGTTTAACAATCTGTACAATAATAACATAAGTTTTGAATTTCTCACTTCTATCCATTGCATAAAGAAAATGCAAAGTTAGGATACTTGCCTGATGCGCTGCTTACAATTCTCAACTTAGTCCTACCCTTTTCTATCACAACCTATCATTAATCAGATCATTTTACTGATTAGTACAACATATCGTACACATAACACTGCCTATTGCAGTCAGCACATTCCCTATTCACATTATCACATATGTTCAACAATCGTTGACTCATAATCAAACATCAACACCTTCCTAATCACATTGTCATACAACCTTAATAACCATTGAATCACAAATAAACAATTAACTAACCAATTTATCTAAGTCCAGATCAATTTCTGATCTATGTCGGTCTACCGACAGCTTTTTCGGTTAAATATCGAGTCTAAGACTCTAATCCGTAGTTCAATATCTCTTGGATAACTTAAACCTCAGTCGCACTATTTTTCATGGCCTTATAATAATTATTAAATAATTATTATCATTTATTATAATTTTTGAAATATCAGAATCATTATTAAATGATTTAAATCTTAAACAATTCTATTATCATTAATATTAAACTATTAATGAAACCATTGTCAAAATATTAAAGTTATGTATAATAACTCAAAATATTTTTAAAGTATTTATAATACCCTTAAATGATTTTTTAAATCATTTAAAATCATTATTAAATAATTACCATTAATATTTCAATATTAATGAACCATTATCTAAATATTAAAAGTCATTAATTATAACTTAAAATATTTTTAAACTATTTATTTAATATAATTATTAAATAAAGTTAATATCATTAATCATTAAATATCATTAATATTAAATTATTAATGAAATTATCCTTTAAATAGTAAAAGTTATATTTTATAACTTAAAATATCTTTAAACACTTTATTTCCATTTAAAATGATTATTATAATAATAAAATTATTTTTAAACTAAATTATTTAATATAATTATTAAATAACTTTATTATCATTAATCATAATTAATTAATGAAATTTACCTTTAAATATTAAAAGTTATATTTTATAACTTAAAATATTTTTAAATACCTTATTATTATTTAAAATGATTTTTAATATAATATAATCATTTTTAATTCATTTATTTAATCCATTTAATAAATAACTTAATTATCATTAATATTAATTTATTAATGAAAATTATCACATAATATTAAAATTTTTCAAAAATAACTTAAAATATTTTCTTATATCATAATATAATTTTAAATGATTTTTCAAATATTAAAATCATTTTTAAATAATTTATTTAATATTATAATTAAATAAATTAATTTCTTTTAATATTCCAAAAATATTAAATATTTATAAAATATATTTAAAATAATTAAAAACTAATTTTCAGAATTTAAAATAATTTTTAATAATTTATTTTGTATTTTTAATAATTAAAATCTATTTTTTTCTAATTTTTAAATCATTTTCGGAAATTATAATTAAAATAATACAAAACCGTCGCTAAAGGCCTATAGCGACACTTTCTGTCGCTATAGGTGTTCTTGAGGATTTCCAGAAACATAAACCAGTGTGCTAGGGGGGTGGTTTGACCATGAATAACTTTCTGTACAAAATGTTTCTAGGCGATCTAACACATACATCTTGTAGAACTCATGTAACACTACAATTATCAACAAACATCATGGCTTAACAACAACAGATCAGGGAGATATTGGCCATCAAAATAGCTGTCAGAGCTGTTCTTCACGAAGAACAGTTCGAGGTGCCTACTTTGGACCTCTATAACTTGCAATACGTGTAATGTTTTTGTGATCTATCACTTTCAGTGTGTAGAATTCATGTAGGACTACAACAATAACACTTAACATACATATAAAAACAACGGATCTAACAGGAAATAGCCGGTCAAAGTTCACGACGGAAATTGTTCATAAAAATTCTGTGTTCGGTAATTTCACAGTTTTGGTCAACGGGTTTTGACCATGAATAACTCCCGATCTATAAGAGATATGAACTTGATTCGTTTTGAACCTTAAAGAGAATATTACATACTACATATAACAACTTACAAAAACCAGAAACACTAAATAATCACAGAGATATAAGGCCTGACATTTGCCTAAAAATAACAGATTTTGGTTTTTTTAAAAGTTGGAAAAACTTTGATTTTGAGCACTTTGATGTTATGGGTCATGAATCTAACAACCCAGAACATTAATACACTCCTTATTACACATATTTAAAAAATCAATTGCATCAATTAACATGGAATCGAATGATTTCTAATTTTTGAGATTTTATAACTTTCTTTGATCCAATCTTTGATTTTTCTGATTTTTGGCTTCCGATCTGTTATGGGACTTCGTGGGGCTGATCTAAGGGACTGAAATGCTAGATAATTTCGGATATAAGGGTCTTGAGAGAGAATGGTTGAGTGTTGCACAAAATAATCTAGCCAAATGCAAATTTATCTCTCTTCCAATCCTTAAATAAACAATGTTGGTGCATGTATGCTGTGATTTGTAGATGGTTGCTGAGATTGTAAGTTACCATTTGTCAAAATAGTTGGTTACCAACTCTAACCCAATGTCAAAACCTATGGCTAGCTTCTTTAATGCTAAAATGGGCATAAGGGTCATTTGATAAATCAGTTAAATGATCAAAAATGAAACTTGACAAATTAATGGCATTCTAGTCATTTACAAACCCTTAGGGTTTAGGGTTTGTTTAGGGTTTGAGTTAATTTAACAAAAGTCTAGAATTTAACAATTAGGGTTGGTACAAAAATAATAAAATAGCTAAATTTTAGTTTCTAAAATTTTGAAAATAATAACTTTTTTAATTAAAATAAGTTTGTAATTATCTAACAAATGGACATTAGGGTTTAGATCATATAATTATTGTTGACTTTGCTAATTTAGCAATTAGGGTTTACTCTTTCGGTAATTAGGTTTCCAAATTATAATTAGGGTTCCAATTACTAAATTAGGGTTTAATAATTTAGGGTTTCTAAATTTAATAACTGTAATCATAATACTTGTGAATAATCACATTAATACAATAACCAACAATCTCAAACTCTAATTTTAAATTAGGGTTACTAATTATAGCAATTAGGGTTTCCAAAATTTTAATTAGGGTTTACATAATTAATACATTAAATACATGACAAAATTAATATTATACACTTATAAAATAACCTTACACTCTAATTTGGATATCAAATTAGGGTTTAACATCATTACTAGGGTTTGGTCAAAATACACCGTAATTGACCAACCATTATCAATACGGTCATACCATACATATTCATAGCACTGAAAAATCAAAATATAATTAATATTATATTATTATTCTAATACTTTGACAATAATCCAAAATTAGGATTTGGATTCCATATCTGATTATTCTTTCATATTTAACCTTGATAATTAAGGTAAAATATTTAACTTTATAATCTGTACAAAAATTCATATAATAAAATAATTATTATATTTATTCTAAAAAAAAATCACTTCATTTATTAATTAAATAATATATGATATATATTCATGGAAAATAATTAATCAAACATTTCTATCTTAAAATTAATTATTATAAAAATATACTTTATAATAATCAATAATTCTAAAATAAATTTACTTGTAAATATTCATGTAATAAATTTATTTTTATTTACCACATAAATACATATACACATAATCTTGTACAAATCCTTATCCTTAAAAAAAAATTTATACGCAAAATTTATGATTTATTTATATAGAAAATATCGGGTTGTCACAGCGGAAATAACAATTCATTAGAAGAGTTAAGTAGAGAATGAAATCTACTATCATCTATGAATTTAAAAGTCCATCATCGATATTTTATCCATGTAACATCAATCAATATACATCTTGAATCAAATAGTCATCTTTGCACTACAGGCCAAAGATATTAATCAGTCGGTCATGTTCATCTCAATACATGTTCATCTTTACACTACGGGCCAAAAATATTCATCATAAAATCATTCATCTTTGCACTATAGGCCAAAGATATTCAGTTATATCATCATTTAGGACCGAGGATGATGAAAAATATTTTTAAAGAAAATGAATCCAGTGAGACAAAAGAATAATTATTAGGAATTCGTACTTTAGACAATCCAAGTTCAAAAATACTCCATAATAAACTATTGTTGAGCAAAATTCAAAAATGAAGATCAAAACATAGATCCAAACAAAGATAGGAACCATAATAGACAATCTTGGACACATAAAAGAAAATTTAATTTTTCTGTGAATAGTGTCGTATTCGTGAATAGTACCATATACGTAAATAGTACTGTATACATGAATAGTCACTCTGACACGAAAAGGTAGAAATTTCACAAGAAAATCATCATGCTTCGTGAATAGTACTCATGAATAGTAACTCGTGAATAGTAACTCATGAATAGTAACTCGTGAATAGTAACCTCGACATGAAAAGATAAGAATTTCACAAGAAAAATCTTACCAATATTCGGGCATAATGATATTGAAAGAAATAATATCATTTTTTTTAAAATAACATCATTTACCTCGAAAAAAATAGTACTTCTGGCTAGAATATCAGATATAAAGCTGAAGGAACTTGCACCGTATTGCAACACTCAAAAAATCAAAATATTCACAAGAATACGCTCAATAATATAGAGAGAGAAAACTTCAGTTTCTAGTGTGATTTTCAATTCTAACCTAAGCACCCTATTTATAGGAAAATGCTTAGAACACCAAAGCAAAAAATTTAATATAATAATATTATTTATAAACTAAATTCCTAAGCACACCAACAGCTGATTTTAACCATTTAACACATGCCCACAAATGAAAAAAAACATTTTTTCTTTTAAAAAATATTTAAAACTTCAAAAATCAATTATTCTGGAACTTCGGAACTTCAATAATTCATAATAAATAGCCCTTTTATCAGAAAAATTCAAACCATATATCCTTTCCATAGGAAATTCCATTTTCTTCTACTTTGCAGAAGAAAGTTTTTCCAAATTCCAAACAAAAATTGACCGAAATCCACAAACGGACGATTTTACAAGCTATAATCAAATTTCAGGCAAGAAATAGGGTCCACCAACACACAAAACATGTGTTAAATATTTTTTGTAACAAAAATACTCTTCCTCCTCATTTATTCATATATCACACATTCATTGTAAATATCACCATTATTATATTATTATAATATAATAATATATTTAAATGAATTATTTTATCAGAAAAGATAAAATATCAATTTTCAACAATTGGCACTTTAAAAAATTTTCTCCATCTATATCCACATAAAATGAATATTTTTCTTATTATATAAATCAATAATTAATTATTCACAAATAATATTACAGAATCACAATACTGACAACTAGGCCATTCCCAGGAAATAGGGGTTTTTCCAATAAGGATTTCTCCTTACTGGCGCGCAATTAGATGACCAAATCTCTCCTTAGAGAGAACTTTCTAGACATTGCCAATAATACTATCTAATAATATTATTCAAATAATATGAATTATTGATCTGATAATAAAAAATACCGTGTAGTGAGTGACAATTATTGAAACAATAATAATATAAAATATCAACGTAGTAATTATTGAATCAATAAAATATTGAACAGTAATTATTGTAACAATTATTGAGTAGTGCCTTCTTACGTAAGAATCAATAATTGGTGCAATACCGTGTGCTACTGTGCAACAACACGTATTATTGTGTTTTAACCACCTGGTATTCCAACAGAATTAACGGTAACAACTACGCCGTTATTTATAAACAACTTATACTTGTCGTTTTCTTCATCCAATCGCTTTTTGTTATGGGGGCCACACAAGACTACGTCATCGTACGAATATTCCAAGACAGTAAGAATATTCCACGACCAAATGAATATTCTTCGACAATAATGAATATTTTATAACCACTTGCTTATTAAAATATTTGCGCATTTTACCCATAACTAACCACATTAATCAAATAAACCCTTACTATTTCAAAATAATAAATAAAGGAAATTCCATTTTATTAAATAAAAATAAATTCGGGGTCTTACAATTATATTGTATCAAAAATGATTTGGACCGAAAAGAAATTAATTTTTGTCATGAATAGTACTCCAAGTGAATAATACCCCATGAATAGTACTTTGGGAATAGTATCTCGTGAATAGTACTTTGTGAGTAGTACTTCGTGAATAATACATCGAGTGAATAGTAAGAAATAATAACCTTTTCGAATAAGAAATAAATAACATCTCTTATGAATATTGAACGAAAATAATATTCCTTATGAATATTAAACGAAGACAATGAATATTGAGCGAAAATGATATTCCTTACGAATATTGTAAGAAAATAATATTCATACGAATACGAAAAATAATATCTCTTCAGAATATGAAATAAATAATACCCCTTATGACTGTTAAACGAAAATAATATTCCTACGAATATTGAACGAAATGATATTCCTTACGAATATTGAACGAAAAATAATATTCATACAAATACGAAAAATAATATCTTTTCAGAATATGAAATAAATAATACCCCTTACGACTGTTGAACGAAAATAATATTCCTACGAATATTGAACGAAATGATATTCCTTACGAATATTGAATAAAAATAATATTCATACGAATACGAAAAATAATATCTCTTCAGAATATGAAATAAATAATACCCCTTACCTTGGAAGAAGACTAGATACTGGAATAGTGAAGTAGCAGACTTCTATTCTTCTTTCTCTATATAGTTTCTCTCTCTATAATTGCTCTTGTGAGTCTTAGTGAATTGATGATAATGAAGGAAGAATGAGCTTCTATTTATAGGAGTTTCAATAATTGCACATTTTGGGGCTCAAAATATTACAGTATAATACCTTCATCTTTTCCTTTATTTTTAATTTAGTCCTGCAAGTATTATCAAACTTACACCACCTCCCTTAATGGTTCATCATGTGAATCAATAGTACAATCGTGTGACTCAATAGTTCTATACATGTGAAAAAAATAATTACAGTATAGTACCTTTATCTATACCTCCATTTTTAATTTATTCATGCAAGTATATTCAATCTTGCACCACCTCCCCTAATAGTACATGCATGTGAACATATTGTTATAAGCATGTGAATTAATAGTAATAAATTGCTCATTTATCCAATTAATTACCCAATTGGTCAATATAACCTCTAGACATCAATTATTATCAAAATAACTGTCGATTTCCACTAACACTAACAATCCCAACACAATGAAAATATTTTTATCAATAATTTTATTTTTGAAATTTCGAAGTTTGATTTTTTTCGAAAAAGTCAATTGTTGACTTTTTGACCAAAAAGTCAACTATTGACCTTTTGACCAAAAAGCCAACCTCGATAAATTTTGTGTTTATAGTTTATTTTTACTAATTTCATCATTCCAGACTCAAATACCACGTCTGCGTCTCCAAATTCAACTCCGAGCTCAAATTTAATTTTTAATAACATTCATCATTAATATTATAACTCACAATATTAACAACCAGATCATTTCCAAGAAAGATGGGGCTTTTCGATAAGGATTTCTCCCTATTGGTGCGTAATTAGGTGACCAAACCTCTCCTCGATAGAACTTTCTAGACATCGTCAATATTATAAATAATAATATGAATAACTTTGTCGTCTCAATTATTGATTTAATAATATAAAATATTATGCAGATGATACTGTGACAATAATTGAATCAATAATATGAGAGATATTACGCAGCAATTACAGTAGCAATAATTAAGTATAACTGAGTGACTTCTTATATAAACATCAATAATCAATACCGTGTGTTACTATGCAACCACGCATATTATTTTACTTTTACTACCGGGTAGTTCAACAGTTTAACGGTAAAACTTTCGCTGTTATTTTTATAAAAGATATTTCTGTCATTTTCTAACTCCAATAATACTTCTGTTGTGGGGTCCACCAATGATTGTGTCGTCGTACGAATATTCCCTGTTAAAATGAATATTCCCCGACCAATCGAATATTCTCCGACACAACGAATATTTTATATCAACTTGCTTACTTTGCAAAATTTTCAAATATCACCCTTAACTTTAACCTTTTATCAATTTAACAATTTACTAAATAGAATATTAATTATAAGAAAATTGAATACTTTTATTTCATAAAATTCAGGATCTCACAATCTCTCCTCCTTATGAAATTTCGCCCTCAAAATTTACGTACCTGATAGTTCGAAGAGATGAGAATACCTTGCTATCTTTTCGGATTGTACCTTCCCGATTATTTCCTCTGTATCATGATTTTACCATTTCTCATCTCTTGTATTTCAGATATCATTCTAGAATATAGTTTCAAAATAAGAGTTAATTGACATGCCACATATTATCCCTATATTCTGACTGACCAATTAAATAACAAATAAACTTATGTAGGTCATACTAGCAAAGGAATTACTCGTCTCTCCCCTCCCAGTTCTAGTCTCACATCGCAGCCAGGGATCATATCCCTAAGCTTTGATACCAACTGTGATGACCCCAAAACAGGTATACATCACCCATCTTGAGTCGCTAGATACATGATACAAAAAATAAAATATAAACTTAATTATACAACTGTCGGAAAAAATACGACAAAACATAACTGAGAGTTTAAACACAATAATTATATTCTAGATAATATTCACACTCAATGGAGTCCTCATTATAATTATTATCACACTATTTTATAGAATAGTGAGGACTACTAAAGTCACTTATCCTGGACCATCACTCCATTCCCCGACTAGTCCCGGCTAGGTTCTCATTTCCTGAAGAGAAAAATGAAAGCAAAAGGGTGAGCACAACAAGCCCAGTAAGAAATATTATGACTAAGATAATGCAGAATAAAATATCATTATCCTTCAACAATATAACAACTGATAGAATATAATAAACAACAAGTTTTAGATCAACAACTGCAGCGGAATAAACAATCCATTAGAAGAGTCAAGTAGAGCATGATATCTACTATCTTCTATGATTTAAAAAGTTTTTCATCAACTTTATCGCTGAGACTCAGCTTAAAAAATAAACCACATCATCGAATCATCCCTGCACTACGGGCCAAGGACATTCATGTAATCATCAATGGTCATGATTATACCGAATAATCCCTGGTCATAATTATGACGCCCCTAAAATAGGTCCAATTCATCCAACCCATTCCGAGTCGCCAAATACATGGTACAAAGAACAACTACAACTTCATTATTACAATTGTCATACAAAATACGACAGCACGTGCTGTGGGTTTAAATACCAATATTGTCTTCTAGACAATATCCACACCCAAATAAAGTCCTCATTACAATTATTGAAGCACTATTTTACAAAATAGTGAGGACTACTAAAACAGCTATCTTGTATCATCACTCCATATCCCGGCTAGTTCCTGCTAAATTCTCACCTCCTAAGAAGAAAAATAGAACAAAAAGGAAAAGGGTGAGCTCAACTAGCCCAATAAAGAATATTATGACTAAGATAATATAAAAAAAATTATCCTTAGTCATCAACAGGAAAAAATCTGATAGAATATAATAGACAACAAGTTTTAGATCAACAACTGCAACGGAAACAACAATTCATTAGAAGAGTCAAGTAGAGAATGAGTTCTACTATCTTCTAAGATTTAAAAGTTCATCATCAATATTTTATCCATGTAACAACAATTAATATATATCTTTAATCAAATATTCATCTTTGCATTACAGGCCAAAGATATTCATCTCAACACCTGTTCATCTTTGTACTACGGGCCAAAGATATTCATCAGTTAATCATTCATCTTTGCACTACGGGTCGAAGATATTCAGTAATATAATCATTTAGGACTGAGGATGATGAAAAATATCTTAAAGAAAACGAATCCAACGAGACAGAAGGACAAATATTAGGAATTCGTATAACAATTTATCCAAGTGTAAAAATACTCCATAATAACCAATTGTGAAGTAGAATTCAAAAATAAAGATCAAAACATGGATACAATTAAAGATAGTAACCATAATAGACATCTTGGACAAAAAGGAAAATTTTCATTCTTCGGTGAATAGTGTCGTATTCCTGAATAGTGTCGTATACGTGAATAGTGTCGTATACGTGAATAGTAACCCCGACACAAAAAGGTAGAAATTTCATAATAAAATCCATACCAATATTTCGGTAAAATGATATTAAAAGAATAAAATCATTACGAAAAAAAATAACATCCCTTACCTCAAAAAGACAGTACTTCTGACTGGAATACTGAATATAGTGCTGAAGGAACTTGCACTGTATAGCAACACTCAAAGTATCAAAATACTCACAAGAATACGCTCAATAATATAGAGAGAGAAAGAGAGAAAGCTTATGTTTTTGGTATGATTTTCAATTCTAACTTAGCCCTCTATTTATAGGAAAATGTTAGCACGCCGAAGCAGACTTGACCTGCTACCTGATGGTTTTACCTGCTACTATTGCCACCCACCACATTTGAAATAAAATTCAGCACATTTCTTCATCAACCACAAGTGGGGCCCACTCAATTCTAGAATTTTCCACCATAATCATTTATAAACCTAATTTCCGAATCAGTCACCTCTTATAATTCATAACAAATCATTCGCTCATTTTTAACGGTTCAAAATTTGTGTACATATACTCAACATATATATGTATAACATATCCTAAAATCACAAGGATCCAATGGTCGGATTAAAAATTATAACTCACGTAATATATCGTAAAAATACTGATTTGATTTTTAATACTTCCATTCCGACAAAAATACTGATAAAACACCTCAACATTAATTCCTTCAATTATAACCACATAAAATAAATAAATTCATCATTTATATCCGCATTAAATAATTATTTCCTTATCATATAAATCAATAATTAATTATTCACAAATAATATTACAGAATCACAATTATGACAACTAGGCCGTTTTTAGGAAAGAGGGGGCTTTCCAATAAGGATTTCTCCTTACTGGCGCGCAATTAGGTGACCAAACCTCTCATTGACAGAACTTTCTAGACATTGCCAATAATGCTATCTAATAATATTATTCAAATAATATTAATTATTGATCTGATGATGGAAAATACTGTGCAGTGACAATTATTGAAATAATAATAATATAAAATATCAACGCAAAAATTATTGAATCAATAAAATATTAAACATTAATTACTGTAACAATTATTGAGTAGTGCCCTCTTACGTACGAATCAATAATTCAACAATATTGTGCAATACAGTGTGCTACTGTGCAACCACGCGTATTATTGTATTTTAACCACTGGGTATTCCAACAGAGTTAACGGTAATAACTACGTCGTTATTTATAAAAACTCAAACTTGTCGTTTTCTTCATCCGACAGTTATTCTGTTATGGGGCCCACAAATGATTATGCCGTTGTACCGATATTCTCGACAAAAAGAATATTCCATGACCAAACGAATATTCCCTGATAGAAATGAATATTTTATAACCACTTGCTTATTTTATAAAATTTGCACATTTCACCCATAATTAAAGTATTATATCAAATTAACTCCTTATTATTTCAAGATAATAAATAGAGAAAATTTAATTTTATTCATAATAAGTTGGGGTCTTACAACCTCCCCTCCTTATGAAATTTCATCCTCGAAATTGACGTACGTACCTGGTGTTTCAAACAGGTGAGGGTACCTCGCTTGCATTTTTTATTCCAACTCACAGGTCATTTCCTCAATAGCATGGTTCCTCCACAGAACCTTGACTTGTGGTATAACCTTTATTCGTAGGATATGCTCTTTCCTATCCAATATCTTGACAGGTACCTCCTCGTACGTTAAATCTTCGGCTATCTCGTCTGGTTCTAACGCAATAATATGGTTTGGGTTGTCCACATATTTACGTAACATCAATACATAAAAAACATTATGAACACACGTCATACTTAGCGTTAAGGCGAGTTTATAGGCCACAGTTCCTACTCGATCGAGGATTTCAAATGAATCGAAGGTTTGAGCTTTTTTCTCTTCATCGACTCTTACTTCTAGAATAACGCCTTCTTGCACCTTCTTCTTTATATTCATAAACTCCGATGTGTAGCTTGAGCAGCTTTAACTTTATCAATTAAAGTCGATTCTACTCATATATTTAACATCATAACGTGGATCCCTAGAGTATTTAACTCTATCTTTATCGTTTATAAATTATACAAAATAGGTCTTTGTGTTCAACAATATCGCACTCGTATTCGCGTACGATCTTCTATTCAACCCGTCAGCTACCACTTTCGCTTTTCCAGGATGGTATGGTCAGAACATGTGTCGAAATGAGTCGCCTCTTGAGCTCTTAGAAAATCTTCTCGCATTCCTCGCTTCATACGAATTTTGTATCTTTCCGAGTCAACTAATTTAACGGAGTAGCGATTCGAGAAAATCCTTCCACGAATCTCCGATAGTAACCAGCTAAGCCTAGAAAGCTAGATATTTTGATTACTGACTTAGGTTGCTCTCAACTGTGACTCATATCCCAATCTTGGATAGCACGCCACACTGGAACCTATCGTTTTACCACCACAAAAATATAGAGTCCCTTACAGAGAGTCTGGCTTTGGTACATTCCACAAAGGAAGTTACCAGATAGAGGCTTGAGTACCAACTCTTATACTTGGGTTTTTAACTCTTGAAGTTCAATAGGAGCCATTTGATATGAGATTTTAAAAATGGATTTTGTACCGGGTTCAAAGTAGATACAAAATTCAATATCACACTCAGAAAATACGTCAGGAGATTTACTAACAACAGAAATATCATTCAAATATGACATATTTTTGTTTAAATCCATAACATGGCTAAGAAAGCTTGACATTCGTTTTTCAATAAACGAATGACTTTATGTCTTGATATGAAAGTGTTTGACTTCAATGGTTTGGTTGCTTGAGTTCGCCTAACAGGTTGGTTTGGAATATGAAAACTAACAACCTTACGAAAACAATCAATTTTGGCATGATGAGTGGTTAACCAATCAATTCCTAAAATCACGTTAAATATATCTTTAAAGAGATAAGATCAACAGGTAATGTCATTGTGCCAACTTGGATTAAGCAAGATTTATAAACAGTGGATGTGATAAAGGCTTCTCCTAACGGAGTCTCCACAGATAAGTCAAAGTCTAATTTCTCCGAAGTCAAGTTTAAACATTGCGCACAAGTAAGAGAAATAAAAGGGTGGGTAGAACCGGTATCTAGTAAGGTATAAATCGCAAGAATTTATAATTAACTAACCCGTGATACCTTCGTTCGGGTTCCTCGCGTTTTGGGCAGTCACGACAAACGCTCTTCCAGAAACTGTCGACTTTGTTTTGTCTGTATCCACCTTTGGTGCCACCGTCCCAGCTGGACTTGATTTCGCTATAGGACAAAATCGGTCTATGTGACCTTCTTTTCCACAATTGAAACACACCTCGGAAGGCTGTGAACAGTTTGGACTTATGTGTCCCTCCTCTCCGCATCTATAGCATCTAACTGGCGGTCGTTCTCTTCCCCTAGAATTTGTTGTTGGTGCTGGTTCTGCTGCCAATGTCTTCTCGTCATCGTTAAATCTCCTCTTTCTGAAATTTCCACTTGACTCACCTCTCCTATTATCATGGCCACGATTACCACCCGAGTGGTTACCGCTTTTGTCCATATTTTTCCCTCCTCGCTGGTTATCATCGGTCCAATGACTGCTGTCACCGGTATGACCCTGGTTGTGGTCCCTCGGTTGAGTATACTCAGTATCTCGCTCTAATAATTGAGCCTTATTGACAATATCTGAATATAGAGAAAATTTATAAGAGATAAGGTATTGCCGAATCTCAGGTTTTAGACCTCTCAAAAACATCCGCGTCATACGTTCCTCATTTTCTACCAAATGAGGTGTAAACCTGGATAACTTCGCAAACTTCGCCTCGTACTGGGACACTGGCATGTTATTCTGTTCTAGTCTAATAAACTCTACCTCTTTCATATGATAAATACTTTCAGGAAAGTACTTGTCATTGAATAGTTTCTAAAATCTTTCCCAAGACATGTTGAGTGCGGCTGGCTGGGTATGCTTCACAGATTCCCATCAGTAATCTGCCTCACCACGGAATATAAAGGTGGCGAATGGAACCTTTTGTTCCTCCGTGCATCCCAAGATATCGAATATCTTGGTAATCTGCTTGACCCATGTTTCTGCCTTAATCGGATCCGGCTTTCCAAAGAACTCAGGTGGTCCCGACTCTTTGAACTGCTTGGCTGTGACAAACCGCGCATTGCCACCATTTCCACCCATGTTTTGTATAAGAGTCCCCCTCGTCTGATTTTGCATGAACTGCACAAAGCTCCTAAACATTCCATCATTCATCGTTTACTCGGTAGTGTTGTTTACAGGAGGAATATTGTCTTCATATTGCACGTTCTCCTGGTTTGTGACTAAAGGTTGTTCCACAGTCTCATACACTCCATTGTTATCGTTCTCAGCAGCCATTCTAAATACTGCCATAAAACAAGGGTTAATTAAACAAATTAATATATCACATAATATCTCTATATTATGACGGATCAACAAATAAGTTTAGATATGACACACTAGCGAAGGATTTACTCATCTCTCCCCTCCTAGTTCTATTCCCCGATCTCCGCCAGAGACCATATCCCTAAGCTTTGATACCAACTGTGATGCCCCCAAAATAGGTCCAATCCATCCAACCCATTCTGAGTCGCCAAATACATGGTACAGAGAACAACTACAACTTCATTATTACAATTGTCGTACAAAATATAACAACACATGTTGTGGGTTTAAATACGAATATTGTTTTCTAGAAAATATCCACACCCAAATAAAGTCCTCATTATAATTATTGAAGCACTATTTTACAAAATAGTGAGGACTACTAAAACAACTATCTTGTATCATCACTCCATACCCCGACTAGTCCCTGCTAAATTCTCACCTCCTGAGAAGAAAAATGGAATAAAAAGGAAAAGGGTGAGCTCAACTAGCCCAGTAAAGAATATCATGACTAAGATAATATATAACAAATTATTCTTAGTCTTCAACAGGGAAAAATCTGATTGAATATAATATACAACAAGTTTTAGATCAACAACTGCAACGGAAACAACAATTCATTAGAAGAGTCGAGTAGAGAATGAGTTGTACTATCTTCTAAGATTTAAAAGTCCATCATCAATATTTTATCCCTGTAACAATAATCAATATATATCTTTAATCAAATATTCATCTTTGGACTATAGGCCAAAGATATTCATTTGTATCACCAGTTGGTCATGTTCATCTCAATACATGTTCATCTTTGCACTACGGGCCAAAGATATTCATCAGTTAATCATTCATCTTTTCACAACAGGCCAAAGATATTCAGTAATATCATCATTTAGGACTGAGGATGATGAAAAATATCTTAAAGAAAACGAATCCAACGAGACAGAAGGACAAATATTAGGGATTCGTATAACAATTTATCTAAGTGCAAAAATACTCCATAATAACCAATTGTGAAGTAGAATTCAAAAATAAAGATCAAAACATGGATACTATCAAAGATAGAAACCATAATAGACATCTTGGACAAAAAGGAAAATTTTCATTTTTCGGTGAATAGTGTCGTATTCCTGAATAGTGTCCTATACGTGAATAGTATCGTATACGTAAATAGTAACTCCGACACAAAAAGGTTGAAATTCAATAATAAAATCCATACCAATATTTCGGTATAATGATATTGAAAGAATAACATCATTACGAAAAAAAATAACATCTCTTACCTCAAAAAGATAGTACTTCTAACTGGAATACTGGATATAGTGCTGAAGGAACTTGCACCGTATAGCAACACTCAAAGTATCAAAATACTCACAAGAATACGCTCGATAATATAGAGAGAGAAAGAGAGAAAGCTTATGTTTCTGGTGTGATTTTCAGTTCTAACTTAGCCCTCTATTTATAGGAAAATGTTAGCACGCCGAAGCAGACTTGACCTGCTACCTGATGGCTTTACCTGCTACTATTGCCACCCACCACATTTGAAATAAAATTTAGCACATTTCTTCACCAACCACAAGTGGGGCCCACTCAATTCTAGAATTTTCCACCAAAATCATTTATAAACCTAATTTCCGAATCAGTCACCTCTTATAATTCATAACAAATCATTCGTTCATTTTTAACGGTTCAAAATTTGTGGACATATACTCAACTTATATATGTATAACATATCCAAAAATCACAACGATCCAATGGTCGGATTAAAAATTATAACTCACGCAATATATCGTAAAAATACTGATTTAATTTTTAATACCTCCATTTCGAAAAAAATACTGATAAAATACCTCAACATTAATTCCTTCAATTATAACCACATAAAATAAATAAATCCATCATTTATATCCGCATCAAATAAATATTTTCTTATCATATAAATCAATAATTAATTATTCACAAATAATATTACAGAATCGCAATTATGACAACTAGGCCGTTTCTAGGAAAGAGGGGGCTTTCCAATAAGGATTTCTCCTTACTGACGCGAAATTAGGTGACCAAACCTCTCCTTGACAGAACTTTCTAGACATTGCCAATAATGTTATCTAATAATATTATTCAAATAATATGAATTATTGATCTGATGATGGGAAATCCTGTGTAGTGACAATTATTGAAACAATAATAATATAAAATATCAACGCAACAATTATTGAATCAATAAAATATTAAACAATTATTGAGTAGTGCCTTCTTACGTACGAATCAATAATTCAACAATACTGTGCAATACCGTGTGCTACTGTTCAACCACACGTATTACTGTATTTTAACCACCGGGTATTCCAACAGAGTTAACGGTAACAACTACGTTGTTATTTATAAAAACTCAAACTTTTCGTTTTCTTCATCCGACAGTTATTCTGTTAAGGGGCCCACAAATGACTGTGTCATTGTACGGATATTCCCGACAAAAAGAATATTCCACGACCAAACTAATATTCCCCGACAGAAATGAATATTTTATAACCACTTACTTATTTTTTAAAATTTGCACATTTCACCCATAACCAAAGTATTATATCAAATTAACTCATTATTTCAAGATAATAAATAGAGAAAATTTAATTTTATTCATAATAAGTTGGGGTCTTACAATAATCATACCAATAACTGCCCATCAATGCACTACGGGTCAATGAGGACTTTTACCACATCTGTGACACCCCGTCCCCAAAATAGGTATACATCACCCATCTTGAGTCACCAAATACATGGTACAAAACTCAAATACAACTTAATATTACAACTGTCGTGTAAAATACGATAAAACATAAACGGAGAGTTTTAAAACGAATATTGTCTTCTAGACAGTATTCAATTAAAATGGAGTCCTCAATAAATTTATTATCACACTATTTCATAGAATAGCGAGGACTACTAATGCTATCATCTGGACCGTCACTTCGTTCCCCGACTAGTCCCGACTACGTTCTCATTTCCTGAAGAAAACAATGAAAGCAAAAGGGTGAGCTCAACTAGCCTAGTAAGAAATATTATGACTAAGATAATACAGAATAATTTTTCGTTAGCCTTCAACAGTGTTAAACTGATAAAATATAGGAAACATCAAGTTTAACTACAGCAGAACAAGCAATCCATTAAAAGAGTCAAGTAGAGCATAAAATCTACTATCTTCTATGATTTAAAAAGTTTTTCATCACTATTATCGCTGAGACTCAACTTAATAAATAATCCACATCATCGAATCACCCCCGTACTACGGCCAAGTATATTCTTTAGTATCACGACCATAAATTATCCATACACTACGGGCCAAGGATATTCGTGTATTCATCAATGGTTATGATCATGCCAACAACTGTCCATCAATGCACTACGGGCCAATGAGGACTTTTACCACATCATTTATAATATTACGGTCATGATTATACCGAATAATCCCTGGTCATAATCATACCAAGTCCATCTATGCACTACAGACCACAGATGACTTTCAACATAATATAAACATGAGGATGATGACAATGATATAAGGATTCAATAAAACAAATTCAAGGATAATTTTTTAAAGATTTATAATTTAATTTATCAAGAAATCAATAATGTCCAAATTATCAACATGATACTGCTTTGTGGAGTAAAATTCAAGAATAATATTGTACCAAAAATAATTTGGACCGAATACAAATTAATTTTTATCATGAATAGTACTACGGGTGAATAGTACTCGAGTGAATAGTACCTCATGAATAGTATTTTGGGAATAGTAACCCCGTGAATAGTACTCTGGCATAAAAAAGTTAAAACTTATCAAGAATGCTCAGAATAATATTTCCATGAAAAGATACGTACTAGATAAAGCGCAAATATCAAGGATATTCTACTAATTTCATGGAGTATAGAAGCCTAAATTTTAACAAAACGAGTATAGAATTCGAATATGAAACAAAATTATATTACTTACATACTACAGAGTATGGAAGAAAATATTATTTCAAGAGAATATTGAACAAAAATAACATCCCTTACCTTGAAAAGAAGAGTATTCCAACTAGTATAGCGAGAATATTCTTGAAGAAAACTTTCACTATTTTCTACGCTCAAAGCTTTCTAAAACTCGAAAGAAATACGCTCAAGATTATTGAAGAAGAATTCTCTGATTCTGGTGTGATTTTTAATTCTAACTTAAGCGCCTATTTATAGAAAAATGCTAGAACGCCATAGGAGACTAAAATAATAAAATAATATTATTATTTATATAAAATTTCTACGCATACTTTGTTGAATTGTTGGACAACCATTTCTGAAATTTTTTGGCAGCCCACATGTTAAAAACAAAAGTGGTTCCCACCCAATTTAAAAAAATATTATATTTTCCAAAACTTCAGTAATTCATATAAAATAGCCCTTTTATCAGAAAAATACGAATTTTTTGTCCATTCCACACGAAATCGAATTCTCTACAACTTTGTAGCTTTAAGTTTTTCCAAATTCCAGACAGAAAATATCCGAAATCCACAAACGGACAATTTTCAACACCTCTTAAAATTCATAACAAATCATACGTTAATTTTTAACGGTTCAAAATTTGTGGACATATACTCAACTTATATATGTATAACATATCCAAATATCACAATGATCCAATGGTCGGATCAAAATTATAACTCACGCAATAGATCTTTAAGAACACCAATTTGATTTTTGAATACCTCCAAACCGAGAAAATACTGATAAAACACCTCAACATTAATTCCTTAATTTATAACCACATAAATTAAATATTTTCCTATCCATCATTTATGTCCACATAAAATAAATATTTCCTTATCATATAAATCAATAATTAATTATTCACAAATAATATTACAGAATCACAATAATGACAACCAGGCCGTTCCCAGGAAAGAGGGGATTTTTCGATAAGGATTTCTCCTTACTGGCGCACAATTAGGTGACCAAACCTCTCCTTGACAGAAATTTCTAGACATCGCCAATAATGCTATCTAATAATATTATTCAAATAATATGAATTATTGATTTGATAATAGAAAATACTGTGCAGTGACAATTATTGAAATAACAATAATATAAATATCAACGTAGCAATTATTGAATCAATAAAATAAAATATTGAACAGTAATTACTGAAATAATTATTGAGTAGTGTCTTCTTACGTAAGAATCAATAATTCAAAAATACTGTGCAATATCATGTGCTACTGTGTAACAACGCGTATTACTATATTTTAACCATCGGGTATTCTAACAGTTAACAGTAAAACTTCCGCCGTTATTTCATAAAAAGATAATTTTGACGTTTTCTAACTCCGATAATAATTCTGTTGTGGGGTCCACCAATGATTGGTTCATCGTACGAATATTCCCCGACAAAAAGAATATTCCCCGATCAAACGAATATTTTATAACAACTTGCTTTACTTTACAAAATTTTCACATATCACCCTTAACTTTAATCCTTTTATCAATTTAACCATTTACTAAATGAAATAATAATTATAAGAAAATTGAATACTTTCATTTCATAAAATTCGGGGTCTTACAACATCATTTATAACATTACGGTTCATGGTTATACCGAATGATCCCTGGTCATAATCATACCAATCAATAGTCCATCTATGCACGTAAGCCAACGATGACTTTCATCACAATATAAACATGAGGATGACGACAATGATATAAGCATTAATCAAACGAAATCAAGGATAAATATTAAAGACTTTAAATTTATCTAGAGTTTAAAAATATCTAAATTATCAACATAATACTGCTTTGTAGAGTAAAATTCAAGAATGATATTGTATCAAAAATGATTTGGACAGAAAAGAAATTAATTTTTATCATAAATAGTACTCCGGATGAATAGTACCCCATGAATAGTACTTCGAGAATAGTACCCCGGGAATATTATTTTGTGAATAGTACTCATAAATAGTACTTTGTTGTAAGACCCCAACTTTTATGAATAAAGATGAATTTTTTATAATTATCATTTTTAAATATTATGGAATGAATTTGATATAATATTATAGTTGTGGAAAATATTTAGAAATTTTACAAAGTACGCAAGTTGCTTATAATAATCGATTGGTCGGGGAATATTCGTACGACGACACAATCATTGGTGGACCCCACAATAGAATTATTGTCGGATTGAGAAAACGACAAAAAAATATTTTATGAAAATAACGACGGAAGTTTTATCGTTAATACTGTTGAACTACTCGGTAGTAAAAGTACAGTAATACGTGTGGATGTATAGTAGCACACGGTATTGATTATTGATGCTTACGTGAGAAGTTATTCAGTTTTATTCAATTATTGTCGATATTTTATATATTATTAAATCAATAATTGAGATGATAGAGTTATTAATATTATTGTTTGCATTATTAACAATGTCTAGAAGTTCTGCCAAGGAGAGGTTTGGTCACCTAATTGCGCGCCAATAGGGAGAAATCCTTATTGGAAAGCCCCCTCTTTCCTGGGTACGACCTGGTCAATTAATAGTGTGAATAATAATAATGATGATGAAGTTTTGTTTTATTAGTATTGTTAATGTAATAAAATAGAAAAACTTTTTATATAAAACAGAATACTTTTATAAAGTTATTCGTTTTATTAGGCTAATAGTAAAATCTTTTTATATAAAACAGAATACTTTTATAAAGTTATTCGTTTTATTAGATAATAATTAGAATATATTATATTTTATTATGCATAGTATTTGCATAGTGCATGCATAGAGTTTGCATAGTAAAATCTTTTTCAAAGTTATTCGTTTTATTAGATTATAAATAGAATATATTATATTTTATTGTAAACCAATCTGGACCGTTCGTTTAAAGTATATCGATCTGGACCGTTCATGAATTGGTTACTATTCAGTCCATTCTTTTATAAATAGAAGCTCATTCCTTCATTATTTCTTACGAATTCACTGAAACTCTAGAGAGAGAAACTGTAGAGAGAATTATTCTTCTATCTTGAGCGTATTTCTTTAACGTTTAAGAAAGCTTTAAGCGTAGTGCAAGTTTCTTCAAGTATATCTCCGCCCTACTGTCGGAGTACTCTTCTTTATAAGGTAAGGGGTATTATTTTTTTTCATATTCATGAAGAGAACTTTTGTTTTTCCATTCTTTATTATTCTGTTGGAATAACCTGTATACGCGGTCTACCCTATACTTGGTGATTTCTGTTGTTATTCCATTCTTTATTATTTTGTTGGAACATCCTGTCTGTGCGTTTTACGCCGGACCTGGTTCTGTCTTTATTATTTTGTTGGAATATCATGTCTGTACGTTTTACGCCGAACCTGATTCCGTCTTTATTATTCTGTTGGAATATCCTATCTGTGCGTTTTACGTCGGACCTGATTTCGTTATTTATTATTCTGTTGGAATAACCTGTCTACGCGAAGTACCGTATGCATGGTGATTTCTGTTGTTATTCCATTCTTTATTATTCTGTTGGAATATTCTGTCGGTGCGTATTACGCCTGACCTGGTTCCTTTATTTATTATTCTATTGGAATAACCTGTCTATGCGAAGTACCGCATGCATGGTGATTTTTTTTGTTATTTCATTCTTTATTATACTTAGTTAGTTAAAGTTTTGACTTCTATACTCTATGAAATTGGTGGAATATCCTTGATATTTGCGCTTCATCCAGTATCTTTTCATGGAAATATTTTTCTGAGCATTCTTAAATTTTAATCTACAAAGAAGTATCATGTTGACAATTTGGACGTTATTATTTTCTTATATCATTGTCATCATCCTCCTATTTATATTTTGTTGAAAGTCATATGTGGCCTGTAGTGCATAGATGGACTTGGTTTGATTATGACCAGAGATTATTCGGTGTAATCATGACCGTAATGTTACAAATGAAGTGGTAAAAGTCCTCATTGGCCCGTAGTGCATTGATGGACAGTTGTTGGCATGATCATGACCATTGATGAATACACGAATATCCTTGGCCCGTAGTGCATGGAAAATTTATGGTTGTGATACTAATGAATATCCTTGGTCGTAGTGCAGGGATGATGTGGATTATTTATTAAGTTGAATCCCAGCGATAAAAGTGATGAAAAACTTTATAAATCATAAAAGATAGTAGATTTTATTTTCTATTTGACTCTTTTAATAGATTGCATGTTCCACTGCAGTTAAACTTGATATCTATTGTATTTTATCAGTTTAACATTGTTGAAGACTAATGATAATTTATTCTGCATTATCTTAGTCATAATATTTCTTACTGGGCTAGTTGAGCTCACCCTTTCTTTCACTGTTCTCTTCAGGAAATGAGAATGTCGTCGGGATTAGTCGGGGAACGGAGTGACGGTCTAGATGATAGTATTAGTAGTCCTCACTATTCTGTTAAGTAGTGTGTTAATAAATATAATGAAGACTTATTCTGAGAGTGGATATTGTCTAGAAGATAATATTTGTATTAAAACTCACAGCTTTCTTGTTGTATATTAAAGATTGTATTTATATTTTGTACCATGTATTTGGTGACTCAGAATAGATGATGTATACCTATTTTGGGGGCATCACATTTGTGAATAATACATCGAGTGAATAGTACTTGAGTGAATAGTAAGAAATAATAACCTTTACGAATAAGAAATAAATAACATCCATTACGAATATTGAACGAAAATAATATTTCTTACGAATATTAAACGAAGACAATGAATATTGAACGAAAATGATATTACTTACGAATATTGAACAAAAATAATATTCATACGAATACAAAAAATAATATCTCTTCAAAATATGAAATAAATAATACCCCTTACAACTGTTAAACGAAAATAATATTCATACGAATATTGAACGAAATGATATTCCTTATGAATAATGAACTAAAATAATATTCATACGAATACAAAAAATAATATCTCTTCAGAATATAAAATAAATAATACCCCTTACGACTGTTGAACGAAAATAATATTCCTACGAATATTGAACGAAATGATATTCCTTACGAATATTGAACGAAAATAATATTCATACGAATACGAAAAACAATATCTCTTCAGAATATGAAATAAATAATACCCCTTACCTTAGAAGAAGACTAGATACTGGAATAATGAAGTAGCGGACTTCTCTTCTTCTTTTTCTCTATAGCTTTTCTCTCTATAATTTCTCTTGTGAGTCTTAGTGAATTGGTGAGAATGAAGGAAGAATGAACTTTTATTTATAGAAAAATATAGTTTCGATAATTGCACATTTTGGAGCTCGAAATATTACAGTATAATACTTTCATCTTTTCCTTTATTTTTAATTTAGTCCTGTAAGTATTATCAAACTTGCATCACCTATCCTAATAGTACATTATGTGAATCAATAGTACAATCATGTGACTCAATAGTTCTATACATGTAAAAAAAATAATTACACTATAGTACCTTCATCTATATTTCCATTTTTAATTTAGTTATGCAAGTATATTCAATCTTGCACCACCTCCCCTAATAGTACATGCATGTGAATCAATAGTACACACATGTGAACAAATAGTTATAAGCATGTGAATTAATAGCAATTAATTTCTCATTTATTTGATTAATTACCCGATCGGTCAATATAACCTCCAGACATCAATTATTATCGAAATAACTGTCGATTTCCACTAACACTAACAATCCCAATACAATGAAAATATTTTTATCAACAATTTTATTTTTGAAATTTCTAAGTTTGACTTTTTCTGAAAAAATCAACTGTTGACTTTTTGACCAAAAAGTCAATCCCGATAAATTTTGTGTTTATAGTCTATTTTTACTAATTTTATCGTTCCGGACTCAAATATCACGTCCGCGCCTCCAAATTCAACTCCGAGCTCAAATTTAATTTTTAATAACATTCATCATTAATATTATAACTCACAATATTAACAATCAGATCGTTCCCAAGAAAGAGGGGGCTTTCCGATAAGAATTTCTCCCTATTAGCGTGCAATTAGGTGACCAAACTTTTCCTCGATAGAACTTTCTAGACATCGTCAATATTACAAATAATAATATGAATAACTTTGTCGTCTTAATTATTGATTTAATAATATAAAATATTATGCATATGATACTGTGACAATAATTGAATCAATAATATGAGAGATATTATGCAGCAATTATGTGACACCCCCAAAATAGGTCCATTCCATCCAACCCATTCTGAGTCGCCAAATACATGGTACAGAAATAACTACAATTTTATTATTACAACATATAAACTGTGAGTTTAAATACAGATATTGCTGTCTAGACAATATCCACACGCAAATAAATCCCCATCAATATTTATTTATACATTATTTTATAAAAATGGCTACTAAACAACTCTCTCTAGAACCTTCATTCCATACCCCGACTAGTACTCACTACATTCTCGCCTTCTGAGAAGAAAAATGAAACAAAAAGGAAAAGGGTGAGCTCAACTAGCCCAGTAAAGAATATTATGACTAAGATAATATACAACAAATTATCGTTAGTCTTCAGCAGGGAAAAATCTAATAGAATACAATAGACAACCAGTTTTAAATCAACAACTGCAGCGGAAACAACAATTCATTAGAATAGTTAAGTAGAGAATGCAAACTACTATCTTCTATATATGAATTTAAAAGTTTGTCGTCGATATTTTATCTCTATAACATCAATTAATATATATCTGGAATCAAATATTCATCTTTGCACTATAGGCCAAAGATATTCATCAGTCGGTCATGTTCATCTCAACATCTGTTCATCTTTGCACTACGGGCCAAAGATATTCATCAAGAAATCATTCATCTTTGCACTACAGGCCAAAGATATTCAGTAATATCATCATTTAAAACTGAGGATGATGAAAAATATTTTAAAGAAAACGAATCCAGTGAAGCAAAAGAACAAATATTAAAGATTCGTACTTTAAACAATTCCCATTCAAAAATACTTCATAAATAACCAGAGTGGGGTAAAATTCAAGAATGATCAAAACATGAATACAATCAAAGCTAGTGTCCAGAATAGATATTTTGGACGAAAAAAATAAATTTCATTTTTCGGTGAATAGTGTCATATTCGTGAATAGTGCTGTATACGTGAATAGTGTCGTATACGTGAATAGTAACTCCGACACCAAAAGATAGAAATTTCACAAAAAACATCATCATGCTTCGTGAATAGTAACTCGTGAATAGTAACTCATGAATAGTAACCCCGACATGAAAAAATTCCAAATTTGATAAAAAGTTCCAACCAATATTTTAACATAATGATATTGAAGAAATAATATCATTTTTGAAGAAAATAACACCTCTTACCTCGAAAGACAGTACTTCTAGTTGAAACACCGAATATAAGCTATGACTTGAACTTGCATAGTATAGAAATACTCAAAGTATACTCAAAATACTCACAAGAATACGCTCGATAATATAGAGAGAGAAAACTTCAGTTTCTGGTGTGATTTTCAATTCTAACCTAAGCACTCTATTTATAAGAAATTGCTTAGAACACCAAAGCAGAAAATTTATTAAAATATTAATATATATATATATATATATATATATATATATATATATATAATCTTCACGTACACCTTTGAATCTGAAATTTCAGCAATTGAACACATGCCTCACACATGCAAAAAACGTTTTTTTGTAAAAAAATATTTAAAACTTCAAAAATTAATTATTTCAGAGCTTCAGAACTTCAATAATTCATAATAAATAGCTCTTTTATCAGAAAAATTTGAAACCCACGAATTTCCATAGGAAATTCCATTATCTACAACTTTACAAAAGGAAGTTTTTTCAAATTCCAAACAAAAATTGACCGAAATCCACAAACGGGTGATTTTACAGGCTATAATCAAATTTCGGTCAATAATTGTGTCCACCAACACACAAAATATGTGTTAAACATTTAATACCACAAAAATACTCTTCATCCTCATATACTCATATATCCCACATTCATTATAAAAATATCACCATTAATATATTATTAAAATAATATATTTAAATGAATTATTTTATGAGAAAAAGATAGAATATTAATTTTTAACAATTGTCACATTAAAAATTTTCTCCATCTATATTCACATAAAATCTATATTTTCCTCATCATATGAATCAATAATTAATTATTCACAAATAATATTACAGAATCACAATATTGACAACCAGGCAGTTCCCAGGAAAGAGGGGGCTTTCTAATAAGAATTTTTCCTTACTGGCGCGCAATTAGGTGACCAAACCTCTCCTTAGACAGAACTTTCTCGACATTTCCAATAATATTATCTAATAATATTATTCAGATAATATGAATTATTGCTTCGATAAAGAATAATACTGTGTAATGACAATTATTGAAACAATAGCAATATAAAATATCAACGCAGCAATTATTAAATCAATAAAATAAAATACTGAACAGTAATTACTGTAAACATTATTGAATAGTGCCTTCTTACGTAAGAATCAATAATTGGTGCAATATTGTGTGCTACTGTATTTTAACCACCGAGTATTTTAACAGTATTAAAGGTAACAACTACGCCATTATTTTTAAACAACTTATATTTGTCGTTTTCTTCATCCAATCGCTTTCCGTAATGGGCCCACAAAAGACTGCGTCGTCGTACGAATATTCCACGACCAAACGAGTATTCCCCGACAACAATGAATATTTTATAACCACTTGCTTATTTTGAAATATTTACGTATTTTACCCATAACTATCCACATTAATCAAATCAACCCTTACTATTTCAAAATGATAAATAGAGGAAATTAAATTTCAATTATTAATAATTCGGGGTCTTACAACCTCCCCTCCTTATGAAATTTCGTCCTCGAAATTGAAGTACGTACCTGATGTTTCAAAAAGATGAGGATACCTCGCTTTCATTTCAATTTCCAACTCCCAGGTCATTTCCTCAATAGCATGGTTTCTCCACAAAACTTTAACTTGTGGTATAACCTCGGTACATAGGACATGTTCTTTCCTATCCAAGATCTTGACAGGTACCTTCTCATGCGTTAAGTCTTTGGCTATCTCGTTCGGTTCTAACTCAATGACGTGGTTCGGGTCATCCACATATTTACGTAACATCGATACGTGAAAAACGTTATGAACACGCGTCATACTTGGCGGTAAAACGAGTCTATAGGCCACAGTTCCTATTCGATCGAGAATTTCAAATGGATTAATAAATCGAAGGTTTGAGCTTTCCTCACCTCACCGATTCTCGCTTTTGAAATAACAACTTCTTGCACCTCCTTCTTCAAATTCATCAGCTCCGATGTGTAGCTTGAACATCTTTAACTTTATCGATAAAAGTCGATTATACTCGTATATCATCACGTGGGTACCTAGAGTTTTCATCTCCATCTCTATTATTTATAAATTATACGAAATGACTCTTTGACAATATCGTACTCATACTTATATACGATCTTCTACTCAACACGTCAGCTACCACGTTCGCTTTTCCAAGATGGCATAGTCAGAACATGTGTTGAAATGAGTCTCCTCTTGAGTTCTTCGAAGCTCTTACCACATTCCTTGCTCCATTCGAACTTTGTATCTCTACGAGTTAGCTGAGATAAGGGAATAGCGATTCGAGAATATCCTTCAACGAATCTCCGATAATAACCAACTAAGCCTAGAAAGCTACGTATTTCGATTACCGACTTAGGTTGTTCTCAACTGTGACTCATATCCTAACCTTGGATAACACGTTACAATGACACCTATCAGTTTACTATCGCACGAATATTGTCCCTACAAAGAGTCTGGCTTCGGTACATTCCACAAAGGAAGTCACCAGATAAAGGCTCAGGTACCAAATTCTATAGTTGAATTTTTAACTCCTGAAGTTCAATAGGAGCCATTCGATATGAGATTTTAGAAATAAGTTTTCTACCGGGTTCAAAGTCGATACAAAATTTAATATCAGGCTTTGGGAGTAAGCCAAGAAATTCTTCAGGAAATACGTCAGGAAAAATCAATAACAACAGGAATATTTGTGACGCCCCCAAAATTAGGTATACATCACCCATCTTGAGTCGCACATGGTACAGAAATCAAATACAACTTACTAATACCATTGTCGTGTATAATACGACAAAATATAACTGTGAGTTTGAATACAATTATTGTCTACTAGAGATCATACAAACTCAAAAGGATTCCTCATTACAATTATTATCACACTATTTCACAGAATAGTGAGGACTACTAATGCTATCCTCTGGACCATTACTCCGTTCCCCGACTCGTCCCAGCTATATTCTCATTTCCTGAAGAGAACAGTGAAAGAAAGGGTGAGCTCAACTAGCCCAGTAAGAAATATTATGACTAAGATAATGCAGAATAAATTATCATTAGCCTTCAACAGTGTTAAACTGATAAAATATAATAAACATCAAGTTTAACTGCAGCGGAACCAGCAATCCATTAAAAGAGTCAAGTAGAAAATAAAATCTACTATCTTTTATGATTTAAAAGGTTTTTCATCACTATTATCGCTGAGACTCAACTTAATAAATAATCCACATCATCGAATCACCCCTGCACTACGGCCAAGGATATTCTTTAGTATCACGACCACAATTATTCAGGCACTACGGCCAAGAATATTTGTGTATTCATTAATGGTCATGATCATGCCAACAACTGTCCATCAATGCACTACGGCAAATGAGACTTTTACCACATCATTTGTAACATTACGGTCATGATTACACCGAATAATCCCTGGTCATAATCATACCAAGTCCATCTATGCACTACAGGCCAAAGATGACTTTCAAAAAAATATAAACATGAGGATGATGACAATGATATAAGAATTCAATAAAACAAGTTCAAGAATTATTTTATCCAGGAATTATTAACGTCCAAATTGTCAACACGATACTGTTTTGTGGTGTAAAATTCAAGAATGATCAGAAGAATATGAAAGGATACTGGATGAAGCGCAAATATCAAGGATATTCCACTAATTTCATGGAGTATAGAAGTCAGAATTCGAATACAATAACAAAAGATATCACCATGCATGCGATAGAGACCGCACAAACAGGTTATTCCCGCAGAATAATAATAACGGAACCAGGTCAGGTGAAATTCAGACCGACAGGATATTCCAACAGAATAATAAATGCGGAATAGTAAATGATGGAACCAGGTCCGGCGTATAGCACAGACAGGATATTCCAACAGAAATACAAAGGCAGAATAGTAAATGGATGTCACCAAGTATAGGGTATTCCGCTTATACAGGTTATTCCAACAGGATAATAATGAATGGAATAACATAAGTTCTCTTCAAGAAGAAAGAAGTACCACAAATAATATTCCCTACCTTAGAAGAACTGGATATAAGTGAAGTAGTAGAAAACTCTTCTTCTTTCTCTCTTATTCTCTATACTTTCTCTCTCTATAGCTTGAATGAATTCGTAAGAAATAATGAAGGAATGAACTTTCTATTTATAGAAAAACTGAGGGTGGCTCTTGGTCTTAACGAAGGGTCAAAATGACTCTTGGTAATATTGAAGAGACAACTACTATTTACGAAGGGGTAATTAACCCTTGGAACACCGAAGAGGCAGTTAACTCTTGGTAATATTGAAGGGACAACTACTATTGACGAAGGTAACTACTATTGACGAAGGTAACTACTATTGACGAAGTTAATTACTATTTACGAATGTAATTACTATTTACGAAGGTAATTACTATTTACAAAGGTAATTACTATTTACGAAGGTAATTACTATTTACGAAGGTAATTACTATTTACAAAGGTAATTACTATTTACGAAGGTAATTACTATTTACGAAAATAATTACTATTTACGAAAGAGACTCTTAGATGACGACATATGGCCCCCCATAAATAATTAAACTTATCACCAACGTCTCATAATAGACTCTTTATATACATCAAGGATTGAATAAAAATTACCAGAAATCATTTTATTTTTAATCAACACATAATTAATCTTTCAACAATTATTAATTATTATAACTTGTCGTCTCAATTATTGTTTAAATAATATAACATATTATACAGACGATACTGTGACAATAATTGAATCAATAATATAAGAGATATGATGTAGCAATTACTGTAGCAAAAATTGAGTATAGCTGAGTGACTTCTCACGTAAGCATCAATAATCAATACCGTGTGCTACTATGCAACCACGTGTATTACTGTACTTTTACTACCGAGTAGTTCAACAGTTTTAACGGTAACACCTCCGCCGTTATTTTCATAAAGTATTTTTGTCATTTTTTCAATCCGACAATAATTCCGTTGTGGGGTCCACCAATGATTGTGCCGTCGTACGAATATTCCCCGACAAAAAGAATATTCCCCGACCAAACGAATATTTTATAACAACTTGCGTACTTTGCAAAATTTATAAATATTATCCACAACTATAACATTATATCAAATCCACACCATAATTTTCAAAAATATAATTCGACAAAACTAAATATTTATTCATAAAATCTGGGGTCTCACAATATTATTCAAATCTGACGTGTCTTTATTCAAATCCATAACATGGACTAAGAAAACTTGACATCCGTAATAAACGAATGACCTCATGGCTTGATATGAAAATGTTTGACTATAATGGTTTGATTGCTTGAATTCGAATAACAGGTTGCTTAGGAATATGAAAACTAACAACCTTACGAAAGTAATCAATTTCGGCATGATGAGTAGTTAACCTTAAAATCACATCAAAAGTAAATATCTCTATAGAAATAAGGTTAACAGGTAATGTGATAGTGCCAACCTGAATCAAGCAAGATTTCTAAACAACGGATATAATAAAAGTTTCTCCTAACGGAGTCTCCATAAATAGGTCAAAGTCTAATTTCTCCGTAGTCAAGTTCAAACGTAGAGCGCAAGCAAGAGAGATAAAAGAGTGGGTAGAACCGGTATCTAGTAAGGTATAAACTTCACAATAATTTATAATTAACTAACCCGTGCTAACTTCGTTCGGGTTCCTCGCATTTTGACCGGTCACGACAAACGCTCTTCCAGGAACCGTTGACTTTGACTTTTCTTGGACATCCTTTTGAGTCACCATTCCCGTTGGACTGGGTTTCGATACCGTACAATCTCGAGCGATATGTCCTTATTTTCCACAATTATAGCATACCTTAAACTGTTGTGGGCAGTTTGGACTGATATGTCCCTCTTTCCCGCATTTATAACATACGACTGGTGGTCTTTCTCCTCCCTTGGAACCAGTTGCTACTGGCGCTAACGTCTTCATATGGTCGTTGTTGAATCTCCTCTTTTTAAAATCTCCTCCCGACTCGCTTCTTCTATTTTCATGACCACGATTACCACCAGAGTGGTTACCGCCTTTGTCCGTATTCTTCTTTCTCCGCGGGTTATCATTATTCTAATGACTGCTATCTTCGGTATGATCCTGGTTATGGTCCCTCCGTTGAACGTACTCGTTATCTCGTTCTAACAACTGAGCCCTGTTGACAACATCTGAATAGAGAGAAAATTTATGAGAAATGAGATATTGACGTATGTCGGGTTTCAAACCTCTCAGAAACATCTGCGTCATACGTTCCTCATTCTCCACCAAATGAGTTGCAAACCTAGATAACTTCGCGAACTTCACCTTGTACTGGGATACCGTCATATTGTTCTGCTCTAGTCTAATAAACTCTACCTCCTTCATATGACGAATACTTTCAGGAAAGTACTTGTCATTGAACAGTATCTGAAACGTCTCCCAAGACATACTGAGTGCAGCTGGATGGGTACGCTTCATAGACTCCCACCAGTAGTCTTCCTCGCCACGGAACATTAAGGTGGCGAATGGAACCTTCTGTTCCTCCGTGCATCCCAAGACATCGTATATCTTGGTAATTTGTTTGACCCACGTCTCCGCCTTAATTGGATCCATCTTTCCCCTGAATTCTGGTGGTCCCAACTCTTTGAACTGCTTGGCTGTGACCACCCGTGAATTTCTATCATTTCCTCCTGTATTTTGTACACGAGTCTCCCTCGTCTGGTTTTGCATGAACTGCAAAAAGCTCCTAAACATCCCGTCGTTCATCGTCTGTTCATTGGTGTTGTTTACAGGAGGTACATTGTCAGCCTGTTGCACGTTCTCCTCGTTGGTGAGTACAGGCGTCTCCACGGTCTCATTTCCACTGTTAATATTCTCAGTCGACATTCTCAAATACTGTCATAAAACAAGGGTTAATTAAGGAAATCAATATATCACATAATATCCCTGTATACTAACCAACTAACAAATAAGCTTAAGTAGGACACACTAGCGAATGATTTACTCGTCAATCCCCTCCTAGTTTTATTCCCCGATCTCTTCCAGAGATCATATCCCTAAGCTCTGATACCAACTGTGACGCCCCCAAAATAGGTCCATTCCATCCAACTCATTCTGAGTCGCCAAATACATGGTACAGAAATAACTATAACTTTATTATTACAACATATAAACTGTGAGTTTAAATACAGATATTGCCGTCTAGACAATATCCACACGCAAATAAATCCCCATCAATATTTATTGATACATTATTTTATAAAAATGGTGAGGACTACTAAACAACTCTCTCTAGAACCTTCATTCCATACCCCGACTAGTACTCGCTACATTCTCGCCTCCTGAGAAGAAAAATGGAACAAAAAGGAAAAGGGTGAGCTCAACTAGCCCAGTAAAGAATATTATGACTAAGATAATATACAACAAATTATCGTTAGTCTTCAACAGGGAAAAATCTAATAGAATACAATAGACAACCAGTTTTAAATCAACAACTGCGGCGGAAACAACAATTCATTAGAAGAGTTAAGTAGAGAATACAAACTACTATCTTCTAAATATGAATTTAAAAGTTCGTCGTCGATATTTTATCCCTGTAACATCAATCAATATATATCTGGAATCAAATATTCATCTTTGCACTACAGGCCAAAGATATTCATCAGTCGGTCATGTTCATCTCAACACCTGTTCATCTTTGCACTACGGGCCAAAGATATTCATCAAGAAATCATTCATCTTTGCACTACATGCCAAAGATATTCAGTAATATCATCATTTAAAACTGAGGATGATGAAAAATATTTTAAAGAAAACGAATCCAGTGAAGCAAAAGAACAAATATTAAGGATTCGTACTTTAAACAATTCTCATTCAAAAATACTTCATAAATAACCAGAGTGGGGTAAAATTCAAGAATGATCAAAACATGAATACAATCAAAGCTAGTGTCCAGAATAAGTATTTTGGACGAAAAGAATAAATTTCATTTTTCGGTGAATAGTGTCGTATTCGTGAATAGTGCCGTATACATGAATAGTAATTCTGACACAAAAAGATAGAAATTTCACAAAAAACATCATCATGCTTCGTGAATAGTAACTCGTGAATAGTAACTCATGAATAGTAACTCGTGAATAGTAACTCATGAATAGTAACTCATGAATAGTAATCCCGACATGAAAAGGTTCAAATTTGATAAAAAGTTCCAACCAATATTTTGGCATAATGATATTGAAGAAATAATATTATTTTTAAAGAAAATAACACCCCTTACCTCGAAAGACAGTACTTCTAGTTGAAACACCGAATATAGGCTATGACTTGAACTTGCACCGTATAGCAATACTCAAAGTATACTCAAAATACTCACAAGAATACGCTCGATAATATAGAGAGAGAAAACTTCAGTTTCTGGTGTGATTTTTAATTCTAACCTAAGCACCCTATTTATAGGAAATTGCTTAGAACACCAAAGAAAAAATATATTAAAATATTAATATATATATATATATATATATATATATATATATATATATATATATATAATCTTCACGAACACCTTTGAATCTGAAATTTCAGCAATTGAACACATGCCTCACACATGCAAAAAACGTTTTTTTGTAAAAAATATTTAAAACTTCAAAAATTAATTATTTCGGAGCTTTATAACTTCAATAATTCATAATAAATAGCTCTTTTATCAGAAAAATTTGAAACTCACGACTTTTCATATGAAATTCCATTATCTACAACTTTACATAAGGAAGTTTTTTCAAATTCCAAACAAAAATTGACCGAAATTCACAAACGGGCGATTTTACAGGCTATAATCAAATTTCGGTCAATAATTGTGTCCACTAACACACAAAATGTGTTAAACATTTAATACCATAAAAATACTCTTCATCCTCATATACTCATATATCCCACATTCATTATAAAAATATCACCGTTAATATATTATTAAAATAATATATTTAAATGAATTATTTTATCAGAAAAAGATAGAATATTAATTTTCAACAATTGTCACATTAAAAATTTTCTCCATCTATATTCACATAAAATCAATATTTTCCTCATCATATGAATCAATAATTAATTATTCACAAATAATATTACAGAATCACAATATTGACAACCAGTCAGTTCCCAGGAAAGAAAGGGCTTTCTAATAAGAATTTCTCCTTACTGGCGCGCAATTAGGTAACCAAACCTCTCCTTAGACAGAACTTTCTAGACATTTTCAATAATATTATCTAATAATATTATTCAGATAATATGAATTATTGCTTCGATAAAGAATAATACTGTGTAATGACAATTATTGAAACAACAGCAATATAAAATATCAACGCAGCAATTATTAAATCAATAAAATAAAATACTGAACAGTAATTACTGTAACCATTATTGAGTAGTGTCTTCTTACGTAAGAATCAATAATTGGTGCAATACCGTGTGCTACTGTGTTTTAACCACCGAGTATTTTAACAGTATTAACGGTAACAACTACGCCGTTATTTTTAAACAACTTATATTTGTCGTTTTCTTCATCCAATCGCTTTCCGTTATGGTTATTTTTAAACAACTTATATTTGTCATTTTCTTCATCCAATCGCTTTCCGTTATGGGCCCACAAACGACTGCGCCGTCGTACGAATATTCCCCGACAGCAAGAATATTCCACGACCAAACGAGTATTCCCCGACAACAATGAATATTTTATAACCACTTGCTTATTTTGAAATATTTGCGTATTTTACCCATAACTATCCACATTAATCAAATCAACCCTTACTATTTTAAAATGATAAATAGAGAAAATTAAATTTCAATTATTAATAATTCGGGGTCTTACAAATTATTGTAGCAATAATTGAGTATAACTGAGTGACTTCTGACGTAAACATCAATAATCAATATTGTGTGGTACTATGAAATCACGCGTATTACTGTACTTTTACTACCGGGTAGTTCAACAGTTTAACGGTAAAACTTTCGCCGTTATTTTTATAAAAGATATTTCTATCATTTTCTAACTCCGACAATAATTCCGTTGTGGGGTCCACCAATAATTGTGCCATCGTACGAATATTCCCTGTTAAAACGAATATTCTCCGACCAATCAAATATTTCACGACACAACGAATATTTTATATCAACTTTCTTACTTTGCAAAATTTTCAAATATCACCCTTAACTTTAATCTTTTATCAATTTAACAATTTACTAAATAGAATAATAATTATAAGAAAATTGAATTTTTTATTTCATAAAATTCGGGATCTCACATAACAGCTTATTAATAATATTACTAATAACTAATAAGTTGTATTAATATTATTACTGTTAGTAATAATTTTCTAAGAGATAACATTAATATTTTTAACTTAGTAGGTAATCAAATGTTTTGTTAGTTTTGGAAGTATGTGGTTTTATGTTCAAATTGTGAGAGAATATTTTTTTTTATCTCAAATATGTTAAATTGACATGTCAACGTGTCATGTAGCGTGTTATTTGTATAAGTCACGCCACATGACACAATAGAATTTACAATCCAAATTTTTAGATAATAAATAATTTATTTTGCATTGACTAAAAAATAGGAAACATAATATTTAAATATTTCTATAATACAAGGGCACTTTTATATTTTAATTTGATAGTACTCATAGACGTGGCTAATATTTGTAACTAAGTACTCCACTAATTACATGTAGACATGACATTAAATATTTATTTTTTCAGTTCGCATTTTTGTCATTATAATAATATTAAAATAAAATTATCATCTCACGAAAAAATCAAAATATATTCATTGAATATTACTTTATATTCCATACGTCTATAAAATAATGAGCAAAGTATAATCTACAAATATATTCAGGTGGTGTTTCATAAAATTGAGTAATTAAAATTTGAATGGTAAAAAAGTGTAAAATATTTGAATGATACTATTTTATTATTTTAACCCTTTGAGTAGTTTAAAATTTTTATTTGATAATTTTAAATATGCAATCTAATTAAAAAAATGAGTGAATAATATTGCTCATGAATGTGTTTATATAAAAAATATTTATATACTCTAGTGAATAAATATTAAACAAATCATCTAAGAAAATTTAGCAACAATATATAATATGATGGCTATTACATTGGATAAAAAAAATGTGTCAAGTTTAATAGAACACCAACATAATGAAAATAGTTCAAGAAAATAATTATATTTCCTCTGTTTCAAAATATAAGATTATTATTGACTTTATAAAGTCAATTTAAAATATTTTCAAACTCATAATTAACATGAATTTTTTGATTTTAGTTTATATAATGATGAATATTGAAAAATATAACAAATTTATATTCATTGTAAGATTTATTGTTTTAAAATTTTAATCTGAATTTTAAATTTGAAAATATTTCAAATTGACTTTTCAAAAATCAATAATAATATTAAAATTTGGAATGGAGGGAGTACAATATTTATTTAAACTATTTTTTTTCCATAACTTTAATTTTTTTCGTTAAGAGATAAGTCTTAATGATTTGGATTTATATTTTTCCCTTAGCGATTAAGAAACGATAAGAGGCAAACAAAATTTTAACAAATAACTTTACTCTTTTATCGAAAATAGATGTGGAGCTGTTTAGAGGTATTAAGAGATAAACAAATACTTATTACCTAAGAAAATATATAAAATGATAAATATTTTTATTTTTTAATACTAATAAATTCTATTAAATAACTTAATCTCATTTTTTGAAGTACCAAAAAAATTTATACTTTTAATTATTTTTGTTTTTTGGGACGGAGAGAAAGTATCTTTCTTCTAAAAGGAATACCATAGAAAATGGACTCGTGTCCAAACACTTCTTAAAGGAAAATCCAAAGAATAAAGACGAGAATAACAGAGATAAAATACCTGTAAATTTTGACAATTTGACCGTGCCTACCATTTCCATGTACAAACAAAACAAAATACAGATACAACTCCTTTTAGCAGAAGCATTAAAATTTAAAGGATAAAGTCGTCATTTCCTCAAAGTGCATTCATTTCTCCACTTGTCCTCATCGAACACGACCAAAAGCAGGTGGACACATACCCTCACACCTCCTCCTTAATTTCTTCTCCCCAATCGAAACGCAAACTGAAAAATTTCTTTAGATTTGTGATTTTTCTCTCTCCTGGTTAAGCGATGAAGCGTCCAATTGTCTCCGGCGAAGATCAGGCTACCGGCGACGATAAAAAGATGAAAAAGATCAAGTTACAGGAAGAAGAACGAGTTCCGGCGACGGAAGTGATGGAATCGGTGTTATTAGACGAGAATCTGCTGTACGAAGTGCTGAAACATGTGGACGCGCGCACGTTAGGCTCGGCGGCGTGCGTTAGCAAGCAGTGGTACAAAACGGCGCAGGATGAGCGGCTCTGGGAGCTGATCTGTACCGAACAGTGGGCCAATATCGGCTGTGGCAACCAACAGCTCCGATCTGTCGTACTCGCTCTTGGTGGATTCCGGCGACTCCATGCGCTCTATCTCTGGCCACTCTCTAAGCCTTCCTCTTCGTCGTCGTCGACTCCGTCAACGTCTGCCTGGCCGTGTCTCCCTGCGCCACCGCCTTCGGTTGTTCCGGCGAGGTCTGCCCCCGCGGCGAAAACACGTTGGGGAAAGGATGAGGTTCATCTCTCGCTCTCTCTCCTCTCGATTCGGTACTACGAGAGGATGAATTTCAATAATCGAGGCAAATGAAATGAATTCACTTCTAAATCATACTACTTTAGTAGTGATTTCGGTTTGTTTTATGTTTAATTTCTTAGCATATTTTAATTTTTGCTGTATTATTGACATACTATGAGTTTGTAATGAATAGAAGTGTAGAACTTATCTATATATATCTAATTGTTATGATCGTGTTCATAATTACAATGCTGGTTGTAAGGTGATCCGTTAATTCAAAGTGTATTATTGGATATTTGGATTGATATTTTTTTCCGCGAAATCCGTTTTTGATTGTAAGGTCCGATGGAATATACATTTAAATATTTAACGAAAATTTTATGAAATATACGTTTTAAATATTATTACAAGAATTGATATTTTTATAAGGAAATTTAATAATTTTATAAAGTTTTTTTTTTTACATAAATAATGGATGAGATTCACATTTATGAGAGTAAAAATTTATAGAAATATTATTTTTTGTGAAAATAGTACTTTTTTTTTATAATTGTAGTAAGAACAATTATAATTTTGATAACTATTATTTACTATGTCTTTTAATATAAGACGTTTTAAACAAATATTTTTGTCTCTTAATATAAAAAGTTTTAAAATTTTAAAAAAAATATTAATTGTTTAGTTTATAATATTAACTTAAATATTAAATATAATTTTGATTATCTCATTACTTTTTTTATTCAATAAATAATATTTTATTTTTAAAATACAAATATAATATACACAATTGATATTATATTTAATATTATATAATTATTTTTTAAATAAATTTTAAAACGTCTTATATTAAAGGAGGGAGTATCAAATTATATTTATTATTAGAATAATGTTACTATCACATAAAATAGTTCACATATCATTCATATATACTCACATATATATTGGTATGATAAACATGATTTACTCTGTATGTAAGTCATATCAATATACATATAAATATATATAAATAATATGTAAACGATTTTTATGTGATAATATATTTATTTTTATTATTTTGATCCTTTTTTTGGAGTCGGTACAAACGGATTAGACAGAGGTGAAACTTGTGGAGGGAGTAATGAATGTTTTTGGTTAGAGCCCACGCTTTTCTGGCAATTCCCTTGCTTTATTAGGTGTGAGAGTGAGAGAGAAGGGGGTACGGAGGGATGGATGTGGATGGCAGTAAAGGATATGATTCTTTAAAAAAAAGTACTTCTGGTAGTAATTGATGCAATTTGTTTGGTATTCCTCATGTCACGATAAATAATTTATGTCGATATATAAAATAAATAAATAAAGATATTATTATTTTATTTTATTATTTAATATTTCACTTTGTAATTTAAATTATTATAAAATTAATGAATATATAAATCATTTCCTTACGTGTAATTAATTTACTACACTGTACAAAAGAAAAGTTGTGGGAGTGATTTAGGAATAGTTGTCACCTCTTAAAAAATGCTTAATTAAAATAAAATACCTCAACATAAAAATTTATGTGATAAGATAGAATAAATTAGAGTAAAGTCATTTTTAATTGCTACATATCTTATATATAAGAGTAATGCTATATTTATAATTTTTTTTATTATAAATATACGTTGTTATTGTATTTTAGCAAATTTTTTTTTGCAATATATGGCAATACTTTTAAGTTAATAAGTTATAAAATTTTCAAATAAATTGCGTTAAAAATGACCAATTTATATGATTGATTTAGTTAAGTTTTATCCGGTTGTCGTATCAATCATATAATTATATATACGTTGTTATGGTATGTGTCGAGGGACGAGAGAAGCTGGTTAATTGGCAATAACCATTACGAACTTTTTTATATGGCGAGTCGGTTTGTTTTTGTTTACAAATCAAGTTTGATATATCTTGAGTCCGGATCTATCCGGACTTTCGTATTTTTTTAAAATACGGTTTATTTTAAAACAACTAAAAAAAATAAAAAATTATAGAATTTAAATTTTTACATCATACAGTGTTTTGAGTGTGATTTAGATACATATAACAAAACATGTCTGTACAGTCTGTGCAGATTGTACATATATTTTTTGGTATAGGTATCCAAATCATGCCCAAAACACTGTATTATGTAAAAATTCAAGTTCCATAATAATTTTTTTTAGTTCTTCAAATAAAATAAAATAAAATAAAATTTGGTCCGCATTTTATCAGGTCCGGACTCCCAGACCTAATTCAACTTGTATATATATATATATATATACATATATATATAGGGTCTCCATCCACAGCAACCGGTTGTTGGGGAGCAACCCCTTTTATCCAGCCGGTACAAGCTGTACCGGTCTTAGAATTTTTTTTATAAGCCGGTACAACTTGTACCGGCTGGATAAAAGGGGTTGCTCCCCAACAACCGGTTGTTGTGGATGGAGACCCATATATATATATATATATATATATATATATATATATATATATATATATATATATATATATATATACACACACACACACACACACACATACGGAGAGTATCAAGTGCATACTCTTTTATTTAACATATTTTACTCACCACTTTTAGCGACGGATCGGACGATAATTTGGTCCGTCACGTATATTAGATAACTGTCATTTTAATTTTTAGCGACGCATTGAATCGTCACCATAATATATAAACCGTTTATCTGTTATATAGCAACGGACCAAACCGTCGTCTGGTCCGTCGCTAAAGGTGGTGAGCAAGATATGTAAAATAAAAGGATATGCAACAGAAACAGACTGTATATATATATATATATATATATATATATATATATATATATATATATATATATATATATATATATATATATATATATTATATTTTACGCATATGTTAGTTGGGGGTACTATTTCAGTTAACAGATCTGTGACTGTTCATTCAATTAATGGAGCGTTGAGATTAAATTTGGTATGGGCCTGGTCGCACCTGTTAGATGCAGCTAGTGCAACTCCTTATGGCCAGACTAATGACTATTATGCCCTCATTTTGGCTTTTCAGCCCTGCGGCTAGTTTGAAAAGTCAAAATATTGACTATTACACAAAATATGAAACAAATGAGTAATATAATTAATATACTCCAATATCTCAACATAATAATAATAAGAATAAAAAAAATAACAAACTAAAAAAAATATTTTTTTAAGAAAAAAAATATATCAAACTTAAAAAGTTTGATATCAAAATATCAAATTTAGTGTACTCCAATATTTTTAAGTTTGATATTTTTTTAAAACTTAAACAATATTTTTTTTAAGTTAAAGAAAAAAATATCAAACTTAGAAATATTGATATCAAAATATCAAATTTAGTTTACTCCAATATTTCTAAGTTTGATATTTTTTTCTAACTTAAACAATATTTTTTTTAAGTTTAAGAAAAAAATATCAAACTTAAAAATTTTGATATCAAAATATCAAATTTAGTGAACTCCAATATTTCTAAGTTTGATATTTTTTTCTTAGTATTATGTTGAGATATTGTAGTACATTAAATATATTACTTGTATGTTCCATCTTCAGCGTAATAGTCAATATTTTGACTTTTCAAACTAGCCGCATGTATAAGAGTCATTAGTATGGCTGTAAGAAGGAATTACACTGGTCGCATCTAAGATGTGCGGCCAGGCCCATGCCAAATTTAATCTCAGCGCTCTATTAATTGAATGGACGACCACATATCTGTTAGCTAAAGTAGTGCCTCTAGCTAATCTATGTTGTGGAATAGGATATATATATATATATATATATATATATATATATATATATATACACACACACACACACACACACACGTAAGGTTGTAAATAAAGTCAAAATGACCAGGCTCGACTTCGGCTTGATTTGAAAAAATGTGAGCGAGATTCGAATTTATAAATAATATGATTCCAAATTGAGCACAAAAAGTAACTCGAATAAAAATACAATTGGAATTTGAGTAAGGTTATGATTGACTCGTTTAAGATTCAAACATATCATGATTCGATACATACTCGATTGATAGATATTTGAATAGATATTCGATACATTATATGACAATATATACATAGTTTAATAAAATTATTATAACTTGTTATTATTATTTTTTAAAATTCTAATTGTAATTTTATATTTGTAAAGTGTAATTTTAAATATATCTAACTTAAATAATAAATTTGATTGGTAATTATACATATTATAAATCTAGGTTCTATTTGGAGAATATAATTCAATCCCAGTAGAATCGAATTCAAGTGATGAATATTCGAGTTAAGTTGAGTAGAGTCAAATCTGAGTATAGTTTTTAAATAGAATTAAAATCTAAGTCAAATTCAAATAAGAATTTAACCTTCCATATCAAATTCGAGCATTTCATTGTTTGATTTTGAGTTCGACTCATTGACACATCTATTTATCTGTCGGTTATTAATGAGGGCCAATGGAAAATCCATTGGAAAATGGGTTGGGGGGGCGTCCGGTACATTTGTACCGGACTAACGTCCGGTGCATGTGTAATTTTTTTTTTGTTTTTTTACCATAATTACGAGAAAAAAAAAATAAAAAATAATAGAGCAAGTTTGAACAAAAAACTGTAAAATGAAGTACATTTTTTATTTAAAAAAATACTGTAAACTGTTTACAGTATTTTTTTAATAAAAAATGTACTTCCTTTTACAGTTTTTTGTTCAAACTTGCTCTATTATTTTTTATTTTTTTTCTAGTAATTATGGTAAAAAAGCAAAAAAAAAAAATTACACATGCACCGGACGGTACCGGTCATTAAGATGTACCGAACCGCCCCCCAATTATTGGAAAATTGTTAATCTTCTTCTTTTAATAAAAATATTTCAGTTTTTTCCTTTTCCTTGATTTGTGCATATCATCTGGCTTGATAATATTTTCCTTCCTTACAATTTTATCGAACCATAAGGGAAAATTCATTCTATTATTCACAGAAAATGTATAGAAAAGATATTCCTGAAATAGGAATACAATCAAGTCTGGAGTAATTTTCGAAAAAAAATCAACGAAAAATATAACATTTCTAACTAGATAATAATTGTAATTTTGTAAATAAGCACACCTAGAGGGGGTGAATAGTTGTAAAGACCAAAAGTGATTAACAATGATAAATATTTCTATTTTACTACTACAGGTTTAAATCGACATGTAACCCTATTTGATTTCGTGTCTACTTTAGTATACGTTCTTCATTAATATATTTTCAAGCATAGACTAGAGCTGGATATGCAGAATAATAAACTGCAGACTAAGAAATAGAACAAAATAAAAATCACACCAAGATTTTTACATGGTTCAGCCCCTATCATCTAATTTAGTGGCCTAATCCACGTCCAATACCAATTGGTATTGCCAATTGGTATCAGAGACACTTTTTATTAAAATTAATACTCACAAGATTACAGAAAACTCCCTATACAAAGAAGCTCGATTCTGACTTGGACACCGCTATCCCCTTGCACCTTTGCAATTTTTCTCACCACTGAGACCTTGAGGAGCCACCTTTGTGTTAGTTCCCAGGGGCACACAAGAGATCTAGAAGGGGAGGGGGTGAATAGATTCTATTTTTAAAAAACTTTTCCTCTTCTTTTTATATGCTAAGTGATTAACAGATAATGAATAGTAGAATTAATTCATACACAACGGAATATGTTAAGATTCCTTTCAAGGATATATCATTAAACACAGTTCTAATGTTAGATTAGTTGTAAGCATATATGACAGTTATAGTACGAAATATAAATGACATAAAGTAAATGACACCAGGGATTTTAAGTGGTTCAGAGACTAAATGCTCATACTCCACTCTTCTTGTAAGACTCCAACTTTTATGAATAAAGAATAATTTTTTCTAAATATCATTTTGAATATTATGGTGTGGATTTAATATAATGTTATAGTTGTGGGTAATATTTATAAATTTTGCTAAGTAAGCAAGTTGTCATAAAATATTTGATTGGTCGGGGAATATTCATTTTATCAGAAAATATTCGTATGACGACACAATCATTGGTGGACCTTACAATGGAATTACTGTCGGAGTTAAAAAATGACAAAAATATATTTTTATAAAAATAACAGCGAAAATTTTACCGTTAACTGTTGAAATACCCGGTGATAAAAGTACAGTAATACGTGTGATTGCATAGTATCACACAGTATTGATTATTGATACTTACATGAGAAGTCATTCAGTTATACTCAATTATTGCTACAGTAATTGCTGTATAGTATCTCACTTTAGTGATTCAATTATTGTCACAATATTTTATATTATTAAATCAATAATTGAGACGACAAAGTTATTCATATTATTATTTGCATTATTGACGATGTCTAGAAAGTTCTGTCGAGGAAATGGGTTTGGTTACCTAATTGCGCGCCAATAGAGAGAAATCCTTATCGAAAAGCCCCCTCTTTCCTGGGAATGATCTGATTGTTAATATTGCAAGTTATAATATTAATGATGATTGTTATTAAAAATGTGTTTCGTGAAGCTAAGTGAGTTGAGATAATTAGAGAAGATTTTTATGAAGTATTTGTTATAAGTTTGGCGTATTAATTGGACCCCCCTTACCCATTTTTCAAAAATAGTCAGGAGATATTATCTTTGTTTTGTTATATATATATATATATATATATATATATATATATATATATAAGTATTATATATATATATATATATTAATTTATTCACGGGTGGGGGGATATGGGTTACTTGGACGGGAGAGAGTATTATAATAATAATAATAAGTTTTATTTTTTATGAAAAATAGAATATATTATATTTTATTATGCATAGTATTTGCATAGTAAAATCAGAAAAGTTCAGTCGGTACGCCAATGATTTCGTTCGAATCTTACTGTGAAATCCTTGATTTTCTTTTTCAAATAGTATCATGTCATTCTCCTATAAATAGGATGCTTAGTTTAGAATTGAAAATCATACCAGAATCAGAGAATTCTTCTTCTATAATATTGAGCGTATTTCTTTTGAGTTTAAGGAAGTTTTGAGCGTAGAAAACAGTATAAGTTTTCTTCAAGAATATCCCCGCCTTACCAATCATAAATACTCTCCTTTTAAGGTAAGAGATATTAATTTTGTTCAATATTCATAAGAAATAATATTTTCTTCCATACTCTGTAGTATGTAAGTAATATTATTTCATTTAAGATTCTGAATTCTACACTCATTTTGTTAAGTATTGCTTCTATACTCCTTGAAATTAGTAGAATATCCTTGAAATTTGCGCTTCATCTAGTATCTTTTTATGAAAATATTATTATGAGCATTCTTGATAATTTTTAATCTTTTCATGTCGGGATACTATTCACGGGGTACTATTTCTAAAGTACTATTCGCGGGGTACTCTTCACCCGAGGTACTATTCATGACAAAAATTAGTTTCTTTTCAGTCCAAATTATTTTTGATATAATATTATTCTTGAATTTTACTCCACATAGCAGTATCACGTTGATAATTTGGACATTATTGAATTCTAGATAAATTGAATTATACATTTTTAAAATTTATCCTTTACTTTCATTTAATTTAATTCTTATATCATTGTCATCATCCTCATGCTTATATTGTTATGAAAGTCATCTTTGACCCGTAGTGCATAGATGGACTGTTGATTGGTATAATTATGAGTATATATCGGTATAATCATGACCTGTAATATTACAAATGATGTGGTAAAAGTCTTCATTGGCCCGTAGTGCATTGATGGACAGTTGTTGGCATGATCATGACCATTGGTGATAATGTGCATAAGGAAGGTAACAATAACTAGGATAACCATAGATCAATAACTAGGATAATGTGCATAAGGAAGGTAACAATCTTCATATAAACAAAAACACCGACTAAATGATGAACGATGAGATATTCATAGGCTTTCTGCAATTTATATAACATCAGGAGAGAGATACTCCTATACAAAATGCAGGTGGAAACACTGACAACTCATGGATGGTCACCTCTAAGTAGTTCAAGGAACTGGGACCACCGAAGTTTTTGGGAAAGCCAGAACCACTTAAGGCAAAAACGTGGATAAAATAGATCACCAAGATATTTGATATCTTGGGATGCTCTGAGGAGCAAAAGGTTCCCTTTGCCACCTTCATGTTGCGAGGAGAGGCAGATTATTGGTGGGAATCTGTAAAACGTACTCAACCTGCGGCACTGAAGATGTCTTGGGAAAAGATTCAAGAATTTTTCAACAAAAAGTACTTTCCCGAAAGTATTCGTCACATGAAGAAGGTGGAATTCATTAAGCTGGAGCAAAACAATATGACCGTGTCACAGTATGAGGCTAAGTTTACCGAGTTGTCTCGGTTTGCATCCCATTTGGTTGATAATGAGGAGAGAATGACGCGAATATTTCTGCGAGGTTTGAAACCCAAAATACATCAATACCTCATTTCTCACAAACTTGCTTATATTCAGATGTTGTGAATAGAGCTCAGTTATTGGAGCGCGATAATGAGTCAACCCAACCAAGAGATAGCAGCCGACAAAATGATAATACCAGTGATAGCAGTCATCGAAGCGGTGACAACAAACGTGGAGGGAATCAACATGCCAGAAATGGTAACCACTTTGGTGGTAATAATGGCCAAGACAATAGAAGTTGAAATTTTAAGAAGAGAAGGTTTAACAATGATGGAAAGACAGCAACACCAGCACCCGTTTTCAAGGAATGAGAACGACCACTGATCGTATGCTTCAAATGCAGAGGGGAGGGACACATTAGTCCAAACTGCACGATGCAGTCCAAAACATGTTATAATTGCGGAAGAGAAGGTCACCTAGCCCAATTTTGTCATGTAATGAAGTCAAGTCCAGCTGGGATGGAGGCACCAAAGGCTGTCTCAGAGAAGTCAAAGTTAGTAGTTCAAGGGAGAGCGTTTGTCGTGACCTCCCCAAAAGCGAGGAACCCGAACGAGGTTATCACGGGTATTGTGTAAATTAAGTTTGTATTTTAATTATGTACCATGTATTTGGCTACTCAGAATAGGTTGTGTATACCTATTTTGGAGGCGTCACATTAAGGGGTTGATTGTTGGTGAATAAGTATGATTTTGGACAAAAGGTAAATTAGGATACAAGATTTTAGGAAATAATGATTTGATAGGCAGAGTAACAGATGACTTATATTTGGAAATATAATAAGGAATATAAGGTAATAATGAAGGAAAGGAAGAAGAGTTATGAGGCGTTGATGATGACCAACAATTAGGAATCGTTACTTTTGAGAATTATTTTAAAGTTTGAAAATCATACTGAGTTGGAAAGTTGGATTGTTCTAAAATTTTTGTATCATATCAACATATGGGAAAATGGACTCTACAAATTGGACATGGCGTGAGATATATACCTATTTTGTCTGTAACAACCCCAAAATTAATACAATTTAATTCTCGACTTCGGTCGTTAATAATACATTCAACCTCTAATTTTACATCATTAAACGATAATACATCCATTAAAATTTACGGAATAATTAAAATTTTCTATTACAAACTATCCTCGTTCCCAAAACCTTCAACCTTTACATCTAAATATCTCAGAATCATTTTAATACTACGATAGTTTACATCGCAAAATGATATTACAATTCGACATTAATACATTATTCAGAACCTTAAACATGGTTCAAATAATAATAACAGAACCAAAATGTATAAATCTTCAAGTATCACATCTGATTCATATCTTTCATGTAACACATAACTTTACCTTGAATCTTGAACCTGCAAAAGTGGTTATTTGGAAGGTTGAGCTCGACAGCCCAGCAAAATCTAACAGTTTTCATGCATCACATAGCACATAATAACATGCTCAACATATAACATACATGCTACAGTTCATATAACAAGTATAAAGATACTCAATCAGCATGCTTTAATCAAATAACATAGTCATAAATTGACTTTAACATTTCATACTTTCAACATATATATAACACATCATGCTCTTTGCAATAAAGATTTAAAACAGTTAATCATCAAGTTCACATAGAAAATAGGAACTGAAAGACTTGCCTGATTCGTAGTTTATGAACTACGACTTAATTGCTTAACGCTTATCTGCACTTCATGTATTCCTACACAGTTATATAATCATGGATTCACATCCATTAGTCATATATTTCATACGCTTTTAATATAAAACAAATATTATTTCCTAACTTGGTTTTATTTTTACTTAAACTTAGGATAACCAAGAGATTAGTTCATTCTATTATCATATTTATCTAAACAATCTTGTTTCATATCTTGTAGTCTTTAAAGACAATATATAACCATAACTTAAGACCATGCAGTTAACAAACTGCTCTTGGTCACTCTGCAGAACGGCGCGGTTGCGCTGCATTTAAGCTTGGGAGTGGCACGGCCGCGCTACTCCCAGCCAAAACCAGACTTGAGTTTTTCATTGCTCAGTTTAGTCCTAACCTACTATGCATTCTGATACATACTATAAACATACATCAAGTAGGTTCTGATATTTCTTCAAGTTCACATTTCAAATCATTTAGTTTTGAATTACATAGTTCTACGTTGAATTATTTACATCAACAAGGCTTAACAACTTCTTTTAACAAAGGTTCAAGGTTTATAAGCTTTTAAACCTTATATTGGTACTAACAACCTTTAATACGCATATTCACATGTATCTATCTCATTTACATAGACATAGCATAGTTCATACTTTTAAAACGTGCTTAAATAACTTATGTCATGCTTGACTAGTTGAGTGCACATATCATTCATGTTCAAAGGCATAAATAACTCTATCATGCTTGCTTATAAGGTCATAATGCAAGTAACAATACTCATCAAAGTTAGTTTCTAAAATTTTTAAATTTCTCTTTGAAAACACATATTATCCAAGCTATACAAGTTATCTTATACGAGGTAACTTAAGATCACATTATATGCTCGCATGACTCCATCATATGCTAACTACAAAGTTAGAACTCAAGTGACTTAAAGTTCGTCAAGGTTTGTTTTCAAAATCTTCAAGTTTCTTTTTAAAACACATACTAAGTCATGCTTAAGCATCCCATTTTGAGTAAAGTAATCTTAGCCATATGACATGTCTATTATCATGCATATTCATCTTTTATTACTTAGAATAACATAATCTATCGTCCGGAGCACTACACTTGCGTATGTGCTCGTTTGACGCCCTCGGATCGCCTCCTATTACGTAATAGTCACAAATATGACTGTTTTAACCTTTCTTAAAGACCTCAAATTAAAAAACCTAAAGAACAAAAGTTGTAGGTCTATTCGTCCTCGTTCCGGATAATCTTGAATCACCTCAATCGGAGTTCGTATGAAAACGTTATGACCGTTTTACCAAAATAGGTCAAAGCAGTCACATTCAGCACACATGGGGCGCGGCCTCAACCCTTTTCCTCACAAATACCGCACGCCCGCGCCCTTGCCCAGCCCCAGATGGGCGCCCGCGTGCACGGGCAGCGCGTCCGCGCGAGGCTTCGCATAGAACACAGTTTTGGTTATAACTTTCTCATTTTAAGTCCGAATTAGTTGATTTTTGATTCGTTGGACTCGTTAAACTCTTAGCTACTCATCTAGAGAATAATTATAACACTTCAAACATATTAATAAATCATTTTAAGGGTTCCAATTCAATGTTCTTGCTATATTTTCATGTTTTAAACACATTTAGCGAATTCATTCACTACGAATTCGTTTTACATTCGTTTTGTCTCGTTCAACTTGGGTTGTTTTTGTTTTTCATCATACTAACAACATATATAATCAATTTCAGATTATATCATGAATTCATCATCAATTTTTGATTCCAAAACAAGCCCTAATGTACATATATCTATAAAACTCAATTTTTTCTTGTTTAATCATACTTTCATGAACTTGATCACCCTAAAAACCACTTTTAGATGTTATAAAGTTGGTTATACCAACCCATAAACATATTTATTCAACAATTTATCAAATCATACAACCAAATAACTTCTATAGAAAACTCAAGAATAGAGGTTTGAGGTTTTAGAATTGATTCTTACCTTGAATCTTCTTTAGCCTTGATAGAGGATAAAATTTGCTTGACTAATCCTTCTTTTCTTCCTTGATTCTCCAACTTTCTTTCTCTAACTTACAGAGAATTCCCTCCCTCACCAAACTCTCCTTTTCTCAGCTTATGCAAAAATGAGCATATGAAAAAAGAATACGTGAGTTAAGTTATCGGTTATACAAAGGAAAAGTCTCCAACCGTTAAAAAATATGGAGAGTCTCTAAGCCTTGTTTGGCTAACTCTATTAGGCTCTCTTCTTGTTTATTTTAATATTCCTTTTACTATATGATACCTATGTCACACTACATTTTATTGCTAAATTATTTAGCTAGCTACATTGAATAATTATACAATTAAAATATGTATAACTATTACTCCATACATTACGAAATTATATTCATAACACCTCAACTTAAAATAAACCTTTCCATTAAAATAATTAATATTTATTCCATAAATTATTTTAATTAACTCAAATGAATCATACAATTATAATATATAATTATTTAATTCCTTTCCTTGTATAAATTTTCTCAATACAATTTATTTAATCCATACATCTAATCACTACTTAAATATTAATTCAATTTATTAACCTCTAACCAATAATTATTTATAGGTATATTGGTTTTCCTTCTCTCATCATCAATTTATATTTTATTAACATAATTCAAGATACTAAACATTTTCATATATTACCATAACATGTAATATATATTAAGAATACCAAATTTAATTAGCAAAACTCGCATATTAACTCACTATTTAATTAATGAATTAACTCTTTTATCCACTTTACTACAACACCACAACCAAGTAAGGTTTTAATATTCAAACAATATTATTCCATAATATAGTCTCAACTTAATTTAAATTATTCAATATTTATAGGGTTAATTTCCCTTGCCACCAAATTCCTTGTCGTGACTAATTTCTTTTATTTCCTATAATAGTTTAATCAACTATTAAATCTCATAAAAATTTAATTGTTTTCACACCAAGACACATAATTGAAAATATATACATCTCATAATAAAAATTTTTAGTTATTAAATTCGTAATTTAATAACTTTTAAAAATTCGGGTTGTCACATTGTCTCCAAATTAAGATAACAAAATTCCTTGTAATTTGTCGCCACACCTACAAAAATACATGGAACAGCTCTTGTAGAAAATTTGGAGGTTTGGGAAGTAATCAAATTTGGGTAGCAAAGACAACCAAAGATTTTAATGAGAGAGAAATCAAGGAGGTGACCAAACAAACATTCAAAAAGAAGAATTAAATTGAAGAAGTTTTGATGGCAATCTATTGGCTAAATATATGGAATAATTCATGGCTTCAACCCTATGATATGGGGGAATTTCAGACTGAAAGAGAAGACATCTAGTAATGTTAGCAAGATGGCGATGCTTTCTCTCAGCACTTCCATTTTGCTGAGTGGTATGTGGATAAGAAATTCGATGGCGAATTCCATGTTGATCCAAATATGTTTCAAATTTTTTGCTAGTGAATTCACCACCTCCATCACTTTGAAATGACGAGAGAGACAGTAAAATTGATTATTAATCATGAGATGAAATTCTTGAAATTTATCAAATACTTCATGTTTATGACGTAACAAATAAATCCAACTAAATTTGGTAAAATCATCGAGAAATAAAACATAATAAGAAAACCCATACATTGATTTACAAGTGGATTGCCATACATTAGAATGAACAAGAGAGAATGGTTTATGTGAATGCGTAAAAAAGTTATCAAAATATAATTTGGATTGCTTTCCTAAATGGAAAAAATTATGAGAAGAACAATCATAAGATAGAGAAGAAGAGATATAATTATTCTTATATAATATATTTAAAATAACTGGTCAAGGATGCCCAAGTCTTTAATGCCAAATTTAGACCAGGAGACAGTAGCAGAAAATGCAGGTAGATGTGGTGGAAAATCTGAATTTGAGAACGGAAGATGAATTGGAAATAGGAAACCAGAGTTACTGTAACTGAGAAGAGGAGCTTGAGTTTTCTTATCCTTCACAAATAAACCACTTTCAATAAATTCAAAGAGTCAATTATTATCCTCACAAAAAATGAACAAAAAGAAGATTCTTTTTTAGAGATGGCATAAGAAGAACATTTTTATGGATAAAAGTATGATTTGAAGTAGAAAAAGAAACGATACCAAAATGTGTGACGGGCAAAAGATTTTCATCCCTAACCATTACTTTTTCTGTATCATTATAAGGAGAGAGAGAGAGAGATAAAGATACCTGCATCACTAGTCATGTGTGAAGAGGCTCCAGTATCAGCATACCAATGAGTAGATGGAGTGATAGACTCCACGGCACGCTTGCGTGAGGTGGTCGTCGCCCGGATCGTTTCTAGCACAGTTGTTGGGTGAATTGCTTGCAACACCTTAACCCCTCGCCTATATGTAGACGGTAATCTTGGTACAATTGCTCGCGTTCGGAATTCTGCGTTGAATGGACACCAACGACACCTTGACCCCTCGCTTATATTGAAGCGGTAATCTCGGTACAATCGACGATTGATATGGTAGAAGACGCCACACACAACTATGAATTGTTGTATGATAAGTCAAATTGAATCTCAAAGAAATAACTAAAAAAAATACTTAGGAATTCTTCAAAGAACCAAAAGAAGAGAATATCCTCACAATTATATTGAATAATGAATAATGTTTAATGTGTTTGATTACATAACTTGGACCTCTATTTATACTACTCAAAACAATCCAAATCCTAATAGGAATTTATAAACCATAACCCTAATTTCTATAAGGAAATAGAAATCAAATTGGAAAAGAAATTCTAATTAAAAAGAAATCCTAATTAGAATAGAATTTGATAAGTATTTGGAAAATAAATCCCTAAAAAGTAGGCTAATAGAATATGCCTAATATTTTAGGAAACAAAATCTTTTTCCTAAAATCCCAAAATCCTTGCCACGTTAGGATCTTTTACCATGTGAAAATTGCTTCTTTTCTTTGTATGTAATCTGATTATGTGAAATTATAAAGACCCATATAATCTAGCTACATGTGAATAACTTGTTGATCAGGATTGTATCATTCCCCTCCTCTTCAAAAGGATTTGTCCTCAAATCTGGTATCCACTCCCCTTGAAAAGGATTTGTCCACAAATCTGATCAAGAATTTGAAAAGTTCCAACTCCTCCTGGATCAAATATGAAAATTAAAAACTCTTCATGTGATAGATTCTTCCAATGATGAATTCCTGGATCAAACGGAAATCTTATAATCTCGATCATTTTCAAACATAACCACGTCAATGATCCTGGGTCAAATATCAACTTTTGAAATTCATCAGGTCGCATAAGCCCATACACCTGAATCCATGGATTAAACACAGAATAAAACAAATCAACAAGTTCCTTTTGTCTAATCACAAAAGAATCAAATAAATCAAAATCACATGCATAGTCTAATAAAATAATATTCAAAACACTTCCCTGTAAACTCTCAATGCATTGATCGAATTGAATTGCACGATCCATGTTTCCCTCGATGAATATGATCCTATCACGAATCTCCAAAACACAACCAACCTTTCTCCTTCCATTGACATTAACACAATCAAAATCGCATAATAGCACCAACGGAATAAAAAGGTTACAATCATAAGTTGAAAATTCAATAGCATATCGACGATGATCACAAACAAACTCAACACATGCTAAAGAATTTCTCAAAGTATTGACAAAAATCAGAATATCATCAAAATAGAGAATAACAAATTTTTCCATGAAAGAATGCAAAATATAATTCAACAATTCCATGGAAGTATGCAATGTCTTAGCTAATCTAAGTGAACTAACTAAACATGCAAATAACTCATCTCTCGAACCATCTTGATAATAAACACTTCTTGAATCAAAACCATATGATAGCATATCATGCAATGAAGATTGCTCTAACGAAACAACATGATTACTACCATTGTCAACTAACGAGAATTCATGTAAAAATTGACTAGCATGAAACCCTAAGTCAATATTTGGATAAGAAAATCTAGAATTATTTTCATGCAAGTAAGCACATTGAAAACGATAATATATATCATGATCATAAACTAACTCAACAAATATCAAATATCCACCATAGTTTATGATAAAAATTATTTTACCCTCAAAATAGCTAACAATAAATTTTCCAATGGAAGCATGCAAAACATGTTTTAAATAACTCATGAAAACACTAGATGCATCAGTTAATTTATCAGAAATAACTAACCACCTATATAACTCACATGCTAAAACAATTTTCCATTTATCACAATATTTCATGCTAAATTGATTAGGCATTGTCATCACATGATTATTATCACATGTAGATAAAACATAAGAACTATGCAATTTATCAAACATATTATCTAAATAAAGAAAAAAATAACGATACTTGTTTACCAATTCAAAATCGATGAACAAATTCGTTGTCTCATTCTTCTTGGGTACTATGACATAATTAGCACATGAACTCATGTCTTCTCTCACGATACCCACTTCCACCAACTCTCTAACCCGCCTTGGTAACTCCGTCGTCTCCTCGGGAATACTATTAGCTGATCGGTACGGAATGATAGTACGTGGTATTTCACCAACAACCTGTACAAGAGACAAAACAAAACTAGACAAAGAAGAATCATTAGTGTTAGTATTCAAAAGCACCGTCTTGTACGAATGTACAGTCATTGACTTTTCAAAATATAACTCACTTTTCAACTCACTCTCTTTTTCATACTCACATATTTCTTCTCTTTCTTCTTTATGCTCACCCTCTCGTTTGTTTTCCTCTCGTTTATTTTCAAGGTCACTCTTTTCATTCTCTTTTTTCTCAAACTCTCTTTTCTTTTCATTCTCACCCTTTTTAATTTTTTCTTTTACATTATCAATCTTTTGAACAAATTTTTTTTGTCGATTCTTTCCACATGTATTTTCTTTTACAAACTCATCTTTTTGATTACTTTCTTTCGGATGTTCATCATCTTGCTTTAGATCATGGATTTTCTCTTGAACACTTGAACCCAATAACTCTCCTTGGACTGCATATTCTATAATTTCTTCCACATCCCCCGGCTGATCTTGTTTCTTTTGCGCCTTAGGAGTATATTGTAGTTGCATCCAATAATCTTCCTTGTTTACTTGTGTGCGAACACTCCTGTTATTATCTACTGTAGATGGCCCTGAAGGTTACTCTACATGTCTTCGAGATGTATATTCCTCCTTCCTGTCACGCTCCACTGGAGCAAACCGCTTTCTCACTGCTGATGTTAATTCTGCCCATGTCTCGAATGGACGCTCCCCATATTTTTGTTTGATAAGCTGCCACCATATAATTGTATGATCGGAGAACTCTTGAACTGTCCGTCTGACCTTCCTCCTCTCGGAGTAATCATGAGAGTCAAATTCTCGCTCCATCTTTTTCTCCCATTTCAGATATGCCTCTGTATCAATATTGCCTTGGAAAGTATTCCTTCGAGACCCATAAGAACTTTCATACTTGTAGCTATACATGTTTGCTGCAAAACAAAGGTTAGTAGATAAAAATTTCCTCACACACTCCCTTACGTGTTTCGCTCAAATAATGATGAATCACTCGTGTATCGCTCAAATTTGGCTTTTACCCTCAAATAATCTTACACTCTTGCCTCTTACCTCTAATTTTCTCTCTAATAGGTTCTTCTTGAATTCCCCTAGCAAAATTCTTGGTTTTACTAATCAATTCAAAAAGTACTTATCACGCAACAAAATTATTGATGGTGTGACTATCAGAATATCACAAATTAAATCACCGATCGATTGCCTTGTACTCCTCCTGTATGCTTCAGATTTATAAATTGTAGCTCCGTTTCAGAATTGATGATGATGGAACGGTATGAACTCTTGGTTGGAATTTGATGATTTGATAGTGTGCTACAAATTGGGTTATCACAATATAATATGAATTTTTTTTCTTTTTTCTTTTTTTTGGCTTCTTTTTTTTTTTTTACAATATATATTTCGACAGAAAATTAAAGATAAGTAACTTGCTAGAAAGGCTTAGCTTTGATACCAAATGATAGACTCCACGGCACGCTTGCGTGAGGTGGTCGTCGTCCGGACCGTTTCTAGCACAGTTGTTGGGTGAATTGCTTGCAACACCTTAACCCCTCGCCTATATGTAGACGGTAATCTTGGTACAATTGCTCGCGTTCGGAATTCTGCGTTGAATGGACACCAACGACACCTTGACCCCTCGCTTATATTGAAACGGTAATCTGAGTACAATCGACGATTGATGCGGTAGAAGACGCCACACACAACTATGAATTGTTGTATGATAAGTCAAATTGAATCTCAAAGAAATAACTAAGAAAAATACTTAGGAATTCTTCAAAGAACCAAAAGAAGAGAATAACCTCACAATTATATTGAATAATGAATAATGTTTAATGTGTTTGATTACATAACTTGGACCTCTATTTATACTACTCAAAACAATCCAAATCCTAATAGGGATTTATAAACCATAACCCTAATTTCTATAAGGAAATAGAAATCAAATTGGAAAAGAAATTCTAATTAAAAAGAAATCCTAATTAGAATAGAATTTGATAAGTATTTGGAAAATAAATCCCTAAAAATTAGGCTAATAGAATATGCCTAATATTTTAGGAAACAAAATCTTTTTCCTAAAATCCCAAAATCCTTGCCACGTTAGGATCTTTTGCCATGTGAAAATTGCTTCTTTTCTTTGTATGTAATCTGATTATGTAAAATTATAAAGACCCATATAATACTAGCTACATGTGAATAACTTGTTGATCAGGATTGTATCATGGAGCATTAGGCATTTTCATTGCCATAAAGGACTTGGGAGCATTCGAGGGTGAGAAGACATGATTGTAGCGGTTACGACACTCAATGGCGGAATTATTCCATTTATTACATATCTGGTATTGCACATTAATTGTAGGTGTGAGTGTTTGATGATGCAAAAGCATCGTTGAACCAATTGCGACAACCAAGAGCTGAATGATTCCATCTATTGCAAATTTGACATTGAATGCCAAAATTGGGATAATTTGAATTAGGAGGGCGGCCAAGAACTCCATCAGGAAAAGGAGAAGAATTTAAAATTTTACTATTATTGGGATTGTACGATTGTCGACCTTTATCACGAGAAGAACAACGACCATGATTGGCATTTAAGTGTGGAAAACCACCTATTTATGGATTCTAAAATTGGTGGCCTCATTCGATAGAGGTAGTGTGGGCTGGAACAACGATAAACATGGAAGTAGAATTTTCCTTGAAATTATTATTTTCAACATGAGTCTCTTCATTGAGAAGAAGACGAAGAGATAGAAAAGTAGGAAATGGGTGAGTGTTCTTCATTACTGTAACAAATGTAGAATAACTTGTTGGGAGCCCATTAAAAATTTGGATGACAAGATCTTCATCCGAGACAAGTTTTCCAATAGCTGCAAGAGACAAAGACAAAAGTATGATTTTTTTGTAAATAGGAATCCATGGACAAGTCGCGCTTAGAAAAATTTTAAAATTTTTCCTTGATATGCATGAATTTAGAAGAGACGTGATCAAGAAATATTTGATCAAGAATGGTCCAGGCCTCATAAGAGGTGTTGTTGAAATTATTGCCTTGTATTAAATTGCCTTTGGTTGGTAGTTGGGTGATGGCATTTATATTGAGCATTAGTTATTAGTGGTTGGGGGATGACATTCAAGGTCATTTTCTCCTATAAAACAAACTTTGGCTCCTCATTTCTTCACACAAACATTAGAAAGCAAGAGAGGTAGAAAGCTCTAGTTTGAGCATTAGTAAGATAGAGAGGTAGAGAGAAAATAAACAATTAGTTTATTTCTCAGTTGAGAGTTTATATTCTCCATATTATTTTCATAGTGGATTTCTAATATCTCTCCCCGTGGTTTTTCTCAGTTGGGCTTCCACGTAAAATTCTTGTGTTATTATTTTATATCTCATACAGTAGTGTGTTTGTATTTATCTTAGTGTATTTGTTGATTTCTCAACAAATGGTATCAAAAGCTTTTGGTTCCCACCGTTGGTGTCTAGGAAAGTGGTTCGAAAGGCAGCACCTTTAAGAAAGGTGGTTATTTAATTAGTCACCGTTGTACAAGCATGGAGAGACTCCCACCTGACTTACACTTACCTGGCCAACTAGTACAATCAATTTAAAGAGAAATTAGGCAGGTCACAAATACGAAGATGACAAGCACAAGTGCGAGGTATGAAGTTGAACCATTTTACCGTAAGTTAAATTTTAGTATTTGGCAGTGTACAGTCGAAGATGTATTGGCTCAATAGGGATTGGCAAAAGCACTAGAAGGGAAGAAACCAGCGACTATGACAGATGAAAAATGGACGGATCTTGAAGCAAAGGTCGTGGTAACAATTAGATTGAGTTTGGCGCCACAGATCAAATATCAAGTTTTGACAGAAACCTCTTTGAAGGACTTGTGGAGAGACTTGAGAAAGTCTACAAGTCAAAGTCTTTGTCAAACCGATTATATTTGAAGAATGAATTATACCGGCTTCAGATGGAAGAAGGGTCAGATTTGGCCAATCATATGAATGAGTTTAATATATTAGTGACCCAACTAACCAGTATTGATGTGAAGTTGGGTGAAGAAGATAAAGCCTTATTGCTTCTTATCTCTCTACCAGATTCACACTCAACTCTTCATACTACACTCCTTTTAGGGAAGAAAAAGCTTGCAGTTGATGATGTGAAGTTAGCAGTCCTGTACCAAGATAAGTTCAAGGACATTACTTCGAGAGATTAAGGAGACAGTCTTCTTGCATCTTTAGATGGGCGTGGCAGGGTTATAATCAGAAGAAATATTCTGAAAAGGAATGAGGAAGGTCTCATTCGAGATCATGTAAAAAGGATAAATCTCAGGTTGAATGCTATCATTGCCACGAGAAGGGTCACTACAAAAATCAGTGTCCATTGTTGAAGAAGGATAACAAGAAGAAAGGTAAGCAGATTGAATATTCTGCTAATGTTACTGAGCAAACGAATGTGTGCAGCGATGGAGAGCTATACACAGTGACAGAAAATGAAGCTTAACAAAGTGATCTCTTATCCGTTAGAGACAATAACAGCCTTACAGATTGGTACATAGATTTCGGTTGTTCTTTTCACATGTCCCCTCACATGGATTGGTTTGATACTTTTACATCCTACAATGGTGGTACAATTTTATTGGGTAACAATGCAGTCTGCAAAGTTACTGGAATAGGCACCATCAAAGTTAAAATGTTTGACAGAGTTGTCAGAACATTAGGTGATGTAAGGTATATTCCAGAATTGAAGAAGAGCTTACTATCGGTTGGAGTACTTGACTCTATAGGCTACAGTATCTTAGTCAGAGATGGTGTCATGAAAATTACCAAGGGTTCAATGGTAATTATAAAGGGCCAAAAGAAGGGCACTCTCTACAAGTTGATAAGGGACACAGTTGTTGGTGGAACAGTAATTTCTATGCAAGATAATTCTAATAGTGATAGTATAGAATTATGACACATGCGACTTGGTCATTTGAGTGAAGTTGGAATGAAAGAATTTCATAAAAGGCAGTTGCTGAAAGGTGTCAAAACGTGCAGTTTGGAATTTTGTAATTTTTACGTATACGGCAAACAAAGGAGGGTCAGATTCAAGGTAGGAGCACAAACTAGTAAGAATGTATTTGATTATATACATTCAGATGTATGGGCCAGATCAAGCATACATCAATGGGTGGAGCCCATTATTTTTTCATTTTTATAGATGACTACTCCATAAAGGTGTGAGTGTATTTTATGAAGCAGAAATCCGAGGTTTTCAAAATCTTTAAGCAATAGAAAGTTGAAGTAGAAAATTAGACCGAAAAGAAGCTCAAGTATTTCAGATCAGATAATAGCACCGAATACAAGGATAAATTATTGCTACAGTTATGCCAGGATGAAGGTATCACCAGGCACTTCTCAGTTAAAAGAACTCCATAACAAAATGGGGTTGCAGAGAGGATGAATAAAACTCTATTGGAACGTGCCAGATTTATGAGGTTAAATGCAGGTTTGCCTAAGAGTTTCTAGGGTGAGGCAATCAACACAACCTGTTATCTGATAAATCGATCTCCTTCAGCTGGAATTGATTATAAAATCCCCGAGGAGGTATGGAGTGGGAAACCAGTTATTTTTTTGTGATGAAAATATTTAGTTTTCCAGCTTATGTTCATCTACCGGTCGAGGAACGACATTTCAAACTTGATCCAAGGTTGAAAGAGTGTATTTTCCTTGGATATGAAGGCGAAGTCAAGGGATACAGGTTATGGGATCCAATATCCAAGAAGAAGGTTGTCAGCAAAGATGTGGTGTTCAATGAGAAACACATGTTGAACAAGTCCGAGAATGAAGAATCTACAATAAGTGAGTTACAGAAACACCCAGTTGAGGTGGAGCTTCTTGAAGAGATTAAAGATGATCATCCTTCACACCCCAAGAGAGGTCCTATAATCTTCTTAGAGATCAAAAAAGGTGAGTCAACAAACCAGTGCAGAGATATAGGTTTGATGACGTGATTGCCTTTGCCTAGATTACTGGTAGTGGAGATCAAACTAGCTATCAAGATGCTATTCAGTCTGAGGATAATGATAAATGGGCGATAGCGATGGAAAAAGAGATGTAGTCTTTACAGAAGAACCAAAATTGGGAGTTTGTTCAACTTCCAAAAGGATCGAAGGCAATATGATGCAAATGGGTGTTCAGGAAAAAGAAAACTCAGTCTGATAAAGAAGGTAAAAGATTCAAGGCCAAGTTAGTGGCGAAGGGATTCTTTAAGAGAGAGGGAATCGACTACAATGAGATCTTCTCACCAGTTGTGAAGCACACATTGATTCGGTTGATCTTATATATTGTAGCATCATAGGATATGGAGTTAGAGCAACTTGATGTGAAAATAGCTTTTCTCCATTGTGATTTAGAAGAAAAGATCTACATGAAGCAGCCTGAGGGGTTTATTGAACTAGGAAAAGAGGGTTTAGTTTGCAGTTTGAAGAAGTCTCTTTATGATTTAAAGCAATCCCCAAGATAGTGGTACATGAGGTTTGACAACTTCATGGTGGTTCATGGTTACTCTCGTTTGAAGTATGATCCTTGTGTGTATTTCAGATCACTTAATGATGGTTCTCTAGTATTACTGACATTATATGTCGATGACATGCTGATAGCAGCAAAGAAAAAGTCAGATATTTATAATTTAAAGAATTTATTGAGTAGTGAATTTGACATGAAGGATCTTGGAACGGCCAAGAAGATTCTAGGTATGGAAATTCACAGGGATTGTCAGCTAGGAAAACTATGGTTAACTCAGAAAGGATATGCGCATAAGGTTTTAGAGAGGTTTAACATGCACAATGTTAAACCTGTTAGCACTCTGTTCAGGACATTTTAGGTTATCTTCACAGTTGAGCCCACAGACAGAAGATGAGGTGGAGTATATGTCCAAAGTACCATATGCAAATGTTGTGGGTTGTCTAATGCACGTCATGGTATGTACAAGGCCATATATCTCACATGCAGTAAATATGGTTAGCAGGTATATGGCAAATCTATGGAAAGAGCATTGGAATGCTGTGAAATGGATTTTTCATTATTTAACTGGTACAACCAATTACGGTCTTATGTTTAATCGTGATACCACAATAAGTGAAGTTACAGGGTTTGTTGATTCAGATTATATTGGAGACTTAGATGCAATGATATCAATGACAGGGTTTGTATACACCTTTTGTGGAGGATGTATATGTTGGGGGTTAATGTTGCAGTCTACGGTAGCATTATCAACAACAGAGGTCGAGTATATGGCATTGACAGAGGCAGGAAAGGACGCTTTTTTGCTTAAGGGACTAGTTGAAGAACTAGGTTTCAAGTAGGGTAGTATCCAAATTCAGTGTGATATTCAACGTGCTATTCATTTAGCAAAGAACTAGGTGTTCCATGCCAGGACCAAACATATAGATGTTCGGTATCACAAGATTCTTGAATGGCTGAACAATGGTGATATTGCTCTTCGCAAAGTTCACACAAAGGAGAATGTCGCAGATATGCTCACAAAGTCAGTTACAGCAGAAAATTTCAAGCACTGCTTGGACTTAATTCATTTCGTCGAAAGTTAAGTTCGTGGTGAATTATCCAGGGAGAGGGATACATTTACTGTCACGGTGAAGTTCACAATATTTGGATAATACAAGTCAAGGTGAAGATTGTTGAAATTATTGCCTTGTATTTAATTGCCTTTGGTTGGTAGTTGGGGGATGACATTGCATTAGTTGTTAGTGGTTGGGGGGATGACATTCAAGGTCATTTTCTCCTATAAAAGGAAGCTTTGGCTCCTCATTTCTTCACACCAAAGTTAGAAAGTAAGAGAGGTAGAAAGCTCTAGTTTGAGCATTAGTAACATAGAAAATAAACAGTTAGTTTATTTTTCAGTTGAGAGTTTGTATTCTCCATATTATTTTCATAGTGGATTTCTGAGATCTCTCCCCGTGGTTTTTTCCAGTTGGATTTCCACGTAAAATTCTTGTGTTATTATTTTATATCTCATGTACAGTAGTGTGTTTGTATTTATCTTAGAGTATTTTTGTGAGTCTTATTTCTCAACATGTGTTGTAGCCATAGTTTAAGAGAATTTCAAGAACATAGATAGAGAAAGAAGCTTTAATCCTCCTATGAACTGTATTATCACATTGAGTCCAAAGGTCATATTTCGGATCTAATAGTGGAGGACATGTGTGACGCCCCCAAAATTAGGTATACATTACCCATCTTGAGTCGCCAGATACATGGTACAGAATTCAAATACAACTTACTAATACAACTGTCGTGTACAATACGACAAAACATAACTGTGAGTTTGAATACAATTATTGTCTACTAGAGATCATACAAACTCAAAAGGTGTCCACAATACAATTATTGTCACACTATTTAACAGAATAGTGAGGACTACTAATACTATTCTCTGGTCCATCACTCCGTTCCCCGACTCGTCCCAGCTATATTCTCATTTCCTGAAGAGAACAGTGAAATAAATGGTGAGCTCAACTAGCCCAGTAAGAAATATTATGACTAAGATAATGCAGAATAAATTTATCATTAGCCTTCAACAGTGTTAAACTGATAAAATACAATAAACATCAAGTTTAACTACAGCGGAACCAGCAATCCATTAAAAGAGTCAAGTAGAAAATAAAATCTACTATCTTTTATGATTTAAAAGGTTTTTCATCATCGTTATAGCTGAGACTCAGCTTAATAAATATTCCACATCATCGAATCACCCCCGCACTACGGCCAAGGATATTCTTTAGTATCACGACCACAATTATTCATGCACTACGACCAAGAATATTTGTGTAATCATTAATGATCATGATCATGCCAACAACTGTCCATCAATGCACTACGGGCCAATGAGGATTTTTAATTTTTACATCATTTGTAATATTACGGTCATGATTACACCGAATAATCCCTGGTCATAATCATACCAAGTCCATCTATGCACTACAGGCCACAGATGACTTTTAACAAAATATAAACATGAGGATGATGACAATGATATAAAAATTCAATAAAACAAGTTCAAGAATTATTTTATCCAGGAACTAATAACGTCCAAATTGTCAACAGGATACTTCTTTGTAGAGTAAAATTCAAGAATGCTCAGAAGAATATTTCCATGAAAAGATACTAGATGAAGCGCAAATATCAATGATATTCCACTAATTTCATGGAGTATAGAAGTCAAAGTTTTAACCAACTGAGTATAATAAAGAATGAGATAACAAAAGAAATCACCATGCATGCGATAGACCGCACAAGCAGGTTATTCCAATAGAATAATAAATAACGGAACCAGGTCCGACGTAAAACGCACAGACAGGATATTCCAACAGAATAATAAAGAATGGAACCAGGTCCGGTGTAAAACACACAGACATGATATTCCAACAGAATAATAAAGAATGGAACCAGGTCCGGCGTATAGCACAGACAGGATATTCCGACAGAAATGTAAAGACAGAATAGTAAATGGATGTCACCAAGTATAAGGTATTCCGCGTATACCGGTTATTCCAACAGAATAATAATGAATGGAATAACATAAGGATTTCACCAAGTATAGGGTATACCGCGTATACAGGTCATGTATAGGGTATGCCACTTTTACAGTTTATTCCAACAGAATAACAAAGAATGGAATAACATAAGTTCTCTTCAAGAAGAAAGAATAACACCCCTTACTTTATTTAGGAGATTGAATACTACAGCAGTGTTATAACCGAATACTCTTCTTCTTTCTCTCTTATTCTCTCTATACTTTCTCTCTCTATAGCTTGAGCGAATTCGTGAAAAATAATGAAGCCCTAGGCCTCTATTTATAGAAGATTTATTACTATTTACGAAAGTATTTACTATTTATGAAGGTAATTACTATTTACGAAGGTAATTACTATTTACGAAGGTAATTACTATTTACGAAGGTAATTACTATTTACGAAGGTAATTACTGTTTACGAAGGTAATTACTATTTACGAAAAAAACTCTTAGATGATGACATATGTTCCCCCATAAATAATTAAACTTACCACAAACGTCTAATAATAGACTCTTTATATACATCAAGGATTGAATAAAAATTACCAAAAATTATTTTTTTTAATCAACACATATTTAATCTTTCAACAATTATTAATCATTTATAACTTGTCGTCTCAATTATTGTTTAAATAATATAACATATTATATAGATGATACTGTGACAATAATTGAATTAATAATATAAGAGATATGATGCAACAATTACTGTAGCAATAATTGAGTATAGCTGAGTGACTTCTCACGTAAGCATCAATAATCAATATCGTGTGCTACTATGCAACAACGCGTATTACTGTACTTTTACTACCGAGTAGTTCAACAGTTTTAACGGTAACACCTCTGCCGTTTATTTTATAGAAAGCTAATTTTGTCGTTTTCTAACTACGACAATACTTCCGTTGTGGGGTCCACCAATGATTGTGCCGTCGTACGAATATTCCCCGACAAAAAGAATATTTCCCGACCAAACGAATATTTTATAACAACTTGCGTACTTTGCAAAATTTATAAATATTACCCACAACTATAACATTATATCAAATTTATTCCATAATATTCAAAAATAATAATTATGAAAATTCATCTTTATTTATAAAAACTGGGGTCTTACAACCTCCCCTTCTTATGAAATTTCGCCCTCGAAATTAGGGTACGTACCTGGTATGTCAAAGAGGTAAGGATACCTTGATTTCATTTCAGATTCTAACTCCCAAGTCTTTTCCTCAACATCGTGGTTTCTCCACAAAACTTTGACTTGAGGTATAACCTTGGAGCGTAGAATATGTTCCTTCTTATCCAAGATTTGAACAGGAATCTCTTCATACGTCAAATCTTTCGCTATTTCATCCGGTTCTAACTCAATAATGTGGTTTGGGTCTTTCACATATTTTCGTAACATGGATATGTGAAAAACGTTATGAACACGAGACATACTTGGCGGTAAAGCGAGTCTATAGGCCACAGTTCCTACTCGATCGAGGATTAAAAATGGATCGATGAATCGAGGATTGAGTTTTCCTTCTCATTCCAAATCTTGTAACTCCTTTCCATGGAGTAACACGTAACAACACATGATCTCCTATATTGAATTCCATGTCCTTTCGATGAAGATCAACATAACTCTTTTTCGACTTTGTGAAGTTTTTATACGTTGTCGGATCGTTTGAATCTTTTCCGTAGTCATACGTACCAACTCCGGTCCCAACAACGTTGCTTCACCCACCTCATCCCAGCATACTGGAGAACGACACTTTCTTCCATACAACGCTTCGAATGGAGCCATGTCAATACTTGCTTGATAACTGTTGTTATAGGAAAACTCCACCAATGGTAAGAACTTGTCCCAACTTCCCTTGAAATCAAGGACACAGAGTCTTAATAGATCTTCAAGAGTTTGAATAGTCCTCTCCGACTGTCCGTCCGTCTGAGGATGATATGCCGAGCTAAAACGTAAGTCTGTGCCCATAGCTTTTTGCAAACTAACCCAAAATTGTGAAGTAAATCTTGGGTCTCGATCAGAAACTATGGATACTGGCATACCATGCAGTCTTACAATCTCGTTTATGTACATACGAGCAAGACGTTCAAGTGTATAAGTTTCTCGTATCGGTAAGAAATGAGCAGACTTGGTCAATCTATCAACAATAACCCAAATCGCATTTATGCCTTGAAAAACCTTAGGAAGACCGGTAACGAAATCCATGGTAATGTGCTCCCACTTCCATTCTGGAATTTGAAGTGGTTGCAATGGACCTTTTGGTACTTGATGCTCTGCTTTAACTCGTTGACAAGTTAGAAACCTTGAGATAAACAACGCTATCTCTCTCTTCATATTGCTCCACCAAAATGTATGACGAATATCATGATACATTTTGGTACTCCCAGGATGGATTGCAAACGGTGTATTGTGCGCCTCCATCATGATTTTATACTTTAAATCAGGGTCGTTAGGAACACAAAGTCTGGAGTTGACTCGAAGTATTCCCTCTTCATCGATTCTTGCTTCCGGCATAACACCTTCTTGCACTTTCTTCCTCATACGCATCAGCTCTAGGTCTGTAGCTTGAGCAGCTTTAACTTTATCGATTAAAGTCGGTTCTACTCGTATATTCGCCATCGTCACATGCGTCCCTGGAGTCTTTAACTCTATCCCCATCCTTTGCAAGTCACACAAAATGGGCCCTTGCGTTGACAATATCGCACTCGTACTTGCATGTGATCTTCTACTCAATGCGTCAGCTACCACGTTTGCTTTTCCAGGATGGTATTGGATGGTATGATCATAATCTTTCAACAGTTCAAGCCAACGTCGTTGTCGCATGTTGAGTTCCTTTTGAGTGAAGAAATATTTGAGGCTTTTATGATCCGTAAAGATCTCCACTTTCTCCCCATACAAGTAATGCCTCCAAATTTTAAGTGCAAAGACAACGGCTGCCAACTCTAGATCATGAGTAGGATAATTCTTCTCATATTCTTTGAGTTGTCGCGAGGCATAGACTATGACTTTTCCATGTTGCATGAGAACACATCCCAGCCCTTTGCCCGAAGCATCACTGTAGATGACAAATCCCTCCGAGCCAGATGGTATTGTCAGAACAGGTGCTGAAATGAGTCTCCTCTTGAGTTCTTGAAAACTCTTCTCACATTCTTCGCTGCAACCGAACTTTGTATCTTTCTGAGTCAGCTGAGTCAATGGAGTAGCGATTCGAGAAAATCCTTCCACGAATCTCCGATAATAACCAGCTAAACTGAGAAAGCTACGTACTTCGGTCACTGATTTAGGTTGCTCCCAGCTTTGAATAGCTTCAATCTTTGCTGGGTCAACAGATATTCCATGACTTGATACCACGTGCCCAAGGAATGCTACTTCCTCAAGCCAGAACTCGCATTTCTTCAACTTGGCATAAAGCTTATATTCACGAAGCTTTTGGAGTGTCAGCCTCAAGTGTTGTTCATGATCTTCACGACTTTTGGAATAAATAAGGATGTCATCAATAAAGACGACCACAAAGTGATCCAAATATTCCTTGAATACTCGGTTCATCATATCCATGAAGGCAGCAGGAGCATTAGTCAATCCAAAGGACATGACTAGGAATTCATAATGCCCGTACCGAGTTCTGAAAGCCGTCTTTGGAATGTCATCGGTTCTAATCTTCAATTGGTGATACCCGGAACGAAGATCAATCTTTGAAAAGAATTTGGCTCCTTGCAACTGGTCAAATAGATCATCAATTCGTGGCAATGGATACCTATTTTTGATGGTGACATGATTCAACTCCCGATAATCAATACAAAGTCGCATACTCCCATCTTTCTTCTTCATGAATAGAACAGGAGCACCCCAAGGAGAAGTACTAGGACGAATAAAGCCAATGTCTAACAATTCCTGCAGTTGGGTTTTTAACTCCTGAAGTTCAATAGGAGCCATTCGATATGGGGCTTTAGAAATGGGTTTTGTACCGGGTTCAAGGTCGATACAAAATTCAATCTCACGCTCTGGGGGTAAACCAGGAAGTTCTTCGGGGAATACGTCAGGAAATTCATTAACAATAGAAATATCGTTCAAAACTGAAGTATTTTTGTTTAAATCTGTGACATGAGCTAAGAAAGCTTGACATCCGTTTTTCAATAAACGAATAGCTTTATGGCTTGAGATGACCGTGATTGATTTTAATGGTTTGGTCGCTTGAATTCGCATAATAGGTTGATTAGGAATATGAAAGCTAACAACCTTATGGAAACAATCAATTTTTGCATGATGAGTAGTTAACCAATCAATCCCTAGAATCACGTCAAATGCAAGTATTTTCAATGAAATAAGATCTACAGGTAATGTGAGGGTACCGATTTGAACCAAACAAGACTTATAAACAGTGGATGTAATGAAGGTTTCTCCCAACGGAGTTTCCACAGATAAGTCAAAGTCCAATTTCTCCGGAGTCAAATTTAATCGATGAGCGCAAGTAAGAGAAATAAAAGAATGGGTAGAACCGGTATCAAATAAAGTATAGACTTCGTTAGAGTTTATGATAAGCTTACCCGTGATGACCTCATTCGGGTTCCTTGCTTTCTGGGAGGTCACAACAAACGCTCTCCCTTGTACTACCGGCTTTGACCTTTCTGGGATGGCCTTTGGTGCCTCCACCCTAGCTGAATTTGTCTTTGGTAAATGACAAAATCGGGCCAAGTGACCTTCTCTTCCATAATTATAACATGCTTTGGACGGCATCGCGCAATTTGGACTGATGTGTCCCTCCCCTCCGCATTTGAAGCATATGATAGGTGGTCTTTCTCCTTCCTTAACAACGGGTGCTGGTGCTGACGTCTTTTCATCATTGTTGAATCTCCTCTTTTTGAAATGTCCATTCTTATTGTTTTGGCCCTGATTACCACCGAAGTGGTAACCACTTCTGGTCTGCTGATTCCCTCCACGCTTGTTGTCACCGCTTCGATGACCACTCTCGCTGGTATTATAATTTTGCTGGTTGCTCTCTTTTAGTTGAGTTGACTCGTTATCGCGCTCCACTAACTGAGCCCTATTTACGACATCTGAATATAAACACAATTTATAAGAAATAAGATGTTGACGTATCTCCGGCTTCAAACCTCTTAAAAACATTCGCGCCATTCTCTCTTCATTATCCACCAAATGGGACGCAAACCGTGATAACTCTGTAAATTTTGCCTCGTATTACGACACGGTCATATTATTTTGTTCCAACTTAATAAACTCCACCTCCTTCGTGTGGCGAATACTTTCGGGAAAGTATTTGTCATTGAACAGCTCCTGGAACTTCTCCCAAGATATCTTCAGTACAGCAGGTTGAGTACGTTTTACCGATTCCCACCAGTAATCTGCCTCTCCACGCAACATAAAGGCGGCAAAGGGAACCTTTTACTCCTCGGAGCATCCCAAGACATCAAATATCTTGGTCATCTGCTTTATCCATGTTTCCGCCATAAGTGGTTTTGGCTCTCCCTTAAACTCTGGTGGTCCCAGCTCCTTAAACTGTTTAGCGGTGACCGCCCGAGAGTTTCTCGTGTTTCCATCTACGTTTTGGACAAGAGTTACTCTCGCCTGCTGTTGCATGAATTGCATAAAACCTCTGAACATTTGATCATTCGTCATTTGGTCAGTGTTGTTGTTTGCATGAGGATTTTCGCCTTCCTGATGCACATTATCCTGATTATTGATATGTGGTGAATCAACGATCGCCTGTGCTCCATTGCCATTCTCAACATTCTCAGATGTCATTTTCAGATACTGCCACAAAACAAAAGGTTAATTGACATGTAACATATTATCCCTATATTCTGACCGACCAATAAAATAGCACATAAACTTAGGTAGATCATACTAGCGAAGGAATTCCCCGTCTCTCCCCTCCTAGTACTATTCTCACATCTTAGCCAGGGATCATATTCCTAAGCTCTGATACCAACTGTGACGCCCCCAAAATTAGGTATACATCACCCATCTTGAGTCGCCAGATACATGGTACAGAATTCAAATACAACTTACTAATACAACTGTCGTGTACAATACGACAGAATATAACTGTGAGTTTGAATACAATTATTGTCTACTAGAGATCATACAAACTCAAAAGGTGTCCTCAATACAATTATTGTCACACTATTTAACAGAATAGTGAGGACTACTAATACTATTCTCTGGTCCATCACTCCGTTCCCCGACTCGTCCCAGCTATATTCTCATTTCCTGAAGAGAACAGTGAAAGAAAGGGTGAGCTCAACTAGCCCAGTAAGAAATATTATGACTAAGATAATGCAGAATAAATTTATCATTAGCCTTCAACAGTGTTAAACTGATAAAATACAATAAACATCAAGTTTAACTACAGCGGAACCAGCAATCCATTAAAAGAGTCAAGTAGAAAATAAAATCTACTATCTTTTATGATTTAAAAGGTTTTTCATCATCGTTATAGCTGAGACTCAACTTAATAAATATTCCACATCATCGAATCACCCCCGCACTATGGCCAAGGATATTCTTTAGTATCAAGACCACAATTATTCATGCACTACGGCCAAGAATATTTGTGTATTCATTAATGGTCATGATCATGCCAACAACTGTCCATCAATGCACTACGGGCCAATGAGGATTTTTAATTTTTACATCATTTGTAATATTACGGTCATGATTACACCGAATAATCCCTGGTCATAATCATACCAAGTCCATCTATGCACTACAGGCCACAGATGACTTTCAACAAAATATAAACATGAGGATGATGACAATGATATAAAAATTCAATAAAACAAGTTCAAGAATTATTTTATCCAGGAATTATTAACGTCCAAATTTGTCAACACGATACTGTTTTGTTGTGTAAAATTTAAGAATGATCAGAAGAAGATTTCCATGAAAGGATATTGGATGAAGCGCAAATATCAAGGATATTCCACTAATTTCATGGAGTATAGAAGTCAAAGTTTTAACCAACTGAGTATAATAAAGAATGAGATAACAAAAGAAATCACCATGCATGCGATAGACCGCACAAGCAGGTTATTCCAACAGAATAATAAATAACGGAACCAGGTCCGGCGTAAAACGCACAGACAGGATATTTCAACAGAATAATAAAGAATGGAACCAGGTCCGGCGTATAGCACAGACAGGATATTCCGACAGAAATGTAAAGACGGAATAGTAAATGGATGTCACCAAGTATAGGGTATTCCGCGTATACCGGTTATTCCAACAGAATAATAATGAATGGAATAACATAAGGATTTCACCAAGTATAGGGTATACCGCGTATACAGGTCATGTATAGGGTATGCCACTTTTACAGGTTATTCCAACAGAATAACAAAGAATGGAATAACATAAGTTCTCTTCAAGAAGAAAGAATAACACCCCTTACTTTATTTAGGAGATTGAATACTGCATCAGTGTTATAACCGAATACTCTTCTTCTTTCTCTCTTATTCTCTCTATACTTTCTCTCTCTATAGCTTGAGCGAATTCGTGAAAAATAATGAAGCTCTAGGCCTCTATTTATTGAAGATTTATTACTATTTACGAAAGTATTTACTATTTACGAAGGTAATTACTATTTACGAAGGTAATTACTATTTATGAAGGTAATTACTATTTACGAAGGTAATTACTATTTACGAAGGTAATTACTGTTTACGAAGGTAATTATTATTTACGAAAAAAACTCTTAGATGATGACATATGGCCCCCCATAAATAATTAAACTTACCACAAACGTCTAATAATAGACTCTTTATATACATCAAGGATTGAATAAAAATTACCAAAAATCATTTTATTTTTAATCAACACATATTTAATCTTTTAACAATTATTAATAATTTATAACTTGTCGTCTCAATTATTGTTTAAATAATATAACATATTATACAGATGATACTGTGATAATAATTGAATTAATAATATAAGAGATATGATGCAGCAATTACTGTAGCAATAATTGAGTATAGCTGAGTGACTTCTCACGTAAGCATCAATAATCAATACCATGTGCTACTATGCAACAACGCGTATTACTGTACTTTTACTACCGAGTAGTTCAACAGTTTTAACGGTAATACCTCTGCCGTTTATTTTATAAAAAGCTAATTTTGTCGTTTTCTAACTACGACAATACTTCCGTTGTGGGGTCCACCAATGATTGTGCCGTCCTATGAATATTCCCCGACAAAAAGAATATTCCCCGACCAAACGAATATTTTATAACAACTTGCATACTTTGCAAAATTTATAAATATTACCCACAACTATAACATTATATCAAATTTATTCCATAATATTCAAAAATAATAATTATGAAAATTCATCTTTATTTATAAAAACTGGGGTCTTACAACATGGGATCTTTCCTTCAACAATATCATATACCTTTTGGCTTTTGAGAAAGGTTTGAAACATGTTCTTCCATGTGAGATAGTTGACAATGGTTATTTCAATGGGAATAAAATTTTTGATGTTTGATACATGAGGAACTTGAACTGGAAGAGATGACTGAGAAGAAGGTGGTGTGAATTCTGATGAGTCAGAGTGTTTGTCGTTAGTGACAGACATGTTTGTCGTTAGTAACAGACATGATTAGTCGAATAGAGCTCTTCAGGGGGTTTATGCGGAATATTGTTGTTCAGCTAGCACTTGGGGCACCTCCTAACGAATTCCTTTGCCTCAGTGTAGATAGTCAGCCAATAGTATTCCTGCCTTAGAATTTTATGTGCCAGTGACTTCGCCCCCATGTGATCCCCTCAGATCCCTTCATGCACCTCCCGAAGTGTGTAGTCTGCTTCTGAGGGAGTCAAGCATTTGAGCAGTGGAGAGCTAAAGGCCCTTCTGTATAGATCTCCATTTATTAGGATGAAGTTTGAGCTTCGATGTTTGACTTGTCTGGCTAGGATTCAGTCTGAAGGGAGGGTCCCATTAGCCAAGTATGAGATATAAGGTGAGAGCCAGTAATTGAGTTTTTCCAAAGCCAGGACTTCTATCTTCGAGACACTGGGCTTTTCCAGAACCTCTAGGTACACAGATACATTGAAACAGCTTGCTTCAGTAGTTACCAACCTTTCCAGGGCATCTGCTATTGTATTATCTGACCTGGTCCACCCCCTGACAACTGTGCGATGTGAAGTACATAAGCTTATCCTTTACCTCGGCCAAATATTTCACCATGCTTGCCCCCCGAGCCTCGTACTCACCCGAAAGCTGCTTGACCACCAGCTGCGAATCACTGTAGATGATCAACCTCTATACCTCTAAGCTTCGGGCCAATCGTATCCCTGCTAAGATGGCCTCATACTCTGCTTCGTTGTTTGTGGCCTTGAAACCGAACCGAATAGCTTGCTGCACCTTGAACCCCTCAGGACTTGTCAGGATGACACCCGCTCCACTGACATCCGAAGTTAACGATCCATCCACGTATAAAGTACATGAGGTCTGACTTGGTTGCGCTTCGTCCACTATACTCACTTCAGGTTCGGTGAAAGAACACTCTACCACGAAATCTGCCAACGCCTGCCCTTTGATTGCCGTTCGGGGATGATACTCTATAGTAAACTGTGTTAACTCCATCGCCCATGCGGCCAACCGACCTGATACCTTGGGCTTGTGCAAAATCTTCTTCAAAGGCTAATCCGTGTAGACCACTATCAACCGACCCTAGAAATAGTGCCTGAGTTTCCTGCTAGCGATTATGAGTGCGTAGGCAAACTTTTCCAGTCTTGGGTATCTCGTCTCTGCGTCCCAAAGAACATGGCTGACATAGTACATCGGGAACTACTTTCCTCCCTTATCCGTCACCAGTGCCGCCCCTACTGCCATCGGTCTTGCAGCCAAATATAGGTATAAAGGTTCTGAGGGGGTCGGTTTCATTAATAATGGTGTCGTGCCCAGGTACCTCTTGATCTCTTGGAACGTGTCTTCGCATTTTGAAGTCCACTGGAAACTCTTATCATTTTTCGGACCCTTTAGAGTGTCAAAAAGGGTAGACATCTTTCAGCTGACCTTGACACGAATCTTCGAAGGGCAGCTATTCAGCCCGTCAAACTCTGAACATCTTTGTATGTCTTTGGAGATTTCATGTCTAAGATCGCCGAGATTTTTGCCGGATTGGCCTCGATTCCCCTCTTACTGACCCAGTATCCCAGAAACTTCCCTGAACCCAGTCCAAAGGTGCATTTGGTCGGGTTCAGTCTCAGTTTGTGTTGCCTTACCGTTTTGAAACAGTCTGCTAAATCCTCTAGATGATCCCAGACTGACATGCTTTTGACGATCATGTCGTCCACGTACACTTTCATACTCCGCCCCACCTGTTTCCTGAATACGAAGTTCATCATCCGTTGGTAAGTCGCCCCTGCATTCAACAGTCCAAAAGTCATCTTCCAATACGCATATATAGCCCGATGGGTGATGAAGCTGGTCTTCGGGATATCTTCCTTGTGCATCGAGATTTGGTGATATCCCGAGAAAGCGTCCATGAAGCTTAACATTCCATACCCCGAAGTGGCATCAATTAGCTGGTCTATGTTGGGTTAGGGATAGAAGCCTTTAGAGCATGCCTTGTTCAGGTCCGTGTAGTCGATGCACATCTTCCACTTCCCATTTTGTTTCTGAACTAAGACCACATTCACCAGCCATTCGGGAAAGTCGATCTTGAAGATGAACCCTGCCTCTAATAATTTAGTAACCTCTTCATCTATAATCTTCTGTCTTTCCAGGGCGAAGATCATTCTTTTCTGTATCACTGGCTTCCTCTTCGGATCAGTATGAAGCCTATGTAATGCTATTGATTCGTTTACTCCGGGCATGTCGCTAGGTTCCCGTGCGAAGATGTCAGCATACACTCGAAGTAATTCCACCAAACCCGTTCACAGCTGTTCGGATAATCCCGCCTCGATTTTGATCAGTTTGTCTGGATTCCCCGGTATCAACTCAACATCTTCTATTTCCTCTGCCGGTAGAGCCATGGGTTCAGTGCTGCCCTCAGTGAACGGCTCTATCTCAATGGTCATCGTCTATTTCTGCTTACTGACCTCGACCCCTGAAGAAATTAAGGTATTCCGATAACACCTTCGGGTGATATCAAGATCTTCTTTTACTTCCCCTATCCAGTCCGGTGTTGGAAACTTGATTTTGAAATGGGGTATAGACGTTACTGCCTGCAGTGCTGCTAAAGTGGGCCTTCCCAAGATAGCGTTGTAAGCCGAATCCACTTGTACGACAAATTTTTTTTACCATAATTTCTGTTTGCTGAGGGGCCGTACCGAATCTGATTGGCAGTTCTATCGTTCCTGACACATGAACTAGGTTGCCACTGAAACCGTATAACGGGCCCTCTGCTCCCAATTCCATCTTCTTTCCTCCTAACTCCATCCTCTGGTATGCATGTGTGTAAAGTATGTCGACCGATGACCCGTTGTCGATCATCATTCTCTTCATGTCCACTGGCCCGACCTGAGCCGTTATCACCAGTGCTCCGTCGTGCGGTTTAATGTGATCAGCAGGGTAGTCATCATCAGAGAAGGAGATGGTCGTGTCTGAATATGGCCTATCCTTTTTGGGCGAGGAGCCAGCTAACGACAGTACGGCAGCGAGATGCCCACTCCTCTTCCTAGCGGTTACACGCCCTACCGACCCACCCGATATCACATCAATAATTCCTCGAGCTTGGGGGTTCGGTTGCAGCTGTGTTTCTCGGGTGAGCTCTATGTTCTCCTCTCGCGGGGCTTCCGACCCTTCCCTACCGATTAAGTACTATACCAACTGCCCATTCTGAACATTCTTTTCAATCAAGTCTTTCAAGTTATTGCAATCTTCTGTCGTGTGACCCCGACTCTGGTGATACGTACAATACTTGTTCCTACCCCTTTTAGTCGGCTTCGGGATCTATGGGCATGGTTCGAAAAAGGGCTTGTTTCGTATCTCCTCCAATATCTTAGCCCGGTCCGTATTGAGAGCGGTGTACACTTTGTTGACATTTTTGTTTGGGAAGGGCGGTCTTCCACTGCCCGACCCTCCCCCGTTGTAGTTCTTCTTACTGTAGTTATCCGTCCTCCCCTGATTTTCTGACTTTTGATAACTCTGTTTGTCCAGATCTCTGGACTTCTCGTACGAATGAGATTTTGGTTTGAAGTTCCCCATCGCCTCCTCGATCGCTATGTAACCCTCGGCCCTGTGAAAAACTTCTGTTAGGTCGGTCGGGGGGTTGATCACCAGGTCCTTCATCAGCTTCTTCGATTTTCCGATGTCTAGCCCCGTTGTGAAGAATCCCAAGGCTTGTGGGGAATTTAACTCCTCCACCGACCCCACAGCTTCTCAAAATCTTTTAACATATTGCCCCAGGCTCTCATCTGATCTTTGCCTGACCTGCATGAGGGATGCTGTAATCTTCCCTCGTCTCTTATTACTCCCGAATCGGGCATGAAACTTTTCTCGAAGGTCATTCCACGAATTTATCGATCCCGATGCCAGGGTTCCCATCCACTCCCGGGCACTCTTCTTCAAGGTAGTGGCAAACAAGTGACACTTAGCCGCGTCAGAATGGCCATAATAAGTCATCAGTCTGTCGTACCCATCAGAATGGTCGTAAGGATCCCCCATCCCGTCATAAGTCTCCATCGGGGGCATCTTCTTTTTGGGGTCTGCTGTCTCCCGATTAATTTTCGGCGAAAAGGGTGACCCTATGCAGGCCGAAGGCTCCCCTGTTGAGCTTTTGGCCAAAAACAACTTCTCCAAATTGGCTACCCTTCGGGCGAGGGAGTCGGATTCTCCTCTATGAGGAGACGATCGGGGTCTATCCCTCTCATATTCTGGAATCTCGTCTCCTCTCCTCTGCCCCGACCTGCCCGGGTGCTCAGATCGTCGTCCTGCTGATCGGCTCCTCCTCCAGCTTCGGCCATCCCTCGAACAGGTTCGGTACCTGCTCCTTTCCCTATCAGCCTCTCTCATTCGGGGTGACCTAGACTGGCTACGGTGTCTACGCCTTTTAGAGGACGCCTCCTGCTCTCCGACCGCGTTAACCATCTGTAGTTCAAGCTCCTCTTGCTGAAGACGTAGGGCCATCATGACATCTTTGTTTTGTTGTATCTTTCTCTACAGGATAAATTCTCTCTGATCTCGACCACCTTGGCCACGGCTCTGCCCATGCGCCTCCAATGTTCGTGAATTATTTTCGTCCGCCCGACTAGCCTGGTTGGGGGTTCGTTGGCTTTCATGGAAGAGCCTTCGTCGGGGGGTGCCAGCCGGATCTTTCTGATCTTCCGGGATTCTGGAACCCAGTCTGTCTTTCACCGACCCTCTCACCTGAGTGGTCTGGTGTGTCTTGGCCTTTTCGCGGTCTGAAACCGCATACTCCAAGCTCGCCATAGTTTATCACCAGAAAAGAATTTGATTGTGATTGATTAAGCACTAAAACCCCTCCTTCTAGCGCCAATGTTAACGCCAAGTTTCGTCGGCGCGTCCAATCACAGAATCCACGCGCTAGAACATGCACAATAATAGATCACACAGAAGCTTGACGGCATGTGCTGCCGGGGGATAGCTACGGTGTGAGAATGAGTACAGGTCGTTACAAGGTTTTAACAATGGAGGCTAAGTGTTTAGTGCTCAAAAGTATGAATTACCTCTTAATTGTAACCCTGACCTGGTATTTATAATAATCTCACCGCCTTAGAATCCTTCTCCTAATCGGTTAAGGACTCCTAGTTATGGTATTTACCATAACTTGGGTCCAACACAATCTCCTTAAAAGGTGCAAGTAGAATCCAATCTAATCACTACCTTTGGAGTAACCGTGTTTAATTATAATTGGGACATCCAACTCTGCACGCAGGAAGGCCCGTTGTACAGGCCCAAACTATCCCACTGTCAGGTCTAGGCTTCGGCCCAAAGCACCCGAAGGCCCGACTCTCGACAGCACACAACAGGATAAGGCTCCGGCCCAAAGGGCTCGGATGCCGAACCCGAAGACATCCACCAAAGTGAGGGTTCGGCCCAGAAGGACTCAGACGCCGACCCGAACACCTCTAAATCCACCATGGGCTTCGACCCAACGAACTCATACAACTCCTCTGATGTCGGGCCTTCAGCCCAAGTGAAGGTCAGCAGATTGCTCCCTAACAAGAATAAAGGAAGAAAAGAACACTAACAATCCCTAGAATCTTTATTGCTTTGATACCATGAAATAAAGTGAGGCGCAAACCAAAAAGGGTTGCATAATCATGTTTACATAGGAGCAAAAATTTACAATATGTCAATTATATCCTTTACGAGTATAACAAATTACACAATATAGGTATATATATTAACACATCACCTTGTACTCTGACAATGGGTGGGAATACCACACATTATCATCCTTCTTAGCTACCAATGGTGTCTCCCATCTTACCTCTCCTTATACACCTGAACACAATGAGTATTCCGAGCGTTGTCACCCTAATATCGTTGAAACTAGTCTCTCCCTTCTTGCCCATGCCTCTATGCCTCGTATCGTTGAAACTGGTCGTTTGCCTTTTCCATTGTAGTCTACCTCATCAATCGTCTTCCTACTCCGACTCTTGACCAACTCTCTCCCTACCTCAAACTCTTTGGCACTCCTCCTAACTACTCCAAACTTTGTAGCTTTAGTTATTTTTGTTATCACTTCGCCCATATTCCTCTTACAAACTTGCCCCTTTGTTCCTCTTCATGTGTCTTTGTTAGTTACTCCCCTACTTTGTGCTTATTTATGTCTCGATCCCCTCCACCTCTCGCCTGCAAGTATTTCTACAATTTTAATTCCTCCAGAGGATAAGCTATTCATTAAACTTGGGATTGATTTTCTTGAATTTTATTTCTAGCACAAAACTATGGACAACTTTAATCGTATTTTAATTTCAATTATGGTTTTATATTTGTAGGCATGTAAACATGAAGACTTTGCATGTGCAATAAATTATGGTTAATTTAGAGGCTCAAAATTATTAATGTTCTGAATTGGAGGGCACGTATATCTTAATTGGCGGCTAGATTGAAATTTATTATGCTGATGAAAGAAAATTAATTTGATGGAGAAATTGATTTATACTATATTATTGGACTGGAATTAGCCATCTGTAGACAAGTCAATAGTACCAAAAGATGGCTTTGTTGGTCATCCTGATAAGGACATAACTGAGGGAGCTGACCCAGCATTCAAACTTGTATCTGAAGCATTAATACTGTTATTTGAAAATGTTAAAAATAGATCCTGTATGATCTCAGCAAAATTAATTAAGCAAGTGTCAAGTGGGAGAAATATTCAAGCCATTCCTATTTTATTGCGTATATATATACTTATAATATATTCATTTTATTCTGTAAGATAATGAATATTAAGAGTGGAACGGTGGAACAATGCTACGTAGTTGGTGCACAATTTAAGTACAGCACATATTTTTCTAGCAATTATTATTAAGGAAATAAAAACTAACAAAATCTTGCATTATCAAGTTCTTAGCATTATCAGGAAAAAATGATTTATTATTTAAGTTATTGATATTATTAGAGTTAAAATGATGCAAAATATACATTTAACCATCTTTTTACAAGCTTTTGATATTGCCGGAATAAAAATAATGTACTAGAACCCTTCAATTACACGTTTCACTCCATTTCTCGAATGCACAGATTGCGTCTCAAATATTATATTTAGTGACACAATATAATTTGTGATAAATAATTGTTGCACACACAATCACTAAAAGTAATAATTGTTTTGTTAAATTTGTATAGAGAAAAATTAAATAAAAGACGTAACAGAGGATATTCTAGTACAAAAATGATGCTGCAAGATCAAATATATATCTAGTTACACTTTTACAATTGTTATAACGACACCTATTTCTCTAGTATGTCATCTTTTATCTTAGGCTAGGTCAATCGCCATTATTTATTATATCTATTTGTGTGAAAGAATTCGAGAATTTTCGGTTATACTGGGTAAATTTAAATTTAATTGACATTACTTGCAATTTTTAAAATTTTGTTCCTACCCTTTAGATAAATAAACGACCAAATCAATTTTGTGGGGGGAGACTTCCACTGTCCCCATTAGACCAAAATACAAAAGGTACGGCGCCAATCACTAGGATATAAATGAATCTAGTCGAGTTGAATATTGAGTTGTTCAGATTTAATTTCAAAATATATCAAGTATAGAATAAGATTTGATTGAGACTCATTTAACTACCGAGTCGAGCACGATCCCAAATCGAACCCGAGGAGTTTGAATTTTTCGAACGAATATAATCTGAGTATCAATAGAAAATTACAATTTTAGAATATTCGAATAATTTATCGAACTTTAAAATTTACTCATATTTGACTCATTTATATTTTAAGTCGAACTCGAATCAAACTCTTAATCGAAAAAGTACGAATCAAGTATGAATTATTTATTCATTTTACAGCCTTACCGATGCCCATCTGACCCTAGCGAAGGAGAGTTTACATTAGCTCACTTCATCCAACAACCATTTATTTATACAATCTACCCAAATTAATATCTTAGCTCATGCACCATGAACAACAAAAAATACTCTTCTTTCTTTCTGCTTGCATTTTCAATCCTTTTATGCCCTGCATTTTCATCGTCAGTCCCTAATAGTTTGAGCAAAGGCTCATCTCTGTCGGTAGATAAGCCACACGAAGTTTTAATTTCACCAAACAAAGTTTTCACAGCAGGTTTTTATCCAATCGGCGGAAACGCCTACTTCTTTGCTATTTGGTACACCAAAAATAATCAAACACTTGTTTGGACGGCGAATCGCGACAAGCCCGTAAATGGGAGGCGCTCAAAGCTCTCACTACTGAAAGATGGGAACCTGGTCTTAACTGATGCAGGTCAGTTCATTTTTTGGGCCACAAATACTGCTACACATTCTTCAATTTTGTTGCTCTTGTATGATACTGGAAATCTTGTTCTCCGTAATTCCACGGGCATTTTAGTTTGGCAGAGTTTTGATTCGCCAACGGATACACTTCTTCCGTACCAGCAACTTACCAGATATACGCAATTGGTGTCCACCAGAAGCAAAAGCAACAAATCTTCGGGTTTTTACAAGGCCTTTTTTGACGGAGATAACGTTCTTCATTTTGTGTTCGATAGTCCAGAAACTTCCGGATTTTACTGGCCTGATCCTTCCATAATGCCTGAAAGAGCTGGAAGGTCAAGGTACAATGACACAAGAATTGCAGTATTTGATTCATTTGGATCCTTCGTTTCGTCTGATGGACTTGAGGGAAAAGCGGCGGATTTTGGTGAAGGGGTATTGAGAAGATTGACTCTTGATTTTGATGGTAATCTAAGATTATACAGCTTAGATGAGAGTAATAGCAATTGGGTAGTTTCTTGGCAGGCCGTATTGAATCCGTGTAAAATTCATGGCACTTGTGGAAAAAATAGTATATGCAGGTATCGTTCGGATTCTGGTAGAACTTGTTCTTGCTGGCCTAATTTCAAGGTTAAAAATGACGAGGACTGGTCACTTGGATGCGAGCCGGAATTTGATCTCACGTGCAATCGTAGTGAAATCACGTTCCTTGAGTTCCCCCAAACTGATTCCTATGGCTATTCTACGGAATTCTTGCATAATTATACGTTTGAGAGCTGTAAGCAGAGATGCCTAGAGGTATGCAGTTGTAAAGGGTTCGTGTATAAACTTGATAACTCAACCCAAACTTTTACTTGTTACCCCAAGAGGGTACTTCGTAATGGGTTTTATGTGCAAAACGCGCTAACTTCTCTGTTTTTGAAATATCCGAAAGATTTAATGTCTTTTAACGAGCCTATTAAGGAATTGATACTAAATTGCTCGAGAGAAATAGTGATTCAGAAGCTAGAAAGAAGTTATTCGGAAAGAAAACCAAATGCTTCACTAAATGTTTTGATTTGGGTTGCCTCAGTGATTGGAGTAATTGAAATCATATGCATCTTTTTGGTGTGGTTCTTTTTGTATGGATCGACTAAACAAGGTTTAGGCGGATCAGGGCAACCTTACCATGTCGCTGCCTCCGGATTTAGAAGGTTCACTTACAGCGAGTTAAAAAAGGCGACGCGTGGTTTTAATGAAGAAATTGGAAGTGGAGGAAGTGGGAAAGTGTATAAGGGAGTATTATCCGATAATCGAGTGGCAGCAATCAAGCAACTAAATGAGGCTTACCAAGGCGAAGCAGAGTTTCTAGCGGAAGTAAGCACAATTGGGAGGCTAAACCACATGAACTTGATAGAAATGTGGGGATATTGCGCTGAGGGAAAGCGCGGGCTTTTGGTATACGAGTTCATGGAGCATGGTTCATTAACAGATAATTTATACTCCAATAAACTTGATTGGAAAAAAAGGTTCGAAATTTGTGTGGGAACTGCAAAAGGACTAGCTTACTTACATGAAGAGTGCTTGGAATGGATTCTGCATTGCGATGTAAAGCCTCAGAACATACTTTTGGACATTGATTATCAACCCAAAGTTGCGGATTTTGGACTGTCCAAGTTATTAAACAGAGGGGGTGAGGATAAGTCGAGGTTCTCCAAGATAAGAGGAACAAGAGGTTACATGGCTCCAGAGTGGATTTTTAATCTTGGTATTACCTCTAAAGTTGATGTTTATAGTTATGGGATTGTTCTGTTGGAAATGGTAACGGGCAAATGCCCGACGACTATTTATGCCTCAGGGAATGGAGAGGGAACTGAAGAGAAAAGGTTGGTTCAATGGGTTAAAGATAAGGTAACCAGAGATAATTCAATGGGAAATTGGATTGAAGAACTAATGGATCCGGTATTGGGAGTCAATTATGATGTGGGTAAAATGGAAACATTAGTCAGGGTGGCTTTAATGTGTGTGGAGGAAAATAAGGATTTGAGACCAACTATGAGCCATGTTTTGGAGATACTTTTACACCCTCAAAATGATAATTTAGTGGAAGAAGTTTTGTACTAGATTGTGTCTGTGAATTCCTGTTAAAACCAATGTTACATGCCACATTAATTCTATCTTCCAATGTGTTTTCTCATATTTTGTATGCCACTTCCTTGTGTTTTTCAATAAGGTATTTGATAATGAATGTGTTTCGTGAATTGGACTCGTGTATTGTTTTTGTTGGAATTTGAGCCTAATTAATTTTAATGATTCTATATACTAATGTATTCTACTCCATGAGTAGATTAAATTAAGTATTTGGAAGTTTAAATCCTTGGAATAATGAATGAGATATTAACTCCCAAAGATCACACTTGAAAATAATAAAAAGTAATAAATACATGTGGAAAAAATCTAGTCCCGCATAGATTAAGAATTAAATGTTTTATATGTTTATATACAAGGAAAGTGCTCTTGGGTTTGGGCCCCAAGGGGCACCCCACTTTTGTGGAAGGGAGAGGACCTAGTGAAGGCTAAGTTTGAACCAACACGCAGGCGCGTAGGTCCGTATGTGTTGTTTTGAGAGTTGTATTTCTTACATTATCAAACTGTGTCGTTTTGAGAAGCGGTATAATCAAAACTGTGTCGTTTTGAGGAAGCAGTATATGTAAGTTAGAACGGGCGGCCCAAAACTACGTCGTTTTGGTCGCGTCTTTTCTACTAAACAAAAATTACGTAGTTTTAGTTATGTTAATACTGAAACTACGTCGTTTTATATGTTCGAATGGACGCACCTATACTGCATATGATCAAAACTACGTCGTTTTAACCAATGAATGTCATATATGCCTTTTCAGTGGCATCTCATGCCCTTTCAAAGGGCTAGGCACCCATCCGAAGGGTCACTAACCCTCCTATAAATAGATAGGAGGGGCCAGCCATTTTATTCACTCAATTTTCACAAGAAATTAGCATTAATAGTTATTTTAGTATTCTGTTTTCATCATTTTTCATAGTTCTAATAGAGAGAGAGTTAAAGCATTTATTTTGGTTTGTTGCGTATATCTTTTGTAGTGCTGCTAAGATATACGGAGTCATTGTATCCTGAGAGACAAGTGCTATCAACTCTGAGCACCATACGGAGGGCATAATTGTCTTAAGAACATAGTACCAAGTACTAGCCTTGACAAATTATTTTCTACAAGATAAGTTCATATAAATATATATATATATATATATATATATATATATATATATATATATATATATATATAATTTCCTTTAAAGGTTACTAACAATCTTAAGACAATTACCATTTATATATATATTTGCAACAAATATGGATACCAATTCTGTTACTATAATTGGTTCTTCTTATACACCTTCTATACCAAATTTCCTGTAAACCATGGTGAAAAACCAGAAAAGTTCAATGGAACGGAATTTAAAAGATGGCAACAAAAGATATTTTATCTCACAACTTTGAACTTGGCGAGGTTTCTTCACGAAGATCCCCCTGTGCTCAAAGAAGATGAAACAGACCGGCAAGTTGTTGCCGCAATAGATGCATGGAAACATGCAGATTTTTTGTGCCGAAATTATATCCTTAATGGATTTGCATAACACACTATACAATGTGTATAGTTTTCTCAAAACAGCAAGAGAATTATGGGATTCCTTGTATAAAAAGTATAAAACAGAAGGTGTTGGCACGAAGAAATTCGTAGTTGGCAGGTTTTTGGACTACAAGATGGTGGATTCCAAGGCAATCATCAACCAAGTCCAAGAATTACAGGTAATCCTGCATGAAATACATGCAGAAGGTATGTATCTAAGTGAATCTTTCCAAGTTGCTGCTATTATAGAAAAACTACCACCTATGTGGAAAGATTTTAAAAATTATCTCAAGCATAAACGCAAAGAGATGAAACTTGAAGACTTAATCGTAAGATTAAGGATAGAAGAGGACAACCGTGCGTCTGAAAAGAAAACAGGAAGGACCTTTCTGGAGTATAAAGCCAACGTGGTGGAACAAGGTCCGAAGTCCAAAAAGGGAAAATTCTCTGGTAATGGGCCTCAACAAGGAACAAATAAAAAGTTCCAAGGCAAATGTTACATCTGTGATAAGCCTGGACATAGGGCAAAAGATTATCAAAAACGCAAAGATCAGAACAAGAAGTCTGCACAAGCCAATGTAACGGAAGTGGATAGTCTTCTTCAAGATGTTTCTGAAATGAACCTTTCAGCGGTTATTTTAGAAATAAATATGGTTGAGAATCCAAGAGAATGGTGGGTGGATACTGGAGCAACCCGCCACGTGTGTTCCGACAAGAAGATGTTCTCCACATATCAAGAAATTGAGAATGGAGAACATCTATACATGGGAAATTCTTCATCATCAAAGATATCTAAACAAGGAAAGGTGATTCTGAATATGACATCTAGCAAGGAACTCACTCTCAACAACGTGCTCCATATGCCTGATATTAGGAAAAATTTAGTGTCAGGATCTCTTCTTAGTCAAAAGGGATTTAAACTAGTCTTTGTATCAGACAAATTTGTATTAACTAAAAATGGAATGTATGTGGGGAAGGGTTATATAAGCAATGGGCTCTTCAAAATGAATGTAATGAATGTTGTACCTTCCAATATTAATAAAATTACATCGTCTGCTTATATGATTGAGTCATCTAATTTATGGCATGGTAGATTAGGACATGTTAATTATAATACTATACGTAGATTAATTAATATGGAATATTTGCCAAAATGTGAGATTAACTCTAATCATAAATGTGAAATTTGCGTTGAGGCAAAACATAGAAAAGCTTCTTTTAAATCAATTGAAAGAAGTACAGAACTTCTTGAATTAATACATACTGATATTTATGATTTAACGTATATACAGACAAGAGGAGGTAAGAAATACTTTATCACTTTTATAGATGATTGTACAAGATATTGTTATGTTTACTTATTGAGAAGTAAAGATGAAGCTTTAGAAATGTTTAAACATTACAAAAATGAGGTTGAGAATCAACTTGATAAAAAGATCAAGACATCTAGAAGTGATAGAGGTGGGGAATATGAATTTCTATTTGTTGAAATTTATTCACAACATGGCATAATACACCAAATAAATGCACCTTATTCACCACAACAAAATGGTGTTGCGGAAAGAAAGAATAGAACTTTAAAAGAAATGATGAATGCATTATTATTAAGTTCTGGGCTACCTCAGAACTTGCATGTGGGGGGAAGCAATTCTTTCAGCAAATTATATTCTCAACCAAATATCTCAAAAGAAATCTAATGTTACACCCTATGAATTATGGAAAGGACATAAGCCGTCTTATAAACACTTAAAAGTGTGGGGGTGTTTAGCAAAAGTAATGGTTCCTCCACCCAAAAAGGTGAAAATAGGACAAAAAAACAATAGATTGTATATTCATAGGTTATGTTAATAATAGTAGTGCTTATAGATTTTTGGTTAATAAATCAAAAATAGAAGAAATATATGAAAATATGATTATTGAGTTGAAAGATGTTGAATTCTTTGAAACATTATTTCCTAATAAAAAGGAACAAAAGCCAAGTTATAATGAATAAGAAACAAGTTCAAATAAAAGAACTTATGATGTTGTTAATGACAGTAATCATAATTTAAGAGATATTGATGAACCTAGACGTAGTAAACGTGCTAGAACATCAAAATCTTATGGTCCGTATTTTCTAACCTATATGTTAGAAAATAAGCCTCAAACCTATAAAGAAGCAATATCGACTCCTGAAGCTCCATATTGGAAAGAGGTTATAAATAGTGAAGTAGAATCTATTTTGCATATTCATGCGTGAGAATTAGTAGATCTCCCACCAGGCTCTAAACCTCTTGGATATAAGTAGATATTCAAGAAGAAAATGAAAGCAGATGGATCTATAGACAAATATAAAGCAAGACTTGTAATCAAAGGATACAGGCAAAAGGAGGGTTTAGATTATTTTGATATTTATTCTCATGTGACGAGAATATCCTCAATTAGGATGTTAATAGCCATTGAAGCTATATATGATTCAGAAATACATCAAATGGATGTAAAAACAGCTTTCTTGAATGGAGATTTAGAAGAAGAAATTTACATGGAACAACCAGAAGGATTTATTGTTCCAAGACAAGAAAATAAAGTTTTTTGGCTTGTAAAGTCACTTTATGGATTAAAACAAGCACCTAAACAATGGCATGAAAAATTTGATAATGCAATGTTATCAAATGGTTTCAAAATAAATGAGTGTGACAAATGTGTGTATGTCAATGACACTAAGAATGGGTATATTATTATTTGTCTTTATGTAGATGATATGTTCATTATGGGTAGCAATAATGAAATCATTCAAACTACTAAAAGAATGTTAAATAATATGTTTGACATGAAAGACATGAGTGTTGCCGATGTAATTTTAGGAATTAAAATTTCTAAAACATCGAATGGGTTAGTGTTATCACAATCACATTATATTGAAAAAATACTAAGGAAATTCAATCAATATGATTGCAATCCCGTGAGAACACCAGTAGATATAAATTTACACTTATCTAAAAATAAATGAGAGGGCATATCACAACATGAGTATGCACAAATAATTGGAAGCCTTATGTACTTAATGAATTGTACACGTCCTGACATAGCACAAGCTGTCAATAAATTGAGTAGATTTACAAGTAATCCAGGACAAAATCACTGGAAAGCGATTATAAGAGTTTTAAGGTATTTAAAATACACTCAAAATGTAAGACCCCAACTTTTATGAATAAAGATGAATTTTCTATAATTATCATTTTCGGAATAAATTTGATATAATGTTATAATTGTGAGTTATATTCATAAATTTTGCAAAGTACGCAAGTTGTTATATAATATTCGATTGGTCGGGGAATATTCGTTTTAAACAGGAAATATTCGTACGACGGCACAATCATTGGTGGACCTCACAACGGAATTATTGTCGGATTAAGAAAATGACAAAAATATTTTTTATGAAAATAACGGCGGAAGTTTTACCGTTAACTGTTGAAATACCCGGTGTTAAAAGTACAGTAATACGCGTGGTTGCATAGTAGCACACGGTATTGATTATTGATGCTTACGTGAGAAGTTATTCAGTTTTATTCAATTATTGTCGATATTTTATATAATCAATAATTGAGATGACAGAGTTATTAATATTATTATTTGCATTATTAACGATGTCTAGAAGTTCTGCCAAGGAGAGGTTTGGTCACCTAATTGCGCGTTAATAGGGAGAAATCCTTATTGGAAAGCCCAATCTTTCCTGAAAACGACCTGGTCGATTAATAATGTGAATAATAATAATGATGATGTTTGTTTTATTAGTATTAATAATGTAATAAAACAGAAAAACTTTTTATATAAAACAGAATACTTTTATAAAGTTATTTATTTTATTAGACTAATAGTAAAATCTTTTTATATAAAACAGAATACTTTTATGAAGTTATTCGTTTTATTAGACAATAATTAGAATATATTATATTTTATTATGCATAGTGTTTGCATAGTGTCTGCATAGTATTTGCATAGTAAAATCTTTTTAAAAGTTATTCGTTTTATTATAATGAATATATTATATTTTATTGTAAACCAATCTAGACCATTCGTTTAAAATAAATCGATCTGGACCGTTCATGGATTGGTTACTATTCAGTCCATTCTTCTATAAATAGAAGCTCATTCCTTCATTATTTCTTACGAATTTACTGAAACTCTAGAGAGAATTATTCTTCTATCTTGAGCGTATTTCTTTAGCGTTTAAGAAAGCTTTGAGCGTAGTGCAAGTTTCTTCAAGTATATCACCGCCCTACCGTCGGAGTACTCTTCTTTATAAGGTAAGGGGTATTATTTTTTTTCATATTCATGAAGAGAACTTATGTTATTCCATTCTTTATTATTCTGTTGGAATAACCTGTATACGCGGTCTACCCTATACTTGGTGATTTCTGTTGTTATTCCATTAATTCGTTATTATTTTGTTGGAATATCATGTCTGTGCGTTATACGCCGGACCTGGTTTTATCTTTATTATTTTGTTGGAATATCCTGTCTGTGCGTTTTACGCCGGACCTGATTCCGTTATTTCTTATTATATTGGAATAACCTGTCTATGCAAAGTACCGCATGCATGGTGATTTCTGCTGTTATTCCATTCTTTATTATTTTGTTGGAATATCTTGTCGGTGCGTATTACGCCTGACCTGGTTCCGTTATTTATTATTCTGTTGGAATAACCCGTCTATGCGAAGTACCGCATGCATAGTGATTTCTTTTATTATTCCATTCTTTATTATACTCAGTTGGTTAAAGTTTTGACTTCTATACTCCCTGAAATTAGTGGAATATCCTTGATATTTGCGCTTCATCCAGTATCTTTTCGTGGAAATATTCTTCTGAGCATTCTTGAATTTTACTCTACAAAGAAGTATCATGTTGAGAATTTGGAAGTTATTAGTTCCTGAATAAATTAATTCTTGAACTTGTTTTATTGAATTCTTATATCATTGTCATCATCCTCATATTTATATTTTGTTGAAAGTCATTTGTGGCCTGTAGTGCATAGATGGACTTGGTATGATTATATATGACCAGAGATTATTCGGTGTAATCATGACCGTAATGTTATAAATGATGTGGTAAAAGTCCTCATTGGCCCGTAGTGCATTGATGGACAGTTGTTGGCATGATCATAATCATTGATGAATACATGAATATCATTGGCCCGTAGTGCATGGATAATTTGTGGTTGTGATACATATGAATATCCTTGGCCGTAGTGCAGAGATGATGTGGATTATTTATTAAGCTGAGTCTCAGCAATAAAAGTGATGAAAAACCTTTTAAATCATAAAAGATAGTAGATTTTATTCACTACTTAACTCTTTTAATGGATTGCATATTCCGTTGCAGTTAAACTTGATGTCTATTGTATTTTATCAGTTTAACACTGTTGAAGACTAATGATAATTTATTCTGCATTATCTTAGTCATAATATTTCTTATTGGGCTAGTTGAGCTCACTCTTTCTTTCACTGTTTTCTTTCATTGTCCAGATGATAGTATTAGTAGTCCTCACTATTCTGTTAAATAGTGTGACAATAAATGTAATGAGGACTTATTTTGAGAGTGTATATTGTCTAGAAGACAATATTTGTATTAAAACTCACAGCTCTCTTGTTGTATATTTAAGATTATATTTGTATTCTGTACTATGTATTTGGCGACTCAGAATAGGTGATGTATACCTATTTTGGGAGCGTCACACAAAATTTTGGATTGCATTACTCAAGATATCCAGTAGTAATTTACGAATATTGTGATGCGAATTGGATATCGGATACAAAAGACTCTAAATCCACAAGTGGTTTTGTGTTTACACTAGGTGAAGGAGCAGTATCATGGAAATCTTCTAAACAGGCATGCATTGCTCGATCAACGATGGAATATGAGTTTATTGCATTGGATAAGGCTGCAGAAAGAAGAAGTTGCATGGCTTCGTAATGTTTTAGAAGATATTCCTATGTGGCCTAAACCTGTGCCGCCTATTTGTATCCATTATGATAGTAAATCAGCAATTGGAAGGGCACGGAGTCACATGTATAATGGTAAGTCTAGACATATTCGTCGTAGACACAATACCATAAAACAGTTGCTCTCTAACGGCATTATGTCTATTGAGTACATAAAGTCGAAAGAAAATATAGTGGATCCGTTAACTAAAGGTTTGACTAGAGAGCAAGTAAAAATAACTTCGAGGGGAATGGGTTTAAAGCCTATAAACAAGGATCGTCATGATGGAAACCCAACCTAGTTGACTGGAGATCCCAAGATCTAGGTTCAAAGGGACAACTAAATTGTGAATGATTCAACCAAATCACTATGAAGAAATTAATTTCTCCTGCTCATTCGTATGATACGAGATAGTGATACCTGCAACGGTTACAGGATAAGCTATGCTTTTAATGATTCTTAAATCTTGATAAACATGTGGAGTATGGTAGGATACTCTTATTAAGAATCACCTATGTGAGTGTGAACTGGGAAAATTCTATGAGAATGATAAGGCTATACTTCTCTAAAGCACTTATAAATTCAGGATTGTTCGGGGCCAAAATGAACAAAATCATAAGAACCAAACAATGTCTAGAAAGATTTTGTGTGAATTACTATTATCTCGATTTACTCAAACAATTGGACAGTTCAAAACATCACGTTCATTGGACAACTAGCAAACCCAATAGTCTTTCACAAGGGAAGGTTCAAAGCCAAAAGCTACCTCTCTCGATACAGACGATTTCTAATTTTGTCTCTTTCTCAGAGTCTGCATAACATGTGCATAAGGCTGGTAGTCAATATCATTCATGTGAGGGATTATTGGAATTTGAGCCTAATTTAATATGGGTATCATTAATTAATTTTAATGATTCTATATACTAATGTGTTATACTTCATGAGTAGATTAAATTAAGTATTTAGAAGCTCAAATCTATGGAGTAATGAATGAGTTATTAACTCCCAAAGATCACACTTGAAAATGATAAAAGGTAATAAATACATGTAAAAATCAAGTCCCACGTAGATTAAGAATTAAATATTTTATATGTTTATATACGAGGAAAATGCTTTTAGGTTTGGGCCCTATGGGGCACCCCACTTTTGTGGAAGGGAGAGGGCCTAGCCAAGGCTAGGTTCGAACCCACACACGGGAACCAGCTCGTGGCACGTGGGGTCTGGGTCCTGTATATAATTTTTTAGACAAAATTTATTTAAATTTTTTAATTAAAATTTATTTGAATTTTATTTATTTAATTCTATTATCAAAACTGTATCGTTTTGAGAAGCAGTATAATCAAAACTGTGTCGTTTTGAGGAAGCGGTATATGTAAGTTTGAACGGGCGGCCCAAAACTATGTCGTTTTGGTTGCGCCTTTTCTACTAAACTAAAACTACGTAGTTTTAGTTCTGTTAATACTGAAACTACATCATTTTATATGTCCGAATAGACGCGCCTATACTGCATATGATCAAAACTACGTCGTTTTGACCAATGGATGTCATATATGCCTTTTCAGTGGCATCTCATACCCTTTCAAAGAGCTAGACACCCATCCGAAGGGTCACTAACCCTCCTATAAAGAGATAGGAGGGGCCATCTATTTTATTCACTCAATTTTCACAAGCAATTAGCATTAATAGTCATTTTAGTATTCTGTTTTCATCATTTTTCATAGTTCTAATAGAAAAAGAGAGTTAGAGCATTCAGTTTGGTTCGTTGTGTATATCTTTTGTAGTGCTGCTAAGATATACGGAGTCATTGTATCCTGAGAGACAAGTGCTATCAACTCTGAGCACCATACGGAGGGCATAATTGTCTTAAGGACATAGTACCAAGTACTAGCCTTGACAAATTATTTTCTACAAGATAAGTTCATATATATATATATATATATATATATATATATATATAATTTCCTTTAAAGGTTACTAACAGTTTTCTCTATGTTAAGGGAGTGTTTATTTAGAGTTGAATGACTGAATGGCTGAATCGGTTAGTGAATTTGTTTTGATCTGAATGGTTGAACCTTAACTGAATGGCTGAATGAGCGGCTGAATAAAGTAAAAAAAATAAAAAATTTAAAAAATATATTAACTATTATATCAAGTAATATTAAATAAATTTACAACAATTTTGAATTTTTTCAGAGGGGTAAAATAATAAAGTTTTGTCATTCAGATGTTTCAGACATATCAATTATCAAATAACTTTTTTCATTCAGATTCAACTTATTCAGATTCAGATTCAGCTCATTCAGATTCATTCAATTTTTATCAAACATCACTTAGTACACAACTATTAGTGCGCATAGAAGTACTCATTTTGTAATAAGCATTTTTCTGATACGTTGAGCAAAGCAAAAGATCAAAATTCTTTTTTATTTTTGGGAGAGCTTATATGAAAAATATTCAGGCTGAAGCCGCACAAAGTTTCTTGTAGATGCAATTTTCAGGTGAAACGCTGAATGATCCTATCCAAAATAAAGGTACAGGTGAGAAAGTAATAAATGAACTTAAGTCAAGGCTACCATAATCTGGTGTTATTTGATTGCATCCATCTTAACAACTCACCTCTTAATGTATTTTAATAATCTATATTTTTGTATTAAGAGGTCCTCGAAATAGTTAAAATATAAATATGAGTCTTAACTATTCAGAAGACCTCTTAATATAAATATATAAACTCTTAAACGTATTAAAAGATGGACTGTTAAGATGTATTAAAATGTAATCAAACACGATACTTCTTTTACAAGGGAAGAACAATTACTCCCATCTTTCTTAATTTCCATTAGGAATTAGCTGCTTTATCCTACCAATATAAACTATAACAAAACTGATTCCCTATTAAACTTCTCTCAAATTTCTTGTTGGTATACCATAACACTCCAAATTTTCCTTACATCTAGCCCTCACGCTTGCAAATATAGATGAGACCATCCTCCATTTTACACAAACAATTATCCCAAAAAATAACAGTACTCCCTGAATGACCTTTGACATTTCAAACTAAGAATAATCAAAATGCACTGCTATCCACTGTCTCACTGAAATTCGCAAGCTCCTCTTCTTGATGATTAAACTCATTTTCTTTTGTTGCTGCATCTTTTCCCTGAATAAATTCTATAAACGTTTCCCTTACCAATTTTTTGCTGAAATCGGACTGCTCTTTCAGCTTCAGAATTTTGTTGCTGCATCTTTTCCCTGAATAAATTCTATGGGTTTGTTTTAATCTTCATATTGTGGCGTCAGACATGGATGCAAATTAATATTTTGTTCCTATAGTAGATTATTTCTCTAAAACTGTATGTTTGGATTTATATTGTATCTACTAAGCAGCATATTTATAACACTATGAAGGATTTTCTTCTAAGTGTACAAACTGAATTCAATAAAATTGTTAAAGCTTGTATCCATCACCAGACCTCTCGTGTAGACACCCAAAGTGGGGAGGTTGAGAAAAAAAACACACATTTTCCCATCACTTTTTGGGTAGATTGTTTGCTCAGTGATATTTACTTTCTAAATAGAGTTCCCTTATCTGCTATCCAATACAAAACTCAATATGAAATTCTGTTTAACAAACACAATAGTTATTCTCATGTAAAATCTTTTTGTTGTTAGTTACAAAATTGAGTTCAGGGCTAGTAAAGTTGTTTTTTTAAGTCCAAATCTTTTGTCACATAGATCCCCTCTCATCTCATGTTATGTATTATTGTCAAGTGTAATTTAATTACTTTATTTAGAGTTAACTTTTAAAATAAAAATTGACATCAATACATGAAATGAGACAGTGGATGAGACGGAAAAAATCACAGTCAATCTGAATTCTATTTTTCTTGGTTATTCATTTACTCAAAAGGGATACCAATACATGAAATGAGACAGTGGATGAGACAGAAAAAGTCACAGTCGATTATTCATTTACTCAAAAGGGATAAAAATTTCTTGATTTGTAAAAGCATAATGTTTTTGTTACCAGGCTTGTCTCCTTTCACAAGTCCATTTTTCTTTTATAGATTGATTTAATTTGATGAAGAATCAAAAGAAAAATAAATGAGCAATATGGGAAGAAACTAAACCCTAGATTTCTTGTAGCTCTCGTACCATCTTATAAAATGAAGAACAACCATATGGAAAGAAAATTATTGAGAACACTTGCTGAACTACCTTGATATTAACACTACTAAACATTGAAAATCCCTATGGATGTTTTTTTACAATAGTACTAGAACAACTAATTAACAGTAAAGATATACATGAGCAGCCTACGCTAATTATCAAATTCAGGACGGACAAGCATCTGTACAACTTGCTTCATGGTTGGTCTAGCATCTTTGTTCTCCTCCACGCAGTTTAGAGCCACTCTAACCAATGTCTCCATCTTAACCATATCATAATCAATTCTCAATAGCGGATCAACGACTTCTTCAATCAAGGGTGCCGTTGTATTTTCTCTATTTACCTTTTCTCTGATCCACTGAACCAACCTTTTCTCACTAGTTTCTGCTCCAATGTCGAAGGCGTGGATACCAGCTGTGGGGCTTTTCCCTGTCACCATCTCAAGCAAAACCATTCCATAACTAGAAACATCAACCTTGGAGGTGATTCCCAGATTAAAGATCCACTCGGGAGCCATGTATCCTCTTGTTCCTCTAATCTTTGAGAACTTGGGATTGTCACCAGTACCTCGGTTTAGTAGCTTGGACAGTCCGAAATCAGCTACCTTTGGCTGAAAATCAGTGTCTAAGAGTATGTTCTGAGGCTTTACGTCACAATGAAGAACCCACTCCAAGCACTTTTCATGCAAATAAGCAAGGCCTTTCGCAGTTCCAACATGCTATTGTAAACCTTTTTTCCCAGCCAAGAGCATTGGAATATTAATTATCTGCTAATGAGCCACGATCCATGAATTCGTACACCAGAATCCGGTGCTTTCCCTCCGCACAATATCCCCACATTTCTATCAAGTTCATGTGGTTAAGCCTTCCGATCATGCTTACTTCAGCAAAAAATTCTGCTTCGCCGTTGTTAGCATCATCTAGTCGCTTGATTGCTGCCACTCGATTATCAGATAATATGCCTTTATAAACCACTCCGCTGCTTCCTCGTCCTATTTCTTCACGGAAACCTTTGGTTGCCCTCTTCAACTTCTGTGTAGGTGAATTTTCTGAACCCTGTGGCTGCTAGAAGATAAGGTTGCTTGGACTCCTCCACGTTTGTTACTTTATACAAAGAAAACCACACCACAAAAAGAGATGCAATTTCAAGGCATCCAATCACAATGACAACCCAAAGTAAATAATTCAGTGAAGCATTTTCTTTAGATATCTTATACTTTCTGTTTATCTTCATATGGGGTGCTTCTCTTGAGCAGTTCAATTTCAGTGCTTGTACAGATGGCTCCTCAAGGGAGGACTTTAAGTCCTTGGGTAGCTTTAAAAACAGGGATACCAAAAATTCTCGTGAATAAACCCCATTCCGAAATACACTCATCGGGTAACAGCTATAAGCATCATTTTCTAATTTATATTCAAACCCTTTGCAACTGCGAGACTATAGGCAATTCTGCTTACATCTTTCAAACGTCTAATTGGTGAAAATATTGATATTATAACCATAAAAATGAGCTTGAGGGAGTTCGAGAAGAGAACATGATCTCGAACTCGCTCAAGCTAGACTGGTCAATTCGGGTTCACATCCGTAAGACCAGTCCATATCATTTTAGGGCTTGAACAGAGGGAGGCAAGAACATATTTTACCTGAAGCAGGATTGTAACTACAAAGACTGTTGGGTCCACAAGCGCCATGAATTTTACACGGGCTTGAGATAGCTTGCACTGAAGCAACCCATGTTTCAGTAGCCTCTTCCAGGCTGTACAGCCGGAGGTTACCGTCAAAATCAAGTGTCAATCTTCTCTGCCGCCGCCTTTCACCAAAATCAGCCGCCCGAAAGTGAGTCCAATCAGATGAACTAAAGTTGCCTGAGGAATCAAGTACAGCAGTTCTAGTGTCATTGTACCTTGACCTTCCTGCTTCATTTGACAAGAGCATAGGATCACGCCAGTAAATGCTAGATGTCTCAGGTCCATCAAAGGCGAGACGGAGGACATTATCGTCATCGAAGAAAAGCTTATAAAAACCCGAAGAATAGCTGGTTTGACTTCTTGATGAGACAAGCTGCGTGTATAATGTAAGAGGTTGTTGAGGAACAAGTGTATCTGTTGGTGAATTGAAGCTTTGCCACAACACGAAATCCGTCGAATTTTGTAAAACAAGATTTCCATTGTCATGTAAAAGTAACTAAATAGAAGAGGCTGAAACAGTGTTTGTGGACCAGAAAATGGACTGACTGGCATCGGTTAAGACGAGATTTCCGTCTTTATGCAGGCAGAGCTTCGAGCATCTTCCGTTTACTGGTTTGTCACGATTTTCCATCCAAACGTCCGATGTTGGTGGTGATTACTGTAAGGATAGGATGGTTTAGTGTACCAAATTGCAAAGGAGTAAGCGTTATCGCCGACGGGATGAAAGCCGGCTGTGAACAATTTGTTTGGTGAAACTAAAACATCCTTTATATTCTCCACCGAAAGACATGAACCTTTACCCATACTATAAAGCACCAATGAAGATGAAAATGCAGGAGGACATAATAGAATCACAAACACTAGTGTTAGCACAAACAAATAAGAGTACTGTTGGTCCATGGTGAATATTATGAGCTTCGCTATGGAATATTGGTTTATAAGTTGAGTATGTAAATAGTTTAGCACCGATGATGGTAAATGCTTGGTCCATGGTAAATATTTATGAGCATTGTTATGGAATATTGGTTCAATAATTGAGTATGTAAATGGTTGAGTTCGTACTAAAGATGGTACTGAGTGGTCCAGAATATTTCATTTCCAAACAAAAATTATACTAAAAGTCAAGGTTCAATATATAATATGTTGGTTTATTTGTTTTATGTAGCGTCGGCGCCTCTCCAAAATACGTGTTTCTAACATCAATTAATTATAACAATTAAATATAATTAAATAAATTCTCTTATTAACAAATGAATAAGATTATAAATTAAATGCTCTATGAGATCAAATGTGATTGACTTAAGGACATACTATTATCAATCTCTCACTTACACTAAAATCAATCGTCATGATATTTAATACTCATCACTTCTAAGTGGCGTTCAAATTGCTTCTAAGATAATGTTTTAGTAAATGGATGTGTAATGTTGTTTTGAGAGTTTACTGGATCTATAGTGACATCTCATCTCTCAATGATTTCTTTAATTAAATGAAAGCGTCGCAATACATGTGTTGAATTTCTGATGAGACCTAGGTTTCTTGGTCTGTGTAACAACTCTAGTGTTGTCACAATATAAAGACATTGATCCTTAAATGCTAAAAACCACTTCAAGTTCTGTAATGAACTTATTCATCCAAACAATATTTTTTGCAGCTTCACTTGCAGCTATATATTATGTCTCTGTCACTGAATCAACAATTGTTTGTTACTTAGAACTCTTCTAACTTATTGCACCACCGTAATTCAAGGTAAACACATAACCTGAAACGGATTTATTGTCATCTTAGTCAGTTTGGAAACTTGAGTCTATATAGTCCTCTTGTTTCAAATCAGACCCACCATAAACAAGAAATATATACTTAGTTTTTCTTAAGTACTTAGAATGTTTTTCACTGTCTTCCAATGTTCTTTCTCAATAAGCACTTACATACTTGATTTAGTGTTTTCACACAAATAATTATGAGATCAAATATCATCTTCAAAAGAGCAAAACATAGTATGTAATAATCTGTCTGTATTCACTAACCTCGTACTAGTGATCCTATAATTAAGAACGTTCTACTTTTGAGCTATCTAGATTTTAAATCACATTAGCATAATTTTATCATGATTCTAAAAGTATTATTTCAAACTACGGGTTTGTCACATCAATTAATTAGAACAATTAAATATAAATAAATAAATGTCTTTAAATAAATAAATTATTTTATTAATAAATAAATAAGATTATAAAATAAATTCTCTATCAGTTCAAATGTGATTAACTTAGGGGGTGTTTGATAAAAATTGAATGAATCTGAATCTGAATCTGAATGAGCTGAATCTGAATCTGAATCTGAATGAGCTGAATCTGAATGAAAAAAACTGTTTGATAACTGACATATCTTAAAGATCTGAATGACATATTTTTAATATTTTACCCCTCTGAAAAAATTCAAAGTTGTTGTAAATTTATTTAATATTACATAATATAATAGTTAATATTTTTTTATTATTTTTATTATTATTTTTAATTTTTTTTACTTCATTCAGCCAACCATTCAGCCATTCAGACCAAAAATTTGGCCTTAACCATTCAGCCAACGCATCTGACCGATTCAGCCATTCAGACGATTTTTTTTCAAAACAAACGCACTTAATGATTCAGCCACTTACCGATTCAGTCATTCAGACTCATTCAGCTCTAAACAAACAGCCCCTTAAGCACATACTATTTTTAATATAATAGTAAAATAGTAATACATTATTTTAATTATAGTTGAGTAGATTTTCTATCTTTTCTTTTCTCTCCTAAAGTCAAACTTTTAATTTCTATCCTTTCTACTCATATGAACATTATAAGGAGTCAAAGTTTGTCCATTAATTTCACGTTCAACCATTTGCAACCACGACTACAACAATGACAAAATGGTAACCAAAGTTTCCTTCCGGACTTTGGTCAAATAATTCAGTGGGTCGGTCATCTGGTAATAGCGTTTCCCTTCAGACTTGGAAAAAGAATTCAGTGGGGTAATTTGGTAATATCTGAAAAGTTCTGTGGAAATAATAAATATATGACTGGAAGGCATTTGAAACACTCTGTTTTCTTTGTATTTTAAAGGCGAATTTAAAAGTAAAAAGGTAAATTTAGAGGGAGAAATAGAAGAATTTGAAGAGAGAAGGAAAAATAGCTTTAATACATTAGTCACAAGAAATAATTTGTAATGCTAGACTCAATTTACACCTTTGATTATTATAAATGTTATAATCAATCTCAGCCGTAGGATTTCTAACAAACAAAATCTGTAACAGTGGGTCAATATGAAATTTCTTACTCATAGATATTTTGCACCTTTTATTTCAAATAATTAGAAAGAAATATGAGGGGGGGGGGGGGGGGGGGGAAAGAAGAAATATATACTACTTGATTGAATTTGTTCAGTTATTTCATTTTTGGTGCGCTAAACGTTGTGCTTGTAAATTAAATAAAATTTATTATTTTGACATGGTCTTCTATTATATAAGAATTAAGTAGGTCTTTCCTTCAAGTGAAAGGAAACTATTTGAAAATATAAAAACACAATGAAAACATTATTCCCCTTGAAGATATTGATAATGGTGTAAAATGACATAATATTTTATGTTTGATTGATATTGAAATAATTTTTATTCTTTTTAAATTTATAAATTTTATTCCTTAACAAGAAAAGAGTATGAAATAATTAATTTCAACCCATCCACCATTTCATTCTTTCGATCCAAACTTAGCAGACATAGTAAATAAACAATCTAACATAACCATTTGAATAGGAAAAGAAAAAAGTATGCTTAATTCATCACTCAACCATTTACATGCTCAATTTATGAACCAAAATTCCATCGCAAAGCTCATAATACTCACCATGAACCAGCACTACTCTTATTTGCTTGTGTTGGTGTTTTTTATCGTAATATTTAGTCCTGCGTTTTCATCTTCACTGCCTCATAGTATGAGTAAAGGTTTATGTCTTTCAGTGGAGAATTCAAAGGATGTTTTAGTTTCACCAAACAAATTGTTCACAGCCGGCTTTCATCCAGTTGGTGATAACGCTTACTCCTTTGCAATTTGGTACACTAAACCATCCTATCCTTACAGTAATCACCACCAAAATCGGACCATTGTTTGGATGGCAAATCGTGACCAGCCCGTAAATGGAAGACTCTCGAAGCTCTGCCTGCATAAAGATGGGAATCTAGTCTTAACCGATGCAGGTCAGTCCATTTTCTGGTCCTCAAGCACTGTTTCAGTATCTTCTCTTCAGTTACTTTTACATGACAATGGAAATCTTGTTCTACAAAATTCGACCAAGGACCTACTGTGGCAAAGCTTCAATTCACCAACAGATACACTTCTTCCTCAACAAAACTTCACCAGATACACAGAGCTTGTTTCTTCAAGAAGCCAAAGCAATCATTCCTCTGGTTTTTATAAGCTTTTCTTCGATGATGATAATGTTCTTCGTCTCGCTTTCAAAGGTCCGGAGACATCTAGCCTTTATTGGCCTGATCCTTGGCGCCCGCCCAATGAAACCGGAAGGTACTTCTACAATGACACCAGAATCGCAGTATTTGATTCCTCAGGCTACTTTGTTTCGTCTGATCGAGTTCATTTTTGGGCTGCTGATTTTGGTGAAGGGCCGGAGAGAAGGTTGACCCTTGATTTCGACGGTAATCTCCGACTGTACAGCCTAGAAGAAGCTTCAAGTACTTGGGTAGTTTCGTGGCAAGTTATGTTGAATTCGTGTAGAATTCATAGCGTTTGTGGACCAAACAGTGTATGCAGCTATCATCCTGCATCTGGTAAAACATGCTCTTGCCTCCCCTGGTTCAAGGTGAAAAATGATACGGACTGGTCTTATGGATGTGAGCCTGAATTTCAGCTCTCCTGCAATCAGAAAGAGGTCATGTTTCTTGAATTTAAGCAGTATGATTTCTATGGCTATAATATCCATATTCATTATAATAATACATTAGAATACTGCAAACAGATATGCCTAGACTTATGCAATTGTATAGGGTTTGAATACAAAATTGACCCTGGTAAAGGTAAAGATTCTTTTTACAATTGTTACCCCAAGAGGTTGCTTCGTAATGGGTATTTTTCACGAAAATTCCTAGGATCGCTGTTTTTGAAACTACCCAAGGAATTAATATCAATCGGTGTTGAGCTTGGTAAGGAATTGAAATTGGATTGCTCAAGAAAAGCACCTACTCAGATGGTCAGAACTTATACGAAAAAACCAGAAAATGCTGCACTGAAGCTTTTGCTTTGGGTTGCCTCAATGATTGGATTGGTCGAGATTATATGTATGCTTTTGTTGTGGATTTTCTTACACGTGTCAAAACAACGGAGTTCAGACAGATCCAAGCAACCCTACCTTCTTGCGGCCACAGGGTTCAGAAAATTCACCTACACAGAGCTGAAGAGGGCAACCAGAGGTTTCAGTGAAGAAATAGGAAGAGGAAGCAGCGGGGTGGTTTATAAAGGCATATTATCTGATAATCGAGTGGCAGCAATCAAGCGACTTGATGATGCTAACAAAGGTGAAGCAGAATTTTTTGCTGAGGTAAGCATGATCGGAAGGATAAACCACATGAACTTGATAGAGATGTGGGGATATTGTGTGGAGGGAAAGCACCGGCTTCTGGTGTACGAATTCGTGGATCATGGTTCATTAGCAGATAATTTATATTCCAAAGCTCTTGGCTGGGAAAAGAGGCTTACAATAGCGGTGGGAACTGCGAAATGCCTTTCTTATTTGCATGAAGAGTGCCTGGAGTGGGTTCTTCATTGTGATGTAAAGCCTCAGAACATACTCTTAGACATTGATTTTCAGCCAAAGGTGGCTGATTTCGGACTATCCAAGCTACTAAACCGTGGTGGTGGTGACAATCCAAAGTTCTCAAAGATTAGAGGAACAAGAGGATACATGGCTCCCGAGTGGATTTTCAATCTGGGAATCACCTCCAAGGTTGATGTTTATAGTTATGGAATGGTTTTGCTGGAGATGGTGACAGGGAAAAGCCCCACAGTTGGTATCCACGCATTTGACAGTGGAGCGGAAACTGAGGAGAAAACATTGGTTCAGTGGGTCAGAGAAAAGGTAAATAGAGAAAATTCAACGGCACCCTTGATTGAAGAAGTTGTTGATCCCCTACTGGGAATCAATTATGATGTGGTTAAGATGGAGACACTGGTTAGAGTGGCACTGGACTGCGTAGAGGAAGACAAAGATGCAAGACCAACCATGAGGCAGGTGATAGAGATGCTTGTCCGCCCTAAATTTGATAATTAGAGACTAAAATGCAGAACTCTACCGTATGTTTTCGTCCTCGAGTTTGACTAATTAAAAATCATCACCTCAATAAAATTATTAATGCAAAACTTGAAAGTATAATTAGAAGTGCAAACTGACACAAAAAGTTTAGTTTTGCACTACTAATTGTACCACGAAGTAACGGTTTGCTCTATTGTAAAGTCAAGTACCATATTTTCACAAAGTGATAAACTCGGGGTACAGGTTTGCATTTTAGTCATAATTAGCCGAGGATGTTCATCAAGTAGATGTTATATGCAGTTATTCCAAAGTACTAAGTAATAATACACTCCCATCCATACTCATAGACAAAATTATTGGCTTTGCATTCCTATCTAGTTTCTTCTTGTAACTGGTGCGGAGGTCACACACACCCACCAGGAAGTAGCAAGAAAATGAAACAAAGTGGTATTTAACATATACAGGTTTTATACATTACCTTCATGGCCATAATCATTCCAATTGCTCCGAATCCGAGTCATTTTTGTATTTATTAGCATTGGACCTGAAGTTTATCACTTTATTATTTATTAATCTCCAGTTACATAAATTACAGCAAGCTAATACAACAATATTCAAAGCAAACCAGGGAAAGTAATTGACATACAATTAATCTGCTCACTTGGCAAATAATCCTCTCTCCAGAACCCAATCTTCTATCATTGCCTGAGAATTCACTGGCTGGTCAGTAGGCACAAGATGTCCAGCCGCAAGAACCACAACTTGACTCAAGCTTCCCCATTTTTGCACATACCCAGCAAGCTTCCCATTCACTTTCCAAACCTTCCTCTCTGCCTCCATAAACTTTTCAATTCCCTCCCACTTCATAGTCTTTACCCAAGCCTCAGTTGACACCACAGTATCCCTCAAATCACACTGCCCTTGATACAACATAACCTTACTATTCTTAACCAAAAATTCCACCATGTGTTTTGCACTATTCATCACATCTTCATTCAATGCCTCTTTCACCACATCGCTGCATCGACCATAAACTATTGATACGTTAACTCCTAATGCCTTCTTCACCTCCACATTATTCAAAAATTTGTCCACCAAACTTTCTTCATAGGGAGCTAGCCTTCTATAGTCATTCAAAGTACTCAGTCCTGTCATGTTCCGCAACAAGCCTAGCACTTTATTTCTTGCATTTCTTGCCCCAATCCAATTACCCAATTTGATCAGTCCAACAGCTTCACCTTGAACTTTCTCCAATAGGGTTTTCTGCTTCAAATTAATCAATCCAGAATAGTAAGTATTTTCAGCATGAGTAGCCACTTGTATTCCCGGGTCAGTCATTCCATTCCCTATTGCGACGCCTGCTAAATTCACCTGACTAGATACTGGCAACTGGTCATTTCTTTCCAAAATATAATACCCAATTGCCGGAACATATTTTCCAGCATAACTTTCACCAGTGAAATAAATCGGACGAGATTTAAAAACCGGGTCTAATGGCAATGGATTACGTTCCAGCGAAAGGTTTTCGACGTTTTGCTCCAGAGAAGATACAACTCGCCACGGCCCGAGTTCGTTTAAATTGCCTAACATAGATGAACAACCAGGGCCACCTTGGAGCCAAACGAGAAGTGGTGTTTGAGAAAGAGATGAACTGGGGTTTTGAGCTTCATAAAAAGTGTAAAACATGAAGGAGCCAGTGATTTTATTGACAGGCAGATACCCGGATTTTGTGGGGTGAGATTCTTCTGGGAAAAGAGAAGTTGAAGAATTGGCTGATGACTTTGTTAGGGAATGAAGGATAGTTAAGAAGACGATGAGCTTGAGGAAATAATTGTTGGGTGAAGTGGATTCCATTTTTGGTAAATCTATTAGCGTGTGAAAGTAGTTTGTTAATGGCTCAAGTTCATGAATATGATTATATATATATATATATATATATATATATATATATATATATATATATATATACACACACACACACACACACATGCTATACTATACAATGCCCAGTTGCTCATTCATGGAGAAGCATGAGAAATTAGAATTCTATGAAGGTGGACTATTGAGTGAGAAAAACGTTTTGGTTGACAGAAACCAACAAGCAGTGTGTTTAATAAGAAAGTGGTTAGTATAAAGTTTATTTTGGAGTAAGTTGGTCAATTGATTAATAGAATACTGATAGACGATATTGTATGTGTATCAGTATTCTATTGGCCAATTGACCAACTTATCAAAAAAATAACTTGATGCTAACCGGATCCGTTTAATAAATACAGGGAAGAAAAGGTCACAAGTCAAACTGTACAACGACAAGGAATGGAATCTTGAGGCAGTTAAAATAAAATAAAAAGAAATGTTTTTAAGATTTTTTTTTTTGGTGAGGCCTAATCTATTAGATATGGGAGAGGTGGATGAGAATCAAACTCTTACCTATTAAGGCTGAGTAAATAATTAAATTGGAATCGAAACCACACTAAAAATCGTACGAACCTCACCAATTAAAACCGCACCAACGATTCCGGCGTATGTGACGATTTTAGGTGGGTTGAATAACTAAATTTATTGTTCCGGTTTGGTTACTAGCCAAAACTGCACGCATAAAATCGAAATCGCATCATGTGTGTGTATGTATGTATTATCTCTAGTAAATTCTAAAGTTACTTTTCACTTGAACACACTCAGAGAAAAACCAGTCTTGCATTGTCATTTTTTCACCAATTGAAAGAAGATGGTTAGAGGTTATAGAGTCAAAAATTAAGTAATTGGGTTTTGAAATTTCGAATTTGTTTGATGCGTTATTGGAGGGGCTTATAGCTGAGGGGCCAAATTCGTTGGTTCAAGCACTTGATGCATTGGTTAAGGTCAATGCTATAATAGTAATAGTCTAATATATTATTTTTCAAATTATGTATAGTTAGGATTATATTATGTAAGTCCTCCCTGCAATATATAAGATAGAATTTCATTCTATCTCCAGTATATACTTTTAATTTTTAGGGAACTAGATAAACCTTCTTGCTTGTTATCGAATATATGGTCTCCATTATTTTATATAGCTTATGTTTTACTTTTAAAGCATCATTCCTTTATTATAAACTAAAATTATTTTACATGTCTCACTGTTATATGATTTGATGGTGAATTTGACATGTTTGGCAGAAGGAACTTTGGTTCTATGCTTGATATAATTCTCATTGCCGACTTTGTCACTAAGTTAATTGCCGACTTTGTCACTAAGTTAATTGCTCGATGTAAGTTCTATGTTAAATTTTATTGAAGGCTTAGACTTTTTTGTTGTTTCAATTGGTTTTGGAACAGAAACCGCACACTTTAAAACCACACCGCACCAATCACAAACGGTTTCGTGTGCGGTTTTGAATTTTTCAAACCGCACCTAAGAGATTTAGGGTGCAGTTTGGACTTCAAACCGCACCAAACCGTACCATGCTCACCCCTACTGCCTACAATATGGGAGTAGTGGGTCAAAAAGTCAATGCTACCATTATGAACTGGTCATATTAGCTCCACCTTTACGAAGTGTCAAAAAGAATCACCATACATATTTTTGGCTCATGTTAATGAACAATGATTACATTCGATGGCTCATTGACCTAGAAGCACACGGTACAAAGTTTAATGAAAATTTAGACATTTGGATGAGAACTTTTGACAGCAATAAACTTTTAAAAAAAAGGAATGTAAACATAATCGAATTTTTTGGTGTTCGACTCGAGATCGATTCAAAATATAATATAAAACTTGAATTCAAAACTATCCACAGTCAAACTCAACACATACTTGTTTTCCATTTACTAATACACATACAAGTTGAATTTTAGTACATACAAGTGTTACCATTGTAACAAGGAAGGTCACTTCCAAATAAATTGCAAGATTTGGTTAGACAAGCAAAAAACTAGTGAGCAATGGAAGGTTGAGGAGAAGAATATTGCAGCTACAGTTACCGGGGATGTTGTGTTTCTTTTATTCGGGGAAGAAGAATGTTTACATGTTGATATTCAAAAAATTGATTGGGTTATTGATATAGGTGTTTCATATCATTTTAATCCCAAGAGAGAATTCTTTATGACGTACAAAGCTGGAGACTTTGGGTTTATGAGGATGGGTAACACTGATCAGTCCAAATTTTTTGAAATTGGGGATGTTTGCATACAAACAGATGTAGGTTGCACTATTACTTTAAGGGATGTTAGTCATGTCCCAGATTTACGCCTCAACTTGATTTCTAGTATGACCTTAGATAGGGAAAGCTATGAGAGAACCATTTCATTAGTGAAAAGTGGAAGTTTACCACGGATTCGATGGTAGTTACTAGAGGTATTGCTTGTTACTCGTTATAAAAAAGTCATGTGAAGGTGTGTTCTAGTGTGTTAAATGTAATTTAAGATGAATCTTCACTGAATCTGTGGCATAAAAGGCTTGGGCACTTGAGTCAGAAAGGATTGCAGAAGTCAACAAAGAGAACTCTCATTCCTTTTGCTAAAGGTATTGTACTAAATACTTGTGATTATTATTTTTTTGGTAAGCATAATAAAGTTTCTTTGAGTATCTCCTCTAAAAGAAAAATCTAAGTTACTTGAGAGAGTATATTCTGATGTATGTGGTCCCATTGAGGTTGAGTCTTTGGGTGATAATAGATATTTTGTTACTTTTATTGATAATGTTTTACGTAAGGTGTGGGTGTTTTCGTTGAAGATAAAAGATCAGGTATTACATCATTTTCAGAGTTTTCATGATATGGTTGAAAGGGAGACTAGAAAATTATTGAAGTGCCTTCGCATTGATAACAGAGAGGAATACACATCAAAGGAGTTTGTGGCATATTGTGATAAACACAGTATTAAACATTCGAACTGTATTAAGCATTTCTTTGTCTAAATCTTGGCCTATTCATCAACTAGATGTCAAGAATACTTTCTTACATGGCCATCTTAATGAAAGAGTATATATGCATCAACCTATGGGATTCAAAGACCATACTCATCCAGATTATGTCTGTTTGCTACAGAAGTCTCTTTACCGCCTCAAGCAAGCACCACGTGCTTGGTACCAGCGGTTTACAGATTATGTTGCCACTATTGGTTTTTATCACAACAAATGTGATCATTCTCTCTTCATTTATCATCATGGCAATAACATTGCATATATTTTACTCTATGTTGATGAAATTATACTTACTGTCTCTTTAGATGCTCTTCGAAAGTCTATTATGTCTCTCATTGCCTCTAAGTTTGCTATGAAGGACTTAAGTTCTCTGAGCTATTTTTTGGGAATTGCAGTCACTCGTTATGCAGATTATCTTTTCCTTTCTCAACGAAATTATGCAGAGGAGATTATTGATTGAGCTGGTATGTCTTCATGCAAGCCCTGTCTCACACCAATTGACACTAAACAAAAGTTAGGGGCAATTGCGGGTCTTTCCTACGAGGATCCCTCTCATTTTCAGAGTCTAGCTGGTGCACTTCAATATCTCACATTCACCAGACCTGACATTTCCTACGCCGTGCAATAGGTTTGCCTTCATATGTATGACATGAACAAGGAGCACATGAATGCTCTTAAGTGCATAGTATGCTACATACAAGGTAGCCTCGACTTTGGCTTGCATCTCTATAAATCTAGTGTCACCACACTTGTCTCATACACAGATGCAGATTGGGGTGGATGCCAGACACAAGAAGTTCCACCTCCGGCTACTGTATTTTTATCGGCGACAACCTAATTTCCTGGTCTTCTAAGAGACAACCCACTTTGTCTCGATCTAGTACTGAAGCAGAATACATGGGAGTTGCTAATGTTGTCTCCGAGTCTTGTTAGATCCGGAATCTTTTATTGAAGCTTCCTTGTCCGGTCAACAAGGCCACATTGGTATATTGTGATAATGTTAGTGCGATATATCTCTCAGGTAATCCTGTTCAACATCAGCGCACTAAACATATTGAAATTGTAAGACCTCAACTTTTATGAATAAAGATTAATTTCTCTCGAAATATATTTTTGAATATTATGGTGTGGATATAATATAATGTTATAGTTGTGGATAATATTTATAAATTTTGCAAAGTAAGCAAGTTGTTATATAATATTCGATTGGTCGAGAAATATTCGTTTTAACAGGGAATATTTGTACGACAGCACAATCATTGGTGGACCCCACAACGGAAGTATTGTCGTAATAAGAAAACGACAAAACTATTTTTTTTATAAAAATAACTGCGGAAGTTTTATCATTAAACTGTTGAACTACCCGGTAGTAAAAGTACAGTAATACGCGTGGTTGCATAGTAGAACATGGTATTGGTTATTGATGCTTACGTGGGAAGTCACTCAGTTATACTCAATTATTGCTACAGTAATTGTTGCATCATATCTCTCATATTATTAATTCAATTATTGTCACAGTATCATCTGCATAATATGTTATATTATTAAATCAATAATTGAGAAGACAAAGTTATTTATATTATTAAATTGCAATATTTACAATGTCTAGAAGTTCTGTCAAGGAGATGTTTGGTCATCTAATTGCGCGCCAATAAGGAGAAATCCTTATCGGAAAACCCCATCTTTCCTGTGAACGACCTGGTTGTTAAATATTTGGAGTTATAATATTAAGGATGAATAAGTTCGTGTTGATTAAAGATGAAATTGATAGTTCCATTGTGTTGGAATTATTAGTGTTAGTGGATATCAATATTTATTTCGATATTAATTGATGTCTGGAAGTTATACTAACCAGTCGGGTAATTAACCGGATAAATGAGCAATTAATTGCTATTAATTCACATGATTATAACTATTTGTTCACATGTGTGTACTATTGATTCACATTCTTGTACTATTAGGGGAGTTGGTGCAAGATTGATAATACTTGCATGACTAAGTTAAAAATGGAGGTATAGATGGAGGTATTATACTGTAATTCGTATTTTCACATGATTATAACTATTGATTCACATGATTGAACTATTGATTCATATTATTTACTATTAAGGGAGGTGGTGCAAGTTTGATAATACTTGTAGGACTAAATTAAAAATGAAAGAAAAGTTGAAGGTATAGTAATGTAATATTTTGAGCCCCAAAACGTGCAATTATCGAAACTATATTTTTTTTTATAAATAGAAGCTCATTCTTCCTTCATTTCTCACCAATTCATTAAAGCTTTAGAGCAATTATTATAGAGAAAAATTATAGAGAGAAAGAAGAAGAGAAGTCTGCTACCTCACTATTTTAATATCCAGTTTCTTCTAAAGTAAGGGGTATTATTTATTTCGTATTCATGAAGAGAGCTTCTGTTATTCCATTCTTTATTATTATGTTGGAATAACCTGTCTATGCGAAGTACCGCATACATGGTGAAATTCTTCTGTTATTCCATTCTTTATTATTATGTTGGAATAACCTGTATATGCGAAGTACCGCATACATGGTGAAATTCTTCTGTTATTCCATTCTTTATTATTCTGTTGGAATATCCTATCCGTGCGGATTATGCTAGACCTGGTTCCATTCTTTATTATTCTGTTGAAATAACATGCCTGTGCGGTCTATCGCATGCATGGTGAATTCTTCTGTTATTCCATTCTTTATTATTCTGTTGGAATATCCTGTCTGTGCGGATTACGCATGACCTGGTTCCATTCTTTATTATTCTATTGGAATAACTTATCTATGTGGATTATCACATGCATGGTGAATGATCCTTCGTATTCATTCCTTATTAAATTGTGGAAATAATCTATCTACGTGGATTACCGCATGGCGGGTGAAAATTCATTTGCAGTTTCATATATTTTATGATACTCATTTGGTTAAAGTTTTGGCTTCTATACTCCATGAAATTAGTAGAATATCATGGATATTTGTGCTTCATTCGGTATCTTTTCAAGGAAATATTCTTCTGAGCATTCTTGAATTTTACTCCACAAAGCAGTATCATGTTGACAATTTGAACGTAATTGATTTCAAGATAAATTAACTTATAAATCTTTAAAATTTATTCTTGAACTTGTTTTATTGAATTATTATGTCATTGTCATCATCCTCATGCTTATATTGTGATGAAAGTCATCTTTGGCTTACGTGCATAGGTGGACTTGGTATGATTATGACCAGGGATTATTCAGTATAATCATGACCTATAATGTTATAAATGATGTGGTAAAAGTCCTCAGTAGCCTGTAGTGCATTGGTGGACAGTTTTTGGTATGATTATGACCAGAGATTATTCGGTATAGTCATGACCATTGATGATTTAATGAATATCCTTGGCATGTAGTGCAGGGATGACTCGATGATGTGTTTTATTTATTAAGCTGAGTCTCAGCGATAAAAATTGATGAAAACATTTTAAATCATAGAAGATAGTAGATATCATGCTCTACTTGACTCTTCTAATGGATTGCTTATTCCACTGCAGTTAAACTTGATGTTTATTGTATTTTATCAGTTTAACATTGTTGAAGACTAATGATAATTTATTCTGTATTTTCTTAGTCATAATATTTCTTACTGGGCTAGTTGAGCTCACCCTTTCTTTCACTGTTCTCTTCAGAAAATGAGAACGTAGCCAGGACTAGTCGGGGAACGGAGTGACGATCCAGATGATAGCATTAGTAGTCCTCACTATTCTGTTAAATAGTGTGACAATAAATGTAATAAGGACTCCATTGAGTGTGGATATTGTCTAGATAACAATATTCTTATTAAAACTCTTAGATTATGTTTTGTCGTATTTCAAACGACTGTTGTATAATTAAGTTGTATTTGAATTTTGTACTATGTATTTGGCGACTCAAGATGGGTGATGTATACCTATTTTGGGGGCGTCGCATAAATGGACATTCACTTTGTTCGTGAGAAAGTTTCTCATGGAGAAGTTCGTGTCATCCATGTTCCGTCCCGTTTTCAGATTACATACATCTTCACTAAAGAGCTTTCATGCGTACTTTTTAATGATTTTCTGGACAATCTAAGCGTCCGACAACCTCCCACCTCGACTGCGGGGGTGTGTTAGATTATGTAAAGTAATCTTTGTGTGTATATATATATATATATATATATATATATATATATATATTATTTTTAGTATGTAGATCATACTCCTGTATATCTTCCTGTATTGTAGCCTAGAATATTTCCTAGACTATTGCATATGCATTGCACATGGTATATATCTTTGACCAAGGCTAATGAGAAAGATACAGATGATATTCTCATACCTAGCACCCCACAACATAATCGTGTGGCTGAAAGAATGAACCACACTATTATTGAGCTAGTTTGATGCTTGTTGAGAATGACTAAGCTATCTAAGTCATTTTGTAGTGTAACTATTTGTACCGCTTGTTACCTAATTAAGAGATCTCCATCAACGCCGTTGGATTTTCATATTCCAGAGAAGATTTGGAGTGGTAAGGATATGTCATATTCTTATTGAGAGTATTTGGGTGCAAGGTTTTTTCACTTATCCCCAATGAACAAAGATGAAGCTTGATGACAAATCTACTCTGATGAGGACATGACTATTTTAGACTCAAATGGAGGTTGTGGATCGGATCCGGTAAAAGTACCAGTTGGACCCGTGATGAGGGGACGAACTAAACGGTTCAAGGAAGGACTTATGGCTTTGGTGAAAGCAATGTGGATTGAGAATAACATGTCAACTTGGTCCAAGAAGGATGAAAATATAACCAAGTAAGTCAATATGGTCTAGGGGTGTGTTTCAGTTCAATCCAATTCAAGCCAGGCGAGCAGAAGTCAGAATCGAGAAAACATCCTAATCCGCCCCGGCAGGTTTTTAAGCCCAAGAAACTCTGCCCCGGTGGAGACCTCTCTGCCAAAGCCTTCCCCAGAGAGCTCTGAAGCCACGCTAGCATGAATCTCTCTGCTGAACCCTGCTTCGACGGGCTTCACAGGGCAAAAATACCCCCCGGTGGGGTAGCCCACAAGTAGTGCAACTCTTTTCTAGGCAGACTCGTTTTTATAGATTTTGAGCGTGGATTTGTTTTCTAAACTCAATATTTACTATATATTTTCATATTTCTATTATAATTAGGATTTTATATTATAGTTTGATTCCAAAAATACTTATTGATTCCTTTTAGGATTCCTAGGGTTTCAATTCCTATTATTTAAAGACTAATGGATGTAATTCATAATTATTCAATAATATCCAATTTATCAACTCTTGTGAAAACTAGTGGAGTCCAAATATGTCATCATTACATAACACTTTTTGGACAACCCAAAAAGTAAAATTGTAAAATTTATGATATTATCTTAATTGTGATACAATTCCATGATATAATTAGGTTGTGTAGTCCTATGGATGTAGTAATTAGCCTATATAAGGTATATTATATCGAACTTAGTCGAATTAATGATTTGTGATCTAATCTAGAAAAAATTTAAGTCTCAAATGAGATTAAAGTCTCGAATGGGATTGATGAACCTATTATAATCTAACTTTATATGTATAGGTTATACGACAAAAAGTAATGTACGGAGAATGTTAACCAACAAGTAAATTTATTTACTGGACGTTCGATGAACGTAAAATGATGAACAAGGATAGATGCAAGCTCTTTAAGTACTATATGAACTAAATGTGAAATCGTTGATATACCTAAATTGATTGCTCAATTATATGCAAAATTGTTAGTATTATATGAATTACTTATGAACATGATTAAAGTGTGCACTCTGAGCAACTGCGTGATTATAACTGATGATATTTAGTTAATGAATTAAGATAGATGTTGGTATTCAGTTGGTATGATACATATACATACAAAATGCACCACATGAGAAGTATGTTGCATTATAAAAGGCACAACATGACATATATGACACACGAACAAAGTGTAAAGCATGTATAATACGTGAAGCATGAAATATGTTAACTGTTACACTTGTTGAGACGTCGCGCTCATTCTTGCAAATATCTTATTTTCATGTTAAAAGAAGAATCATCATATGATCATAACTGCAAAGACTTAAAGTGCATATAGAAAGCAAGCATTTATCATTTTTCTTTGGTCAAATATGTACTCAGTCTGAACGACTTGTTGTAATAACAATAAATTTAGTTGTAATTAAATTTGAAATGGTGAATAATAGATATTCGTTGAGAATTGAGTTGTACACTTTACACTTATTAATGTAAAGTAAGATTTCATGATTGAAATTGTAACACCTCCTTCCCGAAATAGAAAGAGAGGTTACTTAAAACACAACAAAACTAAGGAAGATCACAGGGCTCTAAACCACAAAAGAATAATCTCATAATAATTCAATGTCATAAGACAAACCATAATAAATGCCACACTGGCTCAATCCACAATCTAAATAATTATTACAACTTTAAATAAATCAATGTATCGAAACCTAACAAAATATGTCAAAACTATGGGATTAAAGGAAGCTCTCGTCACACTTACCCTTGGTCCCTCTGATTACCTGCCGGAAGAAAAACACAGCATGAGCCAAATGCCCAGTACGGATATAGAATACAAGAAATGAACCAAAATAACTAACTCAATTAAATGAATTGAAACAAAACGAACTGCAACGAAACGAATAAAACTAACACAATAAAATGGTAGGCTGAATCAAATGGATGGGTGTTATTTCATACCGAGCTCAAAATAAATAGTAATATACCTTGCCACACAGGCAAGTCAAATAATTCCACACAGGCAATCAAAATAATGCCACACAGGCAATCACACATCGGACTGCGCAATCCAGATGCGTGCAAAATCAGAAGGCGTGTTTGGCATAAACATCACCACTCCGCAGAACAGAACAGAATAGAAAACTAGGGTCGACCCATACGCCTCCCACAACAAAACACCAAATGGCCAACTCCCACTGGAGCACAAAACGGAGACGCCGTGGACTGATCACACCGCCACGGAAGGTGTCATGCCTCGGTGCCATAAGGACATGCCTGTGGTACCCCCACAGGTGGTTATAGCTCAGGTATACCCTACGGTATTCTAATAAAAATATCATGTCACAACACATGCGACACAATATCAACACAATGGGTTCTAACGTGTACATGTTAAACTAAAACGAGATATCAACATAAAGTCTCCAAAAATATTAACATGTACATTACTACAAATATCAAAATAAATTTAGACATGTTGTACTAGTCTATAGAGTACAAATTTGAGTTCCAACTATGAACGCCAAACGAATTTATCACAGTGAATTTGACAAGAAATAATCATGAGAGGCAATACTAATTTTCAAAATGCATAACGAACGAATAAATTAAAAACAAAAGAGTCTCGCTGAAAGAGTACGGAATCCGTACCTGGATTAAGCAATGTAATACCCAAAGTTATAATCTCAATATACCTCGTTAAACTCCTTCCGTTCAAACTAATCAAAACAAATAAATAAATTATAAATTTAATAGTTATATAATATTAAATTTAACACCAATTAACCTTTATATTTTATTTTATTTTATCACTAAACTTCTGAAATAGTGTATAAACATCTCATTATTATTACTGTCATATTTTAATTAGTCAATTCAATTATCTTATTATTATACGTTATTATTATTATTATTATTATTATTATTATTATTATTACCGATATATATATATATATATATATATATATATATATATATTCAGTATGAATCAATCATGAAACTAAAACTTGTATGCCATTTTTTCCCCTCAAGCACTCTGATTTCCGTGCAATTAAAACTAATCATAAGGGAATGGACAATTTACTACTCAAACATGATTCATGGATCATTGGAAAATAACTAGAAGAGGTCAATTTACTTTAACGAAATGGGTCATTGATTATTGGACAGAAGCATAATTTCAAATTACCAATGATTATTGCACTTCACCTTTAATTTTAATAACAACCCAGGTGGAGACTTACAATATATTGCAAAAAGGAACCTAATTCTTCCTTTTTTGTTTCTTTATCGTCGCTACTCCTCTTCTTCTCTTCTTTAACGTATCAAAACTACATGCCCAGTACAATTAGGTTTTACTTATCTATTTATTTTATTAGAATATCTTATTAATTTTCTTAATTATAATAGGATTTAATATTACTCAAATAAAATAAACCCAATAAATTTTAAGGCCCAATTTTACAAGTTTAATTTATATTATTAGCCCAATAAATTAATTAACTAGTTTGACCCAACTAAATGACAAAGTCCAATTAATATGTTTTAAAATAAAATAAATTTTTTTTTTTCGGGTATTACATCACCTACATCTTAAAAGGATTTCGTCCCCGGAATCAAAAGAATGAACATACCTAGTTATCAAAAAGATGCGGATACTCCGCTCGAATAGACTCCTCCATCTCCCATGTAGCCTCCCGCTCCGAATGATTCCTCCACAGAACCTTAACAAACGGAATTGTCTTCCTCCTCATAATCCTTTCTTGACGATCCAAAATTGCCTCAGCTTGCTCCTCACGGGTAAGATCCTCCCGAATCTTATCGAATTGATATTGCACCACGTGCAACGGATGATAATGATAACTCCTCAACACTGACACATGGAACACATTGTGCACATGAACTAGCTGCGGAGGCAAAGCTAACCGATATGCAACCCCACCCTCTCCAGAATCTTAAATGGGCCAATGTAACGCGGACTAAGCTTCCCTTTCAACCCAAATCGCCGAATGCCCTTCCAAGGAGAAACTTTTAGAAACACAAGCTCCCAGGCTCAAACTCTAAAGTCTTCCTATGCTTATCAGCATAACTCTTCTGTCGTGATCGAACCGACTTCAATTTCTCCTTAGCCACCACTACCTTCTCCGTAGTGATTTGAACTAACTCAGGCCCTTCTATGGCCCTTTCGCCAACCTCATCCCAATAAGTTGGTGCCCGACACTTCCTGCCATATAGTGCCTCAAACGGAGCCATTCCAATACTTGCATGCCAGCTGTTGTTATAAGCAAACTCAACTAAGCTCAAGTAATCATCCCAATTACCCGACCACTTAAGTGCACAAGACCTCAACATGTCTTCTATTGTCTGAATAGTCCGCTCAGATTGCCCATCGGTTTGCGGATGGAAAGTAGTACTGAAGTTGATCCGAGTGCCCCAAACTCGTTGAAACCCTTTCCAGAACCATGAAGTAAACTACGGGTCCCGATCTGAAACAATAGACACCGGAGTACCATGAAGTCTAACAATCTCCTGCTGAAAGATATGTGTCAACCTATCCACTGAGTAACCCTCATGGATGGCCAAAAAGTGTGCTGATTTGGTCAACCAGTCCACCACTACCCATATAACATCATTCTTCTTGAAAGTCTTCGGCAAACCAGTCACAAAATCCATCGTGATATCTTCCCACTTCCACACTGGAATGTCTAACTGTTGCAGCAAACCACTAGCTCGTTGGTGTTCTATCTTCACTTGTTGACAAGTGAGGCACTTCCCAACATATTCAGCCACATCTCATTTCATCCTATTCCACCAAAAATTCTTCTTCAAATCCCTATACATCTTTGTAGAACATGGATGAATCAAAAATGACGAACTATGAGCCTTAGCCAACACCGCCTCCCGAATGATTGGATCGGACAAGACACACAACTGCTCACCCAACCAAATCACACCATGGTCATCAATACGAAACTCGGGTTGCTTGCCCTCCTCTAAATTCTGCGTCATACTCCACAACTCCCCATCTTCCTTTTGAGCTTCTTTGACCCGCGAGATAAGAGAGGGCTCCACTCTCATACCTGCCAAATGCCCATCTGAACCTCGTATATGCAACTCTAACTCGAGTCGTTCTATATCCGAAATAAGCTGAGGTTGTGTAATAAGGGCTGCTACACTCCCTGAACTCTTTCGGCTAAGAGCATCTGCAACCACATTTGCCTTCCCCGGGTGATACTGAATTCTAGCATCATAATCTTGTAGAAGCTCCAACCAACGCCTTTGCCTCATATTGAGCTCCTTCTGAGTGAAAATGTATTTAAGACTTTTGTGATCGATGAAGATATCACAAGTCTCTCCATACAAATAATGCCTCCAAATCTTTAAGGCAAAGATCACCGCTGCCAACTCCAAATCATGTGTGGGGTAGTTCACCTCATAAGGTTTAAGCTGCCTATAAGCATAAGCAATCACCTTACCGTGTTGCATCAAAACACACCCCAAGCTCTTCTTAGAAGCATCACTATAAATCTGGTAGCCTCCTGTCCCCGACGATAATACAAGTATAGGAGCTGTCATAAATCGTTTCTTCAAATCCTCGAAACTCTTCTCACGCTCCTCATTCCACATAAACTTTGTGCCCTTTCTCATTAACTTGGTCAATGGTAAGGCAAGCAAGGAAAACCCTTCCACAAACCGCCTATAATACCCTGCCAAACCCAAAAAACTCCTAATCTCTGTCACTGTAGTAGGTCTCGGCCATTTAGTGATAGCCTAAACCTTCGCAGGATCCACCTTAATGCCTTCAGCAGAAACAACGTGGCCCAAAAATGTAACCTGCTCCAGCCAAAACTCGCATTTAGAGAATTTAGCATACAATTTCTCTTTCTGTAAAATCCCTAACACTGTGCGAAGATGCTCCTCATGCTCTTTCTTATACTTAGAGTAAACTAAAATATCATCAATAAAGACAATGACAAATTGGTCCAGGTACTCCCTGAACACCCGATTCATCAAATCCATAAACACCACCGGAGCGTTAGTCACACCAAATGGCATCACCAGAAATTCGTAATGCCCATATCGAGTATGAAAAGCCGTCTTAGGGATATCCTCATCCCTCACCCTCAAATGATGATAGCCCGACCTCAAATCTATCTTTGAAAAAAACTTTGCCCCTTGAAGTTGCTCAAACAAGTCAACAATCCTCGGCAATGGAAATCGATTTCTGATGGTGATCTTGTTCAACTCCATATAGTCTATACACAGCCTTATAGACCCATCCTTCTTCTTCACAAACAAGACTGGAGCACCCCACGGTGAAACACTCGGTCGAATCACACCACGATCCAACAGTTCCTGCAACTCCTCCTTCAACTCCTGCAACTCCAACGGTGCCATCCGATACGGTGCCTTAGAGATAGGCTATGCACTAGGAACAAGCTCAATAGCAAACTCCACTTCCCACTATAGCGGCAACCCTGACAACTCCTCAGGAAATACATCAGAATAGTCATGAAAAATTGGAGCATCTTCAATATGAGACTCACCCTTAGAGGTATCCTTCACAAACGCCAAATACCCCTCACAAACCTTTACTACCAACTTTCCAGCCTTCAAAGCTGATATCAACTTCAACACCCTACTCGGCTGAGAACCCTGAAACATGAATTCTGGAGATTTCACATCTCCGAATATAACCTTCTTCGCCTGACAATCGATAATGGCCTGGTGCTTATCCAACCAGTCCATCCCAAGAATGATATCGAAATCGTGCATACTCATCGGAAGAAGATTAGCCCTACGAATTCTATTCCCAAAACTGATCGGACACCCCCGATACAAATCAGTAATAACAACTGAAGTCCCCATCGGGGTAGCAATAGACATATCAGAATCTAATAACTGAGATGGCACACCCAGGTGCCAAACAAAAAACTGAGCAACAATAGAATGAGTAGAACCCGTATCAAATAAAATAGATGCTTCACGATTTACAACTAAAAGAGTACCAGAAACAGTACCTGGTACACCTGCTGCCTGGTTATACGTCAAAGTAAACACTCGGCCACCCTGACACTGACCTCCATTGCCACCATTATCACCACCTCCACCATTTTCGCGTGGACCGGTACAATCCCTAGCAATATGACCGATCTGTCCACACAAGAAGTATGCACCTGTGAGTCTATGACACTGCCTCCCCGGATGAATAGCCCCACAAATAGCACAAGGAGCTATCGGAATAAGATTCGAGTTACCCCCACCAGCTGGTCCCGGATAACGACCCTGATTCTGTCCCTGTTGACGATTCTACTGACGATTCTGGCCATTCCAAGGTAGCTACAGCTGATGATTCTGCCCTTGCTGAGGCATCTGCTGATAACCCCTATTTTGATTCTGACCACGCCACTGTCCCTGCTGGCCACCACGGTTCCTGTTCCACTGACCACCCTGATTTTTCCCGTGTTGACCCGAAGTTTGACCCTGCTGGTCATCTCTGTCCCTCTTTCGGCTCCCTTCCGGTTTAGAAGACCAAAAGTCTTATCGCTCTATCTCAATATTCTTTGTTGCATTGGCCACTGCTGACACGTCTGTAAACTTATTGTTAATAAGATGCTGACGATATCTATAATGAATATGCCACTTGAACTTCTCCACCTGTTCCACTGCAGTCCCTGCAGAAATTCCCTCAAAGCCTACCAACCTAGTAAACCTCGTCATGAAATTCGTGATGGACTCATCATCTTTCTGCCGAATAGACAGATACTCTCTGGCATAGGCCTCTTTATCAGCAGCTGGGAAATACTGCTGATAAAAGACCTCACAAAACTCTGCCCAGCTAAGTACCTCAACATAACCATTACCCTTTGTTGTTTTCAACGCTTTCCACCACCTCTGCGCATCCCCTTCCAGCTTGTAAGCAGCTAGCAACAATTTCTGATTATCCGAGTACCCCAACACATCGAAAATCTTCTCTAAGTGGGCAATCCAATTCTCTGCATCAATTGTAGTTGGAGCTGAACTGAATGCCTGTGGTTTCTACTTTTGAAACCTTTCCAACCACACATACATTGGAACCACCTGCTGATCAATACCATCTGTATTCACTTCCTCTTCGTTTTCCTGTGGACCATTATTTCCCGGGTTCTCCTGTTCAGGAATTTCTGGTGGTGGCTGCTGCATTGCCTGTACAACCTGTGCCACCAACTGAGGTAAAGCCTGGTTCACCGCCTGATTCACCAAGGTAGCCAATTGAGCATTAATCTGATCATTAGGTTGCTCATTGGACCGACCTTCACCTCTTCCCCTATTGTTACCTCGCCTCCCAGCAACTCTAGTTGATCTTTGAGCCATCTAAGAAAGAGATCACGAATATAAACAAAACAGATTATAGACAAATTTGAATATAACTGATATGATAGCTGAACAGAAAATCAAACAGAATAAAAACCTAACCCAAAAGTCCACCCATAACTCACAGGTCAAACCTAAATAGGTTTTCTACAAGAAAGAACCTGGCTTTGATACCAACTCTGTAACACCCCCTTCCCGAAATAGAAAGAGAGGTTACTCAAAACACAACAAAACTAAGGAAGATCACAGGGGTCTAAACCACAAAAGAATAATCTCATAGTTCATATATGTTATAAATCTCTGATTTATTCTGATAAAGGTTGTTGATAAATTAATTATCTTAGCCATGATATTCTTTACTGGACTAATTGTGCTCACCTTTTTGCTTCACAATTCCTTTTAGGTAATAAGAACGTAGCTGGGTCGAGCGGGGATAACAGTGAAATAGTGGGATGGTCCGAGACTGTCGAAGTTTCTCAATACATTATAAAACGACATGACATGCAACAGATAATTGTATTGAGTACCTAAGATGTGTGTGTCATATTTATACGTCCCTGAATAATTAATTTTGGCGAACAACAATAGGATGATGAGAACCCGACTTTTACAGCGTCAAGAGTGCACCTCATTAGAATGAATATGATAGTAATCTTCTCGTTCTTCTTTGGGGTCTTAAAATATTTATTGTTGTATTTTTATATGGCATTGTAACAATATGAGTTTGGATACTGTCTACGAGACAATATTGTATAAAAACTCACAGTATACATGTCGTTGTATTCTGTACGATAGTTCAACAGTGGTATAAATGAAGTTTGTATTTGATTTTTATAGTGTGATATCTGGCGACTCAAGATGGGTGATGTATACCTATTTTGGGGGCGTCACACTACTGACCAAAGAGAACCCATAGTCACGATCATACCAATAATTTACCCATCTTTACACTTAAGTCAAAGAGAAGTTTCATCAACATGATTATAAAAATGTTATAAAAACAATATAATCAAATCATGGATTTAATCTCAAGTGTAAGATTCATAAATCAACGATTTCATAACACCTTAATCCAAATATTATAAATCACTTAATAATCTCATAATCTAATATTATTAATATTACCACAATATCTTAATCATTTCTTAAACTTATAAATAATTGATTTTAATTGTTTACACATTACTAATTAATGCATTTAATCATCCTAAAATGCCAAACTCATAAGATTTCATCACCAATAACCAAAACTCTCATCAAAAATCTGCATATACCTTATATAGGATTCTCAACCCATAAAATCCTATTTTTCACTTTTCTTACTTCACAAAACATATTTAATTCATTTATTCATAACTAGTCTATTTTCATAAAAAATACCAAATCAGTCCCAAATTTTTTTTTTGGGATTTAGTAGAATATAGTCTCATATTGAAAATATATTTTTCTCGAAATTTTTAAAATTGATTTACTATTTTTTCATATGGCCAAAACTGCCGAATATTTAGACATTTATCATAAATTGTACTTTTATCCAAAAATTCCGAAATTTACAGGATATACTGATATTATATAGATGTACTCCTAATAAAAATTTCATCAATTTTGGAGTTAACCACAAGGAGTTATAAGGGTTTACTTTTAAAATAGTCTTTTCCCATAAAATTCATAACTATTAATCTATACATCCAAAAATCATCATTTTATTTTTGGACACAATCAAGAAAACTCATCAAATTATCATTTTAAATTTTTCCAAAATTTTTGAAGGTCAGAAAAATTACGAAACTGAAAAACATAATAACCTTTACAATCCCTTACCTCAAAAGAGCAGTATTTCTGACTAGAATGTCGGATATAATGCTGAAAGAAACTTGTACGGAATAACAACTCTCAAAGTATCTAAATACTCACAAAAATACGCTCAATAATCTAGAGAGAGAAAACTTATGTTTTCTTGTGTGATTTTCAATTATAACATAAGCACCTATTTATAGAAAAATACTAGAACGTCAAAGGAGACTAAATTAATAAAATAATATATTAATTATTCTTTTCTCCTACATAGCCATAAAAGACCAGCCCTCCACAACTGAACTCAATTCAGCACATGTATTCAACACCAACCAAGAAGTGGGTCTCACCCAATTTTAATAAAATTTATTTTATTTTCTGAAACTTCAATAATTCATAAAAAATAGCCCGTTTATCAGAAAAATACGAATTTTATGTCCATTCCACATGAAATTGAATTCTCTACAACTTTGTAGAAGAAAGTTTTTCCAAATTCCAGACAGAAAATATCCGAAATCCACAAACGGACGATTTTCAACACCTTTTAAAATTCATAACAAATCATATGTTAATTTTTAATGGTTCAAAATTTGTGGACATATACTCAACTTATATATGTATAACATATCCAAAAATCACAACGATCTAACGGTCAGATTAAAATTATAACTCACGCAATAGAGCTTTAAGAACACTGACTTGATCTTTTAATACCTCCAATCCGACAAAATACTGGTAAAACGCCTCAACATTAATTCCATCATTTATAACCACATAAATAAATCCATCATTTATTTTCGCATCAAATAAATATTTCCTTATCATATAAATTGATAATTAATTATTTACAAATAATATTATAGAATCCCAATTATGACAACCAGACAGTTCCTAGGAAAGAGGGGGCTTTCCGATAAGGATTTTTCCTTACTGGCGTGCAATTAGGTGACCAAACCTCTCATTGACAGAACTTTCTAGACATTGCCAATAATGCTATCTAATAATATTATTCAAATAATATGAATTATTGATCTGATTATGGAAAATATTGTGCCATGATAATTATTGAAACAACAATAATATAAACTATCAACGCAATAATTATTGCATCAATAAAATAAATTATTGAACAGTAATTATTGTAAAAATTATTGAGTAGTGACTTCTTACGTAAGAATCAATAATTCCAAAAATACTGTGCAATACCGTGTGCTACTTTGCAACCACGCGTATTACTGTATTTTAACCACCAGGTATTTCAATAGTGTTAACGGTAACAACTATGCCGTTATTTATAAAAATTCAAATTTGTCATTTTACTCATCCGACAGTTATTCTGTTATGAGGCCCACGAATGGCTGAGCCGTCGTACGAATATTTTCCGACAACAAGAATATTCCACGACCAAACGAATAATCCCCGACAAAAACGAGTATTTTATAACCACATGCGTATTTTGAAAATTTTATATATATATATCACCCTTAAATTTAAACTTTTATCAATTTAACCATTTACTGAATAATAATTATAAGAAAAATTGAATACTTTTATTTCATAAAATTCGGGGTCTTACAAATTGAATATTTTATAACAACTTGCTTACTTTGCAAAATTTGTAAATATTACCCACAACCATAATATTATATCAAATCCACAACATAATATTCAAAAATATATTTAGAGAAATATTAATCCTTATTCGTAAAAGTTGGGGTCTTACAACCTCCCCTTCTGATGAAATTTCATCCTCGAAATTGGGGTACGTACCTAGTATATTGAAGAGGTGAGGATACTTTGATTTCATTTCAGATTCTAACTCCCAGGTCATTTCCTCCACATCGTGTTTTCTCCACAAAACTTTGACTTAAGGTATAACCTTGGAGCTTAGAATATGATCCTTTTTATCCAAGATTTTAATAGGTACCTCTTCATATGTTAAATATTACGCTATCTCGTTCGGTTCTAATTCAATAATGTGGTTCGGGTCTTTCACATATTTACGTAACATAGATATGTGGAAAACGTTATGAACACGAGATATGCTTGGCGGTAAGGCGAATCTATAGGCCACAGTTCCTACTAGATCGAGAATTTTGAATTAACCAATGAATCGAGGATTGAACATTCCTCTCTTTCCAAATCTTGTAACTTCTTTCCATGGAGCAACACATAACAACACATGCTCTCCTACATTGAATTACATGTCTCTTCGATAAAGATCAGCATCACTCTTTTGTCGATCTTGTGAGGTCTTTATATGTTGTCGGATCATTTGAATCTTTTTCATTGTCATGCGTACCAATTTTGGTCCCAACAATGTTGCTTCACCCACCTCATCCCAGCATACTTGAGAACGACACTTGCGTCCATACAACTCCTCGAATGAAGCCATGCCAATACTTGCTTGATAACTTTTGTTGTAGGAAAACTCCACTAATGGCAAGAACTTGTCTCAACTTCTTTTGAAGTCAAGGACACAGAGCCTTAATAGATCTTCAATAGTTTGAATAGTCCTCTCCGAATGCCCGTCCGTTTGAGGATGATATGCCGAACTAAATTGTAAATTCGTGCCCCATAGCTTTTTGTAAACTAACCCAAAATTGTGAAGTGAATCTTGGGTCTCGATCAGAAACTATGGATATTGGCTTACCATACAGTCTTACAATCTTATTTATGTATATACGAGCAAGTCGTTCAAGTGAATAAGTTTCTCGTATAGGTAAGAAATGAGCATACTTGGTCAATCTATCAACAATGACTCAAATCACATCTATGCCTTGAGAAACCTTGGGAAGACCAGTAACAAAATCCATGGTAATGTGTTCTCACTTCCATTCTGGAATTTCAAGTGGTTGTAATGGACCTTTTGGCACTTGATGCTCCAGCTTAACTCGTTGACAAGTTAGACACCTTAAGATAAACTTCGCGATCTCTCTTTTCATATTGCTCCACCAAAATGTGTGTCGAAGATAACGATACATTTTGGTACTCCCAAGATGGATTGCAAACGGTGTGTTGTGCGCCTCCATCATGATTTTATACTTTAAATCAGAGTCGTTAGGAACACAAAGTCTGGAGTTGACTCGAAGTATTCCTTCTTCATCGATTCTTACTTTTGGAATAGCACCTTCTTGCACTTTCTTCCTCATACACATCAGGTCCAGGTCTGTAGCTTGTGCAGCTTTACCTTTATTGATTAAAGTCGGTTCTACTCGTATATTTGACATCATCAGATGCGTCCCTAGAGTCTTTAACTCTATCTCCATCCTTTGTAAGTCATACCAAATGGGCCTTTGCGTTGACAATATCGCACTCATACCCGCATATGATCTTCTACTCAACGTGTCAGCTACCACATTTGTTTTTCTAGGATTGTATTGAATGGTATGATCATAATCTTTCAACAGCTTGAGCCAACGTCGTTGCCGTATGTTGAGTTCCTTTTGGGTGACGAAATATTTGAGGCCTTTATGATCGGTATAGATCTCCACCTTCTCCCCATACAGGTAATGTCTCCAGATCTTTAGGGCGAAAATGACTGGTGCCAACTCTTGATCATGAGTAGGATAAGTCCTCTCATATTCTTTGAATTTTCATGAGGCATAGGCTATGACTTTTCCATGTATCATGAGAACACATCCTAACCCTCTGCCCAAAGCATGCTGTAGATGACAAATCCCTCCAAACCAGATGGTATTGTCAGGATAGGTGCTGAAATTAGTCTCCTCTTGAGTTCTTGAAAACTCTTCTCATATTCCTCGCTCCAACCGAATTTTTTATCTTTTCGAGTCAGCTGAGTTAATGGAGTAGCGATTCGAGAAAACCCTTCTACGAATCTCCGATAATAACCAGCTAAGCTGAGAAATCTACGTACTTTGGTCACTGACTTAGGTTGCTCCCAGCTTTGAATTGATTCAATCTTTATTGGGTTAACAGATATTCCATGATTAGATATCATGTGCCCAAGGAATGCTACTACCTCAAGCCAGAATTCGCATTTTTTCAACTTGGCAAGTAGCTTGTTTTCACGAAGCTTTTGGAGTATCAGCCTCAAGTGTTGCTCATGATCTTCACGGCAGTAGGAGCATTAGTCAATCCAAAAGACATGACTAAGAATTTGTAATGCCCGTAGCGAGTTTTGAAAGTAGTCTTTGGAATGTCATCAGTTTTAATCTTTAACTGATCATATTCGGAATGAAGATCAATCTTTGAAAAGAATTTGGCGCCTTACAACTAGTCAAACAGGCCATCAATGCGTGGCAACAGGTACCTATTTTTGATGGTGACATGATTCAACTCCCGATAGTCAATACAAAGTTGCATAGTTCCATCTTTCTTCTTTACGAATAGAACAGGAGCACCCCAAGGAGACGTACTAGGACGAATGAAATCGATGTCTAACAATTACTGTAGTTGGGTCTTTAACTCCTGAAGTTCAATAGGAGCCATTCGATATGGGCTTTGGAAATGGGTTTTGTACTGGGTTCAAGGTCGATACAAAATTCCATTTCACGCTCTGGGGATAGGCCAGGAAGTTCTTCAAGTAATACGTCAGGAAATTTATTAACAAAAGGAATATCATTCAAATCTGACGTATTTTTGTTTCAATCCGTGACACGGGCTAAGAAATCTTGACATTCTATTTCCAATAAATGAATAACTTTATGACTTGAATAGACAGTGATTGACTTTAGTGGTTTGATTACTTGAATTCGCATAATAGGTTGATTAGGAATATGAAAGCTAACAACCTTATGAAAACAATAAATTTTTGCCTTATGAGTGATTAACCAATCAATCCCTAAAATCACATCAAATGCAAGTATTTATAAAGAGATAAGATCGACAGGTAACGTGCGGTTTCCAATTTGAATCAAACAAGACTTATAAACAGTGGATGTATTGAAGGTTTCTCCTAACGGATTTTCAAAAGATAAGTCAAAGTCTAATTTCTCTGGAGTTAAATTTAAACGTTGAGCGCAAGTAGGAGAAATAAAACAATGGGTAGAACAAGTATCAAATAAGTTATAGACTTTTCAAGAGTTTATGATTAGCTTACCCGCTGATGACCTCGTTCGGGTTCCTTGCTTTTTGGGAGGTTACAAAAAATGCTCTCCCTTGAACTATCAGCTTTGACTTGTCTAGGACGACATTTGGTGTCACCATCCCAACTGGACTTGGCTTTACTGCATGAATAAATAGAGCTAGGTGACCTTCTCTTCCACAATTGTAACACGTTTTGGACTGCTGCGTATAGTTTGGACTGATGTGTCCCTCCCCTCTGAACTTGAAACATACGATTGGTGGTCGTTCTCCTTCTTTAACAACGGGTGTGTAGACACTCAAAATTTTGCATTTTTGTTACTAACATTACAAGAAGCAAGAATCCTCTTTCAGAGATAACCCTAGAGGACAAAGCAGTTCCAGTTCCAGAAATCCCACTGGAGAAGCCTTTTCAATCTCAGAGATAATGCTAAGATATTCAATCCCAGAAGCAACACCGGGAGTTTCAGTTTCAACCTCGGAGATAACCCTGAGGGATGCGGTTGTAGTTCCGGAGATAACCCCAGAGATGCTCGTTTCAACCCCCAGCAATCAACTTCAACTTCAAAGATAACCCCGAGGCATTCAGTCCAACCCCGGAGATAACCTTTGGGGGTCAGGCACACCTTAGAGACAACCCTGAGGACATTCAACACTTGCAGCAGCCCAATCTCACAGATAACCCTAAGCAACGACTACTTTATCAACCCAAACTGGAGATAACCTCGGTGAGGGGCAAAATTATCATTTTGCCACCTCGATCCCACATGCGCGCTGTCTCAACACATTTCAACATACATTCTACACAGTAGTGTCCTATAAGAACCATATAGCTGCAATCCCGAGTGACTACTACACAGGATAGCACACCGGATGGAATTTGAAGCTTGAAGACCAAGGGCATGGTCCCATCTTCCTGACATCTTATAATCTCTAATCACATGTCATTTATATATATATCGACAACAGCACTCCGTGAAAGTTCTTATACACCTCAATCATAGGCCCGGATCAAAGTTCTGAAAGTTTGAGCGGATAACACGTTGCAAGTGTGTACGTACTTTGAGATGGCAGGACCCGCGGAGCCCGGGGCACCAAGGGTAGCCGCAGGTACACCTGCGGCTCCCCCTCTATAAATAAAGGGCTTAAGGTGGCCATTTTGTAAGAGAAAACGGTGAGGAAGCCCTGTCCAATTTGCTCTTCCACACTATAAACTGAGTGCTTTCTCATTTTAAACACTTGTGAGCTCATATATTGCTATATTTTTATTGGTGGGAACCGAGTGTTCATCCATTTAAAGCTATAGACGTCTTCTTTGGCAGTCCGTTTTAAGCCTTCTTACACATTTCAAATCCTTTTCTCCACATTTTGCACACATTGTTCTTCACGCTGAGAGTCGTGTTGAGTATGTATGCCCTGACTTCGGTCCGTGGCTTTTATTTTGTTTTATATATATAAGCGGTAAATGCACCGAATATTATATTCAGACTCAATCAAACAGAGTTTAATGAGTATAATATATATATATACATTTCTTTCAGGCCTGGAGTTTACTTCAAGGCCTTTTACTGCTTTATTTATATTTCATCCCGCCTAGAGTTTATTTCGTGGCGGTTGATCATTTTTACTGCTTTATTTACATTTCTTCTCGCCTGGAGTTTAGTTCATGGCAGTTGATTATTTTTACTGCTTTATTTACATTTTCGATCCCCAATGGAGGTGATTCGTGGTGGTTGACCTTGTCTTTATATATATATTTACCGCTTTTATATATTTACATTTACAGTCCCATATGAAGTTAGCTTTGTGGTGGTTGACAGTCTGTATATATATATATATATATATATATATATATATATATGTGTAGCTTTTATATATAACTGCTTACAGCTTTTATATAAATAGCTACATCATGTGAGCTTAGGAATCATGTGATTATAGATTTAGTCTCCTGAATCTAAATTCGGTTCCCGTGATGGACATTTTCAGCTGTAAACAGCTTGTACATTATTCACGGTGTTTGAATTTCCTTAAACGGCTCTTATGCCCACAAGGAGTTTGGCAATGCTATATATCTTATTTTCTCGAAGATGCCTCGCATCTCAAAAATAAAAGCAACTAAGCTGAACACTTAATAAAATGGAAGTATCAAAGGCCTCAATTACTATTAAGTATAAGGGTTTAAAAAGCCTCTTTTAGAAAACATCACTGCTATATCTTGTTAAAACTGAATTTTTACACAAATTCAAACCCTTTGTATATAGGTGCAAACGAGGCATAACACTACTTCCAAATAATTGCACATTAACCCCCCCCCCCCCCACACACAGACATTTATATAACAGTTTAATTAAAAAATGGCGGCCATCGTGATAACACGGATGTTGGGGGGTGCTGTCGACGTCGGGATTTTTCATTGTCCCTCTTTTGTTCTTATTTTTTGGTGTTCTCATGTTAGGTGAGATTTGTTTGAAAAAACAAGCTGTGAAAAGGTCCGACATTTATATGTCAACGATTTGACTGTAAGAGTAGCCAGTTGGTTTTTTAAATGGTTTTACAAACACAACCGAGAAAAGGTTTGCACATTGACCCAGTGATGTGACACTACTAAACGAATCTGTAAAATCGAGATTCATTAAGGTCCGGGGACTTGCTTATGCGGAGGGAAGGTGTTAGGCACCCTTTGAAATCCGTGTTACCACGGTGACCGCCACTTTTTAATTAAACTGTTATATGAATATGTATGTGTGGGGGGTCAATGTGCAGTTATTTGGAAGTAGTGCTATGCCTTGTTCGCAGATATATACACAGGATTTGAATTTGTATAAAAACTCAGTTTCAAATAAGATATATCAGTGAGGTTTTATAAAAGAGGTTTTTCAAACCCTGAGCTCAATAGTAATTGAGACCTTTGATACTTCCATTTTATTAATTGTTTAGCTTGATTGCTTTTATTTTCGAGATGCGAAGCATCTTCGAGGAAATAATATATAAAGCACTGTCAAACTCCTCACGGACATAAAAGCCATTTAAGAAAATTCAAACACCGTGAATAATTTACAAGCTGCTTACAGCTGAAAATGTCCATCATGGGAACCAAATCTAGATTCAGTAGACTAAACCTGTGATCACATGATTCTTAGGCTCACATGATGCCGCAATTTATATGAAAACAATAAGCAGCTCTATATATAAAAGTTATATATATATATATATACAGACATGATAAACCACCAGGAAGCACCTCTATGGGGGATCAGAAATTTAAATATATAAAACCGGTAAATATATATATAGAGAGACATGATTAACCACCACGAAACACCTCCATGGGGGATCAAAAATTTAAATAAAGCAGTAAAGATGATCAACCATCACGAAGTAAACTCCAGGCAGGACGGAATGTAAATAAAGCAATAAAGACAATCAACCGCCACGAAGTAAACTCCAGGTGGGACAGAATGTAAATAAAGCAGTAAAAGACCTTGAAGTAAACTTCAGGCTTGACAGAAATGTAAATATATACATATATATATATAAACAGTAAATGCACCGGATATAAAATTCAATCTCATCGAACAGAGTCATATAAGCAATAAACACTCTAGATGTAAAATCCAGGCTTATTGAATAGAGTTCGACAACAATTTATATATATAAGTATATATATAAAAGCAAATAAATGCTCCAGAAGTGATTCCAGGCTCAATCAAGGCATAACTCGATAATGTTAGTCCACATATATATATATATATATACACACACACACACACAAAAGAAAATAAAAGCCACACACCGAAGTCTGGGCATACACACGCAACACGACTCTTAATGTGAAGAACGGTGTCTGCAAAGTAGAAGAGTAAAGCTTTAAAGTGTGTAAGAAAGCTTACAGTGGACTGCCAAATAAGACTTTTATAGCTTTAAACGGAAGAACACTCGGATCCCGCCGGTAAAAATATGACTGAATATAAGCTCCCAAGTGTTTAAAATGAGAAAGCACTCAGTTTAGGGTTTGTACAGAGTAAATTGGACAGGGCTTCCTCGCCGTTTTCTTTTGAAATATGGCCATCCCAAGCCCTCTATTTATAGAGGGGGAGCCTCAGGTAAACATGCAGAAGCCGCTGATGTACCTATGACTGTCTGGGGTGCCTTGGGCTCCCTAGGTCCCGTCGTCTCGAAGTACGTGCACGCGTGCAACATAATGTCTACTTGAACTTATAGAACTTCAATCTGAACCTCTGATTGAGGTTTATAAGACCTTTGACGGAGTGCTATTGTCGAGAGCTACGCCATGACATGGGATTAGAGGTTGTCAGAAGTCAAGAAGATGGGACCATGCCCTTGGTCTTCAAGCTTCAAATTCAATCCAGTGTGCTGTCGTGCATAGTAGTCACTCGAGATTGGAACTCCTTGGCTCTTGTGGGATATTAATTTATAGAATTTATGTTAAGATGTTGTTGAGATAGCGCAATGTGGGATCGAGGTGGCAAAATGATGATTTTACCCCTCACCGGGGTTATCTCCGATTTGGGCTGATAAAGCAATTGTTGCTCAGGGTTATCTCTGATATTGGGTTGCTGCAAGTGTTGGATATCCTCAGGGTTATATCTGAGGTGTGCTTGACCTCCCAGGGTTATCTCCGGGTTTGGAGCTGAATACCTCGGTCTGAGTCCCGAGGTTGAAGTTGACTGAATGGTTTGAAACGAGCATCTCCGGGGTTATCTCCGGAACTGTAACTGCATTCTTTGGGGTTATCTCCAAGGTTAACATTATCTTTCCCGGTGTTGTCTCCGAGACTGAGTCTGAGTATCTTGGGGTTATCTCCGAGTTGAAACGGCCTTCTCCGATGTGTTTTCTGGTATTGAGCTGAGCTGTCCTCCAGGGTTATCTTTGAAAGATGATTCTGCCCTCCTGCAATGTTAGTAACAGGTATGTAGAAAATTTTGAGTGTCTACAGATGCCCCTCTTTATCATATTCATGCAATACAATGGCATGGATAGGATAAAGAATACTAGACACTTAAAATGCAACAAGGTAATCATGATGCAATGTACAACAACATAATACGAATGTATGTAGTTTGTTGGATTGTTCTCCAATATGGTGGGATGATTTTCGGCTCCCCTTGACTTCTACTGGGATTGATTGTTATTACTGAAATGCCTTATGAACTGTCTTGGATGTGCAATCCAATGCTCTCAGGAGCTTCAAGGATATTGACGTTGGGGTTATCATCAAAGCCCTTAATCCTTGATATAGACTTCATGCTGAAGATGCATCTCTTATGTACAAGAGACTCTGTGGGGATAGAGCTTTATCTGTTGAGGATGAGTATAACATATTCCATCATTGGTCCTCCCCGATGAAGGATGTTATTCCCTGGTTTGTACCTACAGGTCTTTCCGCTGCTCTGTTGGAGTTACTGCGAACAGTCGGTGTTGTCAGGGTTGGCTGACCTTCATTGACATGTGCATCAATGGATGATATCCCTGCTGGGGATAATGTCAAGGCTGCTTGACCTTCGTTGATGTGTGCATCAATAGATGGTTGTATGAAAAACCAGCTGGGGAAAAGGTTTTAGGGCTACGACCCTGCATTGATGGCATCAGACCTTTGTGAGGTATTTATGAATATAGTTTGCACAGCTGAGATCATTGGTATAGTGTACCATGTGTTTAGGTGAATTCTAATGTGTGATATGTAAAGCCATAACTTGACCCGTGAAAACCAAGATTTCAGGATATTTTGCTCAATTGTGTAGTGTTTTTATTCCTGATTTGGCCTTTTCAGCTTAAGAGAACTCCTTTGCAACATGAATTGGACCGAGCCGGAGGGGTGGGCCCCACCCTAGGGGAGCCGCAGGTAAATATACGGCCATTCATGGGTAGATTTAAGCTGCCCGTTTCTTTCATAAGTTATTTTCATGTTGCGCCACGAAGGAAATCCAAGAGCTCTTCTTCAGATTTGCTAAGTTCAGGCGTCTTTCTGCAAATTCTGTCACCGTACAAGTGTTCTACACTATCCTGGTAACGTATGCATGTCTTCTTTTCTAGTTTTTATTTGTTGGAAAATGACTTATGATATGAAATACGTCTAAACACATAGTAGTGAATATGCATGCTCATATGATATGATAAAAAATATTCAACATAGCAAATGTTAGTATTAAACCATGTTGAACATAATGATGTGAAAAAATTTGACTTTTGAAATAGTCAAATTGGCACCTTTTTTCTGCTATTTCTTATCCTATTTGAGGACAAATGAGCTAAGGTGAAAAATAAAAATAATCCTGGTAATTAGGCTACCCTTACGGATTTTTTACTGTGATGTATTAATGCATGTAGGATGTTTATGACTGTGGGCAAGTGTGCTACTGAATGGCCACCTAGTCATGCCTATATGCATATGGATAGTCCTATTTACAGAGGGACTATGACAAAAAATTTTCAAAATGTAGGCATTGGGTAGTTATGCATTTTTAACTCTACTGTAGACGTATGTTAAAATAATGTATGCATGCATGTAGTCACAAAATTGTATTTTGAAAAGCTTCAAGTTAGAATTTACCACACCCTTTTTGAGGTGATTTAGAGACTTGTTGTCCAGATATATGGATCCGGATCAGCTGAGAAGTTCCCGCATGACCACTTCAGGTGTGCGGAGGAGGGCTTCTGAAGTGTCTCAACCCCGTTCTGTTAGACAGCCTCGTCGTTTGGCAGAGGCAGTGATACGTCCTATCTGGATTGATGTGCCGAACATTGAGGACGAGGAGGAAAATGTTCTGGTTGCGGACCCTGCTCTTGCTACACATGTTCCCCGTAGGGATTTCCTAGGAATTTAAGTGTCTATCCCAGAGCTTCTGGGTGATTTGAGTAGACACCTCTTGATTTACTTGCACGCAAATGAGGTACCAGCTGGATTTTAATCTTCCTTTTGTCCTATTGATGAGGACTAAAGGTTTCTGATGTTGATTTGCTTTGTAATGTAGGTTCCCGGCTTCACACAGCCTAGAGGGAACTGGTTCAGCATTCACTCCACATACCAGGCGCTGCATCCTGATTATAGAGCGATTGTGTATGGCTGGGGCTTCAAAGCGTTCTTTTCCATACTTCCTTATCGTTATCATTGGGGCTACCTCAGGACATTGTCTAAGCGCTGGTTTCACCAAACTCAGTCTCTCCATTTGTTGGACTGTGAGGTGATGATGACATCGATGGATTGAAGATTTATCATCGGTATGGAGTTTGGAGGGGATCTAGTGCCATGTACGGCGAATATTACCTTGACTGTCGTTCGATCTTTGCTAGGAGTTCTGGCTGAGGCGTTCAAGGGCAAGACCGTTTGTACAGGTCCGTTCGTACATGTCCATTGAGCGTAGATGCTATAAGCGGGCTGGTGCATGTGTAATAACCCGGGACTTCGAATAATTCAAATTTTATGAATAATTTTTTTTTATTTTTTTAATTAATATTGATATTGATTATCAATATTGTGCTGTGTATTTGTGATACGATTTGTGAGAATTAGTCAATTTATGTATTGACTGCGAAATAAGAGTAGAATTGTGCTTAACTGAGAATTTAAAACCCTAACCCTAAGTTCGGATGGGGATTTAGTAGAAACTACAATTTTAATAATTGTACTGGTGAGTACGCTTTTGTACTGTATAAAGCTAATGATCAATGATTGATTAGATAGGGTTTAAAATTCGTAAACCCTAATAAGGTATTAGAAATCCTAATCTCAGGTTTAAAAATCCTAATGCGTAGTTAGGAACCCTAACCGTATGCTAGGAAACCCTAATGCGTAGTTAAAAATCTCCAGCATATCAAGCAAAGTTATCAGTCATGTGAATTATATCATATTATATATATTAAAGAGAGAGAAAGTTCATGTATTTGGTTCATTTGATATCTAACTCTCACACAACTCTCTCTCTCTCTCTCTAATCATCCGAAATACACAAGTATATCTGATGAGTGCATATTATTCATTTATTTTGATTCCATTATATTTAGTTTTATTGAATGTTTCATGTGTATATGAGCTTATTAAGGTGTTTAATAATTTCAGGAAGAATTGGAGCTGAAATGAGGAAAAAGAGAAAATTGCAAGATTTTTAGTATTAAGTTGTATGCATGTTCTTAGCTTGGGACTTGAATTTTATTGTAGAGCTCTTCTTTAGCTTTCCGGAACATCTTGAATCATCTCAATCGGAGTTCATATGAAAAAGTTATGATATTTTTACTAAACGGACGTTGAACCTCAAAGTTTGGAAATTGCAATTTACACAGCAGTCATTTGGAGACAGATTTCGACCTTGATGCTGAAAGATTCTGTCAATTCTTAAAGAATAAAAGTTGTAGATCTTGTCGATATCTTCGTTTTGATAGGTATCAGACCCCGTAACTTCTCCTGGATCAAAAGTTATGCTCATTTTACTAAAGGACGTTGCAGCCGAAAATGGAAATTCGCCCCAGCGAATTTGAGCGCGAAAATTAGAAAATCTTGGATTTTTGGAAAGTTTCTAAATGCAGATTTTGGCAGATTTCAACATGGAATGGGATTATTATTTCTATTAGCTTTAGGATTTACTTTATACTAAGATTTATTTCCAAATTGAATTCTATTTCTTTATGGAAACTAGTTATGATATTAATTCCTTTTAGGATTTGGATTTCTATCTCCTATAGGATTTAGGACTTTGTCTAACACTATAAATAGAGGATGTTAGTCATGGTTTTATTCATTCAATCATCTACTATATTCTCTTATATACAATATTAGTGGATTGAAGACACGAGCTAAGTTCTTTTTATTCAGTTCTAAGGGATGTTGAACCTTATTTATAATTAATGGTTAATTGAGTATTCATTATTTATTCTTTCTCACATGAAATTCATTCTTGATAATCTGATTTAATTTCTGAATGCTATTTGGCTTAATTGATTTGATTTCTGCAGGATTGAGTTGGTTAACAAATATCATGTGCTAGATCAAGGAATAATATTACGTGTAATTGATATTGTTTTTAATCACAAGTAGTAATTAGTAATACCTGATTGTGGACAAGTTTTTGAGTATTGCTATGATTATCAGAAGACAAGTTAAACAATCCGAGCTTATGTGTTTGTTGCTTGGAATAGTCTAATTCCCTAGTTCTTAATGCTGCTATTATATTAAATCTAGAGAGCTTATTCTAGGTTATATAATTGTTAGAATCTTGTGAAGAGCTTGTTTCATTGAATGACAATCTAAGAGGAGTTTCGGGTAGCAGAGCTTGTTGTTACCTAGGACTATTAGTTTCATTGAAGGATAAATAATGTTACACTTGATTAATCTATTATTGTAAAAAGGTGATACTGAACTGAAGAACTGAAGCTTTTTATTCATTGTTTATTCTTATTAGTTTATTCTTGTTAATTTAAATAATTAATTCAAAATCCCATTTTCCTTAGAAATCATAGGATAAATATAAAACAAATCACTCTCTGTGGGATCGATCCTTGCTTACTACTGTGCTAATTGTTTAAATTTGTAAAGTGAAAGTGAGGTTAATTTAGAAGTGTAAACGACAGGTCTCAATATCAGTCCCTAGAAAACCCCCTAGAACAACAAGAAAAGATTTAGAAAGCTAAGATCAAGATTGAAACTAGAAGGTATAAAACCCTAAACCTACTTTGATCTTGTATGCTAAGAAAATGTTTGTGTTTATATGTTTCGATTTGTGCTAGAATATGTTTTATAATGTTCTATGATGATAAATCATATATCTATAGCATCAAAGACCTTAAAAAGTGAAGTTTTTCAAAACTGTTCTTGAGCTTAAAAGTTGTCTGACAACCATATGTCAATGGCTCAAGATCTTTCCCTGTTCATGATTTTTGATGTTTTATGTTTTAGATCTATAGTTTGATATGAGATCTTTGTTCTGTAAGTGGAATCACAGTCAGTTAATGTCTAGATTTTATGTTATTCTTGGTCAAAAACCGTTGACCGGGCATGACCGGGTGATTTCTAGGTAACCTAGAAATCCTAAACCCGTGTCTGACAAGCTTTTAAATGCCTTGATCTGTCAGGTGTTATGTTGTTTAATGATGTTGTTATATCTAGATTATAGCCTGAGATATGGACTCTAGATCCATGCTCTTAGATCTCTTAAACAACACATATGTTGGTTGTAGTTGATGGTTAAACTAGATCATTTGATCACGTATGAAGTTTCTGGAATTTCCAGAAACTGTTAGCATGAGCCCTCTTACAAGGTTTGACTAGATTAAATCTTGTGGTTGTGTTATATTTGGACGGAGATCTTGATATGTCGTTGTTCCTTGTCATGTATACTACATGTATGAACCATAAAACCACCAAAATAATGATCAGAACGCAGAATAAATTGAACTATAAAGTTCCTACTAGAACTACCCTGGGTTTCTGGGTTACCCAGGAAACCCAGAAACGTTCTGACAGTGATTTTGAGGAGCTAGATCATCTTGGTATGTGATTGTATGTCATAGATGATGATTGTTTCGTGTAGTGTTACATAAACACTACATGATCAATGTTTAACATGGCCCAGAAATATTTTGAGATTATAATTGCAAGTGGTAAAACCTAGCATGTTGCTATCTGGACTGTCAGTGTTCTTGAGCTCAAGAACACCAACAATGATAGAAAGTTTTGCTATAGCCTATAGCGACGGTTTTAATATTTTTATTTTCTGAATTTCTGGAAAATACTTAAAAATAGAAATAAATTCTAAATAATTACAAAAATGGTTTTAAAATTTATTTTCAGTTATGAAGAATAATTTTTGAGAATTTGGGATATTTTTTATTAATATTTATAATTATTTGAATAATAATTATATTTAATTTATTTAATTAGTATATCAAATAAATTAGAAAAAAATGATTTTAATATTATAAAAATCATTTTAAATAAGAATAAAGTTTTTAAAAATATTTTGAGTTATAAAATGTAACTTTTAATATTTTTGGAGATTTTTCATTAATAAATTAATATTAATGATATTAGGTTTATTTAATTAAATAAATAAAATTAAAAATGATTTTATTAATTTAAAAATCATTTAAAAATAAGAAAAAAATTTAAAAAAATTTTAAGTTATAATTAATGACTTTTAATATTTTGATGAGAATTTCATTAATATTTAAATATTAATGGTGATGATGTAAAAATGATTTTAATTATTTTAAAAATCATTTAAATAGAATATTGGTGATTTAAAATTATTTTAAGTTATTATTAATAACTTTAATATTTTGACAAATGTATCATTAATATTTTAATATTATTAACTATTAATGATGATGGAATTAAACAGTATTTAGATCATTTAAAAATAATTCCGGTGTTTGAAAAATTATTATAAATTGTAATAATTTTTAGAAAATTATTAAAAGCTTCCGAAAAATATTATTAATGATATTTGACTTATCTAATATAATATTGAAGCTTTGAGACCAATATTAATAGACAATAATTGTGTTAATTGTCAGATAGGGTGACCAGTACACCGATAATAGACCGAAGTCCAACCATACCGAACTAGTTAGACATGAAAAGTGTTTATATAGGTTATAAACACTGATATGACAATGTGGTAATGTGTTTAGGAGAAAGATTGACTGTAAATTACAGTATTGTGTGTTATGAATTATTGTGCTAATTGTGAGACTGATATTATTGATTATAAGTCTTACGAACGCAGTTAAGTATATTGTGAACCAGTAATCAACGGAGAAGGCAAGTTTCCTTAACTCAACCTTGACTTATATTCGTTCAATTATCATTGTGGTTAATTATTGTTGATTAGACCACGTCTGAGAATTTATTGTTGATTATTCGCAGTTAGTGCATGTTTATTAATTCAAACTGAATTAGTGATTCTAAAAATATATTTGGAGAATAACTGTTATTGGATATTAACATCCGTAGAAGCTATTATTGACATTACAGATAATTCGTGTCTATTATTGAATTGTGTTGAGATATGTCTTAGCTAATTATTCTGGCTAGACGAACAATTGTTTAGAACTTAATATGTTCGAGAAGAAAATTCAATTATTATTGACAAATCAATGCCAATTATTTCGGCTAGATCGAGAAAGTGATTAGATATTGAAATCATTGTATTTCATTGTTATAAATTAAACTCTGATTATAAGACTGAGAAGAACAACCTTTTTATATAAAAGGAACATTTTTGGTCGTATATTCGACCTTTGTGCGCGTGTAAGTATTATGCATAATATAGGGTACAAGGAGTTGGCCGCTCTAAGTACTTGTAGAGGGATATAATTTAATCTTTATGGTTATTTGATACACCTGGGTATATCAAAGCATACCTTTGATAGTTACTCGAGAAGAGAAGTTCAAGATCCTTTGTGATCACTCAGCATAACTCTGGAAAATATTTCCATCCTGTTATTTGGGTATATCAAAGTATATCTTTGATATTTACTCGAGAAGATAATTTCAAGATAGTTTCATTCCATTCATTGTATATTTTAACTTGCGGGGCAAATTTGTTGCTCACCTTTGCCAAATAAAACTTATAAGGAATATAAATATGGGATTACCCAACTCCAATAATAAGAATGTAAGGTGATAATAAATAGACAATGTCTATAAGAAGAGAGTGATAAAGAAGTTAAGAATAAAAAGTTATATTTAAGTATGGTACAATTGTACTCTTTAATAGTTGATGTGTGGTATCTGGGCTAAACGATTCCTTCATAGAGCTGAGGTATATACGAACTAGCAACTCAAAATCTAGTTTGTTGGTTGTTTGTGGGAAACCACTCAGAGTACCATATTAAAACTATTAGAGACTTGATGTGTACCAAGTATAGAAATGGATACGTATGATGAAAAACGAAAAAAAGAGGATCGTAAAATAAAACGATCACGAGTGAAGAAAAGAATTTTAAGGGAGATGATTATAGAATAAGATCACGATGTGATCTGCTTAAGTTATAAAAGAAAGATGGTTTGTAATGTTTGAATAATTATAGCTTGATGCTATGAAGTTAATGTACTATGAAATAGTACGAGATAACTCATGAGGAGTTATATATAATGTGATACGAGGAATTTTTATCGAGTAAAGAGCAAGTTAAGAGTAAGATAGAGTTAAGTGGGATTTCAATTGAGGACTCATGTGATGGCTGAGTTGTACAAATCTTTTTATGGGCGAGGGTTTTGTGCTTGCACTCAGTTTATCACACTGATAATCATTGGAATGTTGGTGTCGCGCTATCAATGTATATGTGGCGAAAAGGTGATGTTTTTCTCATGTGTATATTTGATAGTTAGAAACTATTAAGATTAGTCAGATATTATTAGGATTAGGTGCGGTTCTTAAAACTAATGCATACAGTAAGTTCGTGACTCATAATAATATGGTATGTTTTGAACCCCTCAGCGAATGGATGCCTATGGTCTGACTAGGACAAGTTCATAAATTCATATTATTGTGCCAAGTTCCTGAACTTCCAATGTGTGGTAAGTTTGATGAACTATATTGGTTAAAAAATGGTTATAGTATAGAGAGCATTGAAGAAGTTGAAGATTGATAGAATGGTTAAGTAACGAAGTAATGAAGTAAAGATTAAAGTTGATGGATACCTGGATATTCTAAATCTACTAGCTATGCTAGACTTTCGAAATTTATTGACTTTGTGCTGATGTTTGCACTTCTATTTTCTTGAAAAACATTGGATCAAATGATGAAACCAATGAGTTTTAAAAATAATACCGTTATTCGTATGTTTATGCTAATTGTTTCAGCTAGACAAAAATAATTTGAAATATATTAAAATGTATTTTTTTTATATCATCAATGCTTCATGGAACCTGGTGCAGAGATGATAAAAACGATGGAGTCATCAATGTAGTATTACTTAGTGTTGGGTGTGATCTAAGGATCGTCAGCCCACTATGGTATGATGTAGTATGATAAAATCATCAAATGACGGAATCCTCAACGGACTGTAAATACAGTGCGGTATCATGACGTCATAAATTTTTTTTGAGATTTCTTTAAGATATGAGAATATATATATATATATGTATATGTATATTTCGGTTGATGTCCGAATTGTTGTAGAAGTCTATGATATTTGATTCAGCTAGACGAATATTGAAAGATGTTCATGGAATTCAAGAGTTCTTTGTCAAATTATGCCAAACCAAATTGATTTGGTGCGGATTCGGATGTTGAAAAACTGAGATGAACAACCCTTTTATAGAGGATTACGCAGAGGCGTTAAGATGTTTGTTCACAATACATTATACGAAGGACTGATCCTAAATACGAGGAGTCCCTATAGTCTTATGACTGTTAAAGTTTAAGTTGAATGATTACCTATAACTATGGACATACGCATATCGTTTAAATGTTTGTTCACAATACATCGTACGAAGGGCTTAACACCCTAAGTACGGGAGTCCTTATAGTCTAATGATTGTTAAGGTTTAAGTTGAAAGAGTACTTATAACCGTGGACGGAGTTCAAGGTCTTATGACCCTCAACATGATTTGGAATCTTTTAAATTCCTGAGTTATTTATACTGTTTCCCAATTATTGAACAATTGTGGAAGATTCTTTCTATTTAAAAAGGCGAATGTGGTAAAAATGATATTCCTTAGAAAGAAGTAAGTCGTAGAATGCGACACTGAATGATGGATATGTTGAATAGGTGAGAAAAGAAATTTTGAAATGAGAAGGAGATGAGTTATCAAAGAATAATGTAAAACTTTTAATAGAAAAGTTTAATAATTATAGAAAGATCTTTGTGGAAAGAAGTGGTTATAGAACCCAATGAATGAATAAAGTATTAACATAAAATCTATTTTTATAGATTGAATGAATAAAGATTAATAGATAAAATTTTGAGGACGAAATTCTTAGAAGAATTGGTGAATGTAATATCCCGAGTGTTTATGATAACGATCCTTAGAAAAGGAAATGAATGGGTTAAAGAATATATAATATTTAATATATGACTGTGTTTAATTGAAGGTTATGTGATAAAACCTAAAAAAAATTGTAGAAGAAATGAATGAAGTATATATATATATATATGTAAAACCTTTTGCTAAGTTAATGTGTTGAAGTTATTCAACGATAATTATGAAAGAGATTTTATGAAAACCTTAGTAAGGTAGGGTTTCGGTGATTCTGAGGATGGAATCCTTATAAGGAGGGAAGGATGTGACAACCCGAATTTTTACGAGTTATTAAAATAGGAATTTAATAATTAAAATCCTTATTATGAGATGTTTTGAGTTTGAGTATGTATATATACATGCTATATATTTTGAGATATGTGATCTGGTATGAAGAGAAGTATATATATCTATATATTGGGAAAATGAGGTTAATAGTTAGTTTAACTATTAAAGATAGTAAACGAAGTTGTTGTGAAAAGGAGTATGGTGGCGAAGGAAATTAACTGAATAATATTGGTTAATTTAAAATTAAGATAAAAGTTATATTATGAAATAATATAATTGAATATTAAAATCTTGGATGGAAAGGGTGTTTTTGTGAGTTAAATGAAAGGATTTATCCACTTAACTAAAATAATGAATTAACGTAAATATACATTGTTTTAATGAAATGAGAGATATAGTATATGACATATAAATGTAATACAGTTATGTAATGGCCTAATGTATCATATTATGTCAAGCGAAAATAAATTGGTCTATAAATAAATACTGGTGTCAAGACTAATAAATTGAGTTAATATTTAAGATGTGACTAATATATATAGATTAAATAAATTATTTTGGGGCAATTTATAAATGGAAAGAAATTAAATATTATACATAATAATTGTATAATTTATTAAAATAATGAGTGGATTAAATATTAATTATTTTACTAAAAATATTTATTTTAATAGAGATGTTTATTTTAATTATGAATGTGAATTCATAATTGTATGAGAAATAATATAGTTATCAGTATGGATAATTGGAGAAGTGTAAGTGTGACATTTTTATTTCAATTAAAGGAATAAGAGGTATCATAACATATAGTAAAAGGAAAATAAAAATATACCGTGGAGCAATTGAGCCCTCCTAAACATGGCATTAGACCCTTCATATTTTCCTAACTGCTGAGGTCTTTTACGTTCTGTAACTGATCAACCCAATTTAAAAGTCACACTTAAGCCCCATTCTTCAGTTTACTCCCTATACGTTCATTTGCAAGGAGAAGATTGAGTTTTTAGAGAGAGAGAGAGAGTGTGTGAGAATTTTCTACGAGAAATTGGAAGAAAGCTCAAGGAAGAAGAAAATTGATAAAGTAATTGATCATCTAACCAAGCTAAGAAGGAGTCAAGAGGTAAGAAAGAACTTCAAAACTCCTAATTCCTATTTCTTAAGTTTTGCTATGTTGAGAGTTATTTTGGTTAAAAATAATGGAGAAGAAATCAATCATGTTAATTGATTAATAACCTATTAGATGATTTAAGGATAGTATAACAACAATAATTAAACCAATTGATTTCTAAATTTGTATAAAAAAGAGAAGAATTAGTCTTTTGGTTTAGTAAGTATGTTATGGTCTGTTTAGAGACTAAAATTAGTTATGAACCCATGATTACAGTTGTAAATTAATGGATATATGTTGTTCTTCTCTGAGAAACGAAAACAACGAAGTTTAAACGGATCAATTTGGTTGAATAACGAATTTATGGTGAATGAATTCGCTAAATGGGTTTAAAACATGAAAAATTGAGTATGAACATGTGTTTTGGGTCAAATTTTAGGATGGTTAATGTTTTTATAAATTATTAGAATTTTGGTATGTTGTAGTTCTATGAATTACGAGTCCAACGAATCAAAAACCAACAAATTCCGACTTAAAACGAAGAAGTTATGAATGTTTGAAGTAAAAACATTACAAAATCTGTAATCTGGACGTAGCCAAGCGCGGCCGCGCATCCCAAGAGCGCGGCCGCGCAGCTGGGCGCTGTCATGTCGTGCGAGCATGCGAAATCTATGAAGGAGTTGGGTGCGGTCGTGCGCCTAGTGTGCAAGGTGTGACTTCTTTAACTTGGTTTGGTAAAACGGTCATAACGTTTTCATACGAACTCCGATTGAGGTGATTCAAGATGATACGGAACGAGGACGATTAGACCTACAACTTTTGTTCTTTAAGGGTTTTAATTTGAGTTCTTTAGATAGGGTCAGAATGGTCATTTGTAGGACTATTGTGTTTTCAAAGGCAATCAGAGGGCGTCAGGCATGCACGAATGCAAGTGTAATGCTCTTGACAATAAAAGATGTTAATGATGCTTAACATTAATAAATGATATATTAGATAAGTTGTATACGCATACTAAGCACAGACAAGAGAGACAAATTGGGCGTGTGGCGAATAAACGTCGAAACGTCATGATAAGTGATAATGAACGTAAAAAGTGTTTTAAGTCAAATGAAATGAACATTATAAGGTATGAAATGGGTTTAATATAAAACCAATAATGATTCCTATCAAGACTTAAACACTTGAATAAACTTCGAATACGAAATATAGTGAGATATAATTTGAAAGTTAACACAATCAAATTTAACATTGTGTATTTATGATAGGAAGGGTTATGAGACGTAGAGTAAAGTTTACATTACAACTACTATGCTTTGTTATGTGAGTAATAGTTAATGTGAATGATTATATAATTGTGTGGGGCACGTGAAGTGCAGATATTTGTCAGATGTTAACCTGTTAATTGTAAACAACGATCAAGGCAAGTCTTTCAGTTCCTATTTGCTATGTGAATTTGATTGTTTTAAATCTTTATTGCAAAGAGCACGATGTGTTATATATATGTTGAACTTATGAAGTGTTAAAATCAATTTATGACTACGTTGATTGAGTAATGAATGCTGATTGAGTAAGGAACTCAATCTTTATACTTGTTATATGAACTGTAGCATGTTTGTTGTGTTAGTCTAATGTTTATGAGATGTATGATAAGCATGCTATTATGTGTTATGTGATGCATGAAAACTGTTAGATCTTGCCGGGCTGTCGAGCTCAACCTTGTAAATAACCACTTTTCCAGGTTAAGGATTCAAGGCAACGCTATGTGCTACTTGAAAGACATGAATTAGGTGTAATGCATGAAGATTTAGATACTTTAGCTAAAGTTTTTATTTCTTTAAACCATGATTAGGGTCTATGAGATGTACTCAATGTTTTATGGTGTATATTTTATGTTGAGTTATAAAGTTAAAGTTTGAGTTGTCCAATGTATAAAGGATATCGATTTGTTATATAAGTATATATATAAATTAACTTTGATAAAGTGAATCATGGATTATATATGATTCAAAGACATGTAGATAATAAAGGTTTTGATTCAGGGAATTAAAGTAAGAAGATAAAAATAAATTAAATTATTTCGCATTTTATTAAGTTTAACATCGAATAATGATGTAAAATCAGAAGTTAGATGTGTTATTAACAACTGAAGTCGATAAGTGAATTGTATGAATTTTGGGGTTGTTACATTCCTCGTGCTTATATTGTGATGAAAGTCATCTTTGGCTTACGTGCATAGATGGACTTGGTATGATTATGACCAGGGATTATTCGGTATAATCATGACCGTAATGTAATGAATGATGTGGTAAAAGTCCTCATTGGTCGGTAGTGCATCGATGGATAGTTTTTGTTATGATTATGACCAGGGATTATTCGGTATAGTCATGACCATTGATGATTTAATGAATATCCTTGGCTCGTAGTGCAGGGATGATTCGATGATGTGGTTTATTTATTAATCTGAGTCTCAGCGATAAAAAAATTTGATGAAAACATTTTAAATCATAAAAGATAGTAGATATCATGCTCTACTTGACTCTTCTAATGGATTACTTATTCCACTGCAGTTAAACTTGATTTCTATTGTATTTTATCAGTTTAACATTGTTGAAGACTAATGATAATTTATTCTGCATTATCTTAGTCATAATATTTCTTACTGGGCTAGTTGAGCTCACCCTTTCTTTCATTATTTTCTTCAGGAAATGACAACATAGCTGGGAGAAGTCGGGGAATGAAGTGACGGTCCAGATGATAGCATTAGTAGTCCTCACTATTCTGTTAAATAGTGTGATAATAAATGAAATGAGGACTCCACTGAATATGGATATTGTCTAGATGAAAATATTTGTATTAAACATCATAGCATATGTTTTGTCGTATTTTACACGACAGTTGTATAATTAAGTTTTTATTTATATTTTGTACCATGTATTTGGCGACTCAAGATGGGTGATGTATACCTATTTTGGGGGCGTCACATAACCCTTGTCTAGGCTTATGACCCAATGATATCATCTCTTGAGTGGCCGATATTACCTCAGTAGAAATCTTGGGTGTGAGAGGTGGAGCCCCAATGGGATGGTAATGAGTGTTGCTCACCTCTAGGGCATGGAAACTGACCAGCTCAACTTCTGAATTAAAGCTGATGAGTGGTATGCCACCTTGTTCAGGACATTATGGATCAGCATTAACAGTAACTAGGCTATTGTTGTAATGTACTTGAGTTGCTGATGAAGGGTGGAAGGGACAGCTCCAGCCATATGAATCCACGGTCTTCCCGACAGCAGGTTGTATCATGTAGCTATTCTGAGCATGTGAAAGGATACACTAAATGTGTGTGGACCAATTTCAGTTGGTAGTTCAATCTCTCCAACGACGTTTCGTTAGGACCCATCAAAAGCTTTGGTATAGCTGCTTTTGATCCTCTTGGGGTTGATATTCATCTTCTCCAAGGTAGCATAAGGACAGATATTCAGAGATGAACCTCCATCTATCAAGACTCCTCCCACCATGTACCTGGAGGACAAAATCGATATGTGCCTATGTGCAACGGCTTGCAATAACCAGTCCCTTCAGCGGGTATGTCATCATCAGTGAAAGATATTACATTGTTGTTAAAAATGTGATTAACCAGATGTTGGAATTTTTCTACATCCACTGATTTTGATAAATGGGATTCTTCCAATACCCTTAGCAGGATCTTTCGATGATCTTCGGAAGAGAAAACGAAGTCCAGTATGGAAATTTGTTGTGGAGCTTCTCTTAAGATTAAAACCACCTTAGCTTTGTTATGGCCCATGGTACAATGGAACTCTTCAATTTTCTCTGTGGGAACTTTCCCATTTGATTTGATGGTAGGCTTCATCACTCGATGGGGAAGATACACTGAATTCTCCTTCGACACTGCAGCAGTTGTATGTGAGGTAGATCCTTCAGCCTGCCAATAATTCCATGGGACTTTTTTCAAGCTGATAACAGGATATTGTGGCCTAGATGGCAAGAGAATTGGCTCTAGTGCAGCCACTTTCAAAGGATTGTCAGCACCTTTAAGTTGAATTGCTTATATTCTGAGTGGTCCGGCGGCCCAATCATCCTCAGTGGATATATCTGCTACACCGTCCTTCCATTTTGTAGGACATGTGTTCCCACTCTCGAGTAACAAAGTGTGATCCTCTACCATCTGTAGGATACCGCTATCAATTAAATTCTTCTGTGCTGTGACCGCGAGAGTGGAAGTGATACTGGCATACTCCATTATAATTGAACCGTCTAGAATGGGGATTCATTAGAGGCAGAAGGGATGTAACACTTCCTTCATTGATCAACATCTAAAATATCTCCTCTATAGATTGGCCAAGGTATGTAAATTCCCTCTTATTGGCAAAATCTTAACGGGCTTTGGAATTTGCTCTTTTTGCAACTTTATCCTCCAGTGTTTCGCTTTTTGAAGGTGATGATGGAGTATTTATGACAAAAAGAAGAAGACTAGCATGTTCCTGACTGACTAATTGGCGTGTGACTTGGTGTTGATAGATCACAAGTTCTTCCAATTGGTCTACTTGCTTGCAAAGAGCCTTAATCTTTCGTTCCATCATAAACTGGAACTGCGCATAATCCCATCTGTCAGCACCATCCTTGCTGGTTTGGGAAGGTTCAACAACGTAATTGAAACTTTGCCCACTGCTCCAATTAATCATATTAACATCTTCTTCTTTATGTTGGGGAAGAGGGTTGTCTTGCACATGAGGTTGGCCGGGTTTAGTCACCACAATCTCCCCATTGTCGATTAAATCCTGGATTTTGTGTTTCAAGGCCCAGCAATCCTGAGTATCATGTCTCGGTGCCCCAGCATGATAAGTACACTTTCGTGTAACATTATAACCCTTCCCATTCGGGTTGGCTGGTGGAAGAAGATGTGTAATTTTCTTCTGAGTAGTTAGAAGATTGAGAAAATTCTCGAGCGAATCCCTTAGGGGTGTGAACACTCGATTGCGTCATACTTCTTAACCCTTTGGCAATCTGGGGTTGGAAGACTGTGCTGGAAAAGGGGAGTAGTTTCTCCTCTAGATAGGCATGTTCTGACTACCTTTCTGACCTTGAAGTATGAAGGAAATATCCTCCGCTTTCTTTTTATGGACCCTTCGGGGGTTTTTTCCATAAGTTCTAGACTGGATGTGCTCAGCAACAGCCTTCAGAGCGGCTTGGTCTTGAATTTTTCCTGAATTTAATCCCATCTCAGCCTCCATGTTTAATCATTTCAGAAAATGGCTTACCAATGCCAGCTAAGACTCTCTCATAGAAAAGAGCTTCTTGTATATCTATGAAGGTCATCACCATTTCTGATTCAGTCATAGCAGGAATAACTTGAGCTGCAAGGCGCTTCCACCTTTGAGCATATTCTCTAAATGACTCATTGGACTATTTCTTAACCTTGGTAATTTGGTACCGGTCAGGAGCCATTTGAGACTGGAAGCTGTACTGAGTGAGGAAGGCATGAGCTAACTCTTCCCAGCTATGTATCTTAGAATTGTCTAATTTGGTGTACCACGAACGGGCTTCTCCAGTTAGACTATTTTGAAACAGCTGCATTCTAAGATTTTCATTCTTGGCATAAGATCTGAGTTCTCCAATGAATTCCTTCAAATGTATGTAAGGATCTCCTAACCCATCATACTTTTCAAAGTCAGGAGTCTTGAACTTCTCTGTATAATGAACACCAGGGAATATACAAAGATTAGCATAGGAAACACTCTCGTGTGCTCCAATCCCTTTTATAGACCAAATGGTCTCTTCTATTTGAAGGACCTTTTTCATGATATCACCGGTGTTTATATCTTCTTTGAGATGGGTGTTTTCAGGAATTTTTTTGGTTGTATCCAACTGAAGTTCTGGAATTGTTTTATCTGAACCTTGTGTTCCTCCCTGTGCAGAGGATTCTGTATGTATGGGTATTCGCGAACCCTAAGTAGATTGGTGTAGTTCTTTAAGCAGAACAGCCAAATCTGTAATTTGCTTGCTTAATCCATCAAACTCTTCTCAAGAGATAGGATTAGGATTAGACTGGTCAGATGAAGAGATGATTGGTTATAGGCTCGTGGCCTTTTTGGACTTTGATCGGGTAACAGACCCAATTGTTTCCCTATAAAAACTTATATAGTTTAGCCTTAGGGAATGTATAAAATGTTTACATGCTATCATAATGTGTCCATTTTAGGAATATTATCCTATAAAACGGGTGTCATTTGATAGCATGTCAAGCCTTAATATGCATGTACATATATTCTTCGTATTTTTCATTACATATAGATTGACATGGAATAAAACTACAAGTAATTGAAAATGGAAATAATGAAGAGACTTTCCTTCGCGTTTGGTTTATCAGAGGCTGACCTATCTTAGGTTACTCTCGCGGCTTTTTGGTATGAAGGTTCCCAGATTATCGTAATTTACTTGACGGGAAGTTAATCCGGTCTTTCAACTGGAGCTAATCTGGGTGGTGCCTTTCCTAAGCCTTGTTGGAATTAGTCTCCCTACGAGTCCAGTAATCAAATACCGACAGGATAGCCTCCTGGTGGAGGAACCACACAACATACATTCACATACAACGTGTCTCCCCGTTTATGAAAATGATGACAAGTGCGAAACACTAATATCACAGATAGATATATTGCAGTGCAGTAAGTAAAATGCATTCGTACACATTCATCAAAAAATGTAAATGCAACATCCACACACAAGCATATAACAGTTTTGAAAAGCTTGTAGTAGCGGCTTAAGTCCTCTTACTGGTATCCCAAGCAGAGTCTCCACCTGTCGACGTCGGGATTTTTCATTGTCCCTCTTCTATTCTTGTTTTTTGATGTTCTCATGTTAGGTGAGATTTGTTTGAAAAAAAAGTTGTGAAAAGGTCCAACATTTATATGACGACAATTAGACTGTAAGAGTCGCCAGTTGGTTTTTTAAATGGTTGTACCAACACAACCCAGAAAAGGTTTGCACATTGACCCATTGATGTGATACTACTAAACTGAGTCTGTGAAACCGAGATTCATTAAGGTGTGGGGACTTGCTTATGCGGAGGGAAGGTGTTAGGAACCCCTCGACATCCGTGTTACCACGGTGACCGCCACTTTTTAATTAAACTATTATATGAATGTGTGTGTGTGTGTGTGAGGGTCAATGTGCAGTTATTTGAAAGTAGTGTTATGCCTCGTTCGTACCTATATACACAGGGTTTGAATTTGTATAAAAAATTAGTTTTAAACAAGATATAACAATGAGGTTTTATAAAAGAGGTTTTTCAAACCATGTGCTCAATACTAATTGAAACATTTGATACTTCTATTTTATTAAATGTTCTGCTTAATTGCTTTTATTTTCGAGATGCGAAGCATCTTTGAGGAAATAATATATAAAGCAGTGTCGAACTCCTCATGGGCATGAAAGCCATCTAAGGAAATTAAAACACCATGAATAATTTACAAGTTGATTACAGCTGAAAATGTCCATCATGGGAACCGAATCTAGATTCAGTAGACTGAACCTGTGATCACATGATTCCTAAGCTCACATGATGCCGCAATTTATATGAAAGTAGTAAGCAGTTATATATATAAAAGTTGTAAATATATATATACAGACATGATCAACCACCACGAAGCACCTCCATGGGGGATTAGAAATGTAAATATATAAAAGCGGTAAATATATATATAGAGACATGATCAACCACCACGAAGCACCTCCATGGGGGATCAGAAATGTAAATAAAGCAGTAAAGACGATCAACCACAAAGAAATAAACTCCAGGCAAGACGAAATGTAAATAAAGCAATAAAGACAATCAACCGCCACGAAGTAAACTCCGGGCGGGACGAAATGGGACGAAATATTAATAAAGCAGTAAAAGGCCACGAAGTAAACTCCAGACCTGACATAAATGTAAATATATACATATATATATATAAGCGGTAAATGCACAGGATATATATCGATCCCGACTCAGTTTATCATTTCAACCATTTGTTGCTATATATATATATATATATATATATATATATATATATATATATATATATATATATATATACAAGCAATAAATGCATCGGATATAAAATTCAGGCTCATCGAACAGAGTCCAAAAATAGTTTATATATATATATATAAGCAATAAACACTCCGGATGTGAGTCCAGGCTCAATTGAGGCATAACTCGATAATGTTAGTTCATATATAAAAATATATATATATATATATATATATATATATATATATATATATATATATATATATATATATATAAGAAAATAAAAGTCACAGACTGAAGTTTGGGCATACACGCAACACGACTCTCAATATGAAGAACGGTGTATGTAAAGTAGAAGAGAAGGGCTTTAAAGTGTGTAAGAAGGCTTACAATGGACTGCCAAAGAAGACTTTTATAGCTTTAAATGGATGAACACTCGGCTCCAGACGGTAAAAATATGAATACATATAAGCTCACAAGTGTTTAAATGAGAAAACACTCAATTTAGGGTGTGTACAGAGCAAATTGGACAGGGTTTCCTCGCCATTTTCTTTTGAAATATGGCCACACCAAGTCCTCTATTTATAGATGGAGGAGCTGCAGGTACACCTGCGGCAGTCGCAAATGTACCTGCGGCTGCCCGGGGTGCCCCGGGCTCTGCGGGTCTTGCCGTCTTGAAGTACGTACACGTGTGCAATGTGATATCCGCTCGAACTTATAGAAATTCAATTCGAGCCTCCGATTGAGGTGTATAAGACCTTTTACGAAGTGCTATTATTGAGAGCTATGCCATGACATTGGGTTAGAAGTTGTCAAAAGTCAGGAAGATAGGGCCATGCCCTTGGTCGTCAAGCTTCAAATTCTATTTGGTGTGCTGCCTTATGTAGTAGTCACTCGGGATTGGAACTCCTTGGCTCTTGTGGGACATTAATGTGTAGAATGTATGTTGAGATGTTATTAAGATGGCACAATATGGGATCGAGGTGGCAAAATGATGATTTTGCCCTTCACCGGGGTTATCTCCGGTTTGGGCTGATAAAACAGTCGTTGCTCAGGGTTATCTCTGAGATTGGGCTGCTACAAGTTCTAGATATCCTCAGGATTATATCTGAGGTGTGCCTGACCTCCCTAGGTTATCTCCGGGTTTGGAGCTGAGTACCTCGGTGTGAGTCCCGAAGTTGAAGCTGACTGCATGGGATGAAACGAGCATCTTCGGGGTTATCTCCGGAACTGCAACTACATTCATTGGGGTTATCTCCAAGGTTGACATTGTCTTTCCCGGTGTTTTCTTTGAGACTGAGACTGAGTATCTCGGGGTTATCTCCGATATGAAACGGCCTTCTCCGGTGTGTTTTTCGGTATTAAGCTGAGCTGTCCTCTAGGGTTATCTCTGAAAGACGATTCTGCCCTCCTGTAATGTTAGTAACAGGTATGCATAAAATTTCAAGTGTCTACAGGTTCCTAAAACCTTCCCTTAGTTTAAGTAAGTCCCCGGACCCTAATGCATCTTGGTTTCACAGACCAGTTTAGCAATGTCACATCACGCAGTCAATGCGCAAATGTTTTCTCGGTTGAGTTGGTGGAACCATTTAAAAATACCAACTGGCGACTCTTACAGTCCAATCGTCGACATATAAATGTCAGACCTTTTCACAACTTATTTTTTCAAACAAATCTAACCTAACATAAGAACACCAAAAGACAAGAACAGAAAAGGGACAGTAAAATTCCCGACGTCGACAAGGTGTTGGTGCTGACGTCTTTCCATCATTGTTGAATCTCCTCTTCTTGAAATTTCCACTTATATTATCTTATCCATGATTACCATCGAAGTGGTTATCATTTCTGGCATGTTGATTCCTTCCACCTTTGTTGACACCGCTTCGATGACTGTTACCACTAGTATTATCATTTTGTCGGCTGCTCTCTCTTAGTTGGGTTGATTCATTATTGCGCTCCAATAACTGAGCCTTATTTACAGCATCTGAATACAAACATAGTTTATGAGAAAATGAGGTATTGATGTATTTCAGGTTTCAAACCTCGCAGAAACATTCATGTCATTCTCTCCTCATTATCAACCAAATGGGATGCAAACCAAGACAACTCTTCAAACTTAGCCTCGTACTGTGACACGGTCATATTGTTTTGTTCCAGCTTGATAAACTCCACCTCTTTAATGTGACGAGAACTTTTGTGAAAGTACTTGTCATTAAACAGTTCTTGGAACTTCTCCCAAGATATCTTCAATGCGGCAGGTTGGGTACGCTATACGGATTTCCACCAGTAATCTGCCTCTCCTCGCAACATGAAGGTGGCAAAGGGAACCTTTTGCTCCTCAGATCATCCCAAGACATCGAATATCTTGGTGATCTGCTTTATCCACGACTCTGCCTTAAGTGGTTCTGGCTTTCCCAAAAACTCCGGTGGTCCCAGCTCCTTGAACTACTTAGTTGTGACCATCCAAGAGTTGCCTGTGTTTCCACCTACATTTTATATAGGAGTCTCTCTCTCCTGATGTTGCATAAATTGCAGAAAGCCTCTGAACATTCCGTCGTTCATCATTTGGTCAGTGCTGTTGTGTACATAAGGATTGTTGCCTTCCTGATGCACATTTTCTGGGTTATTAATATATGGTGACTCAACGGTCTCCTGTGCTCCATTGCTTATCTCAACATTTTCAAATTCCATTTTCAAACACTACCACAAAACAAGTGTTAATTGACATGCCACATATTATCCCTATACTCTGATCGACCAATTAAATAACAAATAACTTAGGTAGGTCATACTAGTGAATGATTAACCCGTCTCTCCTCTCCTAGTTCTAGTCTCACATCTCAGCCAGGGATTATATCCCTAAGCTTTGATACCAACTGTGACGCCCCCAAAATAAGAATACATAACCTATTCTGAGTCACTAAATACATGGTACAAAATACAAATACAAACTTAATTATACAACATGAGCTGAGAGTTTTTACACGAATATTGTCTTCTAGACAATATCCAAACTCAAATGGAGTCCTCATTATAAGTATTATCACACTATTTCATAGAATATTGAGGACTACTATAACACCATCTCGGACCATCACACTGTTCCCCGGCTACGTTCTCATTTCCTGAAGAGAATAATGAAAGCAAAAGGGTGAGCTCAACTAGCCCAGTAAGAAATATTATGACTAAGATAATGCAGAATAAATTATTGTTAGCCTTCAATAGTGTTAAAATGATAAAATATAATAAATATCAAGTTTAATTGCAGCGGAACAAGCAATCCATTAGAAGAGTCAAGTAGAGCATGATATCTGAGACTCATCTTAATAAATAATCCACATCACTGAATTATCCATGCACTACGGGCCAAGGATATTTATTAGTATCACAACCACAAATTATCCATGCACTACGAGCCAAGGATATTCGTGTTTTCACCAATGGTCATGATCAGGCCAACAACTGTCCATCAATGCACTACGGGCCAATGATGACTTTTACCACATCATTTGTAACATTACGGGTCATGATTATACCGAATAATCCCTGGTCATAATAATACCAACCAACATTCCATCTATGCACGTAAGTCAAAGATAACTTTCATCACAATATAAGCATGAAGATGATAAAAATAATATAAGAATTCAATTAAAAGAAAGCAAAGGATAAATTTTAAAGATTTTAAATTTCATTTATTCGGAATTCAATAATGTCCAAATTGTCAACATGATACTACTTTGTGGATTAAATTCAAGAATAATATTGTATCAAAAATTATTTGGACAGAAAAGAAATCAACTTTTGTCATGAATAGTATCCCGGGTGAATAGTACCTGAGTGAATAGTAATTCATGAATAGTACTTCAGGAATAGTACTCTATGAATACTACTTTGTGAACAGTACCCCGGCATGAAAAGCTTAAAATTTAACAAGAATGTTAAGAAAAATATCTTTGTGAAACGATACTAGATGAAGCGCAAATTTCAAGGATATTCTACTAATTTCACGGAGTATAGAAGCAATACATTAACAAAATGAGTGAAGAAGTAGGAATACGAAATGAAATAATATTACTTGATACTACAGAGTATGAAAGAAAATATTATTTCATACGAGTATTGAACAAAAATAATATCTCTTACCTTAGAAGAAGACTGGATACTGGAATAGTGAAGTAGCAGAATACTTTTCTCTCTATAGCTTCTCTCTCTATAATTGCTCTTGTGAGTCTTAGTGAATTTGTGAGAATGAAAGAAGAATGAGCTTCTATTTATCTGAAAATATAGTTTCGATAATTGCACATTTTGGGACTCGAATTATTACAGTATAGTACCTTCATTTTTTTTTCCTATTTTTAATTTAGTCATACAAGTATTATCAAAGTTGCATCACCTCCCCTAATAGTACATTTATATGAATTAATAGTTCCATTCATGTGAACAAATAGTTATATGCATGTGAACTAATAGCAATTAATTGCTTATTTATTCGATTAATTACCCAATTGGTCAATTTAACCTCCAGAATTAATTATTATCGAAATAAATGTCAATTTCCACTAACACTAATAATCCCAACACAATGGAAATATCAATTTCATCTTTAATCAACATGAACTTATTCATCATTAATATTATAACTCACAATATTTAACAACCAGATCATTCTCATGAAAGGAGGGGGCTTTCTAATAAGGATTTCTCCCTATTGGCGCGCAATTAGGTGACCAAACCCCTTTCCTCGATAAAACTTTCTAGACATCGTCAATAATATAAATAATAATATGAATAACTTTGTCGTCTCAATTATTGATTTAATAATATAAAATATTATGCAGATGATACTATGACAATAATTGAATCAATAATATGAGAGATATTATGCAGTAATTACTGTAGCAATAATTGAGTATAACTGAGTGACTTCTCACGTAAGTATAAATAATCAAAGATATTGTACAATACCGTGTGCTACTATGCAACCATGCATATTACTGTACTTTTACCACCGGGTATTTCAACAGTTAACGGTAAAACTTTCGCCGTTAAATTTTATAAAAAGATATTTCTGTCATTTTCTAACTCCGATAATACTTCCGTTGTGGGGTCCACCAATGATTGTGCCGTCGTACGAATATTCCCTGTTATAACGAATATTCCCCGACCAATCGAATATTTTATAACAACTTGCTTACTTTGCAAAATTTGTAAATATTACCCACAACCATAACATTATATCAAATTCACCCCATAATATTCAAAAATATATTTCAAAAAAAATTAATCCTTATTCATAAAAGTTGGGGTCTTACAGTATCGTAGACGTTTAACAGTTTACAATTCTCTGCAACCAAACAGGAGAACAATGCAGACAAAAATTATAGATTTTTGTGAGCCCCTATATCTTTATTCTACCCACAATACTACGTAAGAGTGGTTTTTAGAGGGATAGGTCTGATATTGACTTTAGTAGTGAACCGTATCATAACAAGGATGAAAATGATGAAATTGAATTGGAATTTGCTGAGGGGATTCCTGAACAAGTTGAGGGGTAAGGTTTACATTGTTTACATTTATTTAATTATTACATCTAGGTTGATTTTAGTTTTGATTTTTGTTTTCTTTTGTCTGTTTGTATAGTGATTGTGTAATGTTCACGATTTGTTTTGTTGAGTATGTTATTTACCAGAAGTTTGCTTAAATTCCTATTTCATTCCCCATTCTGCAGTACCGGAAGAAATTATGCACAAACCTCTACATGCATGCTAGGAACAAACAGTTAGAGGGATATGAGTCTGATAGAGAATTTCCAGGAAGATTTGTGTCAGATTTTGACTAGTTCGGTTGTCGTTGTCTTGTCCTTATGAATTATGTTTCGTCTTTTGGTTTATGTTGGATATACATAACATTTTTTATGGATAGTGAGTTTGTGATATTTATTAGAGTTTATGTAAATGGGATTACATATTTGATTATATTACCAGTAATAAAAGTGATATTATTTTTTGGTTCGTATTTGTTTCTTCTAAGTTGTGTTTGATACATTGTTTAAAATGTGCAGTTGGTAACCAAACATGTATAGAAAGGTAACATTTTTATTTTTTGGTAGTAACCAGATAGTTACAAGCTTGTATCAGGAAATATATCAAGTGTTAAATGTACTTGTGAGAGTATACATGGGTTGCCTAAATTGGGTTGGATATACAGGTTGTTTATATTTTGGTTACCATTAAAACCTGTTCTGGTTACTTTTATGTAACTATTTGGTTACTTATTTATTATATTTTGGTTACTGTTATCTTAGGGTTTTGACTACTATTATTGTGACATCAATGAGGGATTTTGGTTAATTTTATTTTTTATTCTGGTTAATATGTAATTGTTTATTATACATGGCTTGCCTAAACTGTGTTTCATTACATGATGTTTCTGTTTTGGTTACCATTAAGACTTGTTCTGCATATAGAGGTAACCATTTTATTTTTTATGAGTAACCAAATTGATATAAAATTGGTTTAGAACAGTATCCATCAGCTATTTAAGTTGAAATATTAGGTTGGTATCCAAACCTACATTTATGGTAACCATTTTTGTTTTTGTTAGTAACCAAATAATTATAAGTTTGTACCAGGAATTTTATAAAGTGTTAAATGTATATGTTTTATTTATACCCTATCATCATGATGGAATAAGAAACTCCAATTAAGATTTCCCATTCATATATATGATGGTCACTTATAATCTCATATTAAGATAAAGATAGTTTGAGAAGTGCAGTTGGTATCCAAACCTACATATAAGGGTAACCATTTTAGTTTTTGTTAGTAACCAAATAATTTATAACTTATATTAGAACAGTTATCAAGTGATTAATGTACATGTGAGGGTTCCCATTTATCTAGCTAATGGATACTTTTAAATTACATAGTTATAAAAGTTATTTGGAAATGGTCCAGTTGGTAACTAAATATGAATATAGAGATAACCATTTTATTTTAGATGGTAACCAAATTTACATAAAAATGTTTTAGAACAGTTACCAATTGTTCAATGTATATGTTAGCTTTATATTGACAACCCGCAATGGAATCGGAAATCAAAATATTAATCAATAACAATTTTGGTAACTATACACCATCAAAAATGTTACCAACCATGTGGTTAATGGTTACTCATAGTAAACAATTATATATTCATGTATTTACACTCTTTATGTTTATGTACTATATCAGACCTCTTTTTGGTCTTAAAACCAGTGAATTATTTCATGTTTTTCTGTTTTGTCCTTTTTCTTGGCACCTGCTACATTTGATTTGAATTTCGTTTTCAAATTCGTGCTTATACATCCTTATCTTTGGTCTTCCCACTGGTCTTCTTGCGTTCGGTGGTTTTACACATATGTTTATTACTTCTTTTGGTACATCCCGGTTCTCTTTGTCATCTAACGGCAGGATGAAAGCTGAATATGTGTCGACCAAAGTTATTTTAATGTAATTTTTTGAGCAAAAATCATAACAACTCAAATTTTACTTGCTGATAACAGCAGCAGCGTGCGGATAAGGCATCTCATGGTACTGAAATTTACGGCATGTGCATGTCCTTTATTCGATGTCTACAATATATTGTTTAGCGATTTCGTAAATAGTGAAAATCACAAAGTTTGATGTCTCAACCTACAACACAAATTAAGTGTGTCGTTAGTATGCATAAATATTTAGTTTGTTTATATCAAAATAATGGCAGTTATATTTAATGTTGTTAAAATTATCAGCATATACAGGTAACCAATAGTGAACAAATAGGTTTCCATAAAATGAAAATGCAACTTATGATGTAATAATTTAAAATTTATATTAGTTACCTTAAGTTTCTTTGATTTAATGATATTAGATTGCAACCTCCCCTCATATGTTATGGAAAGTGTTGTGAATGTTGATACGGCTGCTTGTTTGTTTGTAAAATATCATCTTTGAACCAAACAACATAGGCATTCAATCATTGACGCAACTGGAAGATCCCTGATCAACTTGATTTCATAGTTAATAGATTCGGTAGTTTTTGAAGTCATTGTTGAGTACCTTCTTACAGTCCCTTGGAGCCTTGTGCACTTCTCCAACTTTACCTCTTCCTCCAAATATGCCCTTATTCGAGGATCAATCGCATCAAGTTCAGCCATGTGTTTGTTGAATTGTTCAATAGTGTAAGCTCTATAAGCCACGTTGTATGCCTGTTTGAGTTCTTCTCCTCTCTTTCTGAAACTTTATTTTATATTTTTCAGTACATGGTATGTACACGAACCATGCATGACATCCGAAAACAAAAAATTCAGTCCCTGTATAATGGCTTCATATCTATCTGAAACAATGCATTGGCCTTCCCTAACTCCCCAAGCAATTCTCAAATTTACAAAAAATCATCTCCAAGATAATTCATTTTTCGCTGTCAACCACTGCAAAAGTAATCGAAACAATGTTTCTATTTGCATCATGTGTACTTGCTATCAGTAGTGCCCCCTCCCCCACGTAAGTTAATTGTATGAACGTGCCATCGATTACAATGATTGAAAAGCAATGGTGTCATGCTTGAATGGATACTCCAATGGCTAAGAATAAATACTTGAAACGACCATTTGTTTCCAACTCCAGGGCTATGACAAAACCTGATATGAAATTTCAGAAATATCATTATAATTACAAGTAACATACAGTATCCAAATTTGCAGTAATTGGTAACCATTTATATGGTTAATAGTATCCAACTAATTACCATATTAATGTTTCCAATACAGTGCATATGGTGTCCAGAATGTCATTAATCTGTAATCTTTTGTGTAGATATTTATAATACACAAAATATTAATTTAACATAATTTGATTATACAGTACAGTTAGTAACTAAACCTGCATATTAAGGTAACCAAATCAGTTGACTTGGGTAACCAACTAACTATGAAAAACCAATAAACTGTTTTAAAGTGTTACTTGGATTTGTTTTCTTCAGCATATGCAACCATGATGGGATCAGTGAGTAGTCGTGTGGATTTCCTCTCACTTTTTCCAACGTTTTTTCCTTTGATCTCCATGCTTTTTGGTAAGAGATAGACACATTATATTCTGTCATTATGTCCTCCACAATATCTGTTGGTGTGTATATTTTCTTCAAATTTGTTAATTTGTGCATTATGCATTCACTAACCAACTCACTATTTGCTTGTTTGTGGTCTCCCAGCAATACGTTGAATGAACACGTGTGGATGTCATTGAATTCTCTCACCTTGAACATACTGGTTTTTCGACACCTTGATGCTCTCATCTTCCATCTGTAATTTTTATTATCTACGAACACTAGCACAAAGTCTCTACGACCTGTTCGCTCAACTTTGTGTTGTCTATTTTTCCTGATTGAATGCAACCTCATTGCTTGTGATAGGATTTTTTGGTCTTTGTAAGTTTGATGTAATTTTACTTCACGTTCATTCGAATCTGTTATTACATCATCATATCGTTCTTCTGTGTATGATCTATCATGTTGTTTGTCTTGTTGTTGTTTAATAACTTCCATGGCAAGCTGATCAGCATATTGCGTTCCAATTTGGCAATCTTGTGTTGCTAGGAACTAGTGTTGAATTCCATTGTGTTGATCTGATTGGCGTTACATCGTGAATTATAGTTTCTTCTACATTTATAAAGTTCTGCAAGATTGTTGTGCGTCCCCTTCTGTGTTCATTATCTATAATCAGTGGGAACTTGCCTTGTTTCATCAGATTTTCTACTGACTTCGATAAAGAATTTAAAGGTTGCTTCATTTGATATACTGATCGGTGGAATGTCGCTTCTAATCTAAAATTTGATTGACAATGTTGTTGTGTTTGTGTCAAGCCGTAATGCACTGCATAACAACTTTTGCATTTCTCTGAATGAACTAGTTGATGGAACTAGTAGGCAAGTAACTTCAAATTTTTTGTATTGGTTACTATTAGCCCACGTTCTATTGAAATAGAGTACAATTGGAATCATCTCCATTGTCTGACAACTGAATAAACATTGTAAAATAACCAAATTAATGTTAGACAGTAACCAAACTACATAATGTTAGTAACCAAAACATAAACCACATTTTTACATGCATCTTACAATGAAAATAATCAGTATAATGATATTGTTACCAATGAAATTATAACAGTTGTATGAAGGTAACCAATATAGTTAATAAGTAACCATCAACATAAAACAAAGCAATATAAAACACACTAATATTATACAGTAATCATAACAACATTATACAGTAACCAAATTCAAATTAGACAGTAACCAACACATATCTATTTAGTAACCAGAACATAAATACATTTTCCATTGCATTTTACAGTCAAAAACAACCATTATAATGTGTTTGTTACCAACTAAAGACTAACGGTTGTATGAAGGTAACCAATGTAGCTAATAAGTAACCATGAATATAAAAAACATCAGTACAGGTGTACATTAATATTGTTCAACAACCAAATATACAATAACCAATTAACTAGTATATAGCAACCAATATATATAATCAGATTAACAGTTGCATGAAGGTAACCAATATAGTCAATAAGTAACCATCAATATAAAAGAAACAATTATAAAACATAATAACATTATACAATAACCAAATAAACACCTTACAGTATCTAAATACATATTAGACAGTAACCAAGATATATGTACTTAGTAGCCATAATATAAAAAATATTTTTACATTTATTTTAGAACCAAAACAATCAGTAATGACTTTGTTACAAAATAAAGACTAACAGATGTAAGAAGGTAACCAATTTATTTAATCAGTAACCATTAATATAAAAAAACAGTTTAAAATACAATAATATTATGCAGTAACCATTGTAATTTTACACAGTAACCAAGTCAACATTATATACTAACCAAATCCAGATTAAAAGTAACAAACAGTTGTAGGAAGGTAACCAATGTATTTAATAAGTAACCATTAATATAAAAAATATTAGTAGAATATACTTTAAAAGTATAAAGCAAGCAAATAAACATTATACAACAACCAAATCAATAATAAATAGTAACCAATTTATATGTATTTTGTAACCAGAATATAAAACATATTTTTAAATGCATTTTGCAATCAAAACATTCAGTATACTGACTTTGTGACCATTTAAAGAGCGAAAAACTTAAGAAAGATAATCAATATACGAATATGTAGTAACCACGGGGTAACTATATGCATATAAAATTTAAACTCAAATACCTCAATATACAAATCTGTAACGAATCAATCAACGATCAACAATCAGTATAGTACGTAAGTTTCTGGTTACTGATCTTGAAGTTGTTGTTGATCTTTTATGTTCTTCTCCAATCTCAGAGTTGCATCGCGATCAGACATTTCGTCTTCTCCGATATGTCGTTGCTCTATTTTTTCGATATCAAAGTTGCCTATTTTTTTCATTTGCTTGAATTTAGGTTCGGTTAGTTGCAAATATGAAAGTCGGTAATTGACGTGTAAGGAGTTAATGATCTGTAATTTTAGCAACATAATATTGTGTTGCGTTATTTCTATAATTATTTTGTGGATGTATTATTTTTGTAAATACTTTCTAATTGTTGTATATTAGTGTTAAGAACCCAAGAATGCTCTAGACACATGAATAGCTGATTATTGAGTTATTCTTAGCGGGTCTAGTCCATGTTTATAAACTAATTAAGTGGACTGGGCCTGCACTATTGGATGGTTCTTCTATTTTAGACATGTTTCATTTGTCGTCAAGGTATTTGGTTAAGACTTTGGTGTTTTAACATTTAAGTATCGGGTTTATTTCTCAATTAGGAAAAAAGGAGGAAGGAATGAGGCAATATATATATATATATATATATATATATATATATATATATATATATATATATATATATATATATATACGGAAAGGATCAAGAGCATAATTCTTAAATAGCATAACGCCTTAAATAGCATAATTTTATCAAAACGACGTAGTTTTGGAGGGACGCGATGGCATTTTTGTAAATACCATGCCACCGCGTATTTACAAAAATGTCACCGCGTCTTATCAAAACTACGTCGTTTTGATAAAATTATGCTATTTAAGGCGTTATGCTATTTAAAGATTATGCTATTGATCCTTCCCGTATATATATATATATATATATATATATATATATATGAGTAAAAGACATTGACACCCTTTATAGATAATCATAATAACACTTACCACTCCTCTAGTTTTTCAAGTAACAATCAGTACCCCTCTAGTCTATAATATATAAAATTTACTACCCCTAGTGTAATACTTTAAACGAGCCAAACTGTTCGGGCACGACTCAAAAAAATACATGCGACGCTCAGATTTGTTAATAATATGATCCAAATTTTAGCATTAAAATAGTTCGAATAAAAATATGAGTAGAATCTGAGCAATGTTATATTTGACTCGTTGAAGAATTAAACTACTCGAATTCTTGATTATGATTCGATACATACTTGATTGATACAAATTCAATTAAATGTTCAATACATTCTCTTATAATATATACAAATTTAAATCAAATTAAGATAATTAATTATTATTGTTTTATTTTTATTTTTAATTGTGATTTATATTTGTAAAGTGTAATAGTAAATATATTTTCTCGTTTTTAAGTAAAATAACAAATTTAATTTATAATTATATTTATTATAAAACTTGTTATTATATGAAGACTCAAATTCAAGCTTAAATTTGAAGCTCGTGGGTAGTTTGAATATAATTCGATTCAAGTCGGATCGAATTCGAGTAATAAATATTCGAGTCGAGTCGAATATGAGTAGAATTTTTAAAATTCAATTCGAATTTGAGTATGAATTTATCATTTCGAGTCGAATTCGAGCAGCTCTCTATTCGTTTCGATTCGACTCGTTTACATCCTTACCCTAGTGTGGTTAACCAACTAATATTCAAAAATATTTTAAATATAATGTCTAATATACACTTCAAGTTATAATGTTTAATATATCTACTAAATATAAATTTGTAAGTTATAATTTTTACTTGACTTGATTTACTTAATTAAACTATGAATTTGTGCATTAATAAATAACACATTTCTAAAAAAATAATAAATATTTATTTTATCAAGAAAATAAAGTCACTTTTTGCTAATTAAATTTCTTAAAGATTAAAATTTTCTTTAAAATTTAGGTAATATACATTCAAATATATTTTGTAATTAAAAAAGACAAATTAACGCAAATATAATTATTTTTTCCAAATATTAAAATTTACGTAAAATAAACTTATTATTACATAACAAATCTTATTATTCATATAAAAAGGTATTAAAAATATATTAATTATTTTTCTCAAATATTAAATTAAGCATAAGTAACTCTTAAGCATAATTATTTACAATAAAAATGACAAATGTTATTACTCAAAATAAGTTAAAAAAATTCTTTTAATAAGATAGAGGTAGTAATAAATATTATTATATTTTTTTATTCAATATTTTATAAAAACAACACCAACTGTATAATAAAAAATATAATTAAAATCATAAACGTCCCAAATTTTGACATACTCAAGAAAATTTAACATATAAAAATCATATTATGAAACTAAGAATTCAAATAATAATTTTTGTTGTCACCAAAAAACTAAACTATAAACATACTCAATCACTTTAATTAGAAAACCTCCATTTATAATTTAATTTAAAATTCTTAATATTTGTATCACTTATTCAAAAATATGTTAAATTAAATTATTTGAATAAAATAGTCTTAATTACAAATAAAACTATAATTAAAATGTATTGTATTAAAAAAGGATAATTAAACAATATATATGTATATATATATATATATATATATATATATATATATATTATTCAGGGATTAAAATTTGATAACATACAAAGGTAAATATATAATTTTATCTATTTAGTTAACCTTAAAAACTTACAAGAATACTAACTGTCATTTAAAAACTAGAGTGAATGTGAGTATTATTATATAATTATCTAGAGGGGGTATCGTTGTAGTTTAATATATAAAAATGCCATTATATAGCAATGAAATTACTGCATTTCCTCTTACACAACAGATACAGTAGCAGCATCACATAATTAATGATGTGGAAAAACACAAGTCAAATAAAGGAAAAGAAATAACACACCCACCAAAGCAAAAAATGACATTAGAAATAGCCATTACCCAAATAGTGTCTACAAATCTGGATCTATTCCCAAATACCAACTTCCATGAACCCATCTTCAGTAGCAGACCCCCTAAACATTCCCACACAATTTAACCCATATGCCACTTCTCCTTTGTTGGACACAGCTATAAGCCCAGCCTTCCTCCCTTCGTCAAGCCTTTCCTTGATCACAAAGTCCACTGCTTCCTGCATGCCCAACCCCTTGTACTCCATCACAGCCGCCACGTCACGTGCGAGGGTACCACGAATGATGGCTTCGCCTTCCCCGGTGCAGGAGACCGCACATAGGTCACACGCGTATGTCCCGGCGCCTATCAGGGGCGAGTCACCAATTCGCCCTATCATCTTGTTCATGAGCCCACCAGTGGAAGTCGCGGCCGCGCATCGACCCTCGCTATCCACTACCACGCACCCCACAGTCTCGGGTGCATACACGTCCATCGGTAGCCCGTTCATTTTGATTGGTCTCTCTACGCAGACGCCGCACGAATCTAACGGAATCCTGTAATCAAACTGCTCAATATCTACGTTAGATATATATTTTGATCCTTGGAAATATGACTTTAAATCTAATATTACGTCTTGTCTCGTCTTCATATAGTAGTAATACATGAATATGGTAAGTGTAACGTACCAAAATGGTATTGGCTTCTTTCGCTTGTTTCAACATCCCCTTGCTGTCCTCTGTGATAAAGTACTCATTGTCTGTCGTCTCCAAATTCTACAATAGAACAAATTCAACCTCATTGTGGAAAATCTTTACAGAAATAGATACACATGAGTACATGACGTCACCATATTAATTACAATTTGTCAAAAAAAAATTATATAAGAAAGAGTTGAATTGAATAAAAAAGAAGGTTACATTCGGTATATAGTCGATGAATATTTTCTATGGACATAACATTTTGAATGAAATGGAGAGTCTCCATTTTATTTTATGGTCCAGATTTAAAATGTGTTAAAATGTGATAACATGATAACAAGAGAGGGATGATGATGAGAAATATTTCATTTAAAATAGAGAGGATACTAATCCACATACTAAACCGTAAGAAATAATATCACATCGATTGTAAATATAATTTGGTAAGGATTGATGTGGGTCTTAGTTTTTTTTCTTGGGTAGTTAGCTTTTAGGTCAAAGAGACTAAAGTAGTACCATATAACTATTTCAAACGTCGAACCAAAATTGAAACTTTATGCAATTCCAAGTGATACAATCGTTATAATAATTTTACTTTAACGTTGATTTATGACCGTGTGATAATAATTTTACTATGATGATGATTTATGACCGTGTGATAAAAGATATATAAATATATAAGCGCACCATTTTAAGTAAAATAATTATTAACATTTACCAAAATTCAGTTCTAAACTTTTTAAATAAGATTGAAGTACACCATTTTAAGTAAAAAAATTTTATTAATGTTTACCAAAATTCAGTTCTAAATTGCGATAAATTTATACCGAATTACAATTATAAAATTTATCAATGCATAAAATCGATAGAAATTACAGAAAGTCATCACATATTATGTATCTCTCCAGTTAACTAGCAATTAAAAATTTAATGTAAATATTCACAATATATATAGCATTACTATTTTTTAAATAAGATTTAACCAATAAATGAACATAAAAAATGGGGGAAGAAAGTATACATTTTGTTTGGCGAAAGCTTCAGCGCCACAGAAGGCGAGATAAGAATGGGGCGACTTATCCATGACAAGGCGGGCAAGTGAAATGGGGTTTTTAACAGTAGTGACACCCGAAACGGCTCCGCATCGCCTGCCGGGCCCATCCATAATGCTTGCTTCCATCTCAACTGTTCCATTCTCAGTAAGTGCAGATCCACGGCCAGAATTAAAGAAAGGATCCGTTTCCAATTCTCTCACCTGTGTGTTGTCCGCAAGGAATTTAATTTTAACCCATCAAGTCAAAGAAACCAAAAAGAAGAGAATATGGGGGTGATATTAAGGGAAATGGTTAGCATGAAGTTTATTTTTGGGTAAGTTGGTCAATTGACCAATAGAATACTGACACACAGGCGAGGCTCTGTGTGTGTCAGTATTTTATTGGCCAATTGACCAACTTACCCAAAAATTAACTTCATACTAACCGGATCCGATATTAAGAGGGTAAAAATTTAGGGAGACAAGAGTTATTATTTTTATTTAAACAAATGTATTCTCGACAATAAACTACTCATGAAAGTTGTGGGTCCCACACTATTTGGATGGGAATGACATAATTATATGTAAAATAAAAAGTCGAACAATATTTTCACTACTAAAATTTTCATTTCAGAGTAAACGTATAAAGTTTATTGGCTTATTGCACAACTTTTTAGGCTTATAACGATTGTTTTTTTAGTTATAGTGACGGATAAAAATCATAGGCGACGACTGTATACTACACAATTATGTAACAATTATGTATATATATTTTTTTCGTAAAAATATAACTTATTTTTAAAAATTGACTTGTCATTTTAACCCGTCTAAAATCAAAATCCATGGCAAACATCCCAAAACAATTTTTTACTCCATGCAAAAAGACTTCAAAAAAATTGCATAATAATTAACAATGGACCAAAAGTGTATCAAACAAAAGTGAATGAATAAACAGAAATGGCAATGTGCTATACACATATAGAGAGAAAACAGAGAGAAAAAAAAATGGGCATACAACGAGTTCAACGACGTCGATAGCAGGGAGAGAGGAGCGAAGAGCAGAGATACCGAGATTAAGACAACGAGTAAGGAGTTGTTTGGCATATTCCTGCCGCTCCGTCGGGAGGTTTGGGTCAACACCAGCGCCGCCGTGCACTGCTATAGCCCAACCGACCATTTCTCTCTCTGGTGTTTTCCGGTGGAGGGGTTTGTCTCTCTGTTTTTGTTTTAGTTTGAAGATGAAGTAATTTGGTTTGCTCCTATTTATAGTGGTTTTCCCGGACTTCAAATGTTCTATTAAGTTTATAATAATAATAATACAGACGGAGTCCATTTGAGTTTTCCTACACGTGTAAAAATTGCGGTAACACAAACCAGTAGATATCCTATTGTCCTCTTTGCCTATCCTATGTCGTGTATGTGAGTAGGGTTGAGGGGGGCTACGGTACAAATGTACCGGACTAACGTCCGGTACTCTATGTTAATTTTTTTTTTTTTTTTTTTTTTGGTTTTTTTTTTCAACAATTATGAGAAAAAAAAATAAAAAATAATAGAGCAAGTTTGAACAAAAAACTGTAAAAGGAAGTACGTTTTTTATTGAAAAAACACTGTAAACAGTTTACAGTGGTTTTTCAATAAAAACGTACTTCCTTCTACAGTTTTTTGTTCAAACTTGCTCTATTATTTTTTTTTTTTTTTTTTTCATAATTGTAGAAAAAAAAAACAAAAAAAAAAAAAAAAAAAAAAGGGAGCACCGGACGTACCGGTCATTAAGACCACCGGACGCCCCCCCAATTAATGTGAGTAGTACGTTATTTAAGCCTCCGTAATTTTAACCCTCTTATTGTCAATGTTCTATTTTCTACAAATTTATTTTGATATTTAATAAACGAGTATATATATATATATATATAGACAGGATCAAAAATAGAATTCTTAAGTAGTAGAATGCTTTAAATAATAGAATTTTATCAAAACGACGTAGTTTTGATAAGACGCGGTGACATTTTTGTAAATACGCGGTGGCATGATATTTACAAAAAATGTCACCGCGTCTTATCAAAACTACGTCGTTTTGATAAAGTTCTATTATTTAAGAGATTTCTACTACTTAATATATATATATATATATATATATATATATATTATATATATATATATATATATATATATATATATATATATATATATATAAAAAAATTAGATGAAAAATTCATTTGTTATTGAGTTTTTTAATAAATAAAAAAAACAGATAATTGAACGAAAAACTTCACCATTTTTTGGTCAAACTTTTAGGTCTAAAAATGAACAGATTTGAATAGAAAACTAAAAAACATAAGATTGTATTTTATAATCTCTATTATACTCTAGATTATAAATATACTGATACAATGGCAACTTGGTAATTTAAGACTCAATTTGTTTTACAAAAAACTTTTGTCGGAAAATAATTTCTGGAAAATATTTTTGGATCAAATTTGATAGCTTAAATATGCATAAGAGATATATATGAAGAACATAATTGAATTAATTTAGAAAAAAAATGATTTAGTTTGCTAAAGAGTGATAAAAAAAATAAAGAGAAAAATATAGAAAAATCAGGAAAATATTTTTTTAAAAACGTTTTACTTAAAACAAACGGAACCTAAATGTGAAATTTAAGTTTTAATTTAATTTCTTTGTAAACTTAGTAACAACATGAAAGAAAATATATAAATTTTTTATTTTTATAATTTAAGTTTCTATTATTTTCTTTGTTCCAAACTCAGAAACAAAGCGTAAAATTTTTAGATGCCCTTCGACTTTAAGTATACTCCAGTAGCAAGGAACGTTAAAAATATGTATTATCATGTCCTGTTAGGATTGGATCACACACACGCACACAATATTAAAGAATCAACACATAGTTTTACGTGGTTCTCCAAACTCAAGTACGTCCACAGCAGCGTACATAGGATTTTTCAATAGAGAGTACATATATATATATAACCGCTATTTCTATCGCAAGCCCTAATTCGCATTATAACTTTATACTCAAATCTGAATATATATATTTTTACCTAAATAGTATCAATCAAACATTCTCCGCATAGAGATCATGAAAAAATAACTCCATAAAATGAGAAATACTCAAATTAGGAGAAGAAATGCTCCATAGATTGAAAAAAAAAATTCAAACTAGGAGAAATAAAACTCCATAAAAGGAAAAAATAAGAATAATTGAAAGGAAGAATCACTACAACAAAAAGGCTTATTTCCGATGAAATATTTCGTCGGAATTAAGCATAATTCGTTGAGGTTATGTTAATTCTGACGGAATATTCGATCGGAAATGCAGTCGGATATAAGTGCGTCGAAATTAAGTCCATCTATTCTTCATTTGGAGATATATATCCTCAATCGAACTAACCTCGAAGGAATATTCAGTCGAGGTAAACATATGTTCGACTGAAGTTCATCCGTCAAGAATAGTCGGTCGATACTAAACATGACACGTGGCAATCCACAAAAAAATTGGATGTTGATTAAGCTCGACGGAATATTCGGTCGAGATTAACATATGGTCGACTGAATGCATCCGTCGAGAATAGTCGGTCGATACTAAACATGACACGTGGCATCCCAAAAAAATTTAGGAGTGGCTTAATCTCGAAGGAATTTCGTCGAGGATAGTGCTATTCCGTCGACTTTATCCTTTTTAATTTTTTTTTTCTATTTTGGCAATATCCAGGGTAATAATGCCCACATTTTTTGTATATGTAAACCTGTTTTTTTACACATAACACACAAATATAATCCAATGCCAACAATAATGGTCAACATGAATATTAATTACCAAGGCCAACTTAAATATGACATTAAACTAAAGTTCTAATCAACTAATTAAAGTATATCAAATATGCATTTAAAAGTCCGTTGATATGTCAAACTAAAGTAATGATAAATAAAAGCTACATTACGTCAAAAATCAGCTAAACTATTAAAATTTACATCACATTAAGCTAAAAACTAAGTAAATATGTACAAATGATCATATACAATGCTATATATGTCACGGCCTGCCTTCGTCGTCCAGCCGCTCATCAACATCGTCAGCCCGATCGTCAACCTTGTTGAGACAATATAATATAACTCATTAGTCCATATATATAATACAGTTAAAGTTAACTAATTAAATGAAAATTACATAACATGCAGAATAAGTATATATTATGAATAGTATACCTGAGTAGTTGAGGGTTGACTCAGCAATGACCCAAACGCGTCCAGTAGTAAGGTAACCACCATCCGAACAATCTCGTCGTAGAGCAGCGAACTGCTCCGGATGGATACCCTTACTCTCGGCGGTGGCACCAGTTGCAATGTCCTGCGCTAGCTGATGGAGGCGAGAACGGCTAGGCAGGTCCCAACGATTGAATAGCAGATCCGTCTCAAAGCTCTCCTAGAAGGCAGTCACAACCCGCTAGAACAAAGCATTGTCTAATCCAGAGCCCGCATGTGATGGTCTCACGGGGGCTCTTGGACGCAGACGCTGGCTAGAGCCTACAAAAATAAATATAATATGAATAATATTATTATTAAGTTTACTTTATTCATAAATAAGAATTAAACTAAAATATTATACCTCCAGGTAGTGTATAGGCTGGTATCCTCGGCAACCCCAGCACTCGATACCGGTCGGTAGTTCTAGTGGGAGTATCCTGAGACACGACCCAAAGAGTCGTCTCCTCATCCTGAGATAAACTAACCTCGGGCGGAGGGACGGTGGGATCAGTTATCTCAGAATCGCCCCTAGCAACCTGCAACTCTGTTATACGCTGGTTGCGGAGCTTCTCAAATCAGTCCTGTAATTTAATATATGTATCATCCTATAAATTATGAAATGCAAATCCTAAATTACAGAGATTAGAGTAAATGTATTACCCGTATAGCGAGTGCTGCTGGAGACATCGATGACCCTAAAGTAGAATCCTTCGGCGTATGGACTCTATCCCAGAACTCCATCATAGTAGGAGGTCGGCCCAAGATACTCCGCGTAGCATAAATCATGTACATTAATTATTAGTACCTTACTTTACTATAGTTGTAGTTTAATATTAAATTAAACTAAATATAAATACACACCGACTTAACCTCCTAATACGACTGTGAGCCAGAAGTGTATACAACTCGTAGCTGGCCTCGATTCTTCTTCATATGCTCATACTTGGTCTTGAAGGCATCATCATCCCAATATGTACACATGGTAGCCCATGCTACATCTGATACTGCCAGCGGCTGATGCTGGCGTATATTAGTCCCGGGCGATTCTTCTACTACCTTGACTGCCCTCATACACATCTTGTACAGCCAGCCAAAATAGTTCTTCGAGATGTGCACAATAATAACGGCATCACCATCTGCCTCAGTGATGTTGGGATTGTATCTATAATATCTCTATCAAGTGAACATAACGTACGTATAATTAATTATTTAAACAATATGTAAATAACTTGAACCTTGATTTAGTATATGTAATTCAACTGACGTGAAAATCCCACAACACTGTCACCATAAAGCTGGCATCGTAACCCGAGTACTGGCTAAATCGCATGCAGCCATTCGGGAGATGCGCCAAACATATAGTGTGTACGGTCTGTTAAGCGCCGAATCCATAATACTAGAAAACAAAAATTGTATGGAACATTTTAATTTATTAATCACATAATAATATCATTCTATAATTGAACATCAATATAGCCAAGTTAAAACCTACCATGATGACCCGACATCAATGAGGCATATGTCGGGAACCACTGGCGGACGACCTAATCGACCGAGGTTAGGCCCTCGCTGACGTCGATGTCTAGCATCTGTATGTTTAATATACTTATTCTAATATTATATTATAGTAAATGAATCTTTAATATAGTAAGTCAAAAAAGTGTTAACTCATTAGCTGATGAAGACGACCCGCCTTGGGAGCCGTCGCTCGATCCATCGTGGCCGCCTCCACCGCTATGTCTAGGCATAGCTATACTACTGAAATAGCAAACATAAATTTGCATTAGTGAAATTTCATTGTAATTATTCTAATGATTTGTTTTAATGGTATAATATTAACAAAACACCAAGTTCTGAAGAAGTAGTACGTCGTCAAACCCGTCAGAATCAAAATCATTTTCATCCTCTGATTCTGTCTCTTCTTATTTTGTATCAATTTCTTTCTCAGTATCATCTTCTACCATCACGTACAGACTCACAACAACATCTTCTTTAACTTCGTCGACATCGAGTACATCAACAACATCATCTACCAACACGTCGCTATCATATTGCAATATGTGGCTGGGATTGCTAACTTCTTCTTGCAACGGTTCATCCATTCCAGACAAATTAGTACCATAAAATGATATTGTCTTTGTTGTCACAACTGTATACCAGGGGCTTTTATAATTTATGACATTAGGGGCGTAGTACACTTGAGTTGTTTGGCTGGCTAACACAAATACGTCATCAGACTGTAACTTGGATTTTATATCTACTGTGACGATTCTATTACGATCAACTTTAACACCCTTTGTAGTATCAAACCAGCGACACTTAAATATAACGACCTTTTTGGCCCCTGGATAATTGAGCACAACAACTTCCTCTAGTCTTCCATAATAATTGGACTCAGAATCTCCGTAGCAACTTCCCAACACAACTATGCCAGAGTTAACTGATGTCAATTCATTCACGTCATCAACCTTGAATCTATACCCATTCACTAGTGAAAATTTGCAATAGTGAATGCTTCCATCTGTGATGTAGTCAACCCCGGGTTAGAGGCATGCGCTTCCAACTCGAATGAACTACGTACAATAATATAGAAATTGTTTAATTATTGATTAAGGTTAGATAAATCATTTTGAACTTGTAATAATACATACTTGATGTATGACGATACTTCAGACATATTTCGAAGCACATATGTAGAGAAAATCTTTAAATCTTTATCGTTTAGGTAAGTCTTCGTCTCATGATCAAATGGTTTAGCTGGATAAGTGAATACAACTAACTCATCATCAACACAAGCAAACGGATCAGCGACCTCATTCTGAATTAGACGGTTGTGCTTCATTGCAACTACATCGTCAAAGTACAACGAGTAGAAGTCGACAAGCTCTTCCTCCGTATAGCGTTCAATAATAGAATCCTCTACACGAGATTTGTTTTTAACTTTCTATTTTTATCGACGTATATACCTGAAATATGAAAGTACGTGATATTACCTAATAAGTTAATTATAAAGATGACGAATATTGTACAATGTATGTGATATTACCTCTCAAATGGATACATCCATCGATATTGCATCGGTCCTCCAAGCTTAAGTGTGACACCCCCAAAATAGGTATAGAACACCCATTCTAAGTCGCCAAATACATGGTACAGAAACAAACTACAACTTCAATAATACAATTGTCGTGCAAAATACGACAACACATACTGTGAGTTTAAATACAAATATTGTCTTCTAGACAATATCCACACTCAAATAAGTTCTCATTAAAATTATTCATACACTATTTTACAGAAATAGTGAGGACTGCTAAAACATCTTTCTAGAACCATCACTCCGTACCCCGACTCGATCCTGCTATGTTCTCACCTCCTAAGAAGAAAAATAGAACAAAAAGGAAAAGGGTGAGCTAAACTAGCCCGGTAAAGAATATTATGACTAAGATAATATACAACAAATTATCATTAGTATTCAACAAGGAAAAATCTGATAGAATATAATAGACAATAAGTTTTAGATCAACAAATACAGCGAAAACAACAATCCATTAGAAGAGTCACGTAGAAAATGAATTCTACTATCTTCTAAGATTTAAAAATCCATCATCAATATTTTATCCATGTAACATAAATCAATATACATCTTTAATCAAATATTCATCTTTGCACTACAGGCCAAAGATATTCATTTATATCACCAGTCGGTCATGTTCATCTCAACACATGTTCACACTATTAGAATACTGGGCAACTGAAACCAATTTTTAGAGACGGACTAAGTTCTGTCTCTAATTCTAGTAATTTGAGACGGACTTAGAAACCGAAATTTTGCTAGGTCTCGACATAATTTAGAAGTAAAAACCTGAGACGAATTCTGAAACCACAAGCATCGTCTCAAGTTTTAGAAACAGGATTAGAGACTGATTTTAACCATCTCAAAAAGTAAGTATTATTTAGAAAATTATAAACTCGTTTTTGAAACAGATTTGAGACCAATTGTTCTCGTCTCAGATTAATAACTAAAAAAAGAAATAAATATTTATGTTTGAAATGGATTAGAGACCGAAATGTCCGTCTCTGACTTTTATTTTCCCTCCAAATATTAGTCTCCAATTCACTCCTTATTGTTAGAGACGGATTTGAGACGGATATAGTCCGTCTCAATATTTTAATTTCCCACCAAAAATTCCCTCCAACTATATCAACAAAAAAAAACACTACTACAAAATCATAAAAAGACAACACTTAAAAGATGACGTTTTTATAAAAAATGTTATAGTATTTTTTTTACAACGTTTTTAATAAAACGTCACTACCACAAATTACTAAATAGACAACGCTTAAACTATAACATTTTTTATAAAAACGTTGTGATATTTTTTCCATAACGTTTTTAAAAAAAACATTATAAATATATATGGAAAAACGTTATCTATTTAAAAGGATATTTTTTTAATTATAACTAGATAACGTTTTTATTTAAAAACGTTGTTTATCAGACAAAACACGGAGCTCAAAAAAAATATGGATTTAAAAAACACGGACGTTTCATATATACTTTAATTTCATTCTCTCCTTACTTTTCCCCTAAATTTCCCCCGATCTGATATTCCCTCCTTCCCATTTTTCACACAAAATCTTTCAATTTCTTCGCCGCCACCGCTCTAAGCTCAAGCGACACATCGGCGATGGAGTAGAACTTCTGCATCTGGAGAATCGGGATCCAGTTCAGCCGCCGCCGGTGAATAGTCGCGAATGCCGGTGAATCGGGATCCAGAGCGCGTCGTTCGCAGGAGCTCTGTTGAATGGAAGTCGTATTCGGTTGTAGCCTTAGATAGATAGAGTGAATCAGAAAGCTCATGGCTTTATTCTCTATTATCGTGGGATTTCTAAGGGTTTTTTGTGATCATCATCAACAAATTGGAGCTTAGGAATTGAATAATCGTAGTTGTAAGGATATGGCTTTTTTCACAGTGTTTTGTTGCGCAAGAGGTCTAGGTCGGTAAATTCCTTCATTTTTAGATTTATCATTTCACTCCCCTTAATTATTTACTTTATTTTTATCAATGGGTTAGTTTTGATGGATCTCTGTTGAGCTCTATGGTGTATAATGATGATAAGTGGTTAATCCGGTGTTTAGTTTAGACCTTGTTTCATAAAGACTGGTTTCTGGTTATTGATTTATGATATTACCCTCTGTTGTAGACCTGAGATCATTGAGAATATAGAGAGCTAAATCCAAAATAAGTTTTCTTTAAACATTAATTTTTAACCGATAAAACTTTTTTATGACGAGTAATTTAGGGTTAAATTTAAGTTGTTTAAGTTTGTAAACGTCAATTGAGTTGATTTGTTAATTTGTTTGATGATATGAAGCTAATGAAATTGAATGACACTATTATACCTCATTTGTTAAAATTTTAATTTTACAGGGATAAGCAAGGCAAGAAACAGTCAACATGGAGGATTTTCTCTCTAAAGGAACTGCACGCTGCTACGAACAATTTTAATTATGACAACAAGCTAGGAGAAGGTGGTTTTGGGAGTGTTTATTGAGGACAACTATGGGATGGATCTCAAGTAATGAATAATTATTCTGTCTTCATTTTTTTGGTTGATTCAGTACTTATGTTCAATTCATAAACTTGATCATATCTTCTTGTTGGTTAAGGAAAAACAGCTATTATATTAAATATTTTTAACATAGTTTAATTATTGAGTTGGGAATTTCGTGTAAAAAAAGATTAGCTATATTTTTTTCGATAAGTTAAAAAAATGGTTAACTTTCGTATTCTTAAGTTTTTTATTACATAATCATGCTTAAAAAATTGCTTTGATCTTGAGAAGAGTGTTATAGCTTCAAGCATGGACCAAGATACAAGATATGAATATGAACCAGGAATGTCGTGAAGCCATTAGGGGACAAGGTTTAAAGACCGAGAATCGTGTTGGTCATTTGAATAGTGAGTTCGATGTGCAGTCCACTTTCGTGGGGGACAACAATGTTCTTATGTAGCAGGTATTGTGATGACAAAAAAAATAAAAAAAATTGAGTAGATTGGTTTAATTAGCATCAACAGTAATTAGATTAAACCATCATTATACTCTATTTCATCTTCTTAAGTTTTGTATCCAGAAACATTAATTAATTTGGTATATGAACTCAGGTCAGCAAAGCATTTCTCTCAGAATTTGTGGCAGCCAAGAAGAAAAATAGACCATTTAAAGGGTTAAGATTAGAACACATGAACAACGCTCGATAATATAGAGAGAGAGAGAAAGAGAGAAAGCTTATGTTTCTGGTGTGATTTTCAATTCTAACTTAGCCCTCTATTTATAGAAAAATCTTAGCACGCCGAAGCAGACTTGACCTGCTACCTGATGGCTTTACCAGCTACTATTGCCACCCACCATATTTGAAATAAAATTCAGCACATTTCTTCACCAACCACAAGTGGGGCCTACTCAATTCTAGAATTTTCCACCAAAATCATTTATAAACCTAATTTTCGAATCAGTCACCTCTTAAAATTTATAACAAATCATTCGTTCATTTTTAACAGTTCAAAATTTGTTTACATATACTCAACTTATATATGTATAACATATCCAAAAATCACAACGATCCAACGGTCAGATTAAAAATTATAACTCACACAATATATCATAAAAATACTGATTTGACAATACTGTGCAATACTGTGTGCTACTGTGCATCCACGTGTATTACTATATTTTAACCACTGGGTATTCCAACAGTGTTAACGGTAACAATTACGCCTTTATTTATAAAAACTCATACTTTGTTATTTTCCTTCATCCAACCGTTTTCTGTTATGGGGCCCACAGATGGTTGCGTCGTCGTACGAATATTCCCCGACAACAAGAATATTCCACGACCAAACGAATATTCCCCGACAGAAATGAATATTCTATAACCACTTGCTTATTTTGCAAAATTTACACATTTCACCCATAACCAAAGCATTATATCAAATTAACACCTTATTAATTTAGAATAATGAATAGAAAAATTAAATTTTATTTATAATAAGTTGGGGTCTTACAACCTTCCCTCCTTATAAAATTTCGTCCTCGAAATTGAAGTACGTACCTAGTGTATCGAAAAGGTGAGGGTACCTCGCTTTTATTTTCGATTCCAACTCCCAAGTCATTTCTTCAATAGTATGGTTCCTCCACAAAACCTTAACTTGTGGTATAACCTTGGTGCGTAGGACATGCTCTTTTCTATCCAAGATCTTAATAGGTACCTCTTCGTATGTTAAATCCTCGGCTATCTAGTCTGGTTCTAACTCAATAATGTGGTTCATGTCGTCCACATATTTACGTAACATCGATACGTAAAAAACGTTATAAACATGCGACATACTTAGCGTTAAGGCGAATCTATAGGCCCCAGTTCCTACTCGGTCGAGGATTTCAAATAAATCGAAGGTTTGAGCTTTCTTCTCTTCATGGACTCTTTCTTCTAGAATAACGCCTTCTTGCACCTTCTTCTTTATATTCATCAGCTCCGGTGTGTAGCTTGAGCGGCTTTAACGTTATCGATTAAAGTCGTTTCTATTCGTATATCATCACGTGGGTCCCTAGAGTCTTTAACTCTATCTTCATCCTTTGTAAGTCGTACAAAATGGGTCTTTATCTTAACAACATCGCACTCGTACTCGCATACAATCTTCTACTCAACGCGTTAGTTCCCACGTTCGCTTTTCCAGGATGGCATGGTTAGAACAGGTGCCAAAATGAGTCTCCTCTTGAGTTCTTTGAAGATCTTCTCACGTTCGTCGCTCCATTCAAATTTTTTATCTTTTCGAGTCATCTGAGTTAATGGAGTAGTGATTCGAGAAAATCCTTCCACGAATCTCCGATAGTAACCAGCTAAGCCTAGAAAGCTAGATATTTTGATTACTGACTTAAGTTGCTCTCAACTGTGACTCATATCCCAATCTTGGATAGCACGTCACAATGGCACCTATTAGTTTACCACAGCACGAATATGACGTCCCCTACGGAAAGTCTGGCTTTGGTGCATTACACAAAGGAAGTTACCAGATATAGGCTCGGGTACCAGCTCCTGTAGTTGGATTTTTATCTCCTGAAGTTCAATAGGAGCCATTTGATATGGATTTTTTTGAAAATGGGTTTTGTATCGGGTTCAAAGTCGATACAAAATTCAATATCACACTCTGGAGGTAGGCCAACAAGTTCTTTAGGAAATACGTCAGGAAATTCACTAACAACAGAAATATCATTCAAATCTGGCGTATTTTTTTTTGTTTGTTTAAATCCATGAAATGGGATAAGAAAGCTTGACATCCGTTTTTCAATAAACGAATGGCTTTATGGCTTGATATGATAGTGACTGATTTTAGTGGTTTAGTTGCTTGAATTCATATAACAGGTTGGTTAAGAATATGAAAACTAACAACCTTATGAAAATAATCAATTTTGGCATGATGAGTGGTTAACCAATCAATTACTAAAATCACATCAAAAGCAAGTATCTTTAAAGAGATAAGATCAACAAGTAATGTGATAGTGCCAACTTGGATCAAACAAGATTTATAAACAGTGGATATGATAAAGGTTTCTCCTAATGGAGTCTCCACAGATAAGTTAAAGTCCAATTTCTCCGGAGTCAAGTTTAAACGTTGAGCACAAGCAGGAGAGATAAAAGAATGGGTAGAACCGGCATCTAATAAGGTATACATTTCGCAAGAATTTATAATTAACTAACCCGTTATACCTTCGTTCGGGTTCCTCACGTTTTGGGCAGTCACGACAAACGCTCTTCCAGAAACCGCCGACTTTGTTTTGTCCGTATCCGCCTTTGGTGCCACCGTCCCAATTGGAATTGATTTTGCTATAGGACAAAATTGAGCTATGTGACCGTCTTTTCCACAACTGAAACATACCTTGGAAGGCTGTGAACAATTTAGACTTATATGTCCCTCCTCTCCGCATCTGTAGCATCTAATTGGCGGTCGTTCACCTCCCCTAGAATTTGTTGCTGGTGTTGGTGCTGCTGGAGACGTCTTCCCGTCATCGTTAAATCTTCTCTTCTAGAAATTTCCACTTGAATCATTTCTTCTATTATCTTGGCCATGATTACCACCAGAGTGGTTACCACTTTTGTCCGTATTTTTCCCTCCTCGCTAGTTATCATCGCTCTGATGACTGCTGTCACTGATATGTCCCTGGTTGTGGTCCCTCGGTTTAACATACTCACTATTTCGCTCTAATAATTGAGCCATGTTGACAACATCTGAATACATAAAAAATTATGAGAGATAAGGTATTGACGAATCTCAGGTTTTAGACCTCTCAGAAACATCCGCGTCATACGTTCCTCATTCTCTACCAAATGAGGTGCAAACCTAGATAACTTCGCGAACTTCACCTCGTACTAAGACACCATCATGTTGTTCTGTTCCAGTCTAATAAACTCTACCTCCTTCATATGACGAATACTTTTAAGAAAGTACTTGTCATTGAACAGTTTCTGAAATCTTTCCCAAGACATGTTGAGTGCGGTTGGCTAGGTACGCTTCACAAATTCTCACCAATAATCTGCCTCTCCACGGAACATAAAGGTGGTGAATGGACCATTTTGTTCCTCCGTGCATCCCAATACATCGAATATCTTGGTAATTTGCTTGGCCCACATTTCTGTCTTAATTGGATCGGACTTTCCCCAGAAATCTGGTGGTCCCAACTCCTTGAATTGTTTGGCCGTGACAAACCGCGCGTTGCCATTATTTCCACCCGTATTTTGTACACGAGTCTCCCTTGTATAATTTTGAATAAACTGCAAAAAAGCTCTTAAATATTGCATCATTCATCGTTTGCTCGGTAGCGTTGTTTACAGGAGGAATATTGCCTTCATGTTACATGTTCTCCTAGTTTGTGACTAAAGGTTGTTCCACAGTCTCATACACTCCATTGTTAACGTTCTCAGTAGCCATTCATAAATACTGCCATAAAATAAGGGTTAATTAAACAAATTAACATATCACATAATATCCCTATATTATGACCGATCAATAAATAAGATTAGATTGGACACACTAGCAAAGGATTTACTCATCTCTCCCCTCCAAGTTCTATTCCCCGATCTCCGCCAGAGACCATATCCCTAAGCTTTGATACAAACTGTGACGTCCTCAAAATAGGTATACAACACCCATTCTGAGTCGCGAAATACATTGTACAGAAAGCAAACTACAACTTCAATAATACAATTGTCGTGCAAAATACGATAACACATACTATGAGTTTAAATATAAATATTGTCTTCTAGACAATATCCACACTCAAATAAGTCTTCATTACAATTATTCATACACTATTTTACAGAAATAGTGAGGACTGCTAAAATATCATTCTAGAAAAAAACTCTAGATAAATATAGGGATCTTGAGTTTATTTCTGACTATATTTTGATAAATTTTATTGGTTTGCAGGCATGATAAACTTGTGATGGTTAGTGGAGGCAGTGGTATTTCCCCTTTTATTTCTATAATCCACGAACTCATTTTCATGAACTCGACAATGAAATGCATGACTCCCGATATTCTCCTCATCCGCGCATTCAAGAATTCCTCAGAGCTCGCCATGTTAGACCTTCTTCCACTTTCAGACGCCACGTGAATATATATGCATGTTGATCTTTTAGGTAGTATTTTTTAGAAGTTACTTTTGTTTACCATCGAGGATGGGATATGATGGTGTGATTATGCATATTTTTGAGCTTTAAAGCAGTAGTTTTTAGAAGTTACTTTTGTTGTATTCGGTGAGACTTGTAGTACGTTGATATTTGTAATAGTACTCATCGATAGATGTCTTATGTAGTATTGTCAATAAATAACAGTTTAGTAATTATCATTATTATTTTGAACATTTTTATTTTTAGATTTTGAAATTAAATTATGAAAATATTTATAATTTGTTGTTAATAAATATATTGAGACGAAATTGATATGACTTCTTTTCATCTCAAAGAATTTGCGATGTTGGCGTCCAAGTTGACACGAATTTTGAGACGGCTGGAGCCTGTGTCAAAATATGCACGTTAAAAAGATATTGGTGTCAAATTTGAAACGGGATTGAGACGGATGGCATCCGTCTCAAAATATGTGTAAAATAAATAGTTGCTGCCTATTTTGAGACGGATTTGAAATGACTTTTTCCGTCTCAACTGACGTGAACTAGAATAAAGTGCCAAATCTGCCTGCCAAATCTGAAACCGGCAAAATCGGTTTCAAAATTTAGCTCCCTATGGGTTAGCTCTGAGACGGATTTGAGACGGACTATGTCCGTATAAGATTGTTTGAGACGAATTTGAGACGGCAATTTTCCGTATCTAATTTCTTATTTTGAGACGGATTTTGAGACGAGCATAATTAGCGACGCAAGCAACTGACACGACCAACATCCGTCTCAAAATCCGTCTCAAAATAGTTTTTGAGACGGATTTTGCTATATTTGAGACGAATTTTGTCCGTCTCAGATGCCCAGATTTTTGGTAGTCTCATCTTTGTACTATGGACCAAAGATATTCATCAGTTAATCATTCATCTTTGCACTACAGGCCAAAGATATTCAATAATATCATCATTTAAGACTGAGGATGCTGATAAATATTTTAAAGAAAACGAATCCAGTGAGACAGAAGGACAAATATTAAGGATTCATAAAACAGTTTATCCAAGATCAATAATACTTCATAATAACCAATTGTGAATCAGAATTCAAAAATAAAGATCAAAAGATGGATACAATCAAAGATAGTAACCATAATAAACATCTTGGATAAAAAGGAAAAATTATATTGTTCGGTGAATAGTGTCGTATTCGTGAATAGTACTGTATACGTGAATAATGCCGTATACGTGAATAGTAACCCCGACACAAAAAGTTCCAAATTTGATTAAAAAGTTCAAACTAATATTTTTGCATAATGATATTGAAGAAAATAATATCATTTAAGAAGAAAATAACATCCCTTACCTCAAAGAAACAGTACTTCGGAATGAAAGGTCGGAAGTGATGCTGAATGAAACTTGTACTGAACAACAACTCTCAAAGTATCTAAATACTCACAAAATATGCTCGATAATATAGAGAGAGAAAACTTATGTTTCTGGTGTGATTTTCAATTCTAACTTAGCCCTCTATTTATAGGAAAATGTTAGCACGCCAAAGCAGACTTGACCTGCTACCTGATGGCTTTACCTGCTACTATTGCCACCTACCATATTTGAAATAAAATTCAGCACATTTCTTCACCAACCACAAGTGGGGCCTACTCAATTCTAGAATTTTCCACCAAAATTATTTATAAACCTAATTTTCGAATCAGTCACCTCTTAAAATTCATAACAAATCATTCGTTCATTTTTAACGGTTCCAAATTTGTGGACATATACTCAACTTATATATGTATAACATATCCAAAAATCACAACGATCCAACAGTCGGATTAAAAATTATAACTCACGTAATATATCATAAAAATACTGATTTGATTTTTAATACCTCCATTCCGAAAAAAATACTGATAAAACACCTCAACATTAATTCCTTCAATTATAACCACATAAAATAAATAAAGCCATCATTTATATCCGTATCAAATAAATATTTTCTTATCATATAAATCAATACTTAAATATTCACAAATAATATTACAGAATCACAATTATGACAACCAGTTCGTTCCCAAGAAAGAGGGTGCTTTCCGATAAGGATTTCTCCTTACTGACGCGCAATTAGGTGACCAAACCTCTCCTTGACAGAACTTTCTAGACATTGCCAATAATACAATAATATAAAATATCAACGCAACAATTATTGAATCAATAAAATAAAATATTGAACAGTAATTACTATAACAATTATTGAGTAGTGTCTTCTTACGTACGAATCAATAATTCAACAATATTGTGCAATACTGTGTGCTACTGTGCAACCACGCGTATTACTATATTTTAATCACCGGGTATTCCAATAGTGTTTACGGTAACAACTACGCTGTTATTTATAAAAACTCATACTTTGTCATTTTCCTTCATCAAACCATTTTCTATTATGGGGCCCACAAATGGTTGCGCCGTAGTACAAATATTCCCCGAAAACAAGAATATTCCATGACCAAACGAATATTTCCCGACAGAAATGAATATTCTATAACCACTTGCTTATTTTGTAAAATTTGAACATTTCACCCATAACCAAAGCATTATATCAAATTAACACCTTATTAATTTAAAATTATGAATAGAAAAATTAAATTTTATTTATAATAAGTTGGGTTCTTACATTAAGTTCATATGGCAGATGAATAGGCAAATGCTCCATACTCTCAAAGAACCCCGGTGGTAAGATCATTTTGAGCTTGCACATTGTCAACACTATGTTTTTCTCAATCTGCTCCACATCACTTTACCTTATAACAGTTGAGCAAATATCCCGAAAGAAATTTGAAAGTGCAGTAAAAGTATCATTAATATTTCTGGGTAACACTTCACAAAATGCAATTGGCATCAACTTCTACATGAATACATGAAAATCGAACCCAGTAATTTTCAACTGCTCAACCTTAGTACAATGAGATATGTTTGAAGCATATCCATCTGGAAGCTTCAATACACTAAGCCACTTATAAATGTTTTCAACATGTTGCTTGGTAAGACAAAATGGAGCTTTTGATTTTGTGTTGTTAAGTTGGAGCCACAATTCCCTCCTCATATTCATTTCCTCCAAGTCTTTATGTGCTTTATCATTGTCTTTTATTTTACAACTCGTATCTAGTACGGTGTAAAATAAGTAAAACAAGTTCTCGAATACATTCTTTTCTGTATGCATAACATTTATACAATGACGAACTGCTAGTGTGACCCAGTATGACAACTCAAACCAAATAGACGAGTGTGTCCAGTTATGACTTTTCCCATATCCTATAACTCTCAACTTATCATGCTCCTTCCCAGGCGGTGGAAATGTTAGATCATTGTGCTCAGTAGGCAAGAATCTACGAGTAGTTCCAAAGAAACTAGTTTTTCGGCCATGACGTAGTTGAGTGCCTTGCACATCCCCCATACAAACTGGATATGATAACTTACCATGAGTCGACCAACCACTAATCATCCCTAGTGCCATAAAGTCAGTGATAGTCCACAACAAGGCTGCCTTCATCACAAAATTCTGCCCGACAGATTTATTAAAAGTCTGAACACCTGTTTCCCATAACATCTTAAGTTCATCGACTAACGGCCTAAGGTACATGTTAATGTCTTTTGTAGGACTCTTATCCCCTGGCATAAGTAAGGTCAAGAAAAGATACGGATCCCTTATGCACATTGACGGTGGAAGATTGTAAGCTACCATAATCACCGGCCAAACAGAGTAAGGCTAAATAAAATTATTAAATGGACAGAAGCCATCATTAGCCATGCCAAGCCTGACATTCCTAACTTCTTCGGTAAATTATGGAAAATTGGCATCAAAATTCTTCCATTCATCTCCATCTGCTGGGTGAGTCAACTAACCAGGCATGGCATCCCTTGTTTTATGCCAACTCATATATTGAGCAGTGTGCGCAGGCATGAATAGCCGCTGCAACCTCGGTGCATGAGGAAAGTATTGTAAAATCTTCTTTGGAACATGTTTCTCCTCCCCCCCACATTTCATGATCTTGTACCTTGGAGAGTTGCAGATATCACACTACACCTTATCTTTGGCCTCCCCATAGTATAACATGAAATCCTGCTCATAAGCATCGATCTTCTCATACCCGAGATTCAACCCCTTAACCATCTTCTTCACCTCATAGTAATTCGCGGGCAGAGTATTATTCCTAGGTAAGAACTCACTGAGAATATCAAGTAAATCATTTAATCATCTCTCACTACAGTCATTCTCATTCTTGAAATATAAAAGCTTCGTAACTGCAGAAAGCCTGGTGTACTTGTCATTTCCAAGATACAATGGAACACCCGATTCATATAGCAACTTGTAGAAAGAAGTTGCTGAATCATTTGGCTTTTGCTGAGTACTTCTTAACGCATACTCGTTTTCAGCCCAGTCAATATTGGTACGGCCATACGCATCAAACAACATCTGCACGACATCATAGTTATCTGATTGCGAATCCCTGTGAACCGATTAGTCTACAGAACTATATGTTTGTTCTCTAAACTCAGTTGATTCCCGGTGATGAATCCATACCGAATACCCATCCACAAACCCACGGGAATATAAGTCAAATTTAACTTCATCGACAGTCTTCCATATCATGTTCTTACACTTGAAACACGGGCATTCCATCTTTCCGTTCGGATCATCAACATGTTCTATTATTTTATTCATAAAATTGGACACTCCTTCACGGTACGCATCAACTAATCCCCTCCCATCAATCTTAATCATACGGTACATCCAACTCCAGTCTGCTGACTTCCTTAATTGAAGAAAATACCCAATTAGATCAAGAATAATCATGAATGAAATATATGCATGTATTTAGTTTACCTAGTATATATCTCCACTCTATAGGAGTTAGGCTTCTATCCCATTATTGGATGTGTCTCCTCACTAGTGTCAATATGCAGCATGTTTCTTATATTTTAAGAAAATTTCAGCGTCACCTCCCTATGGTCTCCAAGTACACGAAGTAGACCAAGACAACTTAGTCTAAGTATGCACTCGAAGAACATGTAGAGACACCAGCTTAAAAATCCTCAAAATATTATAAACACGCACCTTGTGAATTGGTACCGACCTAAGTGAGAGACATAACATCTAGTAACAGTCCCAAACTGGGGATTATTCGACATTCACTCCTACTGAGTGAATGTCAAACGGGTTTCTAAGTTCCAAAGTATAGTACATATATTATTGAGTGTATTAAAGATTAAAGGGAGAGTATTATTGAGTTTATTAAAAATTGTGGCAAACTAAGCAAATGCTACTTAGTTTATTTTACCAATGATAAACTAAGTAAGTGGTACTTAGTTTATAAGAATTGTTATTTGGAATCTATAGAGACTATTGTTCGACATTCACTTCTACTTGTCAAATGGGTTTCTAAGTTTCATAGCAGTTGCAGCTGTAATGACTACTAGGAGAAGAGTCAAGGACTTCCTTGTATGCAGGGTTCGACATAGAAATTGTAGCTAATATTACTCCAATCGGTTCCTCGACAGCAATTAAAAAAAAGAGTCGTAATTCCTGTTTGTGTTCTATACTCAAATAATAAAGTTAATTGAATTACTGCGGACATTCCTCATTGTTCCATCATAACAGATGATAACATCCCGAAGGAGTTCCATTAAGATATTGAATAAAGTTCCAAGTTAAGCAACCCTCTAGATGAACGAACGATTACTTCTCTACTAGGAATGAATCATCTCCCCATATGCGTCCAATCCATGACATAGACAGCTTCTCACCACTCTGAATTCCTCAGATGGGTATGTGAACTACCCATCTGAGGAATTCGGAGTGGTGAGAAGCTGTCTATGTCATGGATTGGACCCATATGGGGAGATGATTCATTCCTAGTAGAGAAGTGATCGTTCGCTCATCTAGAGGGTTGCTTAACCTAAAACTTTGTTCAACAACTTAATGACACTCCTTCAGGACGTTGTCATCTGTTATGATGGAATAGTGAAGAATGTTCGCAATAATTCAAAAAAAACTTTATTATTCGAGTATAGGACACAAACAGGAACTACGACCCTTTTTTTTAATTGCTTTCGAGGAACCGGTTTGAGTATTATTAGCTGCAACTACTATGTCGAACCCTACAACATGTATTATACTTAGTTAACATATATTTTATTTTATTTATTGAATATGTAGACAACTTATTATGCAGTTACTTTTAATTGTAGAAAACTAAGCAAATTCTACTTAGTTTATTATTTTATTTTATGTAAATTTATTTCAAATATATTATGTTATTTTAATTTATGTTTATTTAATTTATTAGCTTTGATTTTATTTAATTCGGGATATTTTTTATGTAATGAAAAACTAAGCAAATTCTACTTAGTTTAAGATAATTATTCTATTTTATTTTAATTACTTTATTTTATTTTATTTTATTTTTATTATATTATATTATTTAAATTAATTAATTTACATTTAATGATATTAAATTAAATTAAATTAAATTTTAATTTATTATTTATTTTATTTATTTATTTTAAATTTAATTTATTAATTTATTTTGTTTCATTTATTTTATTTTATTTTATTTAATCAGAGAAATTTATTTTGTTTTGTTTAATTTTTGTGTTTTATTTTTTTTATTTTATTGTAATTTATTTCAATTTATTTATTTTAAATTATTTTATTTTGTATTTTATATTGTATTATTTTATTTATAATTTATTGAAGATAAATTAAATTAAATTAAAATTTTATTTTATTTTATTTTATTGTATTATATTACTATATATTATATTATATTATTTAATTTAATTACAATAAATTAAATTATTTTATTTTATTTTAATATTTTATATTTTCCTATCATACAAAATATAATTTAAATTTAGTTTATGATATAATATTATTTATTTTTTATTAATTTGAAACTAAGTAAATGGTACTTAGTTCATTTTCAGTTAATTTTATTAGTAGGAAATTAAGTACATGCAACTTAAAATATTTCAATATTGAAAATTAATAAAATACATAAATAAAATAAAGTAGGGCTCACGGATTTTGGAATTGAAGTATTCTGATTGAAATTCAATCAGAAATTCAGTCAAAAATAACAAATATACCAAGATTTCACAAATACTAACCAACAAGTGTATATAATTCAACAATATAACTCAATACATGACTAACATCATCCTCAATCAAATTATGAAATGCAAATTGCACAAATTAAACCCTAAAATCAGTAACATACAACTGCCATTGCAAAAGTATAACGTAAAACTCAAACTAACATAAGTTGCTAATTATATCAAACCTAAATATCCAAGCTTCTAATTAAATTCATAATACATAAGTACTCCTCATCAATTAAATTCATAATGCATAAATACTCCTCATTAATATTTTGTGAAACAAAATTAGGGAAACAAAATACTTAAGCTGCTAGTACATAAAAACTATTATCCGACTATAATGTCAAGTTTTTGAAACAAAATTGGGGAAACAAATTAAGGCAACCCAATGTAGGAAAAAAACAAATTAAGGCTAACCTTTAAGCTATAGGAGGCAAGAGGTAGGACGCGAAACGGTGCCGGAGGAGAGGCGGCCGGAGGCGGTTAGGAGGAGGAGGAGGCCGAAGGTGACGGATGAGAGGCGGCCGGAGGAGGACGAAGGAGAGGTAGGAGGTCTGTGAGGTGAGAGAGAGAGGCGTTGTCGGAGAGAGAGAGAGAGAGAGAGTGAGTGTAGTATGCGGCTGGTGGAGAGGAGGAACTTATTAGTTTTTAATTAAAGTTAGTATTTCTAAAGGAATTTCATTGAGGTTATTAATACATTCGTCGAATTTAGTATTGGCGCTGACACCAATTTTACGCGCCCTTTGGTATTCATATTCTCGACGGAAATCCGTCGATCATAACTTATTGTCAAGGGAATTATTTTCGAGGGATTATTCCGTTGGATTTAGTACAACATCGACCAAAATCATTCCGTCGGAATTATTTCCGTCGACTTTAAGTCCTTTTCTTGTAGTGAATATAAGAAAAAAACTTGGGGGAGTGAAACAAGTCGGGTCAAATCTCAAATTCAAAACAAAACTTGGGTCAAATCTCGAGTCTGGATCGAATCAAATATATCTAAACAAGGCTTTAAACTAATAGTTTAATAGTATCTTCTTGAGTCACGTTAATCCACCACAAGCTCACTTAAAAGGTCATGACTTAATATATTATTGTTGGTAACTTAAATACAATTTTTTCTCATATATTTCGATGTGGGACTGAGGTATTACAAACTCTCCCGCAAAAATTATGGACGTACTCGTTAGAACTGATCACACACACGGTCCGTAGGTCTTTGTCGCTCTAGCCATTGTAGGATAATACTGGGTGGATTCGTGTCCCCACATCCGGACCTCTCTCTATTGTGAGATAATAATGTAATACTCTAACTTTTAATGAATAAAAGCATAATCTTTTTTCTAAATAATAAAGTATTAATTTGATGAAAGGTTAAAGTTATGGGCACTATCTGCAACTAAACAGTAGGTCGGGGAATATAAGTAATGTTAGAAAATATTCATTTTGTCGGGGAATATTCGTACAATCAATCATTTATGCCCCCCACAATAAAATAACTGTCAAATATATAAATCGAAAAAAATAAACTTTTTAAAATTGACGACAAAACTTTTACCGTTAAATGTTGAAGTACCCGGTAATAAAAGAATAGTAATACGCATTATTCTATAGTAACACATGTTATTGCATAGTATTTCATATTAATAATAATTGCTACAATAATAACTGCATAATATTTTATATTATTGATTCAATAATTGCTACAATAGTAGTCACACGGTATTCCATCGTTCATCATTTGGTCAGTGTTATTGTTTGCATGAGGATTGTTGCCTTCCTGACGCACATTCTCCTGATTATTGATCTGTGAAGACTAAACGGTCTCCTGTGCTCCATTTATGTTCTCAACATTCTCGGATTCCATTTTCAAATACTGCCACAAATAAGGGTTAATTAACATATCACATATTATCCCTATACTCTGACCGACCAATTAAATACCAAATAAATTTAGGTAGGTCATATTAGCGAAGAAATTCTCCGTCTCTCCCCTCCTAGTTCTTGTCTCACATCTCAGTCAGGGATCATATCCCTAAGCTTTGATACCAACTGTGACGCCCCCAAAATAGGTATACATCACCTATTCTGAGTCGCCAAATACATGGTACAGAATACAAATACAAACTTAATTATACAACCGTCGTGTAATATATTACAATACATATGCTGTGAGTTTTAATACAAATATTTTCCTCTGGACAATATCCACACTCAATTGAGTCCTCATTACATTTATTGTCACACTATTTAACAGAATAGTGAGGACTACTAATGCTATTATCTGGACCGTCACTCCATTTCCCAACTAGTCCCTGTTACGTTCTCATTTCCTGAAAAGAACAATGAAAGTAAAAGGGTGAGCTCAACTAGCCCAGTAAGAAATATTATGACTAAGATAATGCAGAATAAATTATCATTAGTCTTCAACAATATTAAACTGATAAAATACAATAGACATCAAGTTTAACTGCAGCGAAATAAATAATCCATTAAAAGAATCAAGTAGAGAATAAAATATACTATCTTTTATGAGTTAAAAGGTTTTTCATCACTTTTATCGCTAGGACTCAGCTTAATAAATAATCCACATCATCCCTGCACTATGGCTAAGGATATTCATTAGTATCACAACCATAAATTATCCATGCACTACGGCCAAGGATATTCATGTATTCACCAATGGTCATGATCATGCCAACAACTGTCCATCAATGCACTACGGGCCAATGAGGACTTTTATCTCATAATTTGTAACATTACAGTCATGATTACACCGAATAATCCCTGATCATTATCAACCATGTCCATCTATGCACTACAGGCCATAGATGACTTTCAAAAACATATAACATGAGAATGATGACAATGATATAAGAATTCAATAAAACAAGTTTAAGAATTAATTTATTCAGGAATTAATAACGTCCAAATTGTCAACATGATACTTCTTTGTAGAGTAAAATTCAAGAATGCTCAGAAAAATATTTCTATGAAAAGATACTGGATGAAGCGCAAATATCAAGTATATTCCACTAATTTCATGGAGTATAGAAATTAAAACTTTAACCAACTGAGTATAATAAAGAATGGAATAACAAAAGAAATTACCATGCATGCGGTACTTCGCATAGACATGTTATTCCAACAGAATAATAATTAACGGAACTAGGTCAGGCGTAATACGCACCGACAGGATATTCCAACAGAATAATAAAGAATGAAATAACAATAGAAATCATCATGCATGAGGTACTTCGCATAGACAGGTTATCCCAACAGAATAATAAATAACGGAACCAGGTCCGGCGTAAAACGCACAGACAGGATATTTTAACAGAATAATAAAGACAAAACCAGGTCCGGCATAAAATGCACAGACAGGATATTCCAATAGAATAATAAATACAGAACCAGGTCCGGCGTAAGATGCACAGACAGGATATTCCAACAGAATAATAAAGAATGAAATAATAGAAAATTTTCACCAAGTATATGGTAGACCGTGTATACAGTTTATTCCAACAGAATAATAAAAAAATGGAATAACAGAAGTTCTCTTCATAAATACGAAAGAAATAATACCCCTTACCTCAAAAGAAGACTGGATACTGGAATAGTGAGGTAGCAGACTTCACTTCTTCTTTCTCTCTATAATTTCTCTCTATAATAATGGCTCTAAAGCTTTAGTGAATTGGTGAGAAATGAAGGAAGAATGAGTTTCTATTTATAAAAAAATATAGTTTTGATAATTGCACGTTTTGGGGCTCAAAAAATTACAGTATAATACCTCCAACTTTTCTTTCATTTTTAATTTAGTCCTGCAAGTATTATCAAACTTGCACAACCTCCCCTAATAGTAAATAATGTGAATCAATTGTTCAATCATGTGAATCAATAGTTATAATCATGTAAAAATATGAATTACGGTATAGTACCTCCATCTATACCTCCATCTTTAATTTAATCATGCAAGTATTATCAATCTTGCACCAACTCCCCTAATAGTATAAGAATGTGATTCAATAGTACACACATGTGAACAAATAGTTATATAAGCATGTGAATTAGTAGCAATTAATTGCTCATTTATCTGATAAATTACCCGATTTATCAATATAACCCCCAGACATCAATTATCATCAGAATAGATGTCGATTTCAACTAAAACCAATAATCCCAACACAATAGAACTATCAAATTCATCTTTAATCAACACGAACTTATTCATCATTAATATCATAACTCACAATATTTAATAACCAGGTCGTTCCCAGGAAAGAGGGGGCTTTCCAATAAGGATTTCTCCCTATTGGCGCGCAATTAGGTGACCAAACCTCTCCTCGACAGAACTTCTAGACATTGTAAGTATTGCAATTTAATAATATGAATAACTTTGTCGTCTCAATTATTAATTTAATAATATATAAAATATTATGCAGATGATATTGTGACAATAATCGAATCAATAATATGAGAAATATGATGTAGCAATTACTGTAGCAATAATTAAGTATAACTGACTGACTTATCACGTAAGCATCAATAACCAATACCGTGTGCTACTATGTAACCACGCGTATTATTTTATTTTTAACACCGGGTGTTTCAACAGTTAACAATAAAACTTCCGCCGTTATTTTCATAAAATATTTTTGTCATTTTCTCAATCAGACAATAATTCTGTTGTGGGGTCCACCAATGATTGTGCCGTCATACGAATATTCCATGTTAAAACGAATATTCCCCGACCAATCGAATATTATATAACAACTTACGTACTTTGCAAAATTTATAAATATTACCCACAACTATAACATTATATCAAATCCCCACCATAATATTAAAAAAAAATTCGAGAAATTTAAATCTTTATTCAAAAACTTTGGGGTCTCACAACCTCCCCTCCTTATGAAATTTCGCCCTCGAAATTTACATACGTACCTGGTATGCCGAAGAGGTGTGGATACCTTGACTTCATTTCATATTCTAACTCTTGAGGTATAACCTTGAATACCTTTATCATCGAAAACATTACACGTTGCATACGTGAATGCCCGATGTCCTCTGATTGCCTCTGTATGCACATCAGTCCCTAAAATAGCTATTTTAGGACTTGATACCGACCTCAAATCTCAACACATAAAGAATGAAAGTTGTAGGTCTACTCGTTATCTTTTTGAATCATCCTGAATCACCTCAATCGGAGTTAGTATGAAAAGGTTATGCCCAATTTACTAAAGGACGTCCGGACAGATTTTGGCTTAACACTTGACCAGCGCCTAGGCGCCCAGATTTGGCCTTGGGCAAGCGCCTAGGTGCCCAAGAGCAGAATCTAAGCGCCGAGCCAAGCGCCTAGGCGCTCAAACCTTGACACTTAGCTCCAATTTTCCAGATTTTGCAACTTTTGATGCACATACTTCAAATCTTCATAACTTCTTCATCTGTGATCGGAATTAGTCCGTTTTCGAGGCTATGGAAAGATTGTAACATGCTCTATAAAACCCCCATGATTTCATAATTTTTTAGATTCATTAATTATTCCAAAATTTGGATCCAAAGTCCCCCAAGACTAAGTTTTTACTAACAATGATACATGGAAAACGTTATGAACACGCGACATACTTGGCGGTAAAACGAGTTTATAGGCCACAGATCCTACTCGATCGAGGATTTCAAAAGGGCCAAATAAATCAAGGGTTGAGATTTCCTCTCTTCATCGATTATTGCTTCTAGAATAACGCCCTTTTGAACCTTTTTCTTCACATTCATCAGATTCGGGTGTGTAACATGAGCGGCTTTAACTTTATCGATTAAAGTCGATTCTACTCGTATATTCGTTATCTTCACGTGGGTCCCTAGAGTCTTTAACTCTATCTTCATCATTTTTAAGTTATACGAAATGGGTTTTTATGTTAACAACATCGCACTTGTAAACGCATACGATCTTCTACTCAATGCGTCAGCTACCACGTTTGCTTTTCCCACGATGATATTGAATGGTATGATCATAATCTTCAACAGCTCGAGCCAATGTCTTTGGCGCATTATACGTTCATTTTGGTTGAAGAAATATTTAAGGGTTTTAAAAATGGGTTTTTTACTGGGGTCAATACAAAATTCGATTTCACGCTCTAGGGGTAGGCTAGGAAATTTATTAACAATAAAAATATCATTCAAACTGTGACTCTCATCCAAGACTTAGATAGCACTCCACATTGATACCTATCAACTTGTCATCGTCATTCACGACGTCGCCTATAGAAAGTCTGGCTTCGGTGCATTCCGCACAAGGAAGTCACCAGCGAAAGGCTCGAGGCTCTTTACTTATGACTTGATATAATAATGATTGACTTTAGTGGTTTGGTTGCTTGAATTCGCATAACAGGTTGGTTAGGAATATGAAAGCTAACAACCTTACAAAAAGCTTAATGAGTAGTTCACCAATCGTTTCCTAAAATCACATCAAAGAAAAGTATTTTTAAAGTGATAAGATCGACATGTAACGTAAGAGTGTCGATTTAAATCAACAAGATTTATAAACAGTGGAGGTAACGAAGGTTTCTACTATTGAAGTTTCAACCAATAAGTCAAAGTCTAACTTCGTTAGGGTCAAATTTAAAAGTTGAGCGCAAACAAAATAGATAAAAGAATGGGTAGAACTAGTATCTAATAAGGTATAGACTTCTCCAGAATATATAATTAATTAACCCGTGCTAACTTCGTTCGGGTCACTCGCTTTTTGAGAAGTCACGAAAAATGCTCTTCCTGAAACCACCGACTTTGTTTTGTCCATATCCGCCTTTGGTGCCTCCATCCTAGCTGAACTTGTCTTCGGTGAATGACAAAATCGGGCTAGGTGACCTTCTCTTCCACAATTATAACATGCTTTGGACGGCATCACGCAGTTTGGACTAAGGTGTGCCTCCCATCCGTATTTGAAACATATGATAGGTGGTCGTTCTCCTTCCTTAACAACGGGTGCTGTTGCTGACGTCTTTCCATCATTTTTGAATCTCCTCTTCTTGAAATGTCCATTCTTATTATTTTGGCTATGATTACCACCGAAGTGGTTACCATTGCTGACGTGTTGATTCCCTCCACTCTTATTGTCACCACTTCGATGACTGTTATCACTAGTATTATCATTTTATCTGCTACTCTCTTTTGGTTGGGTTGATTCATTATCGTGCACCAATAACTGAGCTATATTAACAACATCTGAATATAAACACAGTTTATAAGAGATAAGATATTGACGTATCTCGGGTTTCAAACCTCTTAAAAACATTTGTGTCATTCTCTCCTCATTATCAACCAAATGGGACGCAAACCAGGACAACTCGGCAAACTTGGCTTCGTACTGCGACACGGTCATGTTGTTTTGCTCCATCTTAATGAACACTACCTCTTTCATGTGACGAATACTTTCGGGAAAGTACTTGTTGTTGAATAATTCTTGGAACTTCTCCCAAGTCATCTTCAGTGCGGCAGGTTGAGTACGTTTTTATAGATTCCCACTAGTAATCTGCCTCTGCACGCAACATGAAGGTGGCAAAGGGAACCTTTTGCTCCTCGGAGCATCCCAAGACATCAAATATCTTGCAGATCTGCTTTATTCACGTCTTCGCCTTAAGTGGTTTTAGCTCTCCAAAAAACTCTGGTGGTCCCAGTTCCTTGAACTGTTTAGCGGTGACCGTCCGAGAGTTGCTAGTGTTTTCACCTGCATTTTGGATAGGAGTTTCTCTTAGCTGATGCTGCATGAATTGCAGAAAGCCTCTGAACATTCCATCGTTCATCATTTGGTTAGTGTTGTTGTTTGCATGAGGATTGTCGCCTTCCTGATGCACATCCTCCTGATTATTGATATGTGGAGACTCAACGGTCTCCTGTGCTCCATTGATGTTCTCAACATTCTCGGATGCCATTTTCAAATACTGCCACAAAACAAGGGTTAATTAACATATCACATATTATCCCTATACTCTGACCGACCAATTAAATACCAAATAAATTTAGGTAGGTCATATTAGCGAAGGAATTCTCCGTCTCTCCCCTCCTAGTTCTTGTCTCACATCTCAGTCAGGGATCATATCCCTAAGCTTTGATACCAACTGTGACGCCCCCAAAATAGGTATACATCACCTATTCTGAGTCGCCAAATACATGGTACAGAATACAAATACAAACTTAATTATACAACCGTCGTGTAATATATTACAATACATATGCTGTGAGTTTTAATACAAATATTGTCATCTAGAAAATATTCACACTCAATTAAGTCCTCATTACATTTATTGTCACACTATTTAACAGAATAGTGATGACTACTAATGCTATTATCTGGACCGTCACTCCATTTCCCGACTAGTCCCTGTTAGGTTTTCATTTCCTGAAGAGAATAATGAAAGTGAAAGGGTGAGCTCAACTAGCCCAGTAAGAAATATTATGACTAAGATAATGCAGAATAAATTATCATTAGTCTTCAACAATGTTAAACTGATACAATACAATAGACATCAAGTTTAACTGCAGCGGAATAAGTAATCCATTAAAAGAGTCAAGTAGAGAATAAAATCTACTATCTTTTATGAGTTAAAAGGTTTTTCATCACTTTTATCGCTAGGACTCAGCTTAATAAATAATCCACATCATCCATGCACTACGGCCAAGGATATTCATTAGTATCACAACCACAAATTATCCATGCACTATGGCCAAGGATATTCATGTATTCACCAATGGTCATGATCATGCCAACAACTGTCCATCAATGCACTACGGGTCAATGAGGACTTTTATCACATCATTTGTAACATTACGGTCATGATTACACTGAATAATCCCTGGTCATAATCATACCAAGTCCATCTATGCACTACAGGCCATAGATGACTTTCAAAAACATATATACATGAGGATGATGACAATGATATAAGAATTCATTAAAACAAGTTCAAGAATTAATTTATTCAGGAACTAATAACGTCCAAATTGTTAACATGATACTTCTTTGTAGAGTAAAATTCAAGAATGCTCATAAGAATATTTCCATGAAAAGATACTGGATGAAGCGCAAATATTAAGTATATTCCACTAATTTCGTGGAGTATAGAAGTTAAAAATTTAACCAACTGAGTATAATAAAAAATGGAATAACAAAAGAAATTATCATGCATACGGTACTTCGCATAGACATGTTATTCCAACAGAATAATAAATAACAGAACTAGGTCAGGCGTAATACGCACCGACAGGATATTTCAACAGAATAATAAAGAATGAAATAACAACAGAAATTACCATGCATGCAGTATTTCGCATAGACAGGTTATTTCAATAGAATAATAAATAATGAAACCAGGTCCAACGTAAAATGCAGAAATAGGATATTCCAACAGAATATTAAAGACGGAACCAGGTTCGGCGTAAAATGCACAGACAGGATATTCCAACAGAATAATAAAGAATGGAATAACAGAAGAATTTCAACAAGTATAGGGTAGACCGTGTATACATGTTATTCCAACAGAATAATGAAAAAAATGGAATAACAGAAGTTCTCTTCATAAATACGAAAGAAATAATACCCCTTACCTCAAAAGAAGACTGGATACTGGAATAGTGAGGTAGCAGACTTCACTTCTTCTTTCTCTCTATAATAATGGCTCTAAAGCTTTAGTGAATTGGTGAGAAATGAAGGAAGAATGAGTTTCTATTTATAGAAAAATATAGTTTTGATAATTGCACGTTTTGGGGCTCAAAAAATTATAGTATAATACCTCCAACTTTTCTTTCATTTTTAATTTAGTCCTGCAAGTATTATCAAACTTGCACAACCTCCCCTAATAGTAAATAATGTGAATCAATTGTTCAATCATGTGAATCAATAGTTATAATCATGTAAAAATATGAATTACGGTATAGTACCTCCATCTATACCTCCATATTTAATTTAATCATGCAAGTATTATCAATCTTGCACCAACTCCCATAATAGTATAAGAATGTGATTCAATAGTACACACATGTGAACAAATAGTTATATAAGCATGTGAATTAGTAGCAATTAATTGCTCATTTATCTGATAAATTACCCGATTTATCAATATAACCCCCAGACATCAATTATCATCGGAATAGATGTCGATTTCAACTAACACCAATAATCCCAACACAATAGAACTATCAAATTCATCTTTAATCAACACGAACTTATTCATCATTAATATCATAACTCACAATATTTAACAACCAGGTCGTTCCCAGGAAAGAGGGGGCTTTCCAATAAAGATTTCTTCCTATTGGCGCGCAATTAGGTGACCAAACATCTCCTCGACATAACTTCTAGACATTGTAAATATTACAATTTAATAATATGAATATCTTTGTCGTCTCAATTATTGATTTAATAATTTATAAAATATTATGCAGATGATATTGTGACAATAATCGAATCAATAATATGAGAGATATGATGCAGTAATTACTATAGCAATAATTGAGTATAACTGAGTGACTTATCATGTAAGCATCAATAACCAATATCGTGTGCTACTATGCAACCGCGTATTACTGTACTTTTAACACCAGGTGTTTCAACAGTTAACGATAAAACTTCCGTCGTTATTTTCATAAAATATTTTTGTCATTTTCTCAATCCGACAATAATTCCGTTGTGGGGTCCACCAATGATTGTGTCGTCGTATGAATATTCTCTGTTAAAACGAATATTCCCTGACCAATCGAATATTATATAACAACTTGCGTACTTTGCAAAATTTATAAATATTACCCACAACTATAACATTATATCAAATCCCCACCATAATATTAAAAAAAAATATTTTGAGAAATTTAAATCTTTATTCATAAACTTTAGGGTCTCACATATTATTTCATATTATTAACTCAATAATTGCTACAATGATAATTACATAGTATTTCATATTATTGACTCAATATTTGTCATAGTAACAACAACACAATATTTCACATTATTAAATCAATAATTGTCAAGACATAGTGACTCGTATTATTTGAAATGATATTATTAGACTAATTATCATTATTGGCAATGCCTAGAAGTTCTGTCGAGAAAAAGGTTATTTAAGTGCGCGTCGTTTATACGGAAGACCCCTTCTTTCCTAAGAACAATTTGATTGCCAGAATTGCAAGTCTATGGTATCTGTGATATTAATACATTAAGACAATAATAAAAAAATGGATATATAATAATAATAATAATAATAATAATAATGGTGAGTATTAAAAAATGGTAATCTTGAAATGTGTAATGTATTTTGAAATTTGTAACGTGTGGATATGTAATGAATAATGTAGATTAAAAGTAATCTAAAATGTGTAACGTATAGATTGGTGATGAACGGTATAGATTAAAAGTGTCCTGAAATGTGTAACATGTGGTGATGTTGATGTGGGTTAAATTTTTGCTATAAATTGGGGGTTTAGCATAAGGATTTTCATAACTTTTCTCTTATCTTTCTTTCCACTTTCTAAATCGTTTAGTGTAAGTGTCTTTGAGGTGTTAAGGTTGTCTTAAATTTTGGTGCAACAATTGTTCAGGTGAGTTTCTATAAAAGTTGCATAAGCACTCAAACACATTATACAAATTTTACAACTCTTCCTTTAGAAGATTTATTTTCAAAGGCTTCCTCTGGAAGATTGTTTTAAAATATTACTCATTTATTTCAAAAATTATTTTCAAATACTCTGTTTTGTACAATACACAAATTTATACTATCAAGTCAATTTTAGACAATACACGAGTTAGTGTATACCATTAAACTTATATGTGGAAATTAATAATTAAATTATAAACATACATATAGGTTGATTAAAGCCGTATCTAATCACTTGTTAAGGTAATAGATATCATTTTCTTTCATACTCTTAAATTTATGGTAATAAATTGTTATTCCTTTTTACAACTTTCTCATTAAACGGTGAAAATTTTTGAATTGACTAGAACTTCCTTAATTGATGGTGTTTCATCTAAAAATCTTTTGACCTAAATCTTTCTATTGAATCTTAACCGTTATATTTGAATTGTGATCATTATGTTCTACTCTTGAACTCTAATATCATGTTGATAATTTGGACATCATTGGTGTAACACCCCTTTTCCCAAAAAGAAAAGGAATGTCACGCACAAGCATAATAAATACAAACCTCAAATAAATCTCAAAATATCTCCAATGAAATTGAACATTAATTGTCACATACTCCAATTTAAATAGAAGGAACGCCACACTTACATAATCTCTACTAATAAGAAATAAATGCCAAAATGGCCCAAACATCTATATACAAAATATTAAGAACACTAAATCTAATAATGATTCTCAAAAACTAATCTACTCATTTGGATCAAAGGTAGCTCTCATCCAACATATCCTGACCACCCCTGATTACCTGCTAGAAAAAGAACACAGCGTGACCCAATTGCCCAGTACGGATATGAAGATGAATAAATATATCACAATAAGTAATGAATCTAAAAGAGTTGAATGAATGAACCCATGTGAATTACAAACAAATTACGAATAGATCAGAATTTGTGAGTCCATTTACAAATGACTAACATTATCAATCGAAAAAATATAGCCAAAAGAGTCCCAAACAAATAAGGCTGAATCAAATGGTTGTAAGGTGACAACTTCATACTGAGCTCAAATACAAATAGCCAAAGGCTAACAAAATACATCGGTATCATGATGTATACAAATCAAATCAGATAGTACACATGACACATACGTCACTAATCCACCAAATAAATCAAATCAAATCAAATATTGGGTCGACCCATACGTATCCTGAACAAATATATCAAATGGCCAAAGGTCATACCCAGAGCATACAAAAGGATACGCCATGGACTGATCACACCGCCACGAAAGGTGACATGCCCTTGTGTCAAGAGGACATGCATGTGGTACCCCCACAGTTGGTTAGCTCAAGTATACCCTAATGATCAAACTACAAAATGTAAGCCAAAAGGGGTTCAAATCACAAGGCTTACATTACCATCTTCGAATGATATCAAATTATCACATACGAACATACTCAATATCACAAGATATCAATGATCAAAATAACTCCCGAATGTGAACAAAATTATACGAAGAATGATACAAACGAATAAAGTCTCCAAAACATATTGACATGATTAACTAGTTCAAGGAGTACAATTACAAATTTTAATGCCAACGCCAAAACGAAACTATCACAATAAATTTGACAATAAGGAATAATCCTGAGAGGCACACCAATTTCCTAAACAAGTAACAAACGAACGAATTAAATTTGAAAGAGTATTGCTGAAAAAGTACGAAATTCGTACCGTAAAATAGTACCAAAATAATTCACCAAATCCAAATGTCACCCGCTAGACTCCCTCAATCCGATCTAATTATCAAAATAAAATACAATACATATAATTAAATTATGAACTCATACAAATTATATTTTCATAAATTAAATAAATTTTAATATACCATATTCAGTTTGTACTCAAAAGATATATTTTAATTATAATAACAATATTATAATATTATTTATTATCATCCCCTTTTTTAAAAAAATAAATAAAGTCTGTATGTCTTATATATATATATATATATATATATATATATATATATATATATATATATATATATATAATACCTACACCCATTATGGCTGAATTGTACTTACATAGATTGTCCAGATGCTTTAATAGGAATTCCTCTCGTAAGTTTTCTTTTCTTTTCTCTTAGTCGCCTCTCTTACTTCGTGTTCCCAATAATAAGCTTGTATCAGACTTATCGTGGGTATGATTAGGTTTTAGTTATCTATTTATTAATTAATATATTTTATTAACTCTTTTAATTTTATTAGGATTTAAAATTACACAAATATAATTTAGACCCAATTAATTTTAATGGCCCAATTTAATGCAATATTACTTATTATTGTCCAAATATATTAACTACTGTTTGACCCAATTATAATAAAAGCCCAATTAAATATTTTATAGCTCACATAAATATTTTGTTATTATTTTATTATTTTATTGGGTATTACATCACCTTCCCCTTAAAAAGGATTTCGTCCTCGGAATCAAAAGAATGGAACATACCTAATTAACGAAAAGATGCGGATATTCCGCCCGAATAGACTCCTCCATCTCCCAAGTAGCTTCCCGCTCTGAATGGTTTTTCCACAATACTTTAACAAAAGGAATTGTCTTCCTCCTCATAATCCGTTCTTGACGATCTAGAATCGCCTCGGCTTCTTCCTCACAAGTAAGATCTTCTTGAATCTTATGTAACGGGTATTGCACAACATGAAGCGGATGATAGTTATATTTCATTAACAACGAAACATAAAAGATATTATGCACATGAGATAATTGTGGAGGCAAAGCCACCCGATATGCCACTTCTCCAACTCTTTCAAGGACTTCAAAAGGGCCAATGAAACGCGGACTAAGCTTCCCTTTCAAACCAAACCTTCGAACACCTTTTCATGGAGAAATTTTCAAAAAACACGTGTTCACCAGGTGTGAATTCTATAGCCCTCCTATAAATATCAACATTAATCTTTTGCTGTGATCTAGCTTCTTTCAACTTTTCTTTAGCCATTGATACCTTCTCCATAGTAATTCTAACCAAATCGGGTCCTTCTATTATCCTTTCTTCAACCTCATCCCAACAAGTCGGAGCTCGACACTTCTTCCTATACAAGGCTTCAAAAGGAGCCATACCAATACTAGCTTGCCAACTGTTATTATATGCGAACTCCACCAAACTCAAATAGTCATCCCAGTTTCCTGTCCACTCTAAAGTACAAGATCGCAACATGTCTTCTAAAGTCTGAATAGTTCTATCTAATTGTCCATCTGTCTGCGGGCGAAAAGTTGTACTATAGTTGAGTCGCGTTCCCCAAGCTCGTTGAAATCCTTTACAAAATCGAGAAGTAAACCGCGGATCCAGATCTAAAACAATAGAAACTGGAGTCCCATGAAGCCTAACAATCTCAAGTTGAAATATATCTACTAACTTATTTACCAAAAATTCCTCACGAATAGCCAAAAAATGAGCCGATTTAGTCAAACGATCCACTACCACCCAAATAGTATCATTCTTTTTAAGATTCCTCTGTAAACCAGTCACAAAGTCCATCGAAATGTTATCCCATTTCCACACAGGAATCTCTAACTGTTGCATCAAACCACCAGGCCGTTGATGCTCTATTTTCACTTGCTAACAAGTAAGACATTTACTCACAAATTTAGCTACATCCCTTTTCATTCCACTCCACCAGAAATTCTCCTTCAGATCCTTGAACATTTTTATAGACCCCAGATGAATTGAAAATGGCAAACTATGAGTTTCGGTCAACACTGCCTCACGAATCATTGGATCCATTGGAACACATAACCGTTTACCAAACCATATCACACTTTGCTCATCAATGCGAAACTCTAGCTCCCTACCCTTATCCATATTCTGTGCTTCAGCCCACAACTCGCCATCCTCCTTTTGGGCTTCTTTAATACGCAAAATAAGAGAAAATTCCACCCTCATACCTGCTACCAACCCATCAGAACCTTTAACATATAGCCTCATACCCACACGTTCCATATCCAAGATAAGTTGAGGTTGTATAACCAAGGCAGCTACACTCCCTGAACTTTTTTGACTAAGAGCATCTACAACCACATTATCCTTACTGGGGTGATACTAAATCCTAGCATTATAATCCTTGAGAAGCTCCAACCAACGCCTCTGCCTCATGTTAAGCTCCTTTTGATTAAAAATATATTTAAGGCTCTTATGGTCGATGAAAATGTCACAAGTCTCTCCATATAGATAGTGCCTCCAAATCTTTAGGGCAAAAATAACTGCTGCTAACTCCAAGACGTGGGTAGGGTAATTCACCTCATAAGGTTTAAGTTGTTTGGAAGCATAAGCAATTAACTTACCATTTTGCATCAAAACACACCCTAATCCCTTCTTGGAAGCATCACTGTAAATCTGATAACCTCCTATCCCCGACGGTAATGTAAGCACTGGAGCAGACACAAGCCTCTTCTTAAGGTCCTCAAAACTTTTCTCACGTTCTTCATTCCACACAAACTTTGTGCCCTTCTTCATCAACTGAGTTAATGGCAAAGCTAACAAAGAGAAACCTTCCACAAATCGCATGTAGTACCCTGCCAAACCCAAGAAACTCCTTACTTTAGTCACAGTGGCAGGTCTTGGCCAATTAGTGATAGCCTCAACCTTTGCAGGATCCACCTTAATACCTTCAGCAGACACGACATGTCCCAAAAATGCTACCTGTTCTAACCAAAATTGGCATTTGGAGAACTTAACATATAACTTATTCTTCTGTTGAACCCCCAAAATAGTACGAAGATGCTCTTCATGCTCCTCCTTAGACTTAGAATACACCAAAATGTCATCAATGAAGACAATGACAAATTGGTCCAAATACTCGCTAAAAACCAGATTCATCATATCCATAAACACTGCCGGAGCATTAGTCAACCCAAATGACATCACAAAAAACTCATAGTTCCCATATCGAGTACAAAAAGTTATTTTTAGAATGTCTTCTTCCCTCACCCACAACTGATGGTACCCCGACCTCAAATCTATCTTTGAGAAGAACTTTACCCCTTGGAGCTGACCGAAAAGGCCATCTATCTGTGGCAATGGATATTTCTTCCTGATAGTGATCCGATTTATCTCCCTATAATCTCATAGATCCGTCCTTCTTCTTCAGAAACAATACTGGAGCTCCCCATGGAGATACGCTCGGCCTAAAGAATCCACGATCTAATAACTTCTACAATTGTTCCTTCAACTCCTGTAACTCTAATGGAGCCATCCTATAGGGTGCCTTAGAGATAGGTTCCTCTCTAGGAATGAGCTCAATAGTAAACTCAACTTCCCTTGGCGGTGGCAATCCTGGCAGATCCTTAGGAAATACCTTAGGAAATTCTCGCACAACTGGATAGTCATCAAGTTGGGGCTCATCCCTTGAGGTATCCTTCACATAAGCCAAATAACAATCACGCCCCTTAGCAATAATTTTGTTCGCCTTCAAAGCTAATATCAACTTTACAACACCATTCGGCTTTGAACATTAAAACTCGAATTCTGGAGCGTCTAAGGGTCCAAAAATAACTTTCCTCGCTTGACAATCAATAGTGGCTCGATGCTTACTCAGCCAATCCATACCCAAGATGATATCAAAATCATGCATCACCATCAGAAGTAAGTTAGTTGCGTACACCTTCCTCCCTAACTTCAAAGGACACTCGCGAAAGTGCTCAGAAATAATCATAGAATTCCCCATCGGGGTAACAATAGACAAATGAGGATCTAATATTTGAGAAGACACTCCAAGATGACGAACAAATGAAAGTGCAACAATAGAGTGTGTAGATACAGTGTCAAACAAAACTGATGCCTCACGATTTCCTACAAGAAGGATGCCTGAAATAGTACCTGGTGCTTGGGCCGCCTGATTAGCTGTCAATGCAAATACTCTCCCACCGGTATTGCGCTGACCACCATTACCAGCATTAACGCCTCCCCCATTACCACGCTGAATTGTGTAATCCCTTGCTCTATGTCCCATTTGTCCACATAATAAACAAGCCCTTGTCTCTCTATAGCACGCCCTACCAGCATGATACCCACCATAAGTAGCACATGGACCAGGTGGAAGTGGCAAAAGGTTCAGATTTCCCCCACCTGCCGGTCCTGGGTACCGCCCCTGAAATTGACCCTGTTGGCGATGCTGACCCTGATTCTGATTTTGCTGAAAACCTCTGTTCTGTTGAAATCCCCTAGTTTAATAATGCCCTCCAGCTTGCCACTGACCCTGCTGCTGACCTCCACGACCACCCTGCTACATTGGGTAAGCAAAATCCATTTGAGGATTAAATCGCTGACCCAATGGAGGCTCATTCCAATTATTTTGCCTTCTATTCTGATTTCTGCCAAACTTCCCCATTCCTTGCCCTTGCTGGTCATCTCTATCTCTCTTTCGACTCCGTTCTGATTTGGAAGTTCAAAAGTCCTTGTGTTCCATTTCCACACTCTTAGCTGCATTAGCCACTTGTGATACATCTATAAATATGGTGTGGATGATCGACTCCTATACTCATATTTCAAAACCCATTTAAACTTTTCTGCCTGTTGTGCAGTTGTCCCAGCTATTGAACCCGTAAAACCAGCCAATCTCGTAAACCTCACTATGAAATCGGTAATAGTCTCATCTTCCCTCTGCCGAATGGACACAAATTCCCTGATGTATGCATCCCTATCAGCGTTTAAGAAATACTGCTGATAGAAAAGGTCACAAAAATCGCTCCATATGAGTTCATCAATAAATCCATCTCCCAGTGTAGCCTTCAATGATTTCCACCATCACTGAACATCATCTTCTAGCTTATAAACTGCTAATCTCACCTTATGATTTTCTGAACACCCAATTACATCAAAAATCTTCTTCAAGTGGGCGATCCAGTTCTCCGCATCAATTGGAGTCGGAGCAAAACGAAAAGATTTGGGCTTCTGCTTAATGAACCTCTCTAATAACACATGATAAGTAGGTTTTATACCTACTTATTAGATATCAATTCATGCGAACTATGCTCATCTCAAGTACATTTTAGTATGTTTTTAGTTGCATTTTGTTTAATTTTGCATTACTTGTAATTAGGACTCCTCTGGTGTGAAAATGCAGGAAATGACATAGCTTAGCAGTGGTATGTGTGATGAGAATAGCTAAGGCATGGTACGTGACGCGAGTGGAGATAAGGGATTGCACAGTGATGAAGGAACAAGCAACAAGCAGTGGAGCAACATAAAACAGCAGAATAACATAAGAATGCGGAATACAGGAGCCGCGCGGCCAAACGAGCTAGAAATCGCGTGCCCGCGCCATCAACAAGCAGAAGCTAGAAACGCTACCAAACGCGCCCGCGCTTGTCTTGTACTAGAACCTCGTATGGCCGCACCACTTCGGATGTTGACTAGAGCTGACTTTTTCACTAGATAGTGCGATTGAAGCGTAACTGAGAGAGGGGTTCAATTAGGGCTTATATATTATACGTGTTTTCATTATGTAAAGGATATTCCACCCCTTGGGGGATCACGTAGATAATATTGCTTTCTTTTCTTTAATTTCCATATTAGTTTAGAGTAGATTAGAGTAGTGATTTCTAGAGTTGATTAGATTAAAGACTTGAAGCAATTGGAAAGCATCAGAGATTCCATCTTGGAGCAGGAGAACAGATTTGCATTTCAATTCTCTACACTTAACCTCTCTTTGATTCCTATTTTTAATTTTATGATGTTTATTCAATATGTGGATGGTGGGTTTTATTCAACTATGATCTAAACTCTATTTCGGGATTGCAATGGATTCTATTGTGTAGTTTAATCTGATATACTTCATTGTTAACCTTATGGATTGTTATGGGATTGTCAATTAAGATTCATGCTTATTTGTTTAGTTGATTGGCCATCAATTACTGTGATAACCCATATGAACTTAAAAGATGAAGTATGGATTTAGATTTGATCTTGATAGTTTGTGATTGTATGTTCTACATTATGATGGGATGTATGATTTGTGCTTAGGATAGACATATACTGAGGCATCGCTCGTAGTCAATTGAGAACTTGGGCTTAAACCTTAATTATTTATAAATCACAAAGAAATATAGTGGTTTAGGTAATTTGGGTGTTCATGTGTATTCCTTCAACTGGGGATTATATTTGATATGGGTATAGTACATTGAGATATGGTTGTACTTTACTTTCGTGTTCTCGACTAGCAATCCAGTGCAAGTAATTTGGCTTAACAGGGAGTGAGTTGATTTAAATTATTCAATAGATGAAATTGTAATCTCAGGTCTTCATTATCTAATCTCACTCTAGGAATAGTTAGATTTATTTAATTTCACAGTTTAAATATAAAATATCAAATCATTCGTTTAAATAAGACTAAAATGGTTATGGGCTAGTGCTTGGTGAACTTTATTAGTTAATTCTCTGTGGGAACGATACTTTACTTACTCTTTATTATTTGTTGACTGTGTATACTTGCACGCATATATTGATCGATAAAACGACCAATAACACATACAACGGCTGCACTAGCTGACCTACTGGATCCTTGGAAGGAACATTCTGCTCATGTTGTGGTATCTCTACATCATTCCCTATGTCATTTGTATGCTGATTTCCTTGCATCTGCGGAATACCCTGCATAGCCTGTGTTACGGCCTACGTAAATGCCTCATTCACCATTGCTGCAACCATAGTCGGGGTTATTGTTACATTACCCTGAGCCCTTTCATTTCCACCTTGGTTAACAGCCTCAACCTGGGGTTTCCTCTGACCCCTCCTACCATTATTACCCTGCCTCTCAGCAATTCTCGAAGACCTATGAGCCATCTATGATACAAAATCAAACAGACAAGAACAAACAGATCAAAACAAATAATCAAGACTAAATTTATGCAGAACGAAAATCAAACGCAATACAATTCTATAATAAAATCTTATAACTATCCAATGGTCTACCCATAACTCATAGGTCAAGCCTAAAAGGTATTCTACAAGATCATAACCTAAGCTCTGATACCAACTCTGTAACACCCCCTTTCCCAAAAGGAAAAAGAATGTCACGCACAAGCATAATAAATACAAACCTCAAATAAATCTCAAAATATCTCCAATGAAATTGAACACTAATTGTCACATACTCCAATTTAAATAGAAGGAACTCCACACTTACATAATCTCTCCTAATAAGAAATAAATGCCAAAATGGCCCAAACATCCATATACAAAATATTAAGAAAACCAAGTCTAATAATGATTCTTAAAAACTAATCTACCCATTTGGATCAAAGGTAGCTCTCATCCCACATATCCTAAACACTCCTGATTACCTGCCGAAAAAAGAACACAGCGTGAGCCAATTGCCCAGTACGGATATGAAGATGAATAAATATATCACAATAAGTAATGAATCTAAAAGAGTTGAATGAATGAACACATGTGAATTACAAATGAATTACAAATAGATCAAAATTTGTGAGTCCATTTATAAATGACTAACATTGTCAATCAAATAATTATAGCCAAAAGAGTCCCAAACAAATAAGGCTGAATCAAATAGTTGTAAGGTGACAACTTCATACTGAGATCAAATACAAATAACGAAAAGCTAACAAAATACATCGGTATCATGATGTATACAAATCAAATCGGATAGTACGTGTAAGACCCCAACTTTTATGAATAAAGATAAATTTTCTATAAATATTATTTTTGAATATTATGGAGTGAATTTGATATAATATTATAGTTGTGGGTAATATTTATAAATTTTGCAAAGTACGCAAGTTTTTATATAAAATTCGATTGGTCGGGGAATATTCGTTTTAATAAGGAATATTCGTACGACGGCACAATCATTGGTGGACCCCACAAACGGAATTATTGTCGGATTGAGAAAATGACAAAAATATCTTTTTATGAAAATAACGGTGGAAGTTTTACCGTTAACTGTTGAAACACCCGGTATTAAAAGTAAAGTAATACGTGTGGTTACATAGTAGCACACAGTATTGATTATTGATGCTTACGTGATAAGTCATTCAGTTTTGTTCAATTATTGCTACAGTAATTGCTGCATAGTATCTCACGTTATTGATTTAATTATTGTACATATTTTATATATTAGTAAATCAATAATTGAGACGACAAAGTTATTAATATTATTATTTGCAATATTGACGATGTCTAGAAGTTCTGTAAAGGAGAGGTTTGGTCACCTAATTGCGTGCCAATAGGAAGAAATCCTTATTGGAAAGCCCCTTTTTCCTGGGAACGACCTGGTTGTTAAATATTGACAATTAAAATAATGATGATAAATGTTGTTAAAAATATTGAGGAGATAGTAGATTTGTTCTCTACTTGACTCTTCTAATGGATTGCTTGTTCCGCTGTAGTTAAACTCTATGTTTGTTATATTTTATCAGTTTAACACTATTGAAGGCTAATGATAAATTATTCTGCATTATCTTAGTCATAATATTTCTTACTGGGCTAGTTGAGCTCACCCTTTTGCTTTCATTATTCTCTTCAGGAAATGAGAACATAGCCGGGACTAGTCGGGGAACAGAGTGACGGTCCAGATAATAGCATTAGTAGTCCTCACTATTCTATAAAATAGTGTGATAATAAATGTATTGAGGACTCCATTTGAGTTTGAATATTATCTAGAAGACAATATTCGTATTAAAACTCTCAGTTTATGTTTTGTCGTATTTTACACGACAGTTGTATTATTAAGTTGTATTTGAATTTTGTACCATGTATTTGGCGACTCAAGATGGGTGATGTATACCTATTTTGGGGGCATCACGATTGGTATCAAAGATTAGGGATATAATCCATAGCTGAGATGTGAGACAAGAACTAGGAGGGGAGAGACGGGGAATTCCTTCGCTAGTATGACCTACCTAAGTTTAATTGGTATTTAATTGGTCGGTCAGAGTATATGGATAATATGCGGCATGTCAATTAACCCTTGTTTTGTGGCAGTATTTGAAAATGACATCCGAGGATGTTGAGAATAGCAATGGAGCACAGGAGACCGTTAAGTCTCCACAGATCAATAATCAGGATAATGTGCATCAGGAAGGCGACAATCCTCATGCAAATAATAACACTGACCAAATGATAAATGATAGAATGTTCAGAGGCTTTATGCAATTCATGCAACATCAGGCGAGAACGGCTCCTGTCCAAAATGCAGGTGGAAACACTGGCAACTCTCAGACGGTCACCGCTAAGTAGTTCAAGGAGCTGGGACCACCAAAGTTTTTTGGAGAGCCAAAACCACTTGAGATCGAGACGAGGATAAAGTAGATCAGCAAGATATTTGATGTCTTGGGATGCTCCGATGAGAAAAAGGTTCCCTTTGCCACCTTCATGTTGCGAGCCGAGGCAGATTACTGGTGGAAATCTGTAAAGTGTACTCAACCTGCCGCACTGAAGATGACTTGGGAGAAGTTCCAAGAACTGTTCAACGACAAGTACATTCCCAAAAGTATTCATCACATGAAAGAGGTAGAGTTCATCAAGCTGGAGCAAAATAATATGACCGTGTCGCAGTACGAAGCCAAGTTTGCTGAGTTGTCCCAGTTTGCGTCCCACTTAGTTGATAATGAGGAGAGAATGACGCGGATATTTCTAAGAGGTTTGAAACCCGAGATACGTCAATACCTTATCTCTCACAAATTTTTCTTGTATTCAGATGTTGTTAATAGGGCTTAGTTATTGGAGCGCGATAATAAGTCAACTCAACCAAGAGAGAGCAGCCAGCAAAATGATAATATCAATGGTAGCAGTCATCGAAGCGGTGACAACAAGCGTGGAGGGAATCAACAGGCCATAAATGGTAACCACTTCAGTGGTAATCATGACCAAGACAATAATTGTGGATATTTCATGAAGAGGAGATTCAATAATGATGGAAAGACATCAGCACCAGAACCCGTTGTTAAGGAAGGAGAACGACCACCTATCATTTGCTTCAAATGCGGAGGGGAGGGACACATTAGTCCAAATTACGCGATGCAGTCCAAAGTGTGTTATAATTATGGAAGAGAAGGTCACCTAGCCCAATTTTATCATACACCGAAGACAAGTCCAGCTGGGATGGAGGAACCAAAGGTCGTCCCAGAAAAGTCAAAGCCGGTAGTTCTAGGGAGAGCATTTGTTGTAACCTCCCAGAAAGAAAGGAACCCGAACGAGGTCATCATGGGTAAGCTTATCATAAACTCTAGCGAAGTCTATACCTTATTTGATACCAGTTCTACCCATTCTTTTATTTCTCCTACTTGCACTCAACTTTTAAATTTGACTCCGAAGAAATTAGACTTTGACTTATCTGTTGAAACTCCGTTGGGAGAAACCTTCATTACATCCACTGTTTATAAGTCTTGTTTAGTTCAAATCGGTAACCTCACATTACCTAGTCGATCTTATTTCATTGAAAATACTTTCATTTGACGTAATTTTAGGGATTGAGTGGTTAACTACTCATCATGCAAAAATTGATTATTTTCGTAAGGTTGTTAGCTTTCATATTCTTAACCAACCTATTATGCGAATCCAAGCAACCAAACCATTAAAATCAATCACTGTCATCTCAAGACATAAAGCTATTTGTTTATTGAAAAATGGATGTCAAGCTTTCTTAGCTCATGTCACGGATTTAAACAAAAATACGTCAGTTTTGAATAATATTTCTATTGTTAATATATTTCCTGACGTATTCCCTGAAGAACTTCCTGGCCTACCCCCAGAGTGTGAAATTGAATTTTGTATCGACCTTGAACCCGGTACAAAATCCATTTCAGAAGTCCCATATCGAATGGCTCCTATTTAACTTCAGGAGTTAAAGACCCAACTGTAGGAATTGTTAGACATTGGCTTTATTCGTCCTAGTATGTCTCCTTGGAGTGCTCCTATTTTATTCGTGAAGAAAAAAGATGGGAGTATGCGACTTTGTATTGATTATCGGGAGTTGAATCATGTTACCATAAAAAATGGGTACCCATTTCCACGTATTGATGACCTGTTTGACCAGTTGCAAGGCGTCAAATTCTTTTCAAAGATTGATCTTCGTTCCGGAGATCACCAATTAAAGATTAAAACTGATGACATTCCAAAGACAGCTCTTAGAACTCAATACGGGCATTATGAATTCCTAGTCATGTCTTTTGGATTGACTAATGCTCCTGATGCCTTCATGAATATGATGAACTGAGTATTCAAGGAATATTTGGATCATTTTGTGGTTGTCTTTATCGATGACATTCTCATATATTCCAAAAGTCGTGAAGATCATGAGCAACACTTGAGGCTGATACTCCAAAAGCTTTGTGAGAACACGTTATATGCCAAGTTGAAGAAATGCGAGTTCTGCCTTGAGAAAATTGCATTCCTTGGGCACGTGATATCAAATCATGGAATATCTATTGACTCGGCAAAGATTGAAGAAATTCAAAGTTGGGAGCAACCTAAATCAGTGACCAAAGTACGTAGCTTTCTTGACTTAGCTAGTTATTATCGGAGATTCATAGATGCAATTTGGGTCATTGTTGATAGATTGACCAAGTCGGCTCATTTTTTACCTATACAAGAAACTTATACACTTGAACGTCTTGCTCATATGTACATAAACGAGATTATAAGATTGCATGGTATGCCAGTATCCATAGTTTATGATCGAGACCCAAGATTCACTTCAAGATTTTGGGTTAGTTTGCAAAAAGCTATGGGCACGGATTTACGATTTAGTTCGGCATATCATCCTCAAACAGACGGGTAAACGGAGAGGACTATTCAAACTCTTGAAGATCTATTAAGACTATGTGTCCTTGACTTCAAGGGAAGTTGGTATAAGTTCTTACCATTGGTGGAGTTTTCCTTCAACAGTAGTTATCAAGCAAGTATTGGCATGGCTCCATTCGAGGCGTTGTATGGAAGAAAGTGTTGTTCTCTAGTATGCTGGGATGAGGTGGGTGAAGCAACGTTGTTGGGACCGGAGTTGGTACGTATGACTAAGGAAAAGATTCAAACGACCCGACAACGAATAAAAACCTCACTAGATTGATAAAAGAGTTATCTTGATCTTCATCGAAAGGACGTGGAATTCAATATTGGAGATCATGTTTTGTTACGTGTTGCTCCATGGAAAGGAGTTACGAGATTTGGAAAGAGAGAAAATCTCAATCCTCAATTCATTGGCCCATTTTTAATCCTCGATCGAGTAGGAACTGTGGCCTATTGACTCGGTTTACCGCCAAGTATGTCTCATGTTCATAACGTTTTTCATATATCTATGTTACGTAAATATATGAAAGACCCGAACCACATTATTGAGTTAGAACCGGATGAAATAGCGGAAGATTTAACGTATAAAGAGATACCTGTTAAAATCTTGGATAAGAAGGAACATATTCTACGCTCCAAGGTTATACCTCAAGTCAAAGTTTTGTGGAGAAACCACGATGTTGAAAAAATGACCTGGGAGTTAGAATATAAAATGAAATCAAGGTATCCTTACATCTTCGACATACCAGATATGTACCCTAATTTCGAGGGCGAAATTTCATAAGAAGGAGAGGTTGTAAGACCCCAACTTTTATGAATAAAGATGAATTTTCTATAAATATCATTTTTAAATATTATGGAGTGAATTTGATATAATGTTATAGTTGGGGGTAATATTTATAAATTTTACAAAGTACGCAAGTAGTTATATAATATTTAATTGGTGGGGGAATATTCATTTTAACAGGGAATATTCGTACGACGGCACAATCATTGGTAAACCCCACAAACAAAATTATTTTCAGATTGAGAAAACGATAAAAATATCTTTTTATGAAAATAACGGCGGAAGTTTTACCATTAACTGTTGAAATACCCGGTGTTCAAAGTACAGTAATATGCGTGGTTGCATAGTAGCACACGGTATTAATTATTGATGCTTACGTGAGAAGTCACTCAGTTTTGTTCAATTATTACTACAGTAATTGTTGCATAGTATCTCACGTTATTGATTCAATTATTGTCGATATTTATATTAATAGTAAATCAATAATTGAGACGACAAAGTTATTAATATTATTATTTGCAATATTGACGATGTCTAGAAGACCTGTCAAGGAGAGGTTTGGTCACTTAATTGCACACCAATAGGGAGAAATCCTTATTGAAAAGCCCCATCTTTCCTGGGAATGACCTGGTTGTTAAATATTGCGAATTCTAATAATGATGATAAATGTTGTTAAAAATATTGAGGAGATTTTTATGAAGTATTGGCGTATTATTTGAACTCCCATTTACCTATTTTTCAAAATAATCAGTAGAGAGTTTTTCATTATAATAAAGGTGGGCCACATGTGTGGTCCACTGGAAGAAAATGAAGTGGGGGAGGGAAATGAATCTGATTCACGAAGGGGTGATTTATGGAAAAGAAGTACTATTATTTGTTTATATATATAATATTAGTGTGTGGGTGTATGTTATATATATATATATATATATATATATATATATATATATATATATATATATATATATGGTATAATGTTGCTTTTGGTGGAGGAATCAAAAAAGTTAGTAATGGGTTTAAGGAATTGTCACAGGGGTGATAACCCGTGAACTTATATATGGGAGTCAATCCATAGCAAATGTTTGCTAGAAATACTGTTCAGCAAACAAGCTTATATCCGTTGATCCTTGCAATGAAAGGCTCGGATTGGTTGGAATTTATACCTGCCGCTACAAGCTGTAGCGGCAGTCCATCTGCCAAGTAAAATGATGGTTTATTACATTAATGCCCCTAATAATTTTACCTCAGCTGCCGCTACAAGCTTCTACGGTAGACATTAATTTGAATGAAAAGGTGACAGGCTTTTTGACCACTTTTTAACTTTATGACATAAAGGTAACCGGCTTTTATGATAATATGAAAGCTTTAATGCTGCACGGATTTTGATGGATGCCGCTACAAGCTGTAGCGGCAGGGATATTTTGTTTTAAATACCATGCTCACTTCTTCAGTTCTTGAATTATCTCAAACCTTTCTTCAGTTCTTAGCTTTGGTTTTTTGATTGACGTAGTTGCCCACATTTAACTGAAATTCTTATCCGGCGTTTCTTCCTTCTTATTTCAGAAAGGCACACAACATACCTGGTCATAAAAGGTTTGTATCAAGTTCTTCAGATTATGTTGCTAGCTTAAATTATGAAAATACATCTGAGTTTGTAAGTGAAGTTGAAAGTAGTAAATCTGAATTGGTGCCATACGTTGGTCAATTATTTTCTAAGTTAGAAGAAGTTGAATTTTTTTACAGGTCGTATGCTAAAAAAATGGTTTTGAGATTAGAATTGCAACTAGTCATAAACATGCTGGTACTAATAATGTGTCGTCTAGGTTGTATGTTTGTAAAAAAGCCGGTACACCAAATTCTGTAAAGAGTTTGCCTGATGATGAAGATGGTAGTAAGAAAATAACTAGACAACGAGACTCTATAGAACGCACATTATGCAAAGCTAGAATATTTGTTGTTCATAATAAGAAAGAAGACAGTTGGCGTATTTCTACTGTTGAATTAGAGCACAATCATCACCTAGTGACCCCTACCAAGGTAGATTTGATTGAGACACATAGAAATATTACTCCGGTTGTAAGAAAATTAATTGACACTTTAAATAAGTCTGGTATTGGTCCTAGTAAGATGATGGACGTTTTGAGCACAATGGGTGGCGGGTTACAAAATGTTCCTTTTTCTAATGTTAATATTCAGAATGTGGTGAGGGATTTAAGACGTGATTCTGCGGATGAAAATGATGCACAAGCTTCTGTAAATTATTTGCAAAAACTTACATCCAAGAGTTCAAGTAAATTTTTTTATCATGTCAAATCAGATGTAACAAATCGCATAGCATGCATTTTGTGGGTTGACGCCCGATCAAGGTCTATGTATCAACATTTCGGAGATGTTGTGACATTTGACAGTACGTACAGGACAAATAAGTATGACATGCCGTTTGTTCCTTTTACCGGGGTTAACCACCATTTTCAGTCTATATTGTTTGGATTTGCATTGTTAAGGGATGAGACAGAGGACACTTTCGTTTGGGTATTAGAGACATGGCTCGAAGCCATGGACTACAAGATGCCTATAACCATCATCACTGACCAAGACAAAGCCATGAATAATGCTATTGCCAAGGTACTCCCTTCTACTAATCACTTATTGTGTTCTTGGCATATTAGCAACAAATTTCCTGAGAAATTGTACCATATTTATTCTGAGCACCCATCCTTCAAAGAGCATTTTAACAATTGTGTGTATAATTCATTATCCATTGGCGAGTTTGAAGAGCGTTGGCAGATTATGTTGAGGAATTATGAATTGTATAACAATGAGTGGATTAGAAGTTTGTATGATGTACGAGAGAAATGGATTTCAGCATATACAAGGAGATATTTTGCCGCGGGAATGACAACTACTGGAAGAAGCGAGAGCATGAATAATTTTTTTGATGAGTTTGTCAATGTTTCAACGGGCATGAAAGAATTTGTAGCGCAGAGTCAGAAGGCTATAGCAAAACAATTTATCAGAGAGAGGAAGGCCGACTACATAACACAACATCGAAAAAGGAATATGGTACTCGGATCATCTTTGGAAGTGCATGCTACGCAGGTGTACACAAAAGAGATGTTTAGACGTTTTCAGCGTCAATTCGTCGATTCGATGAAGTACAATGTTAGTAAAGTTAGTGAGTTATGTGGCCCTGAAATAAAGGTTTATGCAGTGTATAAGACAGATGCTGCTGAAAATGGTGAAAGATATAAAGAAATCGTCAACAATCGTCAGCTTTTTGGTGGATGTATGACAGGAAATATTGGTGGATGAGTAAGTGTGTTCCCAAACAAGTGAGTATTTATAAAATCTATCTTGTATTCCTTCAGCTTTTTGGTCGGAGATTTTTTCGCACCATAAGAGATATTTCGTTCCAACACAGTCTCGAATGCCTAGTTAAATATATTGATAAACATAAAAATATTATTAATAATTATTACTAATATAAATATTTTTAAGTAATAATATTAAGAGTGATTTCATAATAATAACATGAGAATAATAATACCTGTTTACCAACTTGCTCTATGAAGCCAGTCTCGAATGCCTGGGTGGTGGGACTTGAATTTAGTACCTGAAAATATTACTAATATTACTAATATTACTAATATTAACTGCCTCTTTACAACATAAAATTATGAGGGAATAATACCTGTAATTCTGGAGGCTCTATGAAGCCAGTCTCGAATGCCTGGGTGGTGGGACTAGAATTTAGTACCTGAAAATATTAATAATATTACTAATATTACTAATATTACTAATATTAACTGCCTCTTTACAATTAGTAATATTATTAACTGCCTCTATGAAGCCAGTCTCCAATTACCTGAACGTTTGCCTTCTCTGTGAAGTCAGCCTCGAATGAATAAGAGGGAACGTAAGATTGGGTCATGGGGATGTAACTCTCTTGTACCGCATCATTACTTGGCTCCTCACCATTGTTCCCTCTGACTTCAGAGTTTTATACACCGTAAAGATGGTCCCATACCTGTTTCTCAACTACATAGTCCGGAGGCATCTCACTAAAAGCAAAGCACTTATCAAGTAAGGACTTTGCACTCTCAACCTGTCATGTAAGATAAAAGTACAATATTAGTATTATTAATAAACAAGATAATATGTATTAGTATTAAGTTATACATGTTAGTGTACCATTTGTATAAGATGATGTTGTTGGCTGTAAACAGTCTGGGGCTCGTATGTAGGGTCTGGGTCACCTTCCCGTCGAGGGCGATGAAGTTTTCTATGTGTAATCTTCCTATACCAAGCCATGTATGAATCAATTTTCACATAGTTGGCAATTTCATATTGTTGTCCCTTCAAATGCTCCATGTAGGCCTCCCAATGTGCGATGTACACTCTCCTCAAGGCCATGCAATCAACGACGGCAAATCTATCTTCTTTTTCCTTTCTAAGTTCTTTATGATTTTCTGCCGGAGATGGTATACCTTGTAAGAACCCATATTGTCTCATCACCCTGTCTGGCATCTGGTATTCTACAATATCAAAATGGATCAAGGGGATTCTACCAGATCCCAACAATCTTCCTTCAAAATTAAATCCATTCATATTGTCATCCCACCCCGCGTAAGGGCGCCAAACTACTTGACATTCAGGCTGGACATCTAACTCCCCTCGGTAAAATTTCAAATGATGATGGGGATTTTGTCGTCTATCAGGGTAGCTGTGATTTTCTGAGTATGCCCACGCTAGGGCCCTAGGTAACCATAACTGTGATTGAGGCCAGGGGTTAGGTCTTCCAATTATTATACGCTCGTACGCCCAAATTTGTAAAAGAGTGACACAACCATTAATATATTTCGCCCCTTTCCTAGTGGCAGTATACAAAGACCTATACAAATAGCTCAACACAGCTGCACCCCAAGAATACGTTACACAGTTTTCAGCATTAGCAATAAAATACATATATTTGGGGTGAACAGTATTTTTATTTCTAGTGGGGAACAATATTGCCCCACACAACCAAAGAATATAGGCCTTTGTGCATCGACCAACAATTTCCTTACTTGCTTTAGGGGGACAATTATTAAAATGTTGCTGCAACCATAGCAATGAAATAGAGCCGCGCTTTTTTGATTCCTGAAATTCAGCAGCTACTTCACTACCAAAACATTCTTTAAAATGAGCCAATTGAGTGTCAAATAATGGACAAGTTAAGGGCTTGCCAACTACCGACAACCCAAGAATGAAATGTACATCTTCTAAAGTGATTGTAATTTCCCCATAATTTAGGTGAAAACTATTGGTCTCCGGCCGCCATCTCTCCACCAAGGCGGACACGAGCCCAATATCAGTTTGTGGTACAACTGCGGGATAACAAAAAATTCTAAACCCACATTTTTTTAAAAGTGTTTTTTGAGCTTTTGTTAATATCCATTGATCGTATTTTTTTCAGTTAATTGACATGAGAGTAGTCTTCCCCTGTCTTTCCCGTCATATATATCATTCGACACATGATTTTGTTGATCGTTAAGGACACTTGGGTCAATTGGTCCATAAATCCAACGGTCCATCTAGTACCTATAAAAATAACATAAAAGGTTTTTCATATTGTTTAATAACTATGTAACACAATTATATCTATATCTCATTAATCAGAAAAATGACTTCATTTTAAACTAATTTTAATAATTCTTTTTTTTGCACATATTCATAATAATTAATTATTATTAGTAGACATTCATAATAAAATAACTCAGTTTATGAAATCAAAATAAACATACATAATAAAATAAAACAACACTCCATTGCAAATAATTTATTCATCCGTCAAAAATTATAATAACTACTTCACCACAAAAATTTTTAATTATCAAACACATAAATAACATGCTAAAAAATTTAAACTCACATGCATATATGTAGACATAGTAATAATTGATAATTTTTCTTTAAAGTTTAAATTTTTATATTTCTAGACATACATTTTAAAAAAATAATTATAATATTTGAAAAATAAATCTTCTCAAAAATAATATTTGAACCTGAAAATTTTTACTGCAGCTGATAATCCGGTCGGCCGGCAAATTTTTACTGGCGGTGAATCAATGCCAATGAATTTCTTGATAAATATATCTGTTTTGCTGCTTGAATGGTATTATGATTTAGGCAGGTGAGGGAGAGGATGTAGCGGCAGGGAAGGAAAAAGGGTTCTGAGATGGAGATGGAGAGGAGCGGCAGTGGGTTAAAAAGAGGGGAGCCTGCCGCTACAAGCTGTAGCGGCAAGGCATTAACGCTCCGGCTTCCGTGCGTTACAGTGTCAGTCTGTGTGTCAGTCTGTTAGTCTGTTGTTTTGGAATGCGTGCCAGTTACGACTACCGCTAGAGCCTGTAGCGGTAGGCCATTTTTAAGGGCAGCTTGGTAATTACGCACGTATTTTGGAATAAAATGCTTGCCGTCAGAGCCTGTAGCGGA